>CM038674.1:637140849-637748349 GCA_021605145.1 Aegilops bicornis
TGAACGGTCGTGAACGACCAGTACAGCCACCACAAGATCTTTACCATCCTACGACGAATCGTCCGATGAATACATGAAGTGGTGGAAGAAAGATTCATCTCCACCGTCCATACCTTTGTGGGAAAAGTGTCGAACACCTGGCAGTCGTGGTGGCAAAGAGGCCGCGATGATCACCTCGATGCAGCAGGGGTGGTTGGCGGCCGGCTACTGGCCGCTCTGGAGCACTCGTCGGAAGCTGCTGTGGCCGCCGTGGTACGTCGCCGGCGGTCGTATCCCCTCTGCCACCGGCTACGACGGCGACGGCCAAATCTCCTCCAATCGACGACCAAAACTACGGCGAAAGTGCGGACGTGGTGGCGTCCATGTCGAGACGTGGTTTGGTACGGACGGCCGGGGGGTGCGCAGTGAGAAGGCGGCTGGAGAATAGTGGCGGCGCCGGCGGCGGGGTGGGGCGGGGGAGAGGGGGTGGAGGCGTTGGAAGGAAGGGACTACTAGTGCCCTCGACAGGCGGGCCACAGGGGGACAAGGGCGTGCGTCGAGCCCGTCCGCGCGATGTCCGTTTCATCCCAAACTCGGCGCAAGTTTGGGCCGGGATGGGTTAAAAACGGATGAAATCCGGACATTTGTCCGTTTGAGGCCGCGCGTTGGGCCGCGCTATTCGTCCGTTTCACTTTAAATAAACGCACCCGGACAGGATGGAGTCGCGCGTTGGAGTTGGCCTTAGTTTCTCGCGTGGGGCGTCACCAAATCCTGGGTCCGCCACTGCGTCCATCCACATGTGTGGATGTGCCACGCAACTTCAGGACCTACCCATAGTCCCATAGCGCTTAATTATCCATGGTCACCATTGAGCTGCAGATTCAAGCCAGGAGAAGGGAGGCAGACAGTGAAACGTACGTACGCACAGCACTAGACTGTTTACACGATCGTGAGAGATGAAATACAAGGTCTTCCGTGATGTTAATTGCATGGTGTGGTGTGCTAATCGCGAGGAAACGCTGCGGAAACTGCCGCACCCGCACGCAGTACTGTACTTACGCAGGAGAATGTTATGTGTGCCATCCATTTCTACTAGTACTACCGAATTAGTCGTTCTTTAGGTGATTGTTAAATCGAAAGCTTGTAGCTACGAAATCGACGGCCAGGATCCTGCTGTGTACATGCACCACACCAGTGAAACTGCATCGTCAGCGGTACGTATGTGACAGCATCCAAGCTGACTTTGCGTTCAGAAGTTATAATTTGTACTATCTTCTTTTTTTTTCGCATTATAATTTGTACTATCTTCGCTTTACGATCAGTACAAATACGTGGCTTAACGTGTCTACATTTATTATTTGACAGTAGCGTCGCCGTCCGCGACGTGGAGTTGGGGCTCCGGGAAAAGGTCTACTCATGCATGACCGACCATCAGTGACCCTTGTGGGCACACCAATCACTTTCTGCCGGAGCAACTCCCATAGTTGGTACTCCCTCTCAAAATATTTGTTTTAAAAATGATTGTATCTAGACTTATTTTAATTATAGATATATCTATTTTATTTATTTTGAGGACAAGTATTTCTGGACGGAGGAAGTACTCATGATCTAAATAAAAACTAAGAAATATATATG
The DNA here is from genome assembly GCA_021605145.1 of Aegilops bicornis. NCBI lineage: Eukaryota > Viridiplantae > Streptophyta > Magnoliopsida > Poales > Poaceae > Aegilops > Aegilops bicornis. Next base: position 637,142,464 of record CM038674.1, read on the forward strand.
AGACATACTTTAACCTTATTGTGTTCTCTTTTTCTGTGGATGGCATTCTTGTGATGCCGGAAAACCTCTTGTTTTGGAAGATACACTGACGCTGGAATACTCAAGAGAAATTTCGCATGTTCTTCCGTCCATTACAAAATGCATGCGACTAAACTGGTGTCGTCGTGAAGCTACTAACCAGACAAATTTTAAAAAAGCAAGATCAAATGTCAACATTGGTTAGTGAGTGATATATTTCTTTTTAGAGAAAAGTGGCATATAGACCAGCCACAGCGGGGCAAAAGGGCAGAAACATTCCTCCCATCCCTGATGGGTGCGGAATTATGTTTTATCTCATGTTGGTCGAGGCAATGAGATAAAACATAATTCCACGTCCATCACAAGCAAGCAGCAAGATCTTGCTGAAATAGGGTAGACGCCATTGACCGAACATGGAAAATCAGCACTTCCATAGCCTCACGATCAACTTTCTTAGTCAATAATTTTCACTGTTGAAGAAATGATAACAATTTAAACAAACAATCAGCAGGTTTATTAGGGGAGACATACTCAATTGTAAACTTGTTTTTGATGGTCCACAAGACCTGGCAGGTTTATTAGCGGGTGATATTGACTCCTACAGGGTAGGTAATTTCGTCGAATTTTGTACTGTCATCCAACAAGATGGGCCAATTACACGGAAGTACAGTAGCTGCTATACCATCTAAATCTTCAGGCGTGAGAAAGCAACTCCTATAGTATACCGAAAAAGGCTTTCGCCCCGCTTTAGATATAAAGCACACAGCCATAGAGTTCGACGCTGGGGCAAACAACACAATCACGCCCAAAAGAAAAAACAAAAGAAAAGCAAGAGAAAGAAATGCCAGCAGCACCGGATCAACGAAAGCTGAAGCATCCCACAACCACTGCACCCACCGAAAACATCCACCACGCTCCAATGCCACCGAGTCGCCGCGTACCAAGCAACACCTTCAAGAAGGACCGCGACGACGACGACGCTGCTGCCCGGACGAATCCTAGGATTTCAACCGGTACACGGAGGAAAGCGGAGGAGAGGTACTCCCGACGCCCTTCAAGAAGGTTGATGGCACCCGCAGGCGTCACCGTGTCGGTGCCGGGCAGACCCGAGAGGGATTTCGCCCTACCCCTCATACCCGCAACCCAGGACCAACCGGCAGCTCCACCATGCCAACCGCTGATACGTCTCCAACGTATCTACTTTTTCTCACGCTTTTCCTCTTGTTTTGGACTCTAATTTGCATGATTTGCATGAAACTAACCCCGGACTGACGCTGTTTTCAGCAGAACTACCATGGTGTTGTTTTTGTGCAGAAATAAAAGTTCTCGAAATGGAACGAAACTTTGCGAGGATTTTTTATATCAATAATAAGAATTTCCGGAGCCAAGACCCACCATAGAGGGGCCCCTGGTTGGGCACAACCCACCAGGGCGCGCCCCACTCTCCTAGCACGCCCAGGTGGGTTGTACCCACCTGGTGGCCCCGCTGACGAGCCCCCTGATACTATAAAATCACATTATTCCAGAAAAAAATCAAGGAGAAAGAATTATCACGATTCACGAAACGGAGCAGCCACCAAGCCCTGTTCTTCCTCGGGGGGGGGGGGCAGATCTGGAGTCCGTTTGGGGCTCTGGAGAGGGGGATCTTCGTTCTTCGTCATCACCAACCCATCTCCATCGCCAATTCCATAATGCTCCCCACCGGGAGTGAGTAATTCCTTCGTAGGCTCGCTGGTCGGTGAGGAGTTGGATGAGATTCATCATGTAATCGAGTTAGTTTTGTTAGGGCCCGATCCCTCATATCCACTATGTTCTTAGATTGATGTTGCTATGACTTTGTTATGCTTAATGCTTGTCACTTTGGGCCTAGGTGCCATGAACTCAGATCTGAACCGTTTATGAATTCATCATTATATCCATGTTTTAGATCCGATCTTGCAAGTTATAGTCACCTACTACGTGTTATGATCCGGCAACTCCGGAGTGACAACAACCAGGCCCACTCCCGGTGATGACCGTAGTTTGAGGAGTTCATGTATTCACTATGTGTTAATGCTTTGTTCCGGTTCTCTATTAAAAGGAGGCCTTAATATCCCTTAGTTTTCAATATGGACCCCACTGCCACGGGAGGGTAGGACAAAAGATGTCATGCAAGTTCTTTCAATAAAGCACGTATGACTATTTACGGAATACATGCCTACATTATATCGATGAACTGGAGCTACTGCCGTATCGCCCTAGGTTATAACTGTCACATGATGAATATCATCCAACAAGTCACCGGTCCAATGCCTACGAATTTATTCTATATTGTTTCTGCTAAGTTACTACTGTTATCATCATTGTTACACTTGCTACAAAATTACTGCTAAAACTGTTACTGTTACCGTTGCTGCAGTCACTACTATCAAACTACTTTGCTACTGATCACTTTGCTGCAGATAATTAATCTCCAGGTGTGGTTGAATTGACAACTCAACTGCTAATACCTTCAAATATTCTTTGGCTCCCCTTGTGTTGAATCTATAAATTTGGGTTGAATATTGTACCCTCAAAAACTGTTGCGATCCCCTATACTTGTGGGTTATCATGGGCACATGTGATATAGGACTGATGGTAATTTTTCATAACTTTTGGTGATGGAGAAGTATCTGAACACTTCCCTCTACGCGGATTGCTCTTCGCGTGTCTACGACTGTGACCGGCGGCCTCCGGGGGCTAGCATGCTACCAAATCTTGCGTAAGCGGCCTCTCACAAGTCTGGAAGTGTTGTGGCGGTTGCAAACGTCCGGCACGTGTCTCCAGGGTGTGGCCCCCCTCACGGACGGCGCCGCCGCCGGCACCTGGAGGGGGGAAACGGACACATCGAGTCTACACGTAGGGGATATTGCTGTGGGTTTGGCACGGATGTTGCTCCAAAGTGTTCCTATGGGCTGACCTAACACAACCGGGTGGAGAGGTCCATTGGTCAAAGCTCGTCCATGTAAAGTCAAAGGTTTAGATCTCGTGGTCAAATGCTACAAGGTTAGGCGGGACGGGGGCCCTGGGGGTAGCAATGCCACCGGAGCGTCGCACTGGGCCCTCATACATGCCGTACGGTGTGGTGGCATGTCTGAAGAGGCGGCACGCGTCTCCGGGGTGTGGCTCACCTAACGGACAGCGATGACACAGTAGTAGACGTTCTACGGTAACGGTGCAGCGTGAATATTATTAAATACTCGGAGCACGATAAAATCATGAGTTTTTTTACATGACGTGGGCACATGTGATATAGGACTGATGGTAATTTTCATAAATTTTGGTGATGGAGAAGTATCTGAACACTTCCCTCTACGCGGATTGCTCTTCGCGTGTCGACGAATGTGGCCGGCGACCTCCAGGCATGCCGCCAAATCTTGCGTAGGCGGCCTCTCACAAATTTGGAAGTGTTGTGGCGGTTGCAAACGCCCGGCACGCCTCTCCGGGGTGTGGCCTCCCTCACGGACGGTGCCGTCGCCGGCACCTGAGGGGGGAAACAGCCGCGTCGGGTCTACACGGAGGGGATCTTGCAGTGGGTTTGGCCCGGATGTTGCTCCCAAGTGTTCATATGGGCTGACCTGACACAGCCGGGTGGAGAGGTCCACTGGTCAAAGCCCGTCCATGGAAAGTCAAAGGGCTAGATTTCATGGTCAACCGCTCCAGGGTTAGGCGGGACGGGGGCCCTTGGGGGTAGCAATGCAACCGGAGCATCGCACCGGGCCCTCATACATGTAAATGCAGTGCGGTGGCATGTGTGAAGAGGCGCCACGCATCTCTGAGTGTGGCCCCTCCACGGCCGCCGCCGCACCGGCTTTGGAGGGGGAAACGGACGCGTCGGGTCTACACGGAGGGGATCTTGCTATGGGTTTGGCCCGGATGTTGCTCCAAAGTTTTCCTATGGGCTGACCTAACACCCGGTTGGAGAGGTCCACTGGTCAAAGCCCCTTCGTGTAAAGTCCAAGGGCTAGATCTCATGGTCAAACGTTACAGGGTTAGGCGGGACAGGGCCCTGGGGGGTAGCAATGCCACCGGATCGTCGCACCGGGCCCTCATACATGTTGTATGGTGTGGTGGCATGTGTGAAGAGGCGGCACGCGTCTCCGGGGTGTGGCCCCCCTAACGGACGGCGATGCCATAGTAGTAGACGTTCTGCAATAACTGTGCAGCGTGAATATTATTAAATACTCGGAGCGCGATAAAATCATGAGGTTTTTACATGACGTGGGCACATGTGATATAGGACTGATGGTAATTTTTCATAAATTTTGGTGATGGAGAAGTATCTGAACACTTCCCACTACGCGGATTGCTCTTCGTGTGTCTACGACTGTGGCCGGCGACCTTCGGGGGCTAGCATGCTGCCAAATCTTGCGTAGGCGGCCTCTCACAAGTCTGGAAGTGTTGTGGCGGTTGTAAACACCCGACACGTGTCTCCGGGGTGTGGCCCCCCTCACGGACAGCGCCGCCGCCGGCACCTGGAGGGGGGAAACGGACGCGTCGGGTCTACACGGAGGGGATTTTGCCGTGGGTTTGGCCTGGATGTTGCTCCAAAGTGTTCCTATGGGCTAACCTAACACAACCGGGTGGACAGGTCCACTGGTCAAAGCCCGTCCGTGTAAAGTCAAAGGGCTAGATCTCGTGGTCAAACGCTAATGAGTTAGGTGGGACGGGGGCCCTGGGGGGTAGCAATGCCACCGGAGCGTCAAACCGGGCCCTCATAGATGCCGTACGGTGTGGTGGCATGTCTGAAGAGGCGGCACGCGTCTCCGGGGTGTGGCCCACCTAACGGACGGCGATGACACAGTAGTAGACGTTCTGCGGTAACGGTGCAGCGTGAATATTATTAAATATTCGGAGCGCGATAAAATCATGAGTGTTTTACACGACCTGGGCACATGTGATATAGGACTGATGGTAATTTTTCATAATTTTTGGTGATGGAGAAGTATCCGAACACTTCCCCCTACGCGGATTCCTCTTCGCGTATCTACGACTATGGCTGGCGGCCTCCAGGGGCTAGCATGCCGCCAAATCTTGGGCGGCCTCTCACAAGTCTGGAAGTGATGTGGTGGTTGCAAACACCCGGCACACGTCTCCGGGGTGTGGTCCCCCTCACGGGCGGCTCCGCCGCCGACACCTGGAGGGGGGAAACGACCGCGTCGGGTCTATACAGAGGGGATCTTGCTGTGGGTTTGGCCCGGATGTTGCTCCCAAGTGTTCCTATGGGCTGACCTAACACAACCGGGTGGAGAGGTCCACTGGTCAAAGCCCGTCCGTGGAAAGTCAAAGGGCTAGATCTCATGGTCAACCGCCTGTGGTTAGGCGGGGCCAGGGGGCCACAGGGGTATCAATGCCACCGGAGGCGTCAGACCGGCCCTCATACATGTCGTGACGGTGTGGTGGCATGTCAAAGTGGCGGCACGCATCTCGTGTGTGTGGCCTACCTAATCTGACGGCCGCCACGGCAAGACCGGAGAAATGGATGCATCGGGTCTACACGAAGGGGATCTTGCTGTGGGCTTGGCCTGGATGTTGCTCCAAAGTGTTCCTATGGGCTGACCAAATACAACCGGGTGGAGAGGTCCACTGGTCAAAGCCCGTCCGTGTAAAGTCAAAGGGCTAGATCTCGTGGTCAAACGCCATAGGGTTAGGCAGGACGGGGCCCTATGGGGTAGCAATGCCACCGGAGCATCGCGCCGGGCCCTCATACATGCCTTACGGTGTGGTGGCATGTCTGAAGAGGCGGCACGCATCTCCGGGGTGTGTGCTGCTACCTCTTGAGCACTGCATTAGTTTTTCCTTGAAGAGGAAATGGTGATGCAGTAAAGTAGCGTAAGTATTTCCCTCAGTTTTTGAGAACCAAGGTACCAATCCAGTAGGAGATCACGCTCAAGTCCCACGCACCTACACAAACAAATAAGAACCTTGCAACCAACGCGATAAAGGGGTTGTCAATCCCTTCATGGCCACTTGCAAAAGTGAGATCTGATAAAGATGATAAGATAATATTTTTGGTATTTCTATGATAAAGAGTAAAATTAAAGATTGCAAAGCAAACGGCGACAGAAATAGCTAGTTGACGGAAGATTAATATGATGGAAAATAGACCCGGGGGCCATAGGTTTCACTAGTGGCTTCTCTCAACAGCATAAGTATTACGGTGGGTAAACAAATTACTGTCGAGAAATTGATAGAATTGAGCATAGTTATGAGAATATCTAGGTATGATCATGTATATAGGCATCACGTCCGTGACAAGTAGACCGACTCCTGCCTGCATCTACTACTATTACTCCACACATCGACCGCTATCTAGCATGCATCTAGAGTATTAAGTTCATAAGAACGGAGTAACGCTTTAAGCAAGATGACATGATGTAGAGGGATAAACTCATGCAATGTGATATAAACCCCATCTTTTTATCCTCGATGGAAACAATACAATACGTGTCGTTTCCCCTACTGTCACTGGGATCAAGCACCGCAAGATTGAACCCAAAGCTAAGCACTTCTCCCATTGCAAGAAAGATCAATCTAGTAGGCCAAACCAAACTGATAATTCGAAGATACTTGCAAAGATAACCAATCATACATAAAAGAATTCAGAGGAGATTCAAATATTGTTCATAGATAATCTTGATTATAAACTCACAATTCATCGGATCTCGACAAACACACCGTAAAAGAAGATTACATCGAATAAATCTCCAAGAGAATCGAGGAGAACTTTTTATTGAGATCCAAAAAGAGAGAAGAAGCCATCTAGCTAATAACTATGGACCCGAAGGTCTGAGGTAAACTACTCACACATCATCGTAGAGGCTATGATGTTGATGTAGAAGCCCTCCGTGATCAATGCCCCCTCCAGCGGAGCACGAAAAAGGCCCCAAGATGGGATCTCACGGGTACAGAAGGTTGCAGCGATGGAAATAGGGTTTTTGTTCCTCCCTTGATGTTTTCGGGGTACGTAGGTATATATAGGAGGAAGAAGTAGGTCGGTGGAGCTACGAGGGGCCCACGAGGGTGGAGGGCGCGCCAGGGGGTAGGCGCCCCCCTACCTCGTGGCTTCCTCGTTGATTGCTTGATGTCCACTCCAAGTCCTCAGGATCTCGTTTGTTCAGAAAATCACGTTCCCGAAGGTTTCATTCCGTTTGGACTCCGTTTGATATTCCTTTCCTTTGAAACACTGAAATAGGCAAAAAAAACAGCAATTTGGGTTGGGCCTCCGGTTAATAGGTTAGTCCAAAAAAAATATAAAAGTGTATAATAAAGCCCATTGAACATCCAAAACAGATAATATAGTAGCATGGAACAATAAAAAATTATAGATACGTTGGAGACGTATCAAGCATCCCAAGCTTAATTTATGCTCGTCCTCGAGTAGGTAAATGATAAAAACCGAATTTTTTATGTGGAATGCTTCTTAGCATAATTTTCAATGTAATTATTTTTATTGTGGCATGAGTATTTAGATCCGAAAGATTCAAGATAAAAGTTTAATGTTGACATAAAAACAATAATACTTCAAACATGCTAACCAAGCAATCATGTCTTATCAAAATAACATAGCCAAAGAAAGCTCATCCCTGCAAAATCATATAGTTAGGCCATGCTTCAATGTCGCAGACAAAATGTTCTCATCATGCATAACCCCGATGACAAGCCGAGTAATTGGTTCATACTTTTTAACGCGCTTCAGCCTTTTCAACCCTTACGCAATAGATGAGCGCAAGCCATGGATATAGCACTATGGGTGGAATAAAGTATAATGATGGGGGTTATGTGAGAAGACAAAAAGGTAGAAAGTCTCACACTGACGCGGCTAATCAATAGGCTATGGAGATGCCCATAAATTGATGTCAATGAGAGGAGTAGGGATTGCCATGCAACGAATGCACTAGAGATATAAATATATGAAAGCTCAACGAAAGAAATTAAGTGGGCGTGCATCCAACTTGCTTGCTCACGAAGACCTAGGGCATTTTGAGGAAGCCCATCATTGGAATATACAAGCCAAGTTCTATAATGAAAAATTCCCACTAGTATATGAAAGTGACAACATAGGAGACTCTCTATCATGAAGATCACGGTGCTACTTTGAAGCACAAGTGTGGAAAAAGGATAGTAACATTATCCCTTCTCCCTTTTTCTCTCGTCATTTTTTCTTTCTCTTTTTTTTGTTGGGCCTTCTCTTTTTTTCTTTGGCCTCTTTTTTTAGTCCGGAATCTCATCCCAACTTGTGGGGGAATCATAGTCTCCATCATCCTTTCCTCACATGGGACAATGCTCTGATAATGATGATCATCACACTTTTATTACTTACAACTCAAGAATTACAACTCAATACTTAGAACAAAATATGACTCTATGTGTATGCCTCCGGCGGTGTACCGAGATATGCAATGAATCAAGAGTGACATGTATGAAAAATTATGAAAGATGGCTTTGCCACAAATACGATGTCAACTACATGATCATGCAAAGCAATACGACAATGATGGAGCATGTCATAATAAACGGAACGGTGGTAAGTTGCATGACAATATATCTCGGAATGGCTATGGAAATGCCATGATAGGTAGGTATGGTGGCTGTTTTGAGGAAGATATAAGGGGGTTTATGTGTGATAGAGCGTATCATATCACAGGGTTTGGATGCACTGGCGAAGTTTGCACCAACTCTCAAGGCGAGAAAGGGCAATGCACGGTACCATAGAGGCTAGAAAATTGTGGAAGGTTGAGAGTGCGTATAATCCATGGACTCACATTAATCATAAAGAACTCATATACTTATTGCAAAAGTTTATTAGCCCTTGAAATAAAGTACTACTACGCATGCCCCTAGAGGGATAGATTGGTAGGAAAAGACCATCGCTAGTCCCCGACCACCATTCATAAGGAAAGCAATAAAAGAACACCTTATGTGTCAAAATTGTCACACAACTTTTACCATACGTGCATGCTACGGGACTTGCCAACCTTAACACAAGTATTTCTCAATTTCACAATTACTGAACTAGCACACTCTAATATTACCACCTTTATATCTCAAAACACTTATCAAGTATCAAACTTCTCATGATATTCAGTGAACTCAATATGGAAGTTTTTATTATGCTAATCTTGGATGCCTATCACATTCGGATTAATTTCACAATTAAAGCAAATTATCATGCTGTTTAAGAATCTAAAAATAATATAAGTGAAGCATGAGAGATCAATAATTTCTATAAAATAAAACCACCATTGTGCTCTAAAAAATATAAGTGAAGCACTAGAGCAAAAGCTATATAGCTCAAAAGATATAAGTGAAGCACATAGAGTATTCTAACAAATTCTGAATCATGTGTGTCTCTCTCAAAAGGTGTGTACAGCAATGATGATTGTGGTAAAATAAAAATCAAAGACTCAAATCATCCAAGACGCTCCAAGCAAAACACATATCATGTGGTGAATGAAAATATAGCCCCAAGTAAAGTTACCGATAGATGAAGACGAAAGAAGGGATGCCTTCCGGGGCATCCCCAAGCTTAGGCTTTTGGTTGTCCTTGAATTTTACCTTGGGGTGCATTGGGCATCCCCAATCTTAGTCTCTTGCCAATCCTTGTTCCATAATCCATCAAATCTTTACCCAAAACTTGAAAACTTCACAACACAAAACTTAACAGAAAATCTCGTGAGCTCCGTCAGCGAAAGAACACAAAATACCACTTCAAGGTACTGTAATGAATTCATTCTTTATTTATATTGGTGTTAAACCTACTATATTCCAACTTCTCTATGGTTTATAAGCTCTTTTACTAGCCATAGATTCATCAAAATAAGCAAACAACACACGAAAAATAGAATCTGTGAAAAATCTGTATCAAACGCAAACTTCTGGAACTCAGAAAAATCTACCAAATAAGGAAGACCTAGATAATTTGTTTATTGATCTACTGCAATTGGAATCAGTATTTTATCACGTTCTGGTGATTTCAAACAATTGTTTTCGTGAACAGGAAGTTTCTGGAATTTTCAGCAAAATCAAATAACTATCATCCAAGAAGAACCTATAGGTTTAAGTTGGCACAAACACTAATTAAAACATAAAAACACATCTAACCAGAGGCTAGATCAAATATTTACTGAATAACAACAAGTAAAAATATTGGGTTGTCTCCCAACAAACGCTTTTTTAAAGCCTTTTAGCTAGGCATTGAGATTTCAATGATGCTCACAAGAAAGACAAGAATTGAAGCACAAAGAGAGCATCATAAAACACGTGACAAACACATCTAAGTCTAACATACTTCCTATGCATAGACATCTTATAGGCAAACTAATTATCAAGGCAAGCAAAAACTAGCATATGCAAGGAAGCGGAAAGAAACAATAGCAATCTCAACATAACGAGAGGTAATTTAGTAACATGAAAATCTCTACAACCATATTTCCCTCTCACATAATAATTACATGTGGGATCATAATCAAATTCAACAACATACCTATCACATAAAATATTCTGTTTATGAACCACATGCATGCAAAGTTGACATTCTTCCAAAATAATGGATTAACATTAACTAAAGTCATGACCTCTCCAAACCCACTTTTATCAAAAAATTCATAAGATTGAACATTCTCCAAATATGTGGGATCTAAAGTTGACACTCTTCCAAACCCACTTTCAATATTATTGCAAACACTATTATCAATCTCATATTCATCATGGGGCTTAAATAAATTTTCAAGATCATAAGAAGAATCACCCCAATCATGATCATTGCAACAAGTAGTAGACATAGCAAAACTAGCATCCCCAAGCTTAGGGTTTTGCCTATTATTAGCACAATTGACATCAAGAAAATTTATAGTAAAAACCATTGCAATCATGCTTTTCATCGAAGGAACTATCAAGTATGGGTGCAATAGCAACGATCTAATGTTTAACATAAGGAACTATAGCAAATTCATCTTCATAAATATTAGCATCATGGCCACAAGAATAGCAAGCATCATGTTCATCAAGGGATATTTCAATCAAATCATCGGAATCATAATTATCTCTAGATTCATGCATATCATTATTTTCTTCCTCCATAGACTCCTGCAAAATATTAGCCTCTTCTTGGACAGCGGAGGAGTCCTTAATATATGGTTTAACATAGGCATTGGAAGCATAATTATCATAACAATATTTAAGTATGGCAGAATTTTCAGATTTGTAAAGAGTAGCATCATACGTTTTAATCAAAGAAACAATTTCATAAGCACCCTTAAAAGCAACAAATTCTTCAATTTGTTGAACATCATAGTAATTATAAACACCCTTAGCATACGAAGATACGATTCCATTATCACTAAACTCACATTGGTAGGGAAGGTGTTTCTTAATGTTTTCAGAGCAACAAGTAAAATCATAAATTTCACAAAAATTCCAAGCATAACACATCAATCTGTTTATTTGATCCCATAAGAGTCTCCCTTTTTCAGACAAACGGTGACGCACAAAATGAGCATGCTCATCTAAAGATTTCCCATCAACTATGCTAGTTGGGGTTTCAGCACGAGCACATAAGGATCGAAGATGATCCAAGTAGAACACTTTAAGTGGATCCATATCAATAGATTTTTATCAAGCAAAGATGCAAGCAAATAGAAGGCACGTGGAAACACAAACAAAAACACATAAGGTAAGAATGCGAATAAAACGGCAAGGGTGAAGTGGGGGAGAGGAAAAAAAGAGGCAAATGGCAAATAATGTAATGCAAGGGATAAGAGTTTGTGATGGGTACTTGGTATGTCTTGACTTGTGCATAGACTCCCCGGCAACGGCGCCAGAAATCCTTCTTGCTACCTCTTGAGCACTGCGTTGGTTTTCCCTTGAAGAGGAAAGGGTGATGCAGTAAAGTAGCATAAGTATTTCCCTCAGTTTTTGAGAACCAAGGTATCAATCCAGTAGGAGACCACGCTCAAGTCCCACGCGCCTACACAAACAAATAAGAACCTTTCAACCAACGCGATAAAGGGGTTGTCAATCCCTTCACGGCCACTTGCAAAAGTGAGATCTGATAAAGATGATAAGATAATATTTTTGGTATTTTTATGATAAAGAGTAAAAGTAAAGATTGCAAAGTAAACGGCGACAGAAATAGCTAGTTGACGGGAGATTAATATGATGGAAAATAGACCCGGGGGCCATAGGTTTCACTAGTTGCTTCTCTCAAGATCAGAAGTATTACGGTGGGTAAACAAATTACGGTCGAGAAATTGATAGAATTGAGCATAGTTATGAGAATATCTAGGTATGATCATGTATATAGGCATCACGTCCGTGACAAGTAGACCGATTCTTGCCTGTGTCTACTACTATTACTCCACACATTGACCGCTATCCAGCATGCATCTAGAGCATTAAGTTCATAAGAACGGAGTAACGCTTTAAGCAAGATGACATGATGTAGAGGGATAAACTCATGCAATATGATATAAACCCCGTATTTTTATCCTCGACGGCAACAATACAATACGTGTCGTTTCCCCTACTGTCACTGGGATCGAGCACCGCAAGATTGAACCCAAAGCTAAGCACTTCTCCCATTGCAAGAAAGATCAATCTAGTAGGCCAAACCAAACTGATAATTCGAAGCGACTTGCAAAGATAACCAATCATACATAAAAGAATTAAGAGGAGATTCAAATATTGTTCATAGATAATCTCTATTATAAACCCACAATTCATCGGATCTCGACAAACACACCGCAAAATAAGATTACATCGAATAGATCTCCAAGAGAATCGAGGAGAACTTTGTATTGAGATCCAAAAAGAGAGAAAAAGCCATCTAGCTAATAACTATGGACCCGAAGGTCTGAGGTAAACTACTCACACATCATCGGAGAGGCTATGGTGTTGATGTAGAAGCCCTCCTTGATCAATGCCCCCTCCGGCGGAGCGCCGGAAAAGTCCCCAAGATGGGATCTCACGGGTACAGAAGGTTGCGGCGATGGTAATAGGGTTTTTGCTCCTCCCTTGATGTTTTCGGGGTACGTAGGTATATATAGGAGGAAGAAGTAGGTCGGTGGAGCCACGAGGGGCCCACGAGGGTGGAGGGTGCGCTGATAACCCACAAGTGTATGGGATCGCAACAGCTTTCGAGGGTAGAGTATTCAACCCAAATTTATTGATTCGACACAAGGGGAGCCAAAGAATTTTCTCAAGTATTAGCAACTGAGTTGTCAATTCAGCCACACCTGGAAACTTAATATCTGCAGCAAAGTGTTTTTAATAGCAAAGTAGTATGATAGTAGTGGTAACGGTAACAAAAGATTAATGAAAGCAAAAGTAATATTTTTGGTATTTTGTAGTGATTGTAACAATAGCAACGGGAAAGTAAATAAGCGTAAACCAGTATATGGAAAGCTCGTAGGCATTGGATCGGTGATGGATAATTATGCCGGATGCGGTTCATCATGTAACAGTCATAACCTAGGGTGACACAGAACTAGCTCCAGTCCATCAATGTAATGTAGGCATGTATTCCGAATATAGTCATACGTGGTTATGGAAAAGAACTTGCATGACATCTTTTGTCCTACCCTCCCGTGGCAGTGGGGTCCTAATGGAAACTAAGGGATATTAAGGCCTCCTTTTAATAGAGAACCGGAACAAAGTATTAGCACATAGTGAATACATGAACTCCTCAAAATATGGTCATCACCGAGAAGTATCCCGATTATTGTCACTTCGGGGTTGTCGGATCATAACACATAATAGGTGACTATAGACTTGCAAGACAGGATCAAGAACACACATATATTCATGAAAACATAATAGGTTCAGATCTGAAATCATGGCACTCGGGCCCTAGTGACAAGCATTAAGCATAGCAAAGTCATAGCAACATCAATCTCAGAACATAATGGATACTAGGGATCAAATCCTAACAAAACTAACTCGGTTACATGATAGATCTCATCCAACCCATCACCGTCCAGCAAGCCTACGATGGAATTACTCACGCACGGTGGTGAGCATCATGAAATTGGTGATGGAGGATGGTTGATGATGACGACGGCGATGAATCCCCATCTCCGGAGCCCCGAACGGACTCCAGATCAGCCCTCCCGAGAGGTTTTAGGGCTTGGCGGCGGCTCCGTATAGTAAAACGCGATGATTTCTTCTCTCTGGTTTTTTCTCTCCAAAAGCCAATATAGAGTTGGAGTTGGCGTCGGAAGGTCTCCAGGGGGCCCACGAGGTAGGGGCACGTCCAGGAGGGGGTGCGCCCCCCCCACCCCCGTGGACAGGGTGTTGGCCCCCTGGTCTTCATCTTTGGCGAGGATTTTTTATTATTTTTTCTAAGATGTTCCCTGGAGTTTCAGGTCATTCCGAGAACTTTTGTTTTCTGCACATAAAACAACATCATGGCAATTCTGCTGAAAACAGCATCAGTCCGGGTTAGTTCCATTCAAATCATACAAGTTAGAGTCCAAAACAAGGGCAAAAGTGTTTGGAAAAGTAGATACGATGGAGACGTATCACACGCCCAGGGGGTAGGCGCGCCCCCCTGCCTCGTGGCTTCCTCGTTGATTGCTTGACGTCCACTCCAAGTCCTCTGGATCACGTTTGTTCAGAAAATCACGTTCCCGAAGGTTTCATTCCATTTGGACTCCGTTTGATATTCCTTTCCTGTGAAACACTAAAATAGGCAAAAACAGCAATTTGGGCTGGGCCTCCGGTTAATAGGTTAGTCCCAAAAATAATATATAAGTTTATAATAAAGCTCATTGAACATCCAAAACAGATAATATAATAGTATGGAACAATAAAAAATTATAGATACGTTGGAGACGTATCATGGGCCCCCTAATGGATGGCGATGACACAGTAGTAGACGTTCTGTGGTAACAGCGCGGCGTGAATATTATTAAATACTTGGAGCGCGATAAAATCATGAGTTTTTTACACGACGTGAGCACATGTGATATAGGACTGATGGTAACTTTCCATAATTTTTGGTGATGGAGAAGTATCTGATCACTTCTCTCTACGCGGATTGCTCTTCGCGTGTCTACGACTGTGGCCGGCGGCCTCCGGGGGCTAGCATGCCGCCAAATCTTGCGTAGGCGGCCTCTCATAAGTCTGGAAGTGTTGTGGCGGTTGCAAACTCCCGACACGCGCCTCCGGGGTGTGGCCCCCCTCATGGACGGCACCACCGCCGGCACCTGGAGAGGGGAAACGGGCGCGTCGGGTCTACAAGGAGGGGATCTTGCTGTGGGTTTGGCCCGGATGTTGCTCCAAAGTGTTCCTATGGGCTGACCTAACACAACCTGGTGGAGAGGTCCACTGGTCAAAGCCCGTCCGTGGAAAGTCAAAGGGCTAGATCTCATGGTCACCCGCTCCAGGGTTAGGCGGGACGGGGGCCCTGGGGGTAGCAATGCCACCGGAGCGTCGCACCGGGCCCTCATACATGCAGGGTGGTGTGGTGGCATGTCTGAAGAGGTGGCATGCGTCTCCGGGGTGTGGCCCTCCTCCAAGTGACGGCGGAACTGCCTTCCGTGGAGGGGGGGGGGGGGGGCAAACCATGGAGCCCCAAGACGGGCGTCTATGCATGCCAGAACACTTTCACACATGCATCGGGACCCGTGCGATGTTTCGGTGGCATAGCTACACCCCGAAGGCCACCCTGAATCCCCCCAATAACCAGATTCCCTCTGTGTCGGCCGTTTACCCCCTTCGTGACACGGCGCCAGTGACGTCCGTGAGGGGCGCAATCGATATACCATCGGGGTATTTTTTTTGTTTAGATAGGGCACATTTATCTTGTGAAAAAATAATATAAAGAAAAAATAAAGAAAATTTTAAAAAATAGAGGTATGCCGACGGGTGCTGTTTAAGCTAATTTATGCAAACAAGAGCAAAAGAGTTCGTAAAAGTTTTTCTTTCTCACTTTCAGTTTATCAACTGAATTGCTTGAGGACAAGCAAATGTTTAAGCTTGGGGGAGTTGATACGTCTGTAATGTATCTATTTTTTCTCACGCTTTTCCTCTTGTTTTGGACTCTTGCATGATTTGAATGAAACTAACCCCGGACTGACGCTGTTTTTAGCAGAACTACCATGGTGTTGTTTTTGTGTAGAAATAAAAGTTCTCAAAATGGAACGAAACTTTGCGAGGACTTTTTATATCAATAATAAGAATTTCTGGAGCCAAGACCCACCAGAGAGGGGCCCCTGGTTGGGCACAACCCACCAAGGCGCGCCCGCTCTCCTGGCGCTCCCAGGTGGGTTGTACCCACCTGGTGGCCCCGCTGACGACCCCCTGATACTATAAAATCACATTATTTCATAAAAAATCAAGGAGAAAGAATTATCACGATTCACGAAGTGGAGCAGCCGCCAAGCCCTGTTCTTCCTCGGGAGGGCAGATCTGGAGTCCGTTTGGGGCTCCGGAGAGGGGGATCTTCGTTCTTCGTCATCACCAACCCATCTCCATCGCCAATTCCATGATGCTCCCCACCGGGAGTGAGTAATTCCTTCATAGGCTCGCTGGTTGGTGAGGAGTTGGATGAGATTCATCATGTAATCGAGTTAATTTTGTTAGGGCCCGATCCCTAGTATCCACTATGTTCTTAGATTGATGTTGTTATGACTTTGCTATGCTTAATGCTTGTCACTTTGGGCCCGGGTGCCATGAACTCAGATCTGAACCGTTTATGAATTCATCATTATATCCATGTTTTAGATTCGATTTTGCAAGTTATAGTCACCTACTACGTGTTATGATCCGGCAACTCCAGAGTGACAACAACCGGGCCCACTCCCGGTGATGACTGTAGTTTGAGGAGTTCATGTATTCACTACGTGTTAATGCTTTGTTTCGATTCTCTATTAAAAGGAGGCCTTAATATCCCTTAGTTTCCAATATGGTCCCCGCTGCCATGGGAGGGTAGGACAAAAGATGTCATGCAAGTTCTTTTAATAAAGCACGTATGACTATTTACGGAATACATGCCTACATTATATCGATGAACTGGAGCTACTGCCGTATCGCCCTAGGTTATAACTGTCACATGATGAATATCATCCAACAAGTCATCGATCCAATGCCTATGAATTTATCCTATATTGTTTCTGCTAAGTTACTGCTGCTATCATCGCTGTTACACTAGCTACAAAATTACTGCTATCACTGTCACTGTTACCATTGCTGCTATCACTATTATCAAAACTATCAAATTACTTTGCTACTGATTACTTACTGCAGATAATTAATCTTCAGGTGTGGTTGAATTGACAACTCAGCTGCTAATACCTTCAAATATTCTTTGGCTCCCCTTATGTCGAATCTATAAATTTGGGTCGAATACTCTACCCTCGAAAACTGTTGCGATCCCCTATACTTGTGGGTTATCGACCGCCCACCAACCTGCGCCACTACAGTCACGAGGACACCATCGTCGTCTCTCCACCGCAGACGCTGCGAGGCCGGCTGAATCAAACAAGGACACCGATGATAGGGACCAGGAGCACCACAGCCAATTGGGAGGGGACAACCTCCACTAGCACAAGTAGAAGCAGACCGGACGCAGGCGCAGGAGCACGCCGGACTCCCTGCCCAACCGGGCCCAAATCGGGCCCGTTAAGCTCCTGCCGCCGCGCTGCAGCCGACGCAGCGCAGAGCTGCCGAACCCAACGTCCGCGCCTCGCCTGCCCAGCCGGTGGCGACCCGCCGGAGGCCAGACCAACCCGCCCTGACCCAGATCGGGCCCAAAAGGGCCTAGATCTGGGCCTACAGGGCTCCGCCGGCCAACCCCCGCTGCCAGCCGCCACCGCCACCAAAGATTCGAGATGCCGTCGAACCTGCGCCCGATCTACACCGGAGCACCACCCGCCGAGGAGCACCGTCGCCGGAAACCGCCGCCCGAGCCGGGGAACCACGAGGGGAAGAGGAAGAGGGCCACCACCGCTGGCCTTGCCACGGCGTCGTGCGGGCAACGCCCGGCCGCGCCAGCCGGCGGCAGCGGCAGGAGGAGGGGTGGGAGGTGGGGGCTGGGCGCGAGGGGAGAGAGGGCCGCCCCGGTCGCCCCGCTCGGGGGGGGGGGGGGGGGCCCGGGGGTGAAATTTTCCGCTCTCTTAAATTTGACTTTATTCAACAAACGTCTTGTGTACGTGCAATGCACGTTAATTTAAAAGTATATTAAATGCATGTGGATATTAAGTAGGATATTATTTACGTGTTATTATGTGATTAGCATTATTTTTTAATGAAATTAATTGCACGCTAAACGTATTAAGCGCTAGACATTGAAGCAGTCTAGGTCGTTGGATTGACATGATTTGATGACTTAGATTAATTAGATCTGCTCCTTTGGGTCTTTTTATACTGTTATAGATTCAACAAACGTCTTGTACGAGCCGGGCAGGAATACTAATGGCAACCCAGGTCCTGCCCATGGCCTGGTCCTGGTGCATATGATTAAACTACAGGTGACGATTGTCGTTCCCCATATTTTGTTGAGAATTTGTGCAGTCAGATTATTTTTTGTGAAATGCGGTACTCCCTCCGATCCATTTTTTTTAAGTTCTTCGATCCATATTATTTGTTGCTAAATGGATGTATCTAGATGTGGGAGTACATATTTCCAAACACATATAGAAATCATTCTTAGTTCATTTCAACCTGCAAAAATATGCTCGGAGCAGCAATATGCACATTACAGGAGCAGAGACGAGCAGCAGATAATTAAGCCTAGTTAGCGCAATAAAGAAGAGGGATTAAAAGAAGACGAGAGCTTTTCACTCTGTTTTCACCATGATTTTCCTCTCTATCATCGTCGATCTCCACTTGTATGTGCCCGACGTATGTATATCCTTGGACCCGTTCCTGCGCTGCCACGTTCTACACATGCATGATCAACAACCGGTGACCCTGAGTCCTTGATACTGATAGACAGGCACACTAAGAAGTAAGAACTTTCGACCTTGCACATCTCATTCATGCAACCAAGTAGACCCTCCGAGCCTCCGAGGGTTGCAAAAGAAAATGGTACCAGATACTTTCTGGAGAAACGAGTAGGTCCAAATGGAAATTATGGGACAAAGATTGTGTTTCTTCATTCTGCTTCTTGTGATTTTTTTTCTTCTTTCACACGTGACATTCCCTGTTTTATTTTTCTCATCTTCCACGATTGACATCCTTGTGTTAGAATACTTGGGGAAATTTCGCAGGTCGTTCTTACATCCATTGTAAAACGTGTAACAAGTGACTTGAAGCGACTAGCCCGGAGAAAAAAGCAAGACAAAACCCCCACATTTTAGTTAGTGGCGGATATTTCTACCACATATTGTGCTCGATCTACTCCTAATCTTAGAGGGTACGGAGCTTAATCTCGTAGTAGTTTATACTTTTGTCTGATAAGATGGCCAATCAACAGAATTAGCTGCTACGGTAACATCCAAATTTCCATGCTTGACAAAACAAACCACATAAAATAATTTAACTTCTGCACGCCCGGACGTCCTATGTACAGGCTGCACAGGACGAAACATACAACACAAAAAATATGTATGGTTCATGTTTTCAAACACAAATATGAACAGCTTATAAACATGACGTGACCGAATTTTTCTCAAGTTCTAGTCAATTGGATTATTGGCTCGTAACCGTTGGATAAAAAATGGGCTGATGAATATGTTTCTTCTTCCTTCAACCGTTTTCTCTTCTCTCCTGGACCCAGCTCTCTCTCTCTCTCTCTCTCTCTCTCTCTCTCTCTCTCCTGTGATCCAATTGTGATTATCATGCAATAGAGAAATAGCGCATAAAAAATGATTCACAAACCTGAATAAAAATGATTTTCCAACAGCTAGCTCAGGGAGCAACATGCATGCATTGATAACATACGGGATTGCTAAATCTCAGTCGACTAAGGTTCATTCAATGCTATATTGGTGAGATTTTACATGAGTCCAACGCCCATACACATAGCAGTTTAGCGCGTGTAAAAAAAAGAGTTTACCCAGAAAAAAAAATTAACAGTTGCTAGCGCAAAGTCGTCGATCCAGCCAGGGCCGCTCAAGGCAGAGCACTGTTTCCTACGCTGCTACGTATCTTTCGATCGTACGTAGTACGTGGCCCACCCTCAGCGCGCGCGCGCAGACAAGTCAAAGTCAAGTGTAGTTTTCAAGAGCAACGTCGCGGTACGCCACCGGAATACAAGTCGCCGGGTGGGTGCGCGCGAGGCTGGGCGAGGCCCATCCAGGTCGCGTATAAATGAGTGAGGACGGCGCCGGCTTGAGCGGGCATCAGTCTTCCCAAGTTGCAAGACCATCTCTCAAAAAAAAAAGTTGCAAGACCATGGTGCGAGCGCCCTCGCCTTCTTCTCTCCTCTACGCTCTGCTGCTCGTCCTGACCGCGCTGGTCGGGCAGTACCCGGCGGGCTCGCTGCGGGTGGCGACGGCGCAGACCGTGGCGGCGCCGGTGCCGGTCCGCGTCGGGTTGATCCTGGACTGGTCGTCGGCAGTGTCGTCGGCGGTGTCGCTGAGGCGGCGGACCGGCATTGAGATGGCGGTGGAGGACTACTACGCGGCGCACCCGGGGTCGGCCACCAGGGTGGAGCTCCACTTCAGCGACTCCAAAGGGGACGTGGTCGGCGCCGCCTCCGCCGGTAAGCACCCTCCCTCGTCCCTCCCCTGCCGCGCACGCCTGTTCCACCTATCTAGCTGCATGCTTCTCTACTCATAAGCTCTTTCGCATCATGCTTAAATGAATCTCACTTCTCTAATTAAGCTCGTCTCGAGCAACATCTTCCGTCTTGAGTTTTCCAATAGTGGTTGTTGCGCGCGTACGCAGTATGTATGGCTTTTTTTAGTGGAGTGCGTACGTTGTATGTGGTGTAGTATGTGCACGTCGAGCCATCTGTTGTACTCCCTCCGGTCCTTTTTACTCTGCATATCGGATTTGCCGAAAGTCAAATTTTATATTAGAAATTATTAGCGTCTATAATATCTAATAAATATAATATGAAAATATATTTCAAGATGGATCTAATGATATTGGTGTTGTTATGTGAATGTTAATAATTTTTTATATAAACTTGGTCAAAGTTGGATGAGATTGACTGCAGACAAACCTAATATATAGAGTAAAAATGACCGGAGTGAGTATGATCCACTAGTTATCGTGTCCTTTGTCGCCATTTTGTCCGGGCAACTAGCTAGCTCCTCGATCGTCAACACAAGGACGGCGATCAATTTATTTATTTATTTTTTTGCGAAAATGATCAGACCTATCTAAAAGTTCGCCGGAAGTACAAAGCATCTTAGATATAATGAAAATTATATTAAAATTACAAGATCATCGAACGATCACCACGATCGCACGGGGCCTCAAATTAACAACCACGACATCTCCATCGAACTATGTTGGAATCCCAACTAATCCAACCCACATGGCATAAACTGCCATTTTAAACCGCTAATGGTGGACTCCGAAGCGTAAGTATTCGTTAGTTCTGTCAGGGTTTGTCGGGGTCGGGTGCATAGGTGCCTGTGCTATAAGCTTAATTATTGTTGACAACTCCATGCCATGCACGTCGCCTTCTCGCCCTGTCCATCCGGCTAACAAGTTTAATGATATGACTGAAATCAGTTTTCTGAAATGAGTAAAAACTAATATTCACATATATGAAGTAGATTTCAGTGTGAAATATGTGAAACTTTTTTTGAGATGAAAATATGTGAAACTTGTTTTTTTTTAAACTTGAAGTTGTTATCTAAGAATGTAAAATTGGTTATTCCAAATTAGTTTTAAGAAATTGATGAAATTATTTTCTTAACTGTGCGAAATCAGACTTTTGAAATATGATATCTATGAATGTGCTCATTTCTATATCCAAAAATGATATTCGTGAAATATATTTCACCAATATCATATTTCAATTTGAAGTATAATTCAAAAATATTAGTTTTACATGTTGAAATATGCAGCTTCACAAATATCAAAAAATTAATGAAATAAGTAGCTTCACTGTAAAATATAATAGAAATTGAAATGTAATTGAAAATTCAAACTAGTCAAAATATCCAAAATTAGTCCTGTTTTAAAGATCCTTGTTGACCTGACTTCAAATATGTACAACAATCCAAAATGAAATTCTGGTTGAAAGTGGCGAGTATGTTCAAAATGTGGTACGAAAAATGAAATGCTTGTCTTTAGTTGGAGAGAGGGAGAGAGAGTAGTGTGTCGTGCAGCCAGTCCTCCCTCTCCTCTCACTTTGTTACCTGCTAAAAGACTGCTATTCTGGAACCCCTCAATTCGTATTGCAACGTTTCATCCAAGAGAACGATTAACAACTTGCACATGAAAAAACATCACAAATATCCATGGAATAAACCAAGGATGATGGATGTTTTGCCGTTACATAGGGGCATACGGGCACCGGTGGAAAGAGCATTTTTATGCACGTCCACTTCTCGCCTTGGCTTGTTATTGCGTGAGTAATCCGCAAGCCGTGTACTTGGGTTGTTTGTAACTAACCCTATTCTCTCTTATTTAATAGATGAGGCAAAGCTTTTGCCTCCGTTTTAAAAAAAAACTTCTCGCCTTGGCCATCCGGCTTAGGTTTTGGACTGGTGTGCCGTGTGCGTCTGACTGACGAGTCTTGGCGGTCTGGTTCTTCACCGCGTGCGCGTGCCAGCCCGCGAGTTGGTCAAGCTAGCAACTAGTGGCCTCTATAGTACTCACGGTGGGTACATCAGATCGGGACTGATTGATTTGACCCCAAGTGTAGCTAGCCCATGCAGTTGTACACTGGTTTGGCACGCCACGAGGCCACGACAGTCGACAACGACAGAGATGCCTCAAACACCATGATCCAAGTTTCAACTGGTGTGGTGTGACAAACACCATGTGGGCGTATATGCACCGTCGATCGGGTCACCAGCGTTTGAACGCTGGGTCGTCCAAGTTTTTAATGCCGAAAATCTTTCTACCCTATAGTTGTCATGGCTAGTCATCAACTCTTCATCATCATCGATCCGTCATCAGTGGGTACCTTCGCTTAGCCACATGCATCCGTCGATTCAAAATAATTGAAGCTCTAGAACATTTTTGAGACTCCAATTATTTTGGAACGGAGAGAGGAGCATCTATGTTGTCTTGCTCTCCAGTCGATTGGGATTATTCACAATGATAAAAAAGTTATAATTTTTTCACATATTTTTACAGTTCTTTTTAGGGGTAGATATTTCTATGGTTGTTCTCTTCTTCTTTTTTTAGTGCTAGTTGTTCTCTTCTTTTTAAGCTCCTAAATAATTAACAAAAGAAAATGTACGTGGTCTTAAAACTCATATGGTTGCTAGGGGTTCCCGGATCTAGTTGTAGTTTTTATTACTTCTGCTATTCTTTATACTTTGATGATTGAAAATGAATAGATGGGATGTTTCTCCTGAAAAAAATTCATATCGTTGCTGTTGTTTGCATGCAGCACTGGACCTGATCAAGAACGCGCAGGTGCAGGCCATCATCGGGCCCAAGACCTCTGCGGAGGCGGAGTTCGTGGCCCAACTCGGGAGCCGCGCCCACGTTCCCGTGCTTTCCTACTCCGCCACCTCCCCGTCCATCTCCCCGACGCAGACGCCCTACTTCGTGCGCACCACCGCCAACGACTCCTTCCAGGCAACCCCCATCGCCGCCGTCATCGCAAGTTTCGGGTGGCACGCGGTGGCCGTCCTGCACGAGGACTCCCCCTACGGCGCCGGCATCCGCCCAGCGCTCGCCGACGCGCTCCAGAGCGTCGACAGTGCGGCGATCATGGTCGTGGACCGCGTGCCCGTTCCGAGCAGCGCGGACGAAGATGCCCTTGACGCGCTCCTCTACCGCCTCAAGGCCATGCCGACGCGTGTGTTCGTCGTGCACGTCTCGCACAGCCTCGCCGCGCAGCTCTTCCGGCGGGCCAGCAAAGCCGGGATGATGTCCGACGGCTGCGCCTGGGTCGCCACCGACGGCGTAGGCAACTTCGTGGACAGGTTCGACACCGAGGACCTCGGCTCCATGCAGGGCATCGTCAGCCTCCGTCCTCATGTGCAGTACACGAACCAAGTCAAGAACTTCTCTGCGCGGTTCAGGGCGAGGCTCCGGAGTGAGAACCGGGCTTCCAACGATGACGTCCTCAACGACGCCACTGTGACGGGGCTCTGGTCGTACGACACGGCGTGGGCGATCGCCGCGGCAGCCGAGGCGGCCAGCGTCCCCGGCCCAGCATTTCGGACACCGCAGAATAGCACGGCACGTACAGACCTGGACCAGCTCGGCGTGTCGACCACCGGAGAAGCGCTTCTTAGGGCGCTTCTCAAAACGACGTTCGGCGGGATGGCAGGCAGGTTCAAGCTGGTGAACGGGCAGCTCCAGGTCGCGGCGTACGAGGTCGTGAACATCATCGGGAATGGCGCGGTGACAGTGGGGTTCTGGACAGCGGAGTCCGGCATCTCGCGGGACGTTAAAGACGGCAGCGGCAAGGCTGCGCGGCAGTTGAAACCCATCCTTTGGCCGGGAGAGACGTTGTCCCCGCCAAAAGGCTGGACGGCGTCGCAGAACGGGCAGGTGCTCAAGGTCGCCGTGCCGGTGAAGCACGGGTTCAAGCAGTTCGTGGAGGTCGTCATCTCCGAGAACTCGACAGCGCCGAAGATCACCGGGTACTGCATCGACGTGTTCAACGAGGTGATGAAGAACCTGTCCTACCCGGTGAGCTACCAGTACATGCCGTTCCCCGACAGCCCGGACTCGTACGAGGTGCTGGTGGACCAGGTGAGCGGTGGGAAGGCGGACATCGTGGTCGGGGACGTGACGATCACGGCGAGCAGGATGGAGGAGGTGGACTTCACGATGCCGTTCACGGAGTCCGGGTGGGCAATGGTGGTGGCCACGGAGCCGGACACGAGCGGCAGCATGTGGATCTTCCTGCAGCCGCTCACCACCAGCCTTTGGCTCGCCAGCCTCGCCTTCTTCTGCTTCACCGGCTTTGTCGTGTGGGTCATCGAGCATCGAGTCAACCCGGAGTTCCGCGGCACGCCGTCGCAGCAGTTGGGCCTCATCTTCTACTTCGCCTTCTCCACCCTCGTCTTCTCACACAGTAATTCATTTACTAACCATCTCATCATCTTGATTTTAGCTTTTTCCAATCAATCTTTGATGTTTTAATTTTCCAGAGGAGAAGCTGGAGAGCAACCTGTCGAGGTTCGTGGTGATCATATGGGTGTTCGTGGTGCTGATCCTGACATCGAGCTACACAGCGAGCCTGGCGTCGATGCTGACGGTGCAGCAGCTCCGACCGACAGTGACAGACGTGAAGGAGCTCCAGAGGCGCGGTCAGTACATCGGGTACCAAGAGGGCACCTTCATCAAGCCAAGGCTCAAGAAGATGGGCTTCGACGAGCGAAAGATGAGAAAGTACAGCTCGGAGGAGCAGTACGCCGAAGCGCTGTCCAAGGGCTCGGCCAACGGCGGCGTGGACGCGGTGTTTGACGAGATCCCGTACCTGAAGCTATTCCTGTCACAGCACTGCGACGGGTACATGCAGGTGGGGCCTGTGTACAAGACGGACGGCTTCGGTTCGTCTTCCCAAGGGGGTCGCCCATGACAGGGGACGTGTCGCGGGGGATCCTGAACCTGGCCGAGGGGGACACGATGGCGCAGATCGAGAAGGCGTGGTTTGGCGAGCCCGGCACTTGCCAGAATGCGTTGGGCGGCGTCGGCGGCTCGTCGAACCTCAGCTTCTGGAGCTTCGGCGGGCTGTTCCTCATCACCGGCGTCGTCTCCAGCCTCATGCTGCTGCTCTACCTCGCCATCTTCGCGTACCGCGAGCGCGAGGAGCTCCGGGAGGCGGAGGCGAAGGCTGAGGCTGAGGCCGGCTCCGGGAGCGTGTCGGTGCGGAGGCTGCGCGCGTGGCTGCAGCACTTCGATAGGAAGGACCTCAAATCACCCACCTTCAAGGTGTGGAACGATGAGTCCGTCAGAAACGGCAGCGAGTTTGCGGGTAGGACGCCAAGATGGAACGGCAGTGCCGGCGACGCTAGTATGACACCGAGGGCCGGTGGGGAGGAACACGCCATGGGAGGGACGACCCCGCTGAGCATGTACATCAGCTCCGAGATGAACGCCGGCTCTTCGCCAGAGGGGACGCCCGTGTCGGAGATCAGTGAGTCATTCGAGCAGAGGATCGAGGGGGCAGCAGCCGCTGTGGAGGTGACAAGGCCAACGGCCTCTCAGTTACAGCAGTAGATTCTGCTATCTCCGTTTCTGAATATAAGTATTTTTGGAGGTTGCAAAAAAACAATATATGAAGCAAAATTACTGAATCTACGTTTTAAAATATGTTTATATACATTTATATATAGTCCGTATTGAAATCTAAAAAAAAGACTTATGAAAGTGTTGGATTAATTGCCAATCAGAAATAGTTAATTAATCTCGGATTAATTGACAAGTCGCTACAGTATGTCGTTGTCAAAAACGTTGGACCGTGGGTTGTTCGAGGACTCAGTCATGGGCCTGAACCCAGGCCCATCTACCAGACAACCTATATAAGAAGGCGCTGGCGAGTGGAGTGAACTCTAGCTCATTCATTCCCTCCTGCACAACCCTAGCCGTCATCTACTGTTCATCTCTCTATGTTGCTTCCGCGATCCCATCCCGACAATGGCATGCACGATTGGTCGGGAGAGCAGGTGCCTCCGGAACCCTGTCGTTTGAGATCCTGCCCGGAGAAGGGCAATAAGGTGATGGACTTGCCTCGGTTGGTCGGGAGAGCAGGTGCCTCCGAAACTTGTGTGCACTTGCCCTGACCGAACTAGCTCCTCTTTCCAGGAAGCTGTGGTAGTCTCAATCAGTTGTGCAACCATTTGTGGGGGCGATTGAATGAGCGATGTGATTGAGCGTCTGTAACTTTGCCTTGGAATCCAATTGTGTGTCCAGATATAAATGGACTCCCCATCTCCTATCCTTTGAATTATACCTTGAGCCATAACGTCTCTTCCATCTAAAATAGACCTCCAAATTTGGGAAGGGTGAGATCCCAACTCTGCATCCAAAAGAGACAAATTTGGGTGCCGGAACACGAGAGAGAGAGAGATGAAACACAAGCTAGGGCAAGAAGTCTCAACACCACAGCTATCCTTCATGTGATTGCAAAACAACAAGAGTCATTCTAACATCGCTGATATTAACCAACAGCCGCGCCTATCAATTCAACCATCCAGCAAAACAAGAGATACAAATCAATTCAAGACTCAAACCATAAGCTGCAACTCACAGCGGCTCCATGATGTGCATAAAGCTACAGGGAGTGAATGAATGTACATGAAGGAAATAAGAGGCCTTGGAAATTTTTGATAAAATTTACAGGCACACATGCCATCTTCAGGTTGTATCCGCTCACAAGTGTTGTTAATATTTGGTCATTGGTTGGATTGTATTTCAAATAGTTTCAAAACCTAAACCGACAACCTAAACCGAATGGATCCCAGAATACCCCCCCCCCCCCTAAAGGTTTTGTTTCCCTATAAACAAGGACAACCATTTTTAAATCAACACCCTAAAGGTTTCGTTTCCTTACAAACAAGGACGAAATTTGAGCAAGTCAGGGGAATTATCACTAGAAATTTCGGCAGCATAACGCGTCATCAGATAGAAATGCACCCAGAGAAATTATATATCACATATTTTTAGTTGAGAGTACAAATACACCAACTTGCTTGTGCCCTTTGCCTCGTCCTATACCATCCACCATTACCATTACCAGGATTGTTGATATCTGAGAGCTACTACCTGCCTACCTATCTACTCCAATGCATCCATCCTATCAACACAACAGTTCTCGAAAGAACTACAGTAACTAATCTTGACGAACAACAACAGCAAGTCCATCCATCATCATGGCGGCCTCGGGATTCACCACCCCGACGTCCACCTCCTTCTCTTCTTCAGTCACACCACAAGTTAAGGAGAGCCAACCACCATCAGCTGCAACCAAAAACCATACAACATGCTAAGATTTACACCATCCATCCATCTCCACGCCCTCGCCCGGCCCTCCTGTGGCTGTGGCTCCAGTCCCCTACCTAGGCAAAGAGACATAGAGGACAAGAACAATTAATTAATCAGCAGAGAAGTTACCAGCTCTCCACACCACAATGGCAAGCAAGCATATCTTACAGAGTCCACACTACAAACAAAACACAACCAAACAACTACAGGAAGAAGCTAGCCCAATCCAAGTTCCTCAATCAGCTTTGCTTGCTTTGGTTTTTTTACCCCCTATTGTTCTCTACATTCTAGGAAAAAGCTACATCCGTAAGAAGACTATTTTTCTCGGTTCTACAGGAAGCTGCATCTAAATGATTATGTCGGTGGGAACGACACCTATGGGATCACAAGGATCCCTACTGCGGTTGCGGGGCGCGGGGTTGAGGGAAGAGCGGATCTGACAGAGAGTACATGGTCCGTTTATCCAGGTTCGGGCCGCGAGGATGTGTAAAACCCTAGTCCTGCTTTGGTGGATGTATTCTGAGTTCTTGAGCTAGCTACGGGGTGTAACGAGCTCCCAAAAAGCCGAATCCTTCTCCCGTGCGCCATGGGCCTCCTTTTATAGGTGAAAGGGGCTGCCACAGTGGCACACAGGAGGTGGAAAGTGCTACAGCGTTGTGAGCTTATCGCTGTTGTTACAGGACAAAGCGCATTTAATGCGAGGCTTAGGTGTCCCTTCACTTTATCGGGGACGGGAGCGAGGCCCGTCCCATCCGTCGTCGCTCCTCCTTGCTTCGACACGCGCCCTGGCCAACGATGCATGCGGTGCCATGTAGGCAGGCAGGCAGCTGAGGTGGCGCGGTGGTGGAGCCTCCACGGAGGGTTGCATGTTGCCACGCAGGTGTCTGCCCAGCTGGTTGGGTCAGCAGCTGCATGTGAACGGCGGTGGAAACTTGGTTGGTGCGGGCCTGGCAGCGGCCTTGCTAGTGCGCCTGGCGAGGGCCTTGCCGGGTGGCCCGGCAAGGGTCTTGCCGCGGCGCGTAGGCGTCCCCGGCAAGGATCTTGCCGGGGGTCTTGTGGGTTTCTTCGGTGAGGATGATTGCCTTCCTATCCTCACTTGATCTTGACTATTCTTTGTCTTCACAAAGATCTGCATGCCACCACGGAGGTGCCTTCCGAGCCCTGTCCCAATGCGTGTTGAGCGTTGGTGGGCTCAAGGGTGGCTCGCTCGGCTGGCGTGGGCGAGCTGCCCCGGCAAGGGTCTTGCCGGGAAAACCTGCTTCGCCCATCCGATAAGCGTGGCATTGGTCCTTTTCGTTGCTTTATTTGTCTTGTGCCTTCGGCTTCCCTCCGGCTTCCCTTTCCTGCCGTGTTATGCGTGGCCGTGGCCGGCTCTGACTGCCCGTGCACAAGTAAAGGGGTCGAAAGGAGAGCCCCTACTTTTGTACACTGACAGGAGCCCCCGGGCCTGGGCCACACATAAGCGCGACACGTTGTTGGGCCTGGCCCAGAACGGTGCGCGGGCAGGAGGGGCGGATTTTACTGCGGTAACTGGTCCGTCCGCTGTGCTTCTCCAAGGCCCGCGCTGAATGCGCTGACGTGGAGTCATGCAGCGGCGTGTGGAAGCATCAAGGCGTCACCTCGCGGTGGATAGTAAAGAGGCGGCTTGCGTGTCTCTTTGAGACTGCAGGGCCGCCTCCCATTTACTGCCCCGCTTGGGGACCGTCGCTCCACGCGTCCCACTACGCCTGCCCCTTGATACGTTTCCGTCGTATCTACTTTTCCAAACACTTTTGCCCTTATTTTGGACTCTAACTTGTATGATTTGAATGGAACTAACCCGGACTGGCGTTGTTTTCAGCAGAATTGCCGTGATGTTGTTTTATGTGCAGAAAACAAAAGTTCTCGGAATGACCTGAAACTCCACGGAACACCTTAGAAAAAATAAAAAAAACCCTCGCCAAAGATGAAGACCAGGGGGCCCACACACTGTCCACGAGGGTGGGGGCGCGCCCCTCCCCCTGGGCGCGCCGCCCTACCTCTTGTGCTCCCTGGTGGCCCTCCGACTCCAACTCCAACTACATTTATTGGCTTTCGGGAGAAAAAATCAGAGAAAGTTTCATCGCATTTTACGATCTGGAGCCGCCGCCAAGCCCTAATCTCTCTCGGGAGGCTGATCTGGAGTCTGTTCGGGGCTCGGAGAGGGATTCGTCGCCGTCGTCATCATCAACCATCCTCCATCACCAATTTCATGATGCTCACCGCCATGCGTGAGTAATTCCGTCGTAGGCTTGCTGGACGGTGATGGGTTGGATGAGATTTATCATGTAATCGAGTTAGTTTTGTTAGGGTTTGATCCCTAGTATTCATTATGTTCTGAGATTGATGTTGCTATGACTTTGCTATGCTTAATGCTTGTCACTAGGGCCCGAGTGCCATGATTTCAGGTCTGAACCTATTATGTTTTCATGAATATATGTGTGTTCTTGATCCTATCTTGCAAGTCTATAGTCACCTATTATGTGTTATGATCCGACAACCTCAAGTGACAATAATCGGGATACTTTCGGTGATGACCATAGTTTGTGGAGTTCATGTATTCACTATGTGCTAATACTTTGTTCCGGTTCTCTATTAAAAGGAGGCCTTAATATCCCTTAGTTTCCAATAGGACCCCGCTGCCACGGGAGGGTAGGACAAAAGATGGCATGCAAGTTCTTTTCCATAAGCACGTATGACTATATACGGAATACATGCCTACATTACATTGATGAACTGGAGCTAGTTTTGTGTCACCCTATGTTATGACTGTTACATGATGAGCCACATCCGGCATAATTATCCATCACTGATCCGGTGCCTACGAGTTTTCCATATACTGGTTTACGCTTATTTACTTTTCCGTTGCTACTGTTACAATCACTACAAAAATACCAAAAACATTATTTTTGATGTCTTTACTTTGTTACCGTTACCACCACTATCATATTACTTTGCTACTAAACACTTTGCTGCAGATATTAAGTTTCGGTGTGGTGGAATTGACAACTCAGCTGCTAATACTTGAGAATATTCTTTGGCTCCCCTTGTGTCGAATCAACAAATTTGGGTTGAATACTCTACCCTCGAAAACTGTTGCGACCCCCTATACTTGTGGGTTATCACCCCTTGCGCCATGTTCGCTGCATGCATAATTCAGAGCAAATGACAGACGCGCGGGACGTGGGAAGTCGTGCGCGCGCGTGGGTCGATTCCAACGCGCCTTCAATGGAGCGGGGAGGGCGGTCGACGGCCCCGCTCGCTGTTACTTCAGTGGGTCGGATTGGCCGAGAGGGGGCGTCCGAGTCTCGCCCCCACTCCTTTATAAAGAGGGGAGCGGGAGGAACGGTGCCTCTCAACCCTCCGCCATCTGCCTCTCCCCATTCTTGTTTCCTCCTTCCTTCATACGCCATGGCGAGGCGTGGCGACGCTTCATCGGTGGCGGCGAGGGTTTCGGCCAGACAACGCGTCGCTCCTCCACAAGAGCTCGTAGCGGCGGAGCCGGCCGCTAGAGGAAGGGGGAGTGGGTGAGGTCGAGGCCGTCGTGGTGCTCGAGGGAGAGGAGGACGGGGCGGCAGATCAGCCTCGCCTCCGCTAGCAGCCCCTCCTCCGATGGAGGGCCATGCCGGGGACAACCCTTGCGAATTCTTCGTCAGTCTGCGCCGGCCACAGCGCTGTCGCCTTCGCCTCCCGACCCCATTCGCGCGGGAGATGGAGCTGGATCCGCTGCAGGTGTTGCGGATGCATATGAGGGGTTGCGGGAACAGCGGCACATGGGCCGACGTCGAGTTCCCCGCCTGAGGGAGTCCTGGATTAGGGGGTATCCGGACAGCCGGACTATATCCTTTGGCCGGACTGTTGGACTATGAGGATACAAGATTGAAGACTTCGTCTCGTGTCCGGATGGGACTCTCTTGGCGTGGAAGGCAAGCTTGGCGTCTGAGATATGTAGATCTCCTTCTGTTGTAACCAACTCGTGTAACCCTAGCCCCTCCGGTGTCTATATAAACCGGAGGGTTTAGTCCGTAGGGACAACAACAATCATACCATAGGCTAGCTTCTAGGGTTTAGCCTCTACGATCTCGTGGTAGATCAACTCTTGTAATACTCATATTCATCAAGATCAATCAAGCGGGAAGTAGGGTTTTACCTCCATAGAGAGGGCCCGAACACAGGTAAACATAGTGTCCCTTGCCTCCTATTACCATCCGCCTTAGACGCACAGTTCGGGACCCCCTACCCGAGATCCGCTGGTTTTGACACCGACATTGGTGCTTTCATTGAGAGTTCCACTGTGTCGTCGCTGCAAGGTTCGGTTGCCCCTTCGATCATCGACAACGATGCGGTCCAGAGTGAGGTTTTCCTCCCCGGACAGATCTTCGTGTTCGGCGGCTTCACGCTTCGGGCCAACTTGTTTGGCCATTTGGAGCAGATCGAGAGCTACGCTCCTGGCCATCAGGTCAGGTTTGGAAACTTGAATTACACTGCCGATATCCGTGGAGACTTGATCTTCGACGGATTCGGGCCCATGCCAGGTGTGCCGCACGATCACGACAAGCACGATATAGCTCTGCCGTCGGACGGTGTTCGGGAGATCACGCCAGCAACTACTCCGGCCTCTAGTCCGGAGCAGATCGCGCCGCCCGAGGACGGGAGGATAGACTCCGCCACGGAGGCCGCGCCCTCAGTGGCGATAGAGCCGAATACTGACCTTACCCTTCACGAGAACCGTGTTGCTGAACTGCTGGACTTGTCCTCGGCCACTGACTCCGTACCACCCCACCCATACCTATCGAATCCGATTGGGCGCCGATCATGGAGTTCACCTCCGCAGATATCTTTCAGCACTCGCCCTTTGGCGACATACTGAACTCATTGAAATCTCTCTCCCTGTCCGGAGTACCTTGGCCGAACTATGTCCGGCTAGAGTGGGATGCGGACGACGAAGAAATTCAATCCCCACCCACCACCCACTTAGTAGCCACTGTCGACGATTTAACCGACATGCTCGACTTTGACTCCAAAGACATCGATGGTATGGACACCGATGCCGGAGGCGAACAGGAACCACTGCCCACAGGACACTAGATCGCCACCTCATCATACGATATATACATGGTGGACACACCCAAAGAAGGCAATGACGGCAAGACAACGGAGGACGACCCCTCCAAGAAGCAACCCCAGTGCCGATGTCAGCGGCGCCGCTCTAAGTCTCGCCACAGCAAAAGCGGTGATACCAGCATAGGAGATAACAGTACTCTGGACATTGCCGAAGATGATGGCAATCCCCTCCAGAACGATCAAGAGCCAGAGGATGAACAAGCCAGCCCTCCTAAGAGAGTGGCAGAGGGAGAAACGGAGGACGACAACTATATGCCTCCCTCCAAAGACGAAGTGAGCCTCGACGACAAAGAATTTGTCGTGCCTGAGCATCCCGTCGAGCAGGAGCGCTTTAAGCGCCGGCTTATTGCCACAATAAACAGCCTGAGGAAAAAGCAGCAACAGCTTCGAGCTGATCAGGATCTGCTAGCAGATAGATGGACCGAAGTCGTTGCGGCTGAGGAGTACGAACTCGAACGCCCCTCCAGAGGTCACCCCGCATTCGATGCGGCTGATCGGCCACCCCATGGCCGAGATAGAGAGGCAGTATGGCCTGAGAATCAGCCTGCTCCCCGCCGCCATTCAAACAAACATACCAAGGCAACGGGAAACACGCGAGACCTGCGAGACGTATTCGAAGACAGGGCAAAACATGCTAGATCGATCTATGGATCATGAGGCTGTGCCCCTACAAGGGACGGTGACCGCCTCACCGGATACAGCAAAAGCAATTCCGGACGGGCCGAATACAGCAGGCAGGACTCATACGAGCTTGGTCGCGACATAGCCCAGCACAGAGGCGCGGCACACCCCCTATGCTTCACCAACGAAGTAATGGAGCATGAATTCCCATAAGGTTTTAAACCTGTAAATATCGAATCATATGATGGTACAACAGATCCCGCGGTATGGATCGAGGACTTCCTCCTCCACATCCACATGGACCGCGGTGATGATCTACATGCCATCAAGTACCTCCCATTAAAACTCAAACGACCAGCTCGGCATTGGCTGAATAGCCTGCCAGCAGACTCCGTCGGCTACTGGGAGGATCTGGAAGACGCGTTTCTCGACAATTTCCGGGGCACTTATGTGCGGCCACCAGATGCCAATGACTTGAGCCACATCATTCAGCAGCCAGGGGAATCGGCCAGGCAATTCTGGACACGGTTCCTAACAAAGAAAAACCAAATTATCGACTGTCCGGATGTAGAAGCCTTAGTGGCATTCAAGCACAACATTCGTGACGAGTGGCTCGCCCGGCACCTCGGTCAGGAAGAGCCGAAATCAATGGGAGCCCTAACGACACTCATGACCCGCTTTTGCACGGGAGAGGATAGCTGGCTGGCTCGTAGCAATAACATATCAGGGAACCTTGGCACTTCGGACACCAAGGACAGCAACGGCAGGCCACGTCGCAGCAAACACAAGCGCCGCAACAACGGTGATAACGCCGAGGGCATGGTAGTCAATGCTGGATTCAGAGGCTCTAAATCCGGTCAACGAAAAAAGCCATTCAAAAGAAATACTCCGGGCCCATCCAGTTTGGACCGCATACTCGATCGCTCGTGTCAAATACACGGCACCCCCGATAAGCCAGCCAATCACACCAACAGAGAATGCTGGGTGTTCAAGCGAGCGGCAAGATAAATGCGAAGACAAGGACAAGGGGCTGCTGGCGATGACGAGGAGGAGCCCCGGCCGCCGAACACAGGAGGACATAAGAGGTTCCCCCCACAAGTGAGGACAGTAAACATGATATACGCAACCCACATCCCCAAAAGGGAACGGTAGCGTGCACTAAGCGACGTATACGCCATGGAGCCCGTCGCCCCAAAGTTCAACCCATGGTCCTCTTGTCCGATCACATTTGATCGTAGGGACCACCCCACGAGTATCCGTCATGGCGGTTCTGCCGCATTGGTCCTAGACCCAATCATCGATGGATATCACCTCACTCGAGTCCTTATGGACGGCGGCAGCAGCCTGAACCTGCTTTACCAGGACACGGTCATAAAATGGGTATAGACCCCTCGAGGATCAAACCCACCAAAACGACCTTTAAAGGCGTTATTCCAGGTGTAGAGGCCCATTGTACGGGCTCTATCACACTGGAAGTGGTCTTCGGATCTCCGGACAACTTCCGAAGCGAGGAGTTAATCTTCGATATCGTCCCGTTCCGCAGCGGCTATCACGCACTGCTCGGGCGCACCGCATTTGCAAGATTCAATGCGGTACCGCATTACGCATACCTCAAGCTCAAGATGCCAGGACCTAGGGGGGTCATCACAGTCAATGGAAACACAGAACGCTCGCTCCGTACGGAGGAGCACACTACAGCCCTCGCAGCAGAAGCCCAAAGCAGCCTTTTGAGGCAATCCACCAGTTCGGCGGTCAAGCCCCCGGACACCGTCAAGCGTGTCCGGAATAACCTGCAACAGGATCGCCTGGCACGCTCAGAGCTCGCCTAGCAATTTGGCCCCTGCCCTAGTCTTAGTACAACGGCAAAGTCCATCCCACGCGTGCATAATTACGCATTGAAAATACCATGGGTATAGGTGGGGGCACGATCATGGCGCATCCCACAATGCGGTTTAACCGCACTAGGGGCTCACTACCTTCATCACTATCTCTCTTTCAGGACTCTATTCTCAGGAAGCCCTGTCCGGCAGTACGGTAGCCGGACACACGATATAACACCCAAGGAGGCAGGAAGCTACGTCGTACAACAGAATCCCAAGGTGGTCTCTGATAACGAGCTAAATACCTGTTTTAAGATACCAGTCCGCATCTTGCCCTTGGATGGGACATGTCAAATAATCATATTATTTGCTTACCGCACCACTTGTATCAGTATGCCTTAATGCATTTCTTAAATAATCAATGCATAGTACTAGTCTATTATTGCATCCTATATTCTTTTATATATATGCTTATCTATGACAATCAGCAACCGTACACTTTGGTACGGCCAATACGCCAGGGGCTTCCGTCTCCCCCATGATTCGGCGTGAGAAGCCGAACACTTTCGACAGTGCGGCACCCCGAACTTATAGCATTAGCTCCGAATCATGTCTTGGGTCAATAGTTGGGTTTGCTCGGCTCCCACGTTTTGGTACCTTACGTTCCGCTATATCGGCTAAGGTAGCACTGGGAGAACTACTGCGATTGTGCCCCGGTTCTTCCGGCCGAGCACCTCAATAGAGAAAGCTAAAACTGACTGTCATGATGAGGCGAGAGCTGGTCACTGTTCGAGAGGTCTCAAGTCCCTAAAGACTTTTTCCGCTTCGGGCGAGGAGCCGGCCTTGTCTGGCTTAGGCGTGTATAGCGCCCCAAATTCAGCTTTCCGAAGACTAGGGGCTTCGCCAAAATTTAAAATTGTAGACTTCTATGGCTAAGTGAGAGCGATAAAGCATTATAGTCCGATTGCCTGGTTCGTTGCTGAGCACCTCCTCGAAGGACCCAAGAATGGGAAAAAGAGTGCTCAGATTTATCCCGAACACCCCAGCACTAGGTGCATGGGGGCAGAAGCCGACGACTAGCAACTCTCAGAATTTATAAACGCCCGCACAGAAGGTAATATTTTAAATACAACAGCGTTACATAACGAACATGAACTAGTTTTCATAAACACATGGATCACATGAGCAAGTTCATTCAAAGATTACATCTTTGGTACATTCGTCCGCCATGAGACGGGCACCCTTCAGGACACTTTCATAATACATTTCGGGGTGGCGATGCTCCTTGCCCTGCGGCGGCCCCTCCTTCACCAGCTTTTCGGCGTCCATCTTCGCCCAGTGCACCTTTGCACGGGCAAGAGCCCTGCGTGCACCTTCGATGCAGACGGACCGCTTGATGACTTCCAGCCGTGGGCAGGCATCTACAAGCCGCCTCACCAGGCTGAAGTAGCTGTTGGGAAGGGAATCACCAGGCCACATCTGGACTATAAGGCCCCTCATGGCCTGTTCGGCCGCCTTGTGGAGCTCGACCAGTTGCTTCAGCTGGTCACTCACGGGCCTTGTGTGTTCGGTCCCAGCATACTGAGACCAGAACAACTTCTCCGTCGAGCTCCCCTCCTCGGCCCGGTAAAACTCCGCGGCGTCATACACACTATGGGGCAGATCTATGAACGCTCCTGGAGAGCTCCGAACTCGGGTAAGTAAAAGAAAATTTTCTTTCGCATGCCTACTTTGCATAATGATTGCCTTACCCGCCACTATCTTTTTCACCGCCTCAACTTCCTGGAGGGCCTTTTGGGCTTCGACCTTGGCATTTTTTGCACTTTCGAGGGCCTGAGCAAGCTCGGACTCTCGCGTCCTTGAGTCAAGCTCCAGGGACTCATGCTTCTTGACGAGCACCTGGAGCTCTTGCTGCACCTCAACTACCCGGGCTTCGTGTCTTTCTCGCTCAGTGCGCTCCTTGGCCGCTTTGTTTTCGGCCTCAGACAGCGCCTTCTTGAGGGTCGCCACTTCGGTCGTGGCCCCTGGAAAAATTCATGATGATCCTATTATTCTGCAACCAACTCTTTCTTTTTTCATACTGACAAGGTATTTCTTACCTTTGTTCTCCTCGAGCTGCCTCTTGGCAAGGCCGAGCTCTTCCTTGGATCGCTCAAGGTCCTGCTGTAGTGCGGCGACCTCCGCAGTATGTGCGGCAGCGGCCAGCAGGGAAGCCTGCAGATTCACATAGACATACTATAATTAGACTCCTGCGATTATTATTCGATCCTCTATTCGGCTTTTCTTCGCGAACGCCAAACAGAGCATCAGGGGCTACTGTCTATGCGGTGATATTCCCCTATAATTTAATTACTTACCTCAAAGCCTGTTAGGAGGCTGGCGCAAGCTTCAGTTAGTCCGCTTTTGGCGGACTGAACCTTCTCCATCACCGCACTCATGATAGTGCGGTGCTCTTCGTTGATGGAAGCACCTTGGAGCGCTTCCAGCAAGTTGTCTGGTGCCTCTGGATGGACAGAGGTCACCAGCACGGGCGGCTTGCCCCTCTTCATAGGGGGTCGCCTGACAGAGTCCGGAACCACTGAAGGTTCCGGCACGGTGTTCGACTGGATGCCAAACTCGGAGCCCATGGGAGTCTTGCTCCCTTTGCGCCCAGGGTCCGGAGTGTCGCCTTGAGGCGCCTCCAGAACTACCTCCCCCTGGCTCGGTGCCCTTTGAGACAACACCTCGGCGTCGCCCGTAGGGCGAGGGGTGGAGGCGGTCAAAACTGAATCACTGTTCATATCCGACGGGTCCAAAGAACCATCCGATGAAGATACGTCGATATGGGCTCGGGACGGACTGCATAATCATGTTCGGCGTGATGAGAAGCAGTGTGATAAAATATATCAAGAATTATTATGGTATCCGGATACTTACGACTTCTCCAGGGGTTTGTCCCTGGGCAACCACTCGTCGTCGCTGTGGGCGGCAGTCGTGGAGTAGTCCGGAAGGAGGGTCCTTCCTTTCTTGGACCCTTCGGCCTCCCCGGTTGGGGCGGCCTTCCTTTTCTTATCTCCCCGGCTGGGGGAGAACTTTCCTCTTCCTCCTCGTCGTCGTGGGAGGAGTGCGCCCCGGAGTGTTCGGACGATGAGTCCAACACAACCTTGCGCCGGAGACCCTGTCGGGTCCCCGCTTGGCCGTCTTCGCTGGCACCTCGTAAGATGCCGGAGTCACCATCTCCGTCAGGAGAGCGTCTGCTGGATCTTCGGGCAGGTGGGCGGGGCAGTCAATCCGCTCGGCCGTCTCCACCCAGTCCTGTCAAAGGCATGAGGACTTAGATCCTGCATATGATTAAACTGAGGAAATTAAACATCTTGTGATGTGTAAACACCTACCGGATTGGCGCGGTGTTTTGTGCTGAGTCCGCGGTCCTCGGTAAGGGGAGGAGGTACCTCGGCGCCTTTAAACAGCACCTTCCAGACGTCCTTGTGCGTCGTGTCAAAAAGCTCCTGCAGCGTCTGGTGCTCGGCCGGGTCGAACTCCCACAAATTGAATACCCGTTGTTGGCACGGGAGGATCCGGCGGAAGAGCATGACCTGGACCAGTTGATGAGCTTGATTTTCTTGCTCATCATGTTCCTGATGCAGGTCTGGAGTCCGGTCAGCTCTACCGGGTTACACCAGGACAGACCCTTCTCTTTCCAGGAGGTGAGCC
This sequence comes from Aegilops bicornis, assembly GCA_021605145.1. Classification (NCBI taxonomy): domain Eukaryota; kingdom Viridiplantae; phylum Streptophyta; class Magnoliopsida; order Poales; family Poaceae; genus Aegilops; species Aegilops bicornis. The sequence goes on from CM038674.1 coordinate 637,181,799, forward strand.
GTGTGGGGGTTTCGGATCAGAACTTCGGGGCCGCCACCCAGTTGGTGGCACGCGGCTCGGTGATGTAGAACCACCCCGATTGCCATCCCTTTATGGTCTCCACATAGGAGCCCTCGAGCCATGTGACATTGGGCATTTTGCCCACCACGGCGCTGCCGCATTCCGCTTGTTGGCCGCCTACAACCTTTGGCTTGACATTGAAGGTCTTCAGCCACATGCCGAAGTGGGGCTGGATGCGGAAGAAGGCCTTGCACACGACGATAAACGCCGAGATGTTGAGGATGAAGTTCGGGGGCAGGTCATGGAAGTCCAGCCCGTAGTAGAACATGAGGCCGCGGACGAATGGGTGGAGAGGAAATCCCAGTCCGCGGACGAAGTGGGTGAGGAAGACTACCCTCTCGTAAGGTTCTGGGGTAGGGACGATCTGCCCCGCGTCGGGCAGCCGGTGGGCGATATCCGCGGCCAAGTATCCGGCTCCCCGCAGCTTCTTGATGTCCTCCTCCGTGACGGAGGATTTCATCCACTTGCCTCCTGCTCCAGACATGATTGAAGCGGTTTGAGGAAAAGGTGCAAGCTTGGGCGTTACCCACGTCCGTATTGATGAGAATCCCGTGATAAGGGGACACGATCTATGCTTTGACAAGACGTGCCTAGAAGACTGCCTCACGATATGTGCGGTGGCTGGTTGTGAAAAGCGGTTCGAATAATGACCGGGCCATGGTGTGACGTCATACTGTAATACATCGGCAGATAAGATTTGTGGAAATAGTATTCTCTCTACGATGGTATGCGGAACTTGTTTTGCAGAGCCGGACACTATCCTTGTGTTCAAGATCTTCTATGGAGTATTCGGAGGAGGAACCCGCCTTGCAATGCCGAAAACAATCTGCGCGCCGGACTCATCGTCATTGAAGCCTGGTTCGAGGGCTCTTGAGGGGTCTGGATTAGGGGTATCCGGACATCCGGACTATATCCTTTGGCGGACTGTTGGACTATGAAGATACAAGATTGAAGACTTCGCCTCGTGTCCGGATGGGACTCTCTTGGCGTGGAAGGCAAGCTTGGCGATCTGGATATGTAGATCTCCTTCTGCTGTAACCGACTCTGTGTAACCCTAGCCCTCCAATGTCTATATAAACCGGAGGGTTTAGTCCGTAGGACAACAACAATCATACCATAGGCTAGCTTCTAGGGTTTAGCCTCTACGATCTCGTGGTAGATCAAATCTTGTAATACTCATATTCATCAAGATCAATCAAGCAGGAAGTAGGGTTTTACCTCCATAGAGAGAGCCCGAACCTGGGTAAACATTATGTCCCTTGCCTCCTGTTACCATCCGCCTTAGACACACAGTTTGGGACCCCCTACCCGAGATCCGCCGGTTTTGACACCGACACCGCCCCTCATGTCATGTATCTTCATCGAGGGTGGAAGACCTTCGATCGCCTCCACAGCTTGACGAATGGGCTCGCTCTCCATTTCAAACTAATGGAGGGTGGCCTCCTCTTCGTAAAGATCTTCGGGCACTTCGGGACTCGCGCAAGGTGCTGCGTGGAGAGCTCTTCTGATGACGAAGGTTCCTCCTCGAGCGAGAGTGACGAGGAGGACAACGGCAGCGACAGCGAGGCCAGCGGGCGGCAGGATGACGGGTCCGACTAGGCGTTGGGCGCCTCTCCGGGCGGCACTGGCGACCCCATCATCCGTGTCGCCGGCTCCTTGAACTTCTCGGGGTCGTCTCCTTGGGCGGCTGGCGTTGGGAGGCTGCGGAAGAGGAAGAGGGTGGGTGGCAAGGCCGTCAAGTCGGAGTACGCGGGCACCGACGCCTTCGTCGCGTACTGACGTCCTGCCACCTCGTCTTCGAGCTTTGCCTCCGACGCCGCCATCACCATCCAGCCCTTGGACGGCCACCAAGATGTTCTCTTGGTGTCTTCTGCCACTCATAGCTCACCTAGGCGCCCCTTTTTGCCCTCCTGCTTTTCTTGTTCCATTTCCTGAGGAGAGGGACAATAAAGGGACTACGGGCACCTTATCTCTTTTTAGTTTGTAAGCCTTCAAGCCTTAGTAGAATTTAAAGCTTGTAATCCCATTGCTCATGTTTTTCATTGCATATGAACTGTACCTGTACGGGATGTTTTTTAATGAAAAAGGGATGTTTGCCGGGATTTTCGTTCGCGGCTGGAACCCACGACAAGGAATGAATCCACGTTATCCTTAAGATAAATGGGTTTTTTCGCCCGGCAACAAACCTTGCTGTCCCTCCACTTCGCTCGACCTTTCTCACGCCCTTGGAGGAGGCAGGGATGAGGTGGGCCTAGGCTCCTTGTTTTATTTCCTTGCTGCCGCGACTACGACCAAATTCGGTCCCAGGAGACGAGTCCTAGGGTCCGGAATGAGGAGAGCATGATAGCCTAAGGATAAAACGAGGTTTCACATCCCTCAGCCCATAATGAAACGCATGATAAGGGATAGAGAACTTATCTTGATCTGCAGCCCCCGGCAATCTCATCTTGCCGCGGTTGGGTCCTTGTGTTTGTAGTCCCCGACAACTTTAGTTTGCCGGGGTCGGGGTGCCGGTCCGTTCCCTTCTTTCCGAGTAGCTCAGCAGAAATGCTCATGTGCCCTACAAACAAAAGGAGGACAGAAAAGGAACAGATAGACACGCACTCGACCTCTAGCCTAGGGGTTAGTCGCCGCTAAGCTCTATCAACCCTAACCAAGGAAGAGACTCGACCTAGCATGCATGCTATAACTTAGGGCGCCAGCGCTTCGTTTATTTATGCTCAGGGTCTGCGCCTGGCTTTGTACAAAGGGTTACATGCCTCGTCGACAAGGCTTGTACAAAAGGGTAGCTTGTTGGGAGGCCCGGCAAGCCGCGCCTTATGGGTAAAACTTGCGGAGATGCTCGATGTTCCAGGAGTTGCTCACTAGAATGGCATCTTCGGTCTCCAGCCGGACTGCGCCGGGCCTGGTGACTCATGTTACCCGATAAGGGTCTTCCCACTTTGGCGTCAACTTGTTGGAATTCTTTTCCGACTGAATGTGCCGAAGAACAAGGTCGCCTTCCTTAAGGCTCCGGGCATGAACCTTGCGGCTATGGTAGCGGCGCAAGGCTTGCTGGTAGCATGCTGCTCTCACAGCCGCCCGGAGACGATCTTCCTCAAGGAGTGTCGCGTCATCTTGCGGCAATCGCTCTTGGTCAAGCTCATCATAAGCGAGCACTCGAGGTGACCCGTATATGAGTTCCGTGGGGAGAACTACTTCTGCCCCGTAAACCAGGGCAAAGGGTGTCTGGCCGGTGGCTCGATTTGGCGTCGTTCTGATCGACCAAAGAACTGCCAGCAACTCGTCAATCCAGCGCCTTCCACTCTTGCGCAGCCTGTCAAAAGTCTTTGTTCTTAAGCCTCGCGGGACTTCAGCATTTGCTCTCTCCGCTTGGCCGTTGCTCCGTGGATGTGCCACGGAGGCAAAACAGACCTTGCTGCCGAGATCCTCAATGTATTGCATGAAGGCATGGCTTGTGAACTGCGTGCCGTTGTCGGTGATGATCCTGTTGGGCACCCCAAAACGGCACACTAGTCCCTTGAAGAACTTGATGGCTGACTGCGCTGTCACCTTCCTCACTGCTTCCACCTCTGGCCACTTTGTGAACTTGTCGATTCACGGCGTACAAGTACTCAAAGCCCCGACAAAGACGGGGGGAAAGGGCCCAATATGTCGAGCCCCTGCACCGAGAAGGGGCGGAGAGAGGGATAGTTTGAAGGGCTTGAGCTGGTTGATGGAGCTTCTTGAATGGAACTGCACGCTTCACACTTGGTTACTAGTGCCGTCGCATCCTCGGAGGGCGGTGGGCGGAAGAAACCTTGCCGGAAAGCCTTGCCGGCAAGGGCCCTCGACCCTATGTGGGAGCCACATATGCCTCCATGTATCTCTGCCAACAACTTTAGTCCTTCCTCCCGGGAGATGCACTTCAATTTCACCCCATTCGGTCTTCTTCTGTATAGTTCGTTATCAACAAACTGGTACAGGGCAGACCGGTGGGCTACTCTTTCCGCCTCTTCCTGCTCCTCAGGAAGCTCTCCTTTCTGAAGGAATCGGACGGTGTGCTGTGCCCATGCCGGAGCCCGTGGCTCGACGACAAGGAACAAAGGCATTTCTTCTACTACGGGGGCGGCCGCCTACACGGCCATGACCTGAGGTCCTGCCGGAGTCGGTCGCCCAGCGGCAGGAACGGCATCTACGGCAACATCTTCGCCGGCGGCTCCGGGGAGCTCGGTGGGGAAGTACTTGCCGGGGCGTCCTCCGCTTGTTCTGCCCGGTCGATGGCTCAACGGATGGCTGAGTTAACTGAAGCACAAAAGTACCTGGTTCCACAGGTAGCTTGAGGGCAGCGCGCTTTGACAGGTAGTCGGCGATGTCGTTCTCCGCCCGAGGGACATGCTCCACTTGTATACTGTCAAAGCGTTCCTCCAGTTTCCTCACCTCATCTACGTAAGCTTCCATCAACGGGCTTTGATAATCTTTGTTGATCTGCCCGACGACGAGCTATGAGTCGCCTGACGATGAGCTTTTTAACTCCGAGGTCCGCCGCGATCCTGAGACCGGCAAGCAAACCCTCGTACTCGGCGGTGTTGTTGGTTGACATCTCCCGGGGGAAGTGCATATGGATGACGTACTTGAGGTGCTCTCCAGTGGGTGCGACAAGCAGCACACCAGCGCCAGCGCCTTGCAGCGAGAAGGCACCATCAAAGTACATGATCCAGTTGTGACTCATTTCCTTGCCGGGGAGAGTGGTCTCTTGTACCTCTTCATCGGGCGTCGAGGTCCATTCTGCAACAAACTCCGCCAAGACTCTGCTCTGAATCGTCGAGGTATTTTCGAACTTTAAACCGAAGCTTGACAGCTCCAGGGCCCATTCCACGATCCCCCCGTTGCATCTGGGTTATGCAGTATCCGTTGCAATGGGAGGCGGGTGACCACCGTGATCTCATGCGCTTGGAAGTAATGGTGCAGCTTCCTCGAAGCCATAAGGAGGCCGAAGAGCAGCTTTTGCACACATGAGTACCTCGACCTAGCCCCCTGCAAAAGGGAGCTGACGAAGTAAACCAGGTGTTGCACCATTTTCTTCTTCTGCGTTTCTTCTCCTGGTCGCGTGGGTCCCGTCGCACGGGCGCCAGTCTTGCCGGAGCCGAGCCCTGCCGGGGACTCAGTCTTGCCGGGGCTGAGCCCTACCGGGGAGGGTTCCGGCCAGCCAACCGTCGACTATGCCGCTGCTGCTGTCTCCTCATCAACTTCTCTCCGCGCCACTAGTGCGACGCTAACCACCTGATTCGTTGCCGCTAGGTAGAGCAACAACGGTTCTTGTGGTTTGGGCGCAACCAGCACTGGGGTAGAGGAGAGGTATTTCTTCAAATCTTGCAGCGCTGCCTCGGCCTCTGGGGTCCACTCCATCGGCCACTCTTTCTTCAAGATCTGGAAGAAAGGAAGGGCACGCTCCGCGGACTTGGAGATGAACCGGCTCATGGCAGCAATGCAGCCAGTGAGCTGATGCACGTCCTTGATCCGTTTGGGTACCTCAATCTGCTCGATAGCCTTGATCTTATCTGGGTTTGCTTCAATCCCGCGCTGGGACACAAAGAACCCGAGAAGCTTGCCGGACGGGACACCGAAGACACACTTCTCAGGTTTCAATTTGAGGTTGATCTTGCACAGGTTCCCAAATGTTTCCTCCAGATCTTTCACGAGCGTTGCTTTGTCCTTGGTTTTGACCACTATGTCATCCATATAAGCTTCCATATTTCTATGTAGTTGGGGCTCAAAAACAATTTGGACTGCTCTTGCAAAGGTCGAGCCAGCACTCTTCAACCCGAAAGGCATCTGTAAAAAGCAATACATACCACATGGGGTGATGAATGTTGTCTTTTCCTCGTCTTCCTTTGTCATGAAGATCTGGTGGTATCCTGAGTAGGCGTCTAGGAACGATAAGAGGTCACACCCAGCTGTGGAGTCAACAATCTAGTCAATGCGCGACAACGGGAAAGGATCCTTTGGACAGGCCTTATTGATGTCTGTGTAATCAATACACAGCCTCCACTTCCCATTCGCCTTGCGCACCACTACCGGATTGGCCAACCACGTTGGACGGGGTACTCCTCTCACCCAACCTGCCGCCTCTAGCTTTCTGATTTCCTCCATGATGAACTCCTGCCTCTCCAAAGCTTGCTTACTGACCTTCTGCTTGATGGGCCGCGCATGAGGACAAACAGCAAGGTGGTGCTCAATCACCTCCCTGGGAACGCCGGGGATATCGGAGGCTTGCCATGCAAACATATCGACATTCGCCCCGCAGGAAGGTGACGAGCTCGCTTTCCTATTTGCCGTCCAGGGTGGAGCTTATGGTAAAAACTTCCCCCGAACCGTCCTCCTTGACGGGCACCTTCTTGGTCTCTGGTGGTGTGGCTCTGGACTTCTTGCTCTTGCCGGCGGAGCTCTCTGGCACGTCCTCAACGGGAGCGCAACACCCCTAAGAGGTGCGCTTGCCGGAGTGGGTGCTAGGAGTCTCGCCGGTCTTCTTCCCCCCGGGGCTCCGTCGGCATGAGCAGGTACCTTAGCGGCAGCTGCTGCAACTGCTTCCCGGTAGAGTTGGTCGGCGCAGATCAACGTATCTTTCTTGTCGGAGGGGATAGTGATGATGTTCATCGTCCCGGGCATCTTCAGCATGTTGTAGGCGTAGTGTGAAGCCGCCATGAACTTGGCCAGTGCCGGGCGGCCGAGGATCCCGTACATCAAAAACAATCCTCTCTGTCCTGTGGTTTAGCTCACCTCCGAATGTCACGGACATCGTGATCTTTCCCTTTGGCTGGCTCCTCCTCGGGTTAACCCCTTGGAATGTACCCGTCTCCTCGAGGTCCCCATCGGGGATCTGCATCCTTTTGACCACAACAGGCGAGATCAAGTTCAAGTCGGCCCCACCGTCGACCAACATCTTTGTCACCTTGAGGTTGCGGATTGTTGGTGAAACCAACAACGGCAAGCACCCGACCGCAGTAGTGCGGTCAGGGTGGTCCTCGTTGTCGAAGATGATGGGCGTGCTGGACCATTTCAGCGGCTTCCGTGCATCGAACGATGGCTCCACCGCTGTAATCTCACGCGTCCACTGCTTGAGTTGGCGGTGGGATGAATGCATCGAGGCGCCACCATCGACGCACATGGCCTCTGTGGCTTTCTGAAACTCGTGGTCATCGGACTCGTCGTCCTCGTCAAGATCATCGTCTTCCTGCTTCTTGTCGCGGCCCTGGGCGGGCCTCTCTTGCTGTTTATCTTTACCACGGCGGCTTGCTTGGCCGTCACGCTTCTTGCCGGATCCCTCGGCACCATCCTGGCCCTTCTCCTTGTCCCGCCTTTCATATTCAGCATTTTGCTTCTCGGCGAGCAGCTCAACCTGTCGGCAGTTCTGGAGGTCATGGCCCTTGGTGTGATGGATCTTGCAGTATTGCTTGTCGGAGTTCCCTGGCTTCTCGGCAGCCGCCAAGGTTCGGCAGGCGACGACCCGACAATCTCCTTGCCGGGGTAAATGCGCCTTGGTTTTTCTTGGCGGTGCTGCGTCATCGAGATCCCTCGACGGCAAGCACAGCTTTACCCTTTACGCTTCTGTTACGGGCGCCGACTTTTCTTCACCGGGCGGCAGCATCCTCATATGAAGAGTCGGTTTCACGCCGCATCTTCGCCGGGTACTTCCTTCCTCTTCAGCCCGGGCACATCTGCCGGCAAGAACGAGAGTTCCGCCACATCCTTCACCTTGTTCATCGCCAGACTCCTCGCGCATTTTGCGGTTGCGCATGTTCGATGGAACGCTACCGATGATGGCGGCAGGATGAACATCCGGGATATTGTATTGTACCCGCTGAATCTACGTATGTACTTGCGCAGACTCTCACCTTCCTTCTGGGGAATGACATGCAAGTCGCTTGCTTGGCCATGAGCTTGGTGACCTCCCGTAAGGGCGCCAACAAACTCATGGCACAAATCCGACCAAGAAGAAATAGAATCTACTGGCAAGTGCATCAACCATGACATGGCATTCGGCTTAAGGGCCAATGGAAATTAATTCGCAAGCACCTTATCGTCGTGGGCTCCGGCAGCTTGCATCGCGATGGTGTAGATGCTGAGGAACTCCGACGGGTGGGTCTTGCCGTTGTACTTCTCGCCAACGTCAGGCTTGAAGGTACGGTGAGTGGGCCATGGAACTGCCGCAGCTCACGGGTAAAAGCCGGGCAGCCTACCTCGTAAGGTAAACCTCCGTGGCTTACCGAGCTGGTGGTTCACAGGCCCCGCTTGTTCGTTCGACCGGTGGCGTGTTTCACGCCGACGCTCAATGGTGGTTCGAGCGTCTTCATGGGCTCGCTCCCGAAGAACTTGGCGTTGGTCGTAGCGGGTCCGTGGGTTGGATGACGCTATGGAGATGTCGTCACACGCGTCGTCGCGACGGGTCAACGTCCGTGGCAATTGGCGGGGAGGAGAGTGTACCGTGGCCGCAGCGCCACCAGTCGTCCCGCCACCAGCGTGTGGTGTTCCTCCGGAGCGTCGGCCCGAAGGGCCTGTCGACCATGGTTCGCCTTTGTTGGCAACGGCAACAAGGCTTTGGATGGTGGCTCTCCATTCGTCGAGCTTCCCCGCAGCGGGAGGGAAGTCGAGGAGCAACTGCGCGCACTAGGGCCTCTGCTGGTGTCGGCGGTGGCGAAACCTGCGCGGACCGCGATGCGCTTCGACTCCTAACCACGTTAGAAGGAGCTCTATCATGGTCCCGCGGTCGCATGCCGTTTTTGCCAGTGCCTCGGCGAGCGGGCGGGTCTTCTGCGTCCCGTGAGTGACGTTCGGGACTCTTCCCGTGGCGGCGCCCAGGATCTTCGGCATGATGACGCCGTTCGTCGCGTGATACGTCTCCAACGTATCTATAATTTTTGATTGCTCCATGCTACATTATCTATTGTTTTGGACCATATTGGGCTTTATTTTCCACTTTTATATTACTTTTGGGACTAACCTACAAACCGGGGGCCCAACCCAGAATTGCTGCTTTTTGCCTATTTCAGTGTTTCGAAGAAACGGAATATCAAACGGAGTGCAAACGGAATGAAATCTTCGGGAACGTGATTTTCTCATCAGATAAGATCCAGGAGACGTGGACCCTCGGTCAAGAAAGGAGGGAGGCGGCCACGAGGTGGAGGGCGCCCCTAGGGCGCGCCTCGCCTCGTGGGCCCCAAGCTCCACCGACGCATTCTTCCTCCTATATATACCTACGCACTTCAACAGATCAGACACGGAGCCAAAAACCTAATTCCACGCCGCAACTTTCTGTATCCACGAGATCCCATCTTGGGGCCTGTTCCGGAGCTCCGCCGGAAGGGGAATCCACCATGGAGGGCTTCTACATCATCATCATAGCCTCTCCGATGAAGTGTGAGTAGTTTACTTCAGACCTTCGGGTCCATAGTTAGTAGCTAGATGGCTTCTTCTCTCTTTCTGGATCTCAATACAATGTTCTCCCCCTCTCTCGTGGAGATCTATTCGATGTAATCTTCTTTTTTGCAGTGTGTTTGTTGAGACCGATGAATTGTGGGTTTATGATCAAGATTATCTATGAGCAATATTTGAATCTTCTCTGAATTCTTTTATGTATGATTGGTTATCTTTGCAAGTCTCTTCGAATTATCTGTTTGGTTTGGCCAACTAGATTGGTAGTTCTTGCAATGGGAGAAGTGCTTAGCTTTCGGTTCAATCTTGCGGTGTCCTTTCCCAATGACAGTAGGGGCAGCGAGGCACGTATTGTATTGTTGCCATCGAGGATAACAAGATGGGGGCTTTATCATATTGCATGAATTTATCCCTCTACATCATGTCATCTTGCTTAAGGCGTTACTCTATTTTCATTAACTTAATACTCTAGATGCATGCTGGATAGCGGTCGATGAGTGGAGTAATGCTAGTAGATGCAGGAAGGAGTCGTTCTACTTGTCTCCGACGTGATGCCTATATACATGATCATACCTAGATACTCTCATAACTATGCTCAATTCTGTCAATTGCTCAACAGTAATTCGTTCACCCACCGTAAAATACTTATGCTCTTGAGAGAAGCCACTAGTGAAATCTATGCCCCCCGGGTCTATTCTCATCATATTAATCTTCCTAAACTTTATTATTGCTTTGCTTTTTATTTTACTTTGCATCTTTATACCAAAAATACCAAAAATATTATCTATCATCTCTATCAGATCTCACTCTCGTAAGTGATCGTGAAGGATTGACAACCCCTATTCGCGTTGGTTGCGAGGAGTTATTTTCTTTGTGTAGGTACGAGGGACTTGCACGTGGCCTCCTACTGGATTGATACCTTGGTTCTAAAAAACTGAGGAAAATACTTACGCTACTCTGTTGCATCATCCTCTCCTCTTCGGGGAAAACCAACGCAAGCTCAAGACGTAGCAAGAAGGATTTCTGGCGTCGTTGTCGGGAGTCTACGCAAAAAGTCAACATACCAAGTACCCATCACAATCCCTTATCTCTTGCATTACATTATTTGACATTTGCCTCTCGCTTTTCCTCTCCCCCACTTCACCCTTGCCGCTTTATTCGCCCTCTCTTTTCCGCTTGCCTTCCCATTGCCATGGCGAATCAAAAGAACTAAGGGTCCTTTCCAGGATCTAGTACCTTGGATAACCCCTCTATCCTCTCTAAGCTCATAAACAATGATGCTACGGAAAGACCCACCGAGCTTACCAATGCGAGATTAAATAATTTTGATGAAGATGACTCTGGAATTTTTTGTTATTTACTTGATGAGTCTTTAAAAGATGCTTGGGATAGGTTATTAAGGATTCGGGCTAGCTATGTACCACAATATCAAATTGAGGTTTACTTAAATAGTTTCTATGTTGGATTGCCCGCTTCTTTCAAACAAGTTCTAGATTCTATTTTTGAAGAAGGTTTTCTTGAAGGGATGCTATAGATACCTATGAAAAAAATGAAAACTATATTTGGGCACCCCATGAATGATAAGGTTAAGTCTACCACTCTCTTATTCTTCTATCAAAAGGAAATTATCAAAGAGATGAAATTTAGTTTAGATGCAAATTTCCGTAACGTGCTTAATATCACTTCCTCCATTAATGGCAATGTTCTTTCCAAAATATAAGGATGAATTCCATAGAAAGGAAATTTGCTCTTTTCTTTCCGAGTGCCAAAGATGGCAATACCTAGATCTATCCTTGCTTTTACGCCTAGCTAGGGGCGTTAAACGATAGCGCTTGTTGGGAGGCAACCCAATTTTATTTTTAGTTTTTGTTTTTGTTTATGTTTAGGAATAAATAATCCATCTACCTTCTGTTTAGATGTGGTTTTATGTTTTAATTAGTGTTTGTGCCAAGTTAAACCTATAGGATCTTCTTGGATGATAGTTATTTGATCTTGCTGTAATTTCTATAAACTTTCTGTTCACGAAAACAATTGTTACAAATTACCAGAACGTGATAAAATAGTGATTCCAATTGCTGCTTATCAATAAACAAATTGCCTAGGTCGTCCTATTTTGGCTGAATTTTTTGAGTTCCATAAGTTTCCGTTAGTTACAGATTACTACAGACTGTTCTGTTTTTGAAAGATTCTGTTTTTCGTGTGTTGTTTGCTTATTTTGATGAATCTATAGCTAGTAAAATAGTTTATAATCCATAGAGAAGTTGGAATACATTAGGTTTAACACCAATATAAATAAAGAATGAGTTCATTACAGTACCTTGAAGTGGTCTTTTGTTTTCTTCGCTAACGGAGCTCACGAGATTTCTGTTGAGTTTTGTGTTGTGAAGTTTTCAAGTTTTGGGTGAAATCTTTTGATGGATTATGGAACAAGGAGTGGCAAGAGCCTAAGCTTGGGGATGCCCATAGCACCCCCAAGATAATCCAAGGACACCAAAAATTCAAAGCTTGGGGATGCCCCAGAAGGCATCCCCTCTTTCGTCCACTTCCATCGGTAACTTTACTTGGAGCTATATTTTTATTCACTACATGATATGTATTTTGCTTGGAGCGTCTTGTATTATTTGAGTCTTTGCTTTTTAGTTTACCACAATCATCCTTGTTGTACACACCTTTTGAGAGAGCCATACATGAATTGGAATTTGTTAGAATACTCTATGTGCTTCACTTATATCTTTTGAGCTTTATAGTTCTGCTCTAGTGCTTCACTTATATCTTTTAGAGCACGGTGGTGGATTTGTTTTATAGAAACTTTTGATCTCTCATGCTTCACTTAGATTATTTTGAGAGTCTTAAATAGCATGGTAATTTGCTTAAAAATAATAATATGCTTGGTATTCAAGATTTGTAAATTTTTCTTTTGAGTGTGTTGAATACTAAGAAAAGTTCGATGCTTGATAATTGTTTTGAGATATGAAGGTAGTAATATTAGAGTCTTGCTAGTTGAGTAGTTGTGAATTTGAGAAATACTTGTGTTAAAGTTTGTTATTCCCGTAGCATGCACGTATGGTGAACCGTTATGTGATGAAGTCGGAGCATGATTTATTTATTGATTGTCTTCCTTATGAGTGGCGGTCGGGGACGACCAATGGTCTTTTCCTACCAATCTATCCCCCTAGGAGCATGCACGTAAGACTTTGCTTTGATAACTTGTAGATTTTTGCAATAAGTATATGAGTTCTTTATGACTAATGTTGAGTCCATGGATTATACACATTTTTCTCACCCTTCCACCATTGCTAGCCTCTCTAATACCGCGCACTTTTCGCCGGTATCATACACCCACCATAAACCTTCCTCAAAACAGCCACCATACCTACCTATCATGGCATCTCCATAGCCATTCCGAGATATATTGCCATGCAACTTTCCACTGTTCCGTCTATTATGACACGCTCCATTATTGTCATATTGCTTAGCATGATCATTTAGTTGACATCGTATTTGTGGCAAAGCCACTGTTCATAATTCTTTCATACATGTCTTATGAATCATTGCATATCCTGGTACACCGCCGGAGGCATTCACATAGAGTCATATTTTGTTCTAAGTATCGAGTTGTAATTCTTTAGTTGTAAGAAAAATAAAAGTGTGATGATCATCATTTTTAGATCATTGTCCCAAGTGAGGAAAGGATGATGGAGACTATGATTCCCCCACAAGTCGGGATGAGACTCCGGACGAAAAATAAATAAAAAAAGAGAAAAGAAAAGAGGCCATAAAAAAAAGAGAAAAGGCCCAAATAAAAAAATGAGAGAAAAAGAGAGAAGGGACAATGTTACTATCCTTTTACCACACTTGTGCTTCAAGGTAGCACCATGATCTTCATAATAGAGAGTCTCTCGTTTTGTCATTTTCATATACTAGTGGGAATTTTTCATTATAGAACTTGGCTTGTATATTCCAATGATGGGCTTCCTCAAATTGATGTGAGACTATGTTCCCTCCTTTTGTCTTCTCCACAACCACCATTCTATTCCACATTAATGCTATATCCATGGCTCACGCTCATGTATTGCGTGAAGATTGAAAAAGTTTTGAGAATGTCAAAAGTATGGAACAATTGCTTGGCTTGTCATCGGGGTTGTGCATGATTTAAATACTTTGTGTGGTGAAGATAGAGCATAGCCAGACTATATGACTTTGTAGGGATAACTTTCTTTGGCCATGTTATTTTGAGAAGACATAATTGCTTTGATAGTATGCCTGAAGTATTATTATTTTTTATGTCAATATTAAACCTTTGTCTTGAATCTTTCGAATCTGAATGTTCATACCACAATTAAGAATAGTTACATTGAAATTATGCCAAGTAGCACTCTGCATCAAAAATTCTCTTTTTATCATTTACCTACTCGAGGACGAGCAAGAATTAAGCTTGGGGATGCCTGATACGTCTCCAACGTATCTATAATTTTTGATTGCTCCATGCTATATTATCTATTGTTTTGGACCATGTTGGGCTTTATTTTCCACTTTTATATTACTTTTGGGACTAACCTATTAACCGGAGGCCCAGCCCAGAATTGCTATTTTTTTGCCTATTTTAGTGTTTCGAAGAAACGGAATATCAAACGGAGTTCAAACGGAATGAAATCTTTTGGAACGTGATTTTCTCATCAGATAAGATCCAGGAGACGTGGACCCTCGGTCAAGAAAGGAGGGAGGCGGCCACGAGGGTGGAGGGCGGCCCCCTAGGGCGCGCCCCTTGCCTCGTGGGCCCCCGAAGCTCCACCGACATACTCCTTCCTCCTATATATACCTACGTATCCCCAACAGATCAGATACGGAGCAAAAAACCTAATTCCACCGCCGCAACTTTCTGTATCCACGAGATCCCATCTTGGGGCCTGTTCCGGAGCTCCGCCGGAAGGGGAATCCACCATGGAGGGCTTCTACATCATCATCATAGCCTCTCCGATGAAGTGTGAGTAGTTTATTTCAGACCTTCGGGTCCATAGTTAGTAGCTAGATGGCTTCTTCTCTCTTTTTGGATCTCAATACAATGTTCTCCCCCTCTCTCATGGAGATCTATTCAATGTAATCTTCTTTTTGCGGTGTGTTTGTTGAGACCGATGAATTGTGGGTTTGATTATCTATGAGCAATATTTGAATCTTCTCTGAATTCTTTTATGTATGATTGGTTATCTTTTCAAGTCCCTTCGAATTATCTGTTTGGTTTGGCCAACTAGATTGGTAGTTCTTGCAATGGGAGAAGTGCTTAGCTTTGGGTTCAATCTTGCGGTGTCCTTTCCAAGGATGTGAGGGGCAACAAGGCACGATTGTATTGTTGCCATCGAGGATAACAAGATGGGGTTCTTATCATATTGCATGAATTTATCCTCTACATCATGTCATCTTGCTTAAGGCGTTACTCTGTTTTTATTAACTTAATACTCTAGATGCATGCTTTGGATAGCGGTCGATGAGTGGAGTAATAGTAGTAGATGCAGGTGAGTCGGTCTACTTGTCTCGGACGTGATGCCTATATACATGGTCATACCTAGATACTCTCATAACTATTCTCAATGCACAATTGCTCAACAGTAATTCGATCACACACCGTAAAATACTTATGCTCTTGAGAGAAGCCACTAGTGAAATCTATGGCCCCCGGGTCTATTCTCATCATATTAATCTTCCTACGCTTTATTATAGCTTTGCTTTTTATTTTACTTTGCATCTTTATACCAAAAATACCAAAAATATTATCTATCATCTCTATCAGATCTCACTCTCGTAAATTTCCGTGAAGGGATTGACAACCCCTATTCGCGTTGGTTGCGAGGAGTTATTTGCTTTGTGTAGGTACGAGGGACTTGCGCGTGGCCTCCTACTGGATTGATACCTTGGTTCTCAAAAACCGAGGGAAATATTTACGCTACTCTGCTGCATCATCCTCTCCGCTTCGGGGAAAACCAACGCAAGCTCAAGACGTAGCATCGCGCGCGGCCTGAGAGGAGCGCGTTGTGGGCGCCGGCGTGGGTGTCTTCGAGGCCACCGCATCGCCTTCGGGCGGTGCGACGACGCCTTTGGAGGGCCCCGCGCCGCCCGCAGAGGTCCTGGCTCCATCTTTAGATTTGGCGACGTGCGGCCCGTTGCCAGGCACACGAACGTCACCGCCGTCCAAGCTCCGGCTGCTGGGGTGGTGTTGGTGCTCACGAGCCGCGCCCGTGGTCCTCTCCGCGACCGGTCCTCTGCTCGCCCGCGTCGGGACAGGCCGTTTGGCTCCCGGCGAGCCGACCGCCACCGTCATCTTCTTCTTGGGCTCCATGGCGATGGAGAAAACGCCGGACTAGCTGTTAAAGCCGATTCTCACAATCGCGCTTCTACCGGCGCGCGCCAAAGATGTCGGTGGGAACGACACCTATGGGATCACAAGGATCCCTACTGCGGTTGCGGGGCGCGGGGTTGAGAGAAGAGCGGATCTGATAGAGAGTACGCGGTTCGTTTATCCAGGTTCGGGCCGCGAGGATGCGTAAAACCCTAATCCTGCTTTGGTGGATGTATTCTGAGTTCTTGAGCTAGCTACGGGGTGTAATGAGCTCCCAAAAAGCCGAATCCTTCTCCCCTGCGCCATGGGCCTCCTTTTATAGGTGAAAGGGGCTGCCACAGTGGCACACAGAAGGTGGAAAGTGCTACAGCGTTGTGAGCTTATCGTTGTTGTTACAGGACAAAGCGCATTTAATACGAGGCTTAGGTGTCCCTTCACTTTATCGGGGACGGGAGCGAGGCCCGTCCCATCCGTCGCCGCTCCTCCTTGCTTCGACCCGCGCCCTGGCCAGCGATGCATGCAGTGCCATGTAGGCAGGCAGCCGAGGTGGCGCGGTGGTGGAGCCTCCAGGAAGGGTTGCATGTTGCCACGCAGGTGCCTGCCCAGCTGGTTGGGTCGGCAGCTGCATGTGAACGGCGGTGGAAACTTGGTTGGTGCGGGCCTGGCAGCGGCCCTGCTGGTGCGCCTGGCGAGGGCCTTGCCGGGTGGCCCGGCAAGGGTCTTGCCGCGGCGCGTAGGCATCCCCGGCAAGGATCTTGCCGGGGGTCTTGTGGGTTTCTTCGGTGAGGATGATTGCCTTCCTATCCTCACTTGATCTTGACTATTCTTTGTCTTCACAAACATCTGCATGCCACCACGGAGGTGCCTTCCGAGCCCTATCCCAATGCATGTTGAGCGTTGGTGGGCTCAAGGGTGGCTCGCTCGGCTGGCGTGGGCGAGCTGCCCCGGCAAGGGTCTTGCCGGGGCCGCTGAGGCCGCCCCGGCAAGGGTTCTTGCCAGGAAAACCTGCTTCGCCCATCCGATCCGTGTGGCCTTGGTCCTTGTCGTTGCTTTATTTGTCTTGTACCTTCTGCTTTCCTCCGGCTTCCCTTCCCTGCCATGTTATGCTTGGCTGTGGCGAGCGGCTCTGACTGCCCGTGCACAAGTAAAGGGGTCGAAAGGAGAGCCCCTACTTTTGTACACCGACAGATTATGATCCAGAAAGTTCAAAATATATAGTTTTTATCAGATTTCAAATCAAGCTTCTGCCATAAAAAGTTAACACATTTTGTGCGTCCAGTTTAGTCCACCAAGAAGAGGAGCTGTAACTAAACAATGCCTATCAAGTAGCAATTGTAGGTGATAATAACAGTGAGCTAGTTCTCCCCTAGAAAAAATGTGAGCTAGATCAAGTGCAAACTGAAACACCATTCAGTAGCAAAACAGCCTACGTAGTTAGTACGTGGCCATCAACATGATCTAGAGATATCAACCAAACTAGCCTCATCCAGAACCTCAACATGATCCAGAGATATCACCCAAACTAGCCTACACAGATTATGGAATTTCTCATACTTCTACACAAGCACGAACCAAGATAGAAGTCCAGTGGCATCAATCAAGCAGCAAACCAAGATCCAGGATACACCTCACCCAATTCAGCCCTGCCCTGGTAATCTACAAACCAGGCAGGCAGCCCAGCCTAGCCCAACCCAGCCCTTACCGAGTTGCTTATTATTCTGTAACATACATACATACACTGTACAAGAAGAAACGTTTATGAATGCAAGTAGACAAGGAGATAAACCTTGTGCGAGGCGGCGTTGTCCACGTCAAAGTTGGACTCGACGATGTCCTCCTCGTCAGCTTGGGCATGGGGTCACGGTCATCGTCCATGGAGTTGAGTGTGTGCTGCTCCAAATCGAACAAACAAATAAGTTCACAGCAAGAACGAGATGGGAGCACTAGACAGACAATGTCTATACTGAATAAAGGCTCCAGTACCATAATCGTCTACCCAAGATTATTCATGCCAGGAAAAAGAAAACCTATATAGCTAGGAGTACATTGTCCGAGAAATCAAAGAAATCCACATCTAGCATTTACTCTTATGTACAACAATAACATCACTGATCAAATCTCACTCAGCCAAGCAATTAAAAAAAATGAGTATTTAAGTTTCAAGCCATCAAGTGAATCTTTAGCTTACCATCTCATATGTACACAGTACTAATATCATGTACTATCCAGATTATGTTTATTCTAGCTGTAGAACATAAAAGAGCTCACCTATGCATGCAAGTTGGAGCCGAGGATGGACATCACCACCGCCGTGGTTGCGGCGTGGCGAGCAAAATCACAAAAAAGCGCCACTTGTCCCGTCCACCTTCGCCGTCATCTTGGATATGATGGGGCCAACCCTCAGGCTGGCCCGGTGCTTGGCGAAGTCGCTCATCAATCTCAATCACTGCAACAAACATAGATATTTTTTCCAACAAACAAAGGGTCAGCACCATGTATAAGTTCATCTATGCAATGCTTATCATGAAATAAAATGGTTAATCATACTGTACTACACAAGTCAATGAGATGAGACGTGTGGTGGTGGGTGACACACTAACCAACAGTAGTGTGTACTAGAAAGCATTTTGTTGACCTACTTGTTCTTTTTCTGGGAACTCAAGGACAAATAAAAAAATTAAAAACCTCCCAGGTTTGGGTACCTTATGTTGAGTTGACAGGTAATAAACATTTTGAAGGAACCTAGGTAAGCTGCGTAGCAGAAAGCTGTAATGTTGCACGAGGTCCAATCATAGCATAAATATATGAAGCCAAGTTACCAGGTCTCCACACCACAATGTCTAAGAAAGCATATCTTACAGAATCAACACTACGAACAAAACACAACCAAACAGCTACAGGAGGAAGCTAGCCCAGTCCAAGTTCCTCAATCAGCTTTGCTTGCTTTGTTTTTCTGACTCCCTATTGTTCTCGGCATTACAGGAAAAAGCTACAGCCATAAGAAGCCTATTCTTCTCGACGCTACGGGAAGCTACATCTAAATGATTATGATCCAAAAAAATAAAAATAAAAAACTACAGTTTTTATCAGATTTCAAATCAAGCTTTTGCCATAGAAAGTTGACACATTTTGTGCATCCAGTTTAGTCCACCAAGAAGAGGAGCCGCAACTAAACAATGACTATCCAGTAGCAATTCTAGGTGATAATAACAGTGAGCTAGCTAGTTCTCCCTTAGAAAAAAATAGCTAGATCAAGTGCAATCTGAAACACCATTCAGTAGCAAAACAACCTACGTAGCTAGTACGTGGCCATCAAACAGACACATCATGCAGGACAAAAATACGATATGAACTAGAACCAAAGTTCAACTAGCCTCATCCAGAACCTCAACATGATCCAGGGATATCACCCAAACCAGTCTACACAAATTACAGAATTTCTCATACTTCTACACAAGCACAAGCCTAGCTAGGAGTCCAGTGGCATCAATCAAGCAGCAAACAAAGCCCCAGGACAGACCTCACCCAACCCAGCCCTACCTTGGTGATTGATGACCCACAAGTATAGGGGATCTATGTAGTCCTTCCGATAAGTAAGAGTGTCGAATCCAACAAGGAGGAGAAGGAAATGACAAGAGGTTTTCAGCAAGGTATTCTCTGCAAGCACTGAAATTATCGGTAACAGATAGTTTTGTGATAAGATAAATCGTAACGAGTAACAAGTAAATAAAGTAACTAAGGTGCAGCAAGGTGTCCCAATCCTTTTTGTATTCAAGGACAAGCCTGGATGAACTCTTATATAAAGCAAAGCGCTCCCGAGGACACATGTGAATTGTTGTCAAGTTGGTTTTCATCATGCTCATATGATTCGCCTTCGTTACTTTGATAATTTGATATGTGGGTGGACCGGTGCTTGGGTGCTGCCCTTTCTTGGACAACCTCCCACTTATGATTAACCCCTGCGTCAAGCATCCGCAACTACAAAAGAAGTATTAAGGTAAACCTAACCATAGCATGAAACATATGGATCCAAATCAGCCCCTTACGAAGCAACGCATAAACTAGGGTTTAAGCTTCTGTCACTCTAGCAACCCATCATCTACTTATTACTTCCCAATGCCTTCCCCTAGGCCCAAACAATGGTGAAGTGTCATGTAGTCGACGTTCACATAACACCACTAGAGGAGAGACAACATACATCTCATCAAAATATCGAACGAATACCATATTCACATGATTACTTATAATAAGACTTCTCCCATGTCCTCTGGAACAAACGTAACTACTCACAAAGCATATTCATTATCATAATCAAAGGAGTATTAATTATCATTAAGGATCTGAACATATGATCTTCCACCGAATAAACCAACTAGCATCAACTACAAGGAGTAATCAACACTACTAGCAACCCACGGGTACCAATCTGAGGTTTTCGGACCAAGATCGAATACAAGAGATGAACTAGGGTTTGAGAGGAGATGGTGCTGGTGAAGATGTTGATGGAGATTGACCCCCTCTCAATGAGAGGGTCGATGGTGATGACGATGACGATGATTTCCCCCTCCCGGAGGGATGTTTCCCCGGCAGAACAGCTCCGCCGGAGCCCTAAATTGGTTTTGCCCAGGTTCCGCCTCAAGACGGCGGCGTTTCGTCCCGAAAGCTTCTTCTTCATTTTTTCCAGGGTAAAAGACACCATATAGCAAAAGATGGGCACCGGAGGCCTGCCAGGGGCCCACAAGGTCGGGGGGCGCGCCCTCCACCCTTGTGGCTGGTTGGTGGCCCCCTTCTGGTTCTTTCTTCGCCCAATTTTTTTATATATTCCAAAAACATGCTCCGTGAAGTTTCGGGACTTTTGGACTTGTGCATAATAGGTCTATAATATTTGCTCCTTTTCTAGTCCAGAATTCCAGCTGTCGGCATTCTCCTTCTTCATGTAAACCTTGTAAAATAAGAGAAAATAGGCATAAGTACTGTGATATAATGTGTAATAACAGCCCATAATGCAATAAATATCAACTTAAAAGCATGATGCAAAATGAACGTATCAGTGATATACAAACCAGGCAAGCAACCCAGCCCTGACCAAGCTGCTTATTATTATGTAACATACATGCATACACAGTACAAAGAAGAAACGTTTATGAATGCAAATAGAGAAGGAGATGAACCTTGTGCGAGGCGTTGTCCACATCAAAGTCGGACTCGACGATGTCCTCCTAGTCAGCTTGGGCATGGGGTCGCGGTCATCGTCTATGGAGTGGAGTGCCTGCTGCTCCAAAGCGAACAAACAAATAGCACAACAAGAACTGGACAGGTGCACTAGCCATTATTCAACGTCTATACTGAATAAAGGCACCAGTACCATAACCGTCTACCCAAGATTATTCAAGCCAAGAAAAAGAAAACCTTTATAGCTAGGATACATTGCAGGGCAATCAAAGAAATCCGCATCTAGCATTTACTCTGATGTACAACAACGACATCACTGATCAAATCTCACTCAGTCAAGCAAGCAAAAATAAAATGAGTATTTAAGTTATTCAAGCCATCAAGCGAATCGTCAGCTTGCCATCTCCTATGTACACCGTACCAACCTCATGTAATGTCCAGATTATGTTCATTCTAGCTGTATAACATAAAAGAGCTCACCTATGCATGCAATTTGCAGCCGAGGCGGACATCACCACCGCCGTGGTTGCGGCGTTGCAAGCAAAATCACAAAATGCGCCACTGGTCCCGTCCACCTTCACCATCATCTTGGATATGATGGGGCCAACCCTCAGGATGCATGGCCCAGTGCTTTGCGCAGTTGCACATCAATCTCAATCACTGCAGCAAACATAGATATTTTTTCCAACAAACAAAGGGTCAGCACCATCTATAAGTTCATCTAGTGGTGCTTATCATGAAATAAAATGGTTAATCATGCTATACCACACAAGTTAGTGAGATGAGAGAGGTATGGTAGTGGGTGACAGACTAACTAAAAACAGTGTGCACTACAAAGCGTTTTATTCACCTACTTGTTTTTTTTTCCAGAAACTCAAGGACAAACTATAAATTTGAAGACAACCAGGTTCAGGTACATTATATTATGTTGAGTTGACAAGTAATAAACATTTTGAAGGAACCTAGGTAAGCTGCATAGTAGAAAGCTTTAATGTTGCACGAGGTCCAATCATAGCAGAAATATATGAAGCCAGATACACCATCTCTAGCTAGCTACTTTAAAACAGAGCAAGTTTACATAGAATCTCTACGTCAGCTACTAGTAAACCTCACCATATACCTAATAATGAATCATGGAGCTCCCATAGATAGAACAGAAAATAAATTAGAGCAATCATGTACCCGGGCCAAACCACGCCCGCCATCCCAGGTGATTTCGCGATGGAGATGAGACCTCGGCCACCAGCCATGGCCAGCCCAAGAGGCGTCACCTCACAAAGGACGTCAGCTAGGGTTACCAACGGTCCTTACTAGCACAATTTTGGGCAGCATGAATTGAATCTAGCATGCCCAAATACAAGGAAAGCTCGTGAGCTTGCTGCTGCACCTAATAATCTAGCATACCCACAATGAATCGACAAGGAAATACCTTGAATCGGAAGATGAAAAAAAACAAGTTCAGTTAGGCGTCCATGAGCGGCAAACTTTCCACCCCTCCAGGGCAGGGGACAGGGGTATGCTGAGTTCTCCTGCAGCACATAAGAGAGGGAGCCATGGAGATGGTTTCAGGAGTGGGATTGACGAATGGATGAAGAAACATCTGTAATTATCCATGGACCACTGATAGAGAAACAACACTACATTTCTTACAGGCGTATTATCAATCAGTCTTATACAAAACAAGAAAGAAGAAACCTCAGTGAAGAACTCGAAAGTAACATCAAGTAGTATACAATCACATATTATTGTAGCAACTAGCCATCAAGTTACTACTTAGGTAATACGCCTAATTTTTTGTTTTTCTAAGCATGTATGAACTCAGGTGAGGTGTGATGACCCACAAGTATAGGGGATCTATCGTAGTCCTTTCGATAAGTAAGAGTGTCGAACCCAACGAGGAGCAGAAGGAAATGATAAGCGGTTTTCAGCAAGGTATTCTCTGCAAGTACTGAAACAAGTGGTAACAGATAGTTTTGTGATAGGATAATTTGTAACGAGCAACAAGTAACAAAAGTAAATAAAGTGCAGCAAGGTGGCCCAATCCTTTTGTAGCAAAGGACAAGCCTGGACAAACTCTTATAATAGGAAAAGCGCTCCCGAGGACACACAGGAATATCGTCAAGCTAGTTTTCATCACGTTCATATGATTCGCGTTCGGTACTTTGATAATTTGATATGTGGGTGGACCGGTGCTTGGGTGTTGTTCTTACTTGAACAAGCATCCCACTTATGATTAACCTCTATTGCAAGCATCCGCAACTACAAAAAAAGTATTAAGGTAAACCTAACCATAGCATGAAACATATGGATCCAAATCAGCCCCTTACGAAGCAACGCATAAACTAGGGTTCAAGCTTCTGTCACTCTAGCAACCCATCATCTACTTATTACTTCCCAATGACTTGCTCTAGGCCCAAATAATGGTGAAGTGTTATGTAGTCGACATTCACATAACACCACTAGAGGCTAGACAACATACATCTCATCAAAATATCGAACGAATACCAAATTCACATGACTACTAATAGCAAGACTTCTCCCATGTCCTCGAACAAACGTAACTACTCACAAAGCATATTCATGTTCATAATCAGAGGGTATTAATATGCATATAGGATCTGAACATATGATCTTCCACCAAATAAACCAACTAGCATCAACTACAAGGAGTAATCAACACTACTAGCAACCTACTAGTACCAATCCCAGACTTGGAGACAAGAATTGGATACAAGAGATGAACTAGGGTTTTGAGAGGAGATGGTGCTGGTGAAGATGTTGATGGAGATTGCCCTCTCCCGATGAGAGGAGCGTTGGTGATGACATTGGTGATGACTTCCCCCTCCCGGAGGGAAGTGTCCCCGGCAGAACAGCTCTGCCGGAGCCCTAGATTGGTTCCGCCAAGGTTCCGCCTCGTGGCGGCGGAGTTTCGTCCCGAAAGGTTGCTTCTAATTTTTTTCTCGACGAAAGACCTCATATAGCAGAAGATGGGCATCGGAGAGCCACCAGGGGCCCACGAGGTAGGGGCGCGCCTAGAGGGGGCGCGCCCCACCCTCGTGGAGAGGGTGTGGGCCCCCTGGCCTTCATCTTTGACGAGGATTTTTTATTATTTATTGTAAGATATTCCGTGGAGTTTCAGGACTTTTGGAGTTGTGCAGAATAGGTCTCTAATATTTGCTCCTTTTCCAACCCAGAATTCCAGCTGCCGGCATTCTCCCTCCTTATGTAAACCTTGTAAAATAAGAGAGAATAGGCATAAGTATTGTGACATAACATGTAATAACAGCCCATAATGCAATAAATATCGATATAAAAGCATGATGCAAAATGGGAGTATCAAGGTGACGTATATGGGGTAATTTTAATGTTTTGCATAGAACAAAGAATGGGTCTAAGAGGAAGTGGATGGCCACGTATATGGGGTAATTTTAATGTTTTGCACTGCAAAATAAACGACAAAGGTCCTTCCACAAGACCAAAAACGACAAAGCTCGGATCAGACATATAAAGTCAAAAACTAATCCGTCTTCTCGCGCTCCATAGTAAGCACTCAACAATCAAACAAGGAAATGAACAAGTAGAGTACACATTAGCAAACTGAGACAAACTTTCATCTATTCAAAATGAAATGAACAAGTACAGTACCCATTAGGCAATGAAACAAATAACTTGACCATTCTAAGCAGTCCAGCAAGAAAGAGAAAGAGAGCACATGAGAGGGCCATTTGCTTACCAGTTATACCAGGCCACACACTGAACCATGATACGTCTCCAATGTATCTATAATTTTTGATTGTTCCATGCTATTATATTATCTGTTTTGGATGTTTAATGGGCTTTATTATACACTTTTATATTATTTTTCAGGCTAACCTACTAACCGAAGGCCCAGTGCAAATTATTGTTTTTTTTGCCTATTTTAGTGTTTCACAGAAAAGGAATATCAAACGGAATGAAACCTTCAGGAGAGTTCTTTTTGGAACAAACGCAATCCAGGAGACTTGGAGTAGACATCAAGCAAGCAACAAGGAAGCCACGTGGCAGGGAGGCGCGTCCCCCACCCTCGTGGGCCCCTCGTGGCTCAACCGACCTACTTATTTCGCCTATATATACTCATGTACCCCGGAAACATCCTAGAGCACCACGAAACCCTATTTCCACCGCCGCAACCTTCTGTACCCGTGAGATCCCATCTTGGGGCCTTTTCCGGCGCTCACGAGGGGGGGAATCGATCACGGAGGGCTTCTACATCAATACCATAGCCTCTCCGATGATGTGTGAGTAGTTTACCATAGACCTTCGGGTCCATAGTTATTAGCTATATGGCTTCTTCTCTCTCTTTGGATCTCAATACAAAGTTCTCCTCGATTCTCTTGGAGATCTATTCGATGTAATTCTTTTTGCGGTGTGTTTGTCGAGATCCGATGAATTGTGGGTTTATGATCAAGATTATCTATGAACAATATTTGGTTCTTCTCTGAATTCTTATATGTATGATTTGTTATCTTTGCAAGTCTCTTCGAATTATCAGTTTGGTTTGGCCTACTAGATTGATCTTTCTTGCAATGGGAGAAGTGCTTAGCTTTGGGTTCAATCTTGCGGTGTCCTTTCCCAGTGACAGCAGGGGCAGCAAGGCACATATTGTATTGTTGCCATCAAGGATAAAAAGATGGGGTTTATATCATATTGCTTGAGTTTATCCCTCTACATCATGTCATCTTGCCTAATGCGTTACTCCGTTCTTATGAACTTAATACTCTAGATGCATGCTGGATAGCGGTCGATGTGTGGAGTAATAGTAGTAGATGCAAAATTGTTTCGGTCTACTTGTCGCAGACGTGATGCCTATATACATGATCATGCCTAGATATTCTCATAACTATGCACTTTTCTATCAATTGCTCGACAGTAATTTGTTCACCCACCGCAAATTATGCTATCTTGAGAGAAACCACTAGTGAAACCTATGGCCCCTGGGTCTATCTTCCATCATATTATTTTCCTATCAATTTACTATTTCTTCCATTATTTATTTTGCAATCTTTACTTTCCAATCTATATCATAAAGATACCAAAAATATTTATCTTATTATCTCTATCAGATCTTACTTTTGCAAGTGGTCGTGAAGGGATTGACAACCCCTTTATCGCGTTGGTTGCAAGGTCTTATTTGTTTGTAGGTACGAGGCGACTTGTGTGTAACCTCCTACTGGATTGATACCTTGGTTCTCAAAAACTGAAGGAAATACTTACGCTACTTTGCTGCATCACCCTTTCCTCTTCAAGGGAAAAACCAACGCATGCTCAAGAGGTAGCAAGAAGGATTTCTAGCGCTGTTGCCAAGGAGGCTTATGCCAAGTCAATTTAAGTCAAGACATACCAAGTACCCATCACAAACTCTTATCCCTCATAGTACATTATTTGCCATTTGCCTCTCGTTTTCCTCTCCCCCACTTCACCTTTGCCGTTTTATTTGCCTCTTTTTCCGTTCGCCTCTTTTTCACTTGCTTGTTGTGTGATTGTGTGTTGGATTGTTTGTCATGATGGCTCAAGACAATACTAAATTGTGTGATTTTTCCAATACTAACAACAATGATTTTCTTAGCACTCCGATTGCTCCTATTACCGATGCTGAATCTTGTGAATTTAATGCTACTTTGCTGAATCTTGTCATGAAGGATCAATTCTCTGGCCTTCCTAGTGAAGATGCCGCTACACATCTAAACAACTTTGTTGATTTGTGTGATATGCAAAAGAAGAAAGACGTGGATAATGTTATTGTTAAATTGAAACTATTTCCGTTTTCGCTTAGAGATCGTGCTAAAAATGGTTTTCGTCTTTGCCTAAAAATAGTATTGATTCATGGAAAAAGTGCAAAGATGCTTTTATCAATAAGTATTTTCCTCCCGCTAAGATCATCTCTGTTAGGAACGATATTATGAATTTTAAGCAACTTGATCATGAGCATGTTGCACAAGCTTGGGAGAGGATGAAATTAATGATACGTAATTGCCCTACACATGGTTTCAATTTATGGATGATTATACAAAAAAATTATGCCGGATTAAATTTTGCTTCTAGAAATCTTTTAGATTCGGCCGCGGGAGGCACTTTTGTGGAAATCACTTTAGGAGAAGCTACTAAACTCCTAGATAATATTATGGTTAATTATTCTCAATGGCACACTGAAAGATCTACTAGTAAAAAGGTTCATGCGATAGAAGAGATTAATGTTCTGAGTGGAAAGATTGATGAACTTATGAAGTTTTTTTGCTAATAAGAGTGTTTCTTCTGATCCTAATGATATGTCTTTGTCTGCTTTGATTGAGAATAATAATGAATCTATGGATGTGAATTTTTGTTGGTAGGAACAATTTTGGTAACAACGTTTATAGAGGAAACTTTAATCCTAGGTTGTTTCCTAGTAATTCCTCTAATAATTATGGTAATTACTACAACAACACTTATGGAAGTTTTAATAAGATGCCCTCTGATTTTGAGACTAGTGTTAAAGAATTTATGATTTCGCAAAAGAATTTCAATGCCTTGCTTGAAGAAAAATTGCCTAAGATTGATGAGTTGGCTAGGAACGTGGATAGAATTTATCTTGATGTTGATTCTTTTAAACTTAGATCTATTTCACCTAAGCATGATATCAATGAGTCTCTCAAAGCTATGAGAATTTCCATTGATGAGTGCAAAGAAAGAACCGCTAGGATGCGTGCAAAAAAAGATTGCTTTACGAGAGCGTATTCTTCTAGTTTTTATGATAATAAGGATGAAGATCTAAAAGTGATTGATGTGTCTCCTATTAAATACTTGTTTTGCAATATGAATCTTGATAATGATGGGACTGGAGATGAGTCAACTTTAGTTAAGAGGCATCCCAATGATTCGGAGTTTTTAGATCTTGATGCAAAAATTTGTAAAAGTGGGATTGAAGAGGTCAAAACTTTACATAGCAATGAACCCACTATTTTGGATTTCAAGGAATTTAATTATGATAATTATTCTTTAATAGATTTTATTTCCTTGTTGCAATCCGTGTTAAATTCTCCTCATGCTTATAATCAAAATAAATCTTTTACTAAACATATCGTTGATGTTTTAATGCAATCTTATGAAGAAAAGCTTGAATTGGAAGTCTCTATCCCTAGAAAACTTTATGATGAGTGGGAACATACTATTAAAATTAATATTAAAGGTCACGAATGCTATGCTTTGTGTGATTTGGGTGCTAGTATTTCCATGATTCCGAAAACTTTGTGTGATGTGTTAGGTTTCCGTGAATTTGATGATTGTTCTTTAAACTTGCATCTTGCGGATTCCACCATTAAGAAACCTGTGTTAATGATTAATGATGTTCTTATTGTTGCAAATAGGAATTATGTGCCCGTAGATTCTATTGTTCTTGATATAGATTGCAATCCTACATGTCCTATTATTCTTGGTAGACCTTTCCTTAGAACGGTTGGTGCAATTATTGATATGAAAGAAGGAAATATTAGATTCCAATTTCCGTTAAGGAAAGGCGTGAAACATGTGGCACCCCGGCTCAGAGCGACCGGTTTACCCTGCATTGCCAGCCCAGAGACCTTGTCTTCTGGCAAGACACAACAACATGGTACAGAAAACAACCGCTTTATTCATGCTAGCGGAACATAGTTCATATTACAACAGTTAGCGAGGCCAAGCGACACACATGGTGCGGCTGAAAAATATGCACATTATTTAGTGAACATAAAGGGGCCTCGATCAAGACAACTACTCGGCAGCGGAACAACGTCGTAGCAGGACTCCATAGCACAAGGACACCGACGTGGACACGGTCTAGACTCGGATAGCCCTCCTTCCCAACGGAACTTTCCTGAAATCTGGCATGACACGCCAGGTCAGTACATTGAATGTACTTGCAAGCTCACAATAAGAATAAACAAGATGACAGACAATATTATGATATTTATCCAATTTAATCAACAATGCAACTATATAACCAACATGTTGTGACAGTGCTCAACAGGTACTCATTCTCCCGACTTGCTTACCAGATGTGACCAACAAACATAATATTACCAACACATACTCCTTACGGCGATCACAACCCGACCAACTCATGGCCCGTGATCCTTACGGCGATCACAACCCGACCATCTCATGGCCCGTGATCCTTACGGTGATCACAACCCGACCAACTCGTGGCCCGTGACCCTTACGGCGATCACAACCCGACAACTCATGTCCAACTCAACACGATGACCTCACTGTCATCCTTAGTGCAATTTAGTGTGCATATTTATTAAGTGTTGACCCATGGTGTACCTTACTTTCGGCGTGTCTCAGATCCGTGGACTCGGCTATCGATAGATTAAAAACACTCTGCAGAGGTTAGTACACTGTACCCACACTACGGAACCCATGGCCTCACTCTCCCATTCGGGTGGACCAACAGCGTTCCGACGAAACCATTTCACTGTCATGACACTCTCCCGGCCCCTCCGACTCAGACCCCACCGGGCTAGTCCTGGGTGGCCCCGTGTCTACCTCCAGCCACCTCGACCACCATCGTGGCCACGATCCACACTAGGATCCGGTACCAAAATTAACTTAACAACGGGCTCACAAGGTTATGCTTGCCTACCAGGCCAGGGTACAGCACGCCCATAACCTTCCCTAAATTGAGGTACCGACCAGAGGCACGACATTGAAACGCATTAAGGCCGTCCCATACCGGCAAATGTGGTTGCACTAGGAAAGACTCGTTTCAGCGGCACCACGACCCGGTCAACAACATGTTCAAGTTGAATTATTAATCAAGTTCAACTTAATGTGGAAAGAAAATAACCGGTGTCATACTGCCATACCATGCATCACATAACCATGCAAAGACTGCACCAACCACGCTCCCACGGAGCCAACATAAACTCATGCTACTATACTGGTTAAAACCTCTCTTTACTTATACTAGAACTATTTCTAGCTATATTCATCATTATACCTCATGCAAAATAATATTTAAACTACTCATCAAATTCTATGACCATATTATTTATTTATCACTAGCAACTAAGTTCTCCTTATCTTGCCAACAATATTTACTTCAAACATACTGAAGTTCAAGCATTTTAACATAACAAGCATATAACAGAATATATTTATTATATAACTAATTTAAATGCATCAATATTCATAAGTTCAAGTATGAAAATCATAAATATTGAAGTGGCACCATGAAAATGTTACTGTAGCTTGCCTTAGTACTGATGAGGTTCACAAGGCTCCTAGTGATCCTCAAGACAAGCTGGATTCTCTGAACATATTCAAAAACCACAAATGAAAATATCAAGAAACCTTCTGAAAATTGCCAGAAAATCTAGACAGCTGGGAAAAATCCCATCTTTTGGGAGGTGTTAGATTTTTGGACACAGAACACGATGCAAAAAGAATCACTGCATTTGGACTTGTAGAATAAAAGTTATGGCTGTTTGAATGCTACTGGAATTTAAATGAATTTGAAAAAGAAAACAAAGACAGGGTGACGTCGATGGCGTATTCTCCCAGGGCGCCACCACTCATACTGGCCACAAGACGAGGAGAGTGGCTGACTAGCGGGCCCCGCTAGTCAGGCCGGAGGGAGGGGAGAAGGAAACAGAGGTGCGCGGTGCTTCGCCGGCGTTGAGGCTTCTTGGAGGAAAACAAGAGGGAGGGATCGACGGAGAAGAAGATATGCACCTGCCTGCACTCAGAAGCGTGGCTAATAAAGGACCGGACAGCGTCGGATTCTTCCTCGCAAGCGGAGGCAAAACATGGTGGTCGCCGGAGATGAGGAAGACGACGGCTAGGGGCGGCTCCAGGGGCTCTAGCTAGGCGCGTAGGCTTCACGGGGGAGAGGCGGAGGCCCTGGCGGGGTCGCCTTGGCTTGGGAGTGGCCGGAGCTGCGGGAACGATCCAGAGGGGATCGCCGGCGAGCTCGGCTCGGGGGCGGCAGCCCGCGGCCTGCCCGGTCGGGCTGCGGCTTCTAGTGGCTATAGGAGGGAGAGGTGGTGAGTTGCGATGCTCCAGGAGGCTGCGGAGGGGGGTTTTTATAGGCGGGGCGGTAAGGAGGGCTCGGGCTCCGTCGGAGGACAGCTGTCTCTGGCGCCCGGCGACGAACAGCGTCAGAGAGAGGGGGAAGGCGACGGGGGTCACGCGGGAGCTGTGCGCGGACGCGGACGAGCACAGGAGCGAGGAGGAAAGGGACGAACACAGTGCGCGGGCACTGTGCCGTTGGTCGACTGCGTTCTGCGTGCCGCGGGCGAAGCTCCGTGATCGGGCGAGCGCGGGCAGGAGGAGTTAAGGGGTGGAGATGAGGATGGTGGTGAGGGGGACACGCCTGCTGGCCGGCAGCAGCACGCTGCAACAGAGGGCGTCATGGACGCGCAGAGCGCTGCTTATATGCCAAAGACACTCTGATTTAACGCGGCCATCACCGCGTGGACCGTGACATCAGGACACATATGCACTCACCATGATGTCTGGCGTGTAGTCCTGAGTAAACTTAGGTGTTACCACGGCTCGGTTCGTTTCCAGGTGCTGTAGAAGTGTAATGGTGAAGAGGTTAAGCATCGGACGTAAACTTTGAGCGATTCTTGTGGTCAAACCACAGGGATTCAAGGGCTGAGCTTTGGGGTTTTACTGACTCTTACTAAGGTGAATAAGCACAGGGAAAACCAGCTACATTGGAGCTAGTAAAAAGGTAGTTGATGTAGAAACTACCATTTCAGCCCAGAAGTGATTTTATTTTCTGTAGCAAAAATACTCCAAAAAGTGGTGAAATATATTTGCTCAGAAATGTGCCCTAGGGTCCAAAGAATATTTGGGATTTTTCTCAGGATTTTTAGGGCAACAGAAATGAGGGTTGCTTTGGAGGTCAAAGAGTTTAGCTAGGGTTTAAGAGGCAAAATGAATATTTTTCATTTAAGAAAAATATTCCAAGCAATATTTTTGGGTTGGCTAGGGGTGAAATGATGGATTAAAAGAGGAGAGGGGGCACTTGGTTGAAAATCAAGGGATACCCAAGTGATCAAGTCCAAATGGAATGATTCAAAACTCCAAATCCAAAATCAACTCAGCTGAAAATCAAGCAAAGAAAAGAGGGCAAAAACCAGGTTGTGACAAACCTCACCCACTTAGAATGAATCTCGGCCCTTGAGATTCGGTTGCTTGGGAAAACCATTCTCGGATAACATGCCCTTAGAAATTCTTCCGATTCCTGTGTTGATTCTCGACTCGGTATGATGCATCCATTGAACCTTGTAAAACTTTCACGACTTTCATCGCGAGTGACTCTTTCCATCCGATCCAAAATTTTCACCGGCCTCACTTTGTAGGTCAAGTCCTTTGCCAGCCTCTATCTCCGCCAAATCGGTCTTTTTCTCGGTGGTGAGATGCACCGTCAGTAAATGTGAAACATGGAATACGTTAGCACGCCGGATAGTTGGAGGCAGCTCCAACCGATATGCCACAAAGACCTACTCGTGTCATGACGGGAAATGGACCAATAAACCTGGGTGCAAATTTTCCAGGGGTTTGGAACATTTTTACTCCCTTCATGGGTGTGACTCGAAGGTAGACATGTTCTCCGGGTTCAAAACTAATCTGCCGGTGCTTTGCATCATAATAACTTTTCTGTCGCGATTTGGCCAGTTGTAATCTGTCTCGAATCTCCTTGACTTGCTTTTCAGCTTCCAGCATGAGATCTGTTCAAAAAATACGGCTATCTCCAGTTTGAGACCAATTTAATGGAGTGCGGCACTAACGGCCATACAAAGCTTCATAAGGTGACATTTTTTAACTGGTCTGGAACCCATTGTTATACGAGAACTTGGCGTACGGCAAGCAAGCTTCCCATTGTGGTCCTTGGGCTAAAACACAAGCTCGGAGCATATCTTCGAGTATCTGATTTACTCTTTCCGTTTGCCCATCCGTCTGAGGATGATAAGCAGTACTGTATTTTTATTCTGTCCCAAGGGCTTAGCAATCGTGGAGAACCCTTCAGTGAATCGACGGTAATATCCAGCTAATCCAAGAAAACTCCAGATCTGAGACACGGTGGCGGGTGGCAACCAGTCGATCACGTCTTTTACTTTTCTTGGATCCACGGCTATTCCTTCAGCGGATAGTACATGCCCGAGGAATCCAACTTGCTTGAGCCAAAACTCGCATTTACTGAACTTGGCGTACAACTGGTGCTCACGGAGTCGTTGTAGTACTGCGCGGAGGTGTCCTTTATGCTCTTCTTCACTTCTTGAGTAAATAAGTATATCATCAATGAAGACGACCACGAACTTATCAAGGAAATCCATGAATACTTTGTTCATCATGTGCATGAAGAAGGTGGGGGCGTTGTTGAGGCGAAAGGACATCACGGTATATTCATAAGCACCGTAGCGAGTGGTGAACGCGGTCTTGGGAATATCCTCCTTTTTAATTTTGAGCTGGTAATATCCAGTCCGCAAATCAATCTTTGAAAATACCTTGGCTCCACTGAGCTGATCAAACAAATCATCAATTCTTGGCAGAGGGTATTTGTTTTTGATCGTGACATCATTTAACTGTCGGTAGTCCACACACATACGAAGGCTGCCATCTTTCTTGTCCACAAAAATAGCGGGTGATCCCCATGGCAAGGAACTTGGGCGGATATATCCTTTTTGGAGCATCTCATCAAGCTTTTTCTTTAGCTCCACCAACTCGGATGACGGCATTTGATAATATTTCTTGTGTATTGGTGTGGTTCCGGGCACAAGTTCTATTGCAAACTCAAGCTCTCGGTCAGGTGGCATGCCTGGCAGTTCTTCTGGGAATACATCGGGAAACTCACTGACCACTGGAACTAATTCCATTTCTGCTATTGCTATAAAAACCATTTCCTTGGAGGGTATGCTTCTACGAGCAATAAACTTGGTAGCTTGTCCATCTTGTCCGGTCAAGTTGACTTCTCGGGTCACACAATTTATGCATACTTGGTACTGAGTCAGCCAATTCATACCCAAGATAACATCCAATTTTTTCAGACTCAATCAAGATCAAAGACGCCGGAAACGGATTTCGTTGATAATCGACTTCCATATTATGCGGCATAAGATTGCTTTGAATAATAGATCCCGGGGTTTGTACCAGCATATTCTTGCCCAAAAGCGAACAAGGAAATTTGTTTTGGGCGACAAAACTCCGAGAAATAAAAGAGTGGGAAGCCCCAGAGTCAAATAAAATTACTGCAGGTATGTTATTAATAGGGAACATACCAATGACGACTTCGGGATTTTCTTGGGCTTCGTCGGCCGAAATGTGATGAACGTATCCCGTGACGTCGTGCTGACTTGGACCGGCTTCCAAATAATGGATTTGAGGCTTGAACGTAGCATTGGTCCGGGTGTTCTTGGGACACTATTTGGCATAATGTCTGGTTTGTCCGCAACTATAACAGGAATTGTTTCGCAGACGATTCTCCATAACTAGGTTGAGCACATCATTCTTCACTTGGGTGGTGGTCTTGTTAACATTTTGTTGCCAACTGGGCTGGTATGCCACCGGAGTTGGCTGCCAGGTACGAACCTTCTGCGCTGGTTGCGTTTCCTTCTTGGGCTCAAACTTGCGTTTGTGATCGTTATGGGCAGACTTAGTATCTGACACGAGCTTGTGTTCCCTTTCAGCGATGAAAGCCTTGTTCACCAGGGTTTGGAAATCTGGAAAATCGAACATACTGAGAGCACAATGAAGTTATGGGTTTAATCCACCAAGAAAGCGGTCCATCTTCCTTTCTTCAAAGGGCCACGTCATATTGATGATGGCGTGATGGTGATTGAATTTCTGTAAATATTCTCCCACTGACTGGCTTCCTTGGAGGAGCGCGAGAAATTCACGCTGCTTAGTCTTCATAATTCCCGCAGGGATGTGATATTTTTGGAACTGCTCCTTGAATCTTGACTAGGTAATTGCTTCATTCTCAGTCCCCATGGCTTTCTCACTTTCCCACCATATGGCAGCAGCGCCTTTTAGATAATGTGTTACAAATGGAACTTTATCCTCTTCATCAGTTCGAGCAACCTCAAGTTTCTTTTCCATAGTTCTTAACCAATCATCTGCATCCAAGGGATCAATGGCCTGACTGAAACTGGGAGGCTTAGTCCTTTGAAAATCAGATAGCTTGGAGTGAGAGGCAGGCTGATTTCCATTCTGTCCAACCATTGCTTGAATACTTCTGAATAATTCCATTAGATCATTGTTTCGTCGTTCCTCGAACATACGCATAATTTGCTCGGTGGAGGGCGGATTTGGCGGTGGAGGCGGTGGTGGAACGTACGGCTCGGGTGATTGTCCTGCCTGTCGTGCGGAACACCAAATAGGAGAACCCTCGCGAACGTTGCTACTGCGGCCTCCCAGCGTCATCCTAATATGATTTTTCCCAAGTCAACGCAACCAGATGAGAAGCATTCAACAAAAACTGGGGAGAAGCCAGCAACAAAAACCAAGCGAAACCGAAAAGACGAAGAAAATACGGCGAATAAAATAAAGTCCAACATAATTATACATAGACTCATACATGAAAGATAACAACATGCCAGGTCCAACTACCCTCATACATGAAACGAAACATCATGACTAGTACGATTACATCCATATTCCGCCCCGACAACTGAGAATACTCGAAAGCTCTCATCGCTCGGTCAAGGCGCTGTGGGGTCCTCTCCTGAAGCGGACTCGAATCCAGAACTAACGGGGTTAACGGAGACCTCCGGGTTAAAAGTGACACGACGACGCTGCCTTGAGGGCTCTCCCTCTGGGGCAGGTGGAGGGTGGATCATCGGAGCTGCAGGAGTGGCGAGGAGTGAAACCCACTCTGCAGGAGCACTAAGGGGACTCACAGTCACGGTGCCCGAGCTACTCAGGGGAGTAACCGGAGAAACAGGGGATCTAGAACTGGCAGGAACATAGGGAATAAGTCCCATAGATGGAGAAGTAGTGGTTGAGCGAGCATAGACTAAAGTAGAGGCTAAAGTAGTACGGGCACGACTCAGCTCACGAGCCAGCTCGTAGATCAGAAGATAGCTAGCAGTGACAGAGCGAGAAAGGTGGCTAGCGACACTATCGGACTCTGGATCAATGACAGGGAAACAGACACGACCATTATCGTGAAGAGAAGGGTAGTAATGGAAACCTGGATGATTCTGCATCCGGACCTCGTTGTAGCGGAGCTCAACAAGTACCTCGAATGCAGCAAACTGGACAGCCTGAGAAGCGGAAGAAGCGTAGCCGCTACGAGATGTACGAGTGTTAGAACCGGAATCGGAACTGGTGCGCAAAGTAACTATGGCGTGTTACTCATACACTGAGTCAGCTAGGCGCTCCCGGTACACACGATAGACTAGATCGTCTCCGTGAGGGTACAGTCGACGCCACACGTTACGAAAGAGATGCGGCGACATGTACGGCATCAGCTGCAACTGGCACGGATACAACACCGGAGCCATCTACACTCACAACCATTAGCAGGTTAGCATAGAAAAATATAATCAGTGCAAGAAATGTAACAACCAGCTACAGTTATTACCGACAATCAGCTACAACTCGTATCTAGCGTCCAGTTAACTCGGCTTAGTCTAGCGTGGCCTACAGTCAACCTGGCTCTGATACCAAGCGTTGTGGCACCCCGGCTCAGAGCGACCGGTTTACCCTGCATTGCCAGCCCACAGACCTTGTCTTCTGGCAACAAACAACAACATGGTACAGAAAACAACCACTTTATTCATGCTAGTGGAACATAGTTCATATTACAATAGTTAGCAAGGCCAAGCGGCACACACGGTGCGGCTGAACAATATGTACATTATTTAGTGAACATAAAGGGGCCTCGATCAAGACAACTACTCGGCAGCGGAACAACATCCAAGCGGGACTCCATAGCACAAGGACACCGACGTGGACACGGTCTAGACTCGGACAGCACTCCTTCCCAACGGAACTTTCCTGAAATTTGGCATGACACGCCAGGTTAGTACATTGAATGTACTTGCAAGCTCACAATAAGCATAAACAAGATGACAGACAACATTATGATATTTATCCAATTTAATCAACAATGCAACTATATAACCAACATGCTGTGACAGTGCTCAACAGGTACTCATTCTCCCGACTTGCTTACCAGATGTGACCAACAAACATAATATTACCAACACATACTCGTGATCCTTACAGCGATCACAACCCGACCATCTCATGGCCCGTGATCCTTACGATGATCACAACCCAACCATCTCATGGCCCGTGATCCTTACGGCGATCACAACCCGACCAACTCGTGGCCCGTGACCCTTACGGCGATCACAACCCGACAACTCATGTCCAACTCAACACGATGACCTTACTGTCATCCTTAGTGCAATTTAGTGTGCATATTTATTAAGTGTTGACCCATGGTGTACCTTACTTTCGAGCGTGTCCGTATCCGTTGACTCGGCTATCGATAGATTAAAAACACTCTGCAGAGGTTAGTACACTGTACCCACACTACGGAACCCATGGCCTCACTCTCTCATTCTGGTGGACCAACAGCGTCCCAAACCATTTCACTGTCATGACACTCTCCGGCCCCTCCGACTCAGACCCCACCGGCTAGTCTGGGTGGCCCGTGTCTACCTCCACCACGTCGACCACCGTCGTGGCCACGATCCACACCGGGATCCGTACCAAAATTAACTTAACAACGGGCTCACAAGGTTATGCTTGCCTCACAGGCTGTGGTACAAAGACGCCCATAACCTTCCCTAAATTGAGGTACCGACCAGAGGCACGATAATGAAACGCATTAAGGCCATCCCATACCGGCAAATGTGGTTGCACTGGGAAAGACTCGTTTCAGCGGCACCACGACCCGGTCAACAACATGTTCAAGTTGAATTATTAATCAGGTTCAACTTAATGTGGAAAGAAAATAACCGTGTCATCGCCATACCATGCATCACTTAACATATGCATCACATAACCATGCAAAGATCGCACCAACCACGCCTCCCACGGAGCCAACATAAACTCATGCTACTACCTTTGGTTAAAACCTCTCTTTACTTATACCAGAACTATTTCTAGCAATATTCATCATTATACCTCATGCAAAATAATATTTAAACTACTCATCAAATTCTATGACCATATTATTTATTTATCACTAGCAACTAAGTTCTCCTTATCTTGCCAACAATATTTACTTCAAACATCTTTGAAGTTCAAGCATTTTAACATAACAAGCATATAACAGAATATATTTATTATATAACTAATTTAAATGCATCAATAATCATAAGTTCAAGTATGAAAATCAGAAATATTGAAGTGGGACCATGAAAATGTAACTGTGGCTTGCCTTAGTAATGATGAGGTTCACAAGGCTCTGGTGATCCTCAAGACAAGCTAGTTCCTCCGAAAATATTCAAAAACCACAAATGAAAATATCAAGAAACCTTCTGAAAATTGCCAGAAAATCTAGACAGCTGGGAAAAATCCCATCTTTTGGGAGGTGTTAGATTTTTGGACACAGAACACGATGCAAAAAGAATCACTGCATTTGGACTTGTAGAATAAAAGTTATGGCTGTTTGAATGCTACTGGAATTTAAATGAATTTGAAAAAGAAAACAAAGACAGGGTGACGTCGATGGCGTATTCTCCCAGGGCGCCACCACTCATACCGCTTCGCGCGCGTAGTGAGTGGCTGACTAGCGGGCCCTGCTAGTCAGGCCGGAGGGAGGGGAGAAGGAAACAAAGGTGCGCGGTGCCTTCTTGGAGGAAAACAAGAGGGAGGGATCGACGGAGAAGAAGATTGCGCACCTGCCCGTACCCGTAGCGTGGCTAACAGTGACCGGACGGCGTCGAATTCTTCCTCGCAAGCGGAGGCAGAACACGGTGGTCACCGGAGATGAGGAAGACGACGGCTAGGGGCGGCTCCAGGGGCTCTAGCTAGGCGCGTAGGCTTCAGGGAGGAGAGGCGGAGGCCCTGGCAGGGTCGCCTTGGCTTGGGAGTGGCCGGAGCTGCGGGAATGATCCAGAGGGGATCGTCGGCGAGCTCGGCTCGGGGACGGCAGCCCGCGGCCTGCCCGCTCGGGCTGTGGCTTCTAGTGGCTATAGGAGGGAGAGGTGGTGAGTTGCGATGCTCCAGGAGGCTGCGGAGGGGGGGGGGGTTATAGGCGGGGCGGCGAGGAGGGCTCGGGCTCAGCCGGAGGACAGCTGTCACCGGCACCCGGCGACGAACGGCGTCAGAGAGAGAGGGGGAAGGCGACGGGGGTCACGCGGGAGCTGTGCGCGGACGCGGACGAGCACAGGAGCGAGGAGGAAAGGGACGAACACAGTGCGCGGGCACTATGCCGTTGGCCGGACCATGCCCGTGCTCGCTGCGGCGAGCTCCAGCATCGGCGAGCGGCAGGGAGGACTTAAGGGGGTGGAGACGAGGATGGTGGCGAGGGGGGACACACTCTGGCTGGCCGAGCAGCGAGCACGCGCGCAACAGAGGCGCTGTTGACGCGCAGAGCGCGCGTTTGGCATGCCAGCACACTCGGACGAACGCGGTCACCGCGTGGACCGTGACATCAGGACACATATGCACTAACCATGATGTCTGGCGTGTAGTCCTGAGTAAACTTAGGTGTTACCACGGCTCGGTTCGTTTCCAGGTGCAGTAGAAGTGAAATGGTGAAGAGGTTAAGTTACTGGACAGAAACTTTGAACAGTTACTGTGGTCAAACCACAGGATATTCAAGGGCTGAGCTTTGGGGTTTTACTGACTCTTAGTAAGGTGAATAAGCACAGGGAAAACCAGCTACATTGGAGCTAGTAAAAAGTTAGTTGCTGTATAAACTACCATTTCAGCCCAGAAGTGATTTTATTTTCTCTAGCAAAAATAGTCCCAAAAGTGGTGAAATATATTTGCTCAGAGATGTGCCCTAGGGTCCAAAGAATATTTGGGATTTTTCTCAGGATTTTTAGGGCAGCAGAAATGAGGGTTGCTTTGGAGGTCAAAGAGTTTAGCTAGGGTTTAAGAGGCAAAATGAATATTTTTCATTTAAGAAAAATATTCCAAGCAATATTGTTGGGTTGGCCAGGGGTGAAATGATGGATTAGAAGAGGAGAGGGCCCACGTGGGCGAAAATCAAGGGATACCCAAGTGATCAAGTCCAAATGGAATGATTCAAAACTCAAATCCAAAATCAACTCAGCTGAAAATCAAGCAAAGAAAAGAGGGCAAAAACCAGGCTGTGACAAAACACTTTCCTAGAAATAAAATTAAACTACCTTATGAATCTATTATGAGATCCACTTATGGATTGCATACCAAAGATGATAATACCTAGATCTATTCTTGCCTTTATGCCTAGCTAGGGGCGTTAAACGATAGCGCTTGTTGGGAGGCAACCCAATTTTATTTTTGTTTATTGATTTTTGTTTCTGTTTAGTAATAAATAATTCATCTAGATTCTGTTTAGATGTGTTTTTATGTTTTAAATTAGTGTTTGTGCCAAGTAGAACCTTTGGGAAGACTTGGGTGAAGTCTTTATGATCTTGCTGTAAAAATGTAAACTTTAGCGCTCACGAGATTAGCTGCCATTTTTTTACTGAAAAGTGCTTTTAGGTTGATTCTTTTTGCATATGATTAGTAGACAAATTCCTCACGTCCACCAAGTTATTTCAGAATTTTTGGAGTTACATAAGTATACGTTTGATACAGATTACTACAGACTGTTCTGTTTTTTGATGATTCTGTTTGATACTGATTACTACATCGCTCTGCTTTTGATGATTCTGTTTTTCGTGTGTTGTTTGCTTATTTTGATGAATCTATGGCTAGTATCGGGGGGCATGAACCATAGAGAAGTTGAAATACAGTACGTTTAACACCAATATAAATAAATAATGAGTTCATTACAGTACCTTAAAGTGGTCATTTGTTTTCTTATACTATTGGAGCTCACGAGATTTTCTGTTGAGTTTTGTGTTGTGAATTTTTCAAGTTTTGGGTAAAGATTTGATGGATTATGGATTAAGGAGAGGCAAGAGCCTAAGATTGGGGATGCCCAAGGCACCCCAAGGTAAAATTCAAGGACAACCAAAAGCCTAAGCTTGGGGATGCCCCGGAAGGCATGCCCTCTTTTGTCTTTATCTATCGGTAACTTTACTTGAGGCTATATTTTTATTCACCACATGATATGTGTTTTGCTTCGAGCGTCTTGTATGATTTGAGTCTTTGCCTTTTAGTTTACCAAAATCGTCCTTGCTATACACACCTTTTGGAGAGACACACATGAATCAGAATTTATTAGAATACTCTATGTGCTTCACTTATATCTTTTGAGCTAGATAATTTTGCTCTAGTGCTTCACTTATATCTTTTAGAGCACGATGGTGGTTTTATTTTATAGAAATTATTGATCTCTCATGCTTCACTTATATTATTTTGAGAGTCCTTTAGAACAGCATGGTAATTTGCTTTGTCTATAAAATTAGTCCTAATATGATAGGCATCCAAGATGGGTATAATAAAAACTTTCATAAAAAGTGCATTGAATACTATGAGAAGTTTGATACTTGATGATTGTTTTGAGATATGAAGATGGTTATATTAAAGTCATGCTAGTTGAGTAGTTGTGAATTTTGAGAAATACTTGTGTTGAAGTTTGCAAGTCCCGTAGCATGCACGTATGGTAACCATTGTGTGACAAATTTGAAACATGAGGTGTTCTTTGATTGTCATCCTTATGAGTGGCGGTCGGGGACGAGCGATGGTCTTTTCCTACCAATCTATCCCCCTAGGAGCATGCGCGTAATGCTTGGTTTTTGATGACTTGATGATTTTTGCAATAAGTATGTGGGTTCTTTATGACTAATGTTGAGTCCACGGATTATACACACTCTCACCTTTCCATCATTGCTAGCCTCTTCGGTACCATGCATTGCCCTTTCTCACCTTGAGAGTTGGTGCAAACTTCACCGGTGCATCCAAACCCCGTGATACGATACGCTCTATCACACATAAACCTCCTTATATCTTCCCCAAAACAGCCACCATACCTACTATTATGGCATTTCCATAGCCATTCCGAGATATATTGCCATGCAACTTTCCACCGTTTCATTTATTATGACATGCTTCATCATTGTCTTATTGCTTTGCATGATCATGTAGTTGACATCGTATTTGTGGCAAAGCCACCATGCATAATTTTTCATACATGTCACTCTTGATTCATTGCTCATCCCGCATACACCGCCGGAGCCATTCATATAAAGTCATATTTTGTTCTAGTATCAAGTTCTAATCATTGAGATGTAAATAAATAGAAGTGTGATGATCATCATTAATAGAGCATTGTCCCAAATAAATAAAAAATAAGAAAGGCCAAATAAAAAAGGGAGGCCTAAAAAAAGAAAAAGAGAAAAGAGAAAAGAAAATAAAAGGGACAATGCTACTATCCTTTTTTTCCACACTTATGCTCCAAAGTAGCACCATGATCTTTATGATAGAGAGTCTCTTGTTTTGTCACTTTCATATACTAGTGGGAATTTTCATTATAGAATTTGGCTTGTATATTCCAACAATGGGCTTCCTCAAATGCCCTAGGTCTACGTGAGCAAGCAAGTTGGATGC
The DNA here is from genome assembly GCA_021605145.1 of Aegilops bicornis. Taxonomy (NCBI): domain Eukaryota; kingdom Viridiplantae; phylum Streptophyta; class Magnoliopsida; order Poales; family Poaceae; genus Aegilops; species Aegilops bicornis. The sequence goes on from CM038674.1 coordinate 637,224,445, forward strand.
ACACCCACTTAGTTTCTTTTGTTGAGTTTTCATACATTTATAGCTCTAGTGCATTCGTTGCATGGAAATCCCTACTCCTTGCATTGACATCAATTGATGGGCATCTCCCTAGCCCGTTGATTAGTCGCGTCAATGTGAGACTTTCTCCTTTTTTGTCTTCTCCACACAACCGAAGGAAATATGCCCTAGAGGCAATAATAAAGTTGTTATTTATATTTCATTATATCATGATAAATGTTTATTATTCATACTAGAATTGTATTAACCGGAAACTTAGTACATGTGTGAATACATAGACAGACAAAGTGTCACTAGTATGCCTCTACTTGACTAGCTCGTTGAATCAACGATGGTTAAGTTTCCTAGCCATAGACATGAGTTGTAATTTGATTAGTGGGATCACATCATTAGAGAATGATGTGATTGACTTGACCCATTCCGTTAGCTTAGCATTTGATCATTTATTATATTGCTATTGCTTTCTTCATGACTTATACATGTTCCTATGACTATGAGATTATGCAACTCCCGAATACCGGAGGAACACTTTGTGTTCTACCAAACGTCACAACGTAACTGGGTGATTATAAAGGTGCTCTACAGGTGTCTTCGATGGTACTTGTTGAGTTGGCATAGATCAAGATTAGGATTTGTCACTCCGATTGTCCAAGAGGTATCTCTGGGCCCTCTCGATAATGCACATCACTATAAGCCTTGCAAGCAACGTAACTAATGAGTTAGTTGCGGGATGAAGCATTACAGAACGAGTAAAGAGACTTGCCGGTAACGAGATTGAACTAGGTATTGAGATACCGACGATCGAATCTCGGGCAAGTAACATACCGATGACAAAGGGAACAACGTATGTTGTTATGCGGTTTGACCGATAAAGATCTTCGTAGAATATGTAGGAATCAATATGAGCATCCAGGTTCCGCTATTGGTTATTGACCGGAGATGAGTCTCGGTCATGTCTACATAGTTGTCGAACCCGTAGGGTCCGCACGCTTAACGTTCAGTGACGATCGGTAATATGAGTTTATGTGTTTTGATGTACCGAAGGTAGTTCGGAGTCCCGGATATGATCACGTACATGACGAGGAGTCTCGAAATGGTCGAGACATAAAGATCGATATACTGGATGACTATGTTTGGACTTCTGAAGGGTTCCGGAATAGTTCGGACGAATACCGGAGTACTGGGGGGTTATCGGAACCCCCCGGGGAGTGTAATGGGCCTCATGGGCGTTGGTGGAGAGAGGAAGGGGTGGCCAGGGCAGGCCGCACGCCCCCTCCCCCTCTAGTCCGAATTGGACAAGGAAGGGGGGCGGCGCCCCCCTTTTTCCTTCCCCCTCTCTCCTCCTTCCTTCCCTCCTACTCCTACTCTTGGAAGGGGGGAATCCTGCTCCCGGAGGGAGTAGGACTCCCCTTTGGGGCGCACCTAGGAGGCCGGCCTCCTACCCCTCCTCCACTCCTTTATATATGGGGGAGGGGGGCACCCCATAGACACACAAGTTGATCATTGATCTTTTGGTCATGTGCGGTGCCCCCCTCCACCATAATCCACCTCAGTCATATCGTACCGGAGCTTAGGCGAAGCCCTGCATCGGTAGCTTCATCAAAACCGTCATCACGCCGTCGTGCTGACGGAACTCTCCCTTGAATCTCTACTGGATCGTGAGTTCGTGGGACATCAGCGAGCTGAACATGTGCAGATCGCGGAGGTGCCGTACGTTTGGTACTAGGATCGGTCGATCGTGAAGACGTATGACTACATCAACCGCATTGTCAGAACGTTTCCGCTTTCGGTCTACGAGGGTACATGGACGACACTCTCCCCTCTCGTTGCTATGCATCACCATGATCTTTCATGTGCGTAGGAAATTTTTGAAATTACTACGTTCCCAACAGTGGCATCCGAGCCAGGTTTATGCGTAGATGTTATATGCACGAGTAGAACACAAGTGAGTTGTGGGTGATACAAGTCATACTGCTTACCAGCATGTCATACTTTGATTCGGAGGTATTGTTGGATGAAGCAGCCCGGACCTACATTATGCGTACACTTAAGCGAGACTAGTTCTACAGACATGCTTCGCACACAGGTGGCTGGCGGGTGTCGGTTTCTCCAACTTTAGTTGAATCGAGTGTGGCTACGCCCGGTCCTTGTGAAGGTTAAAACATCACATACTTGAGAAAATATCATTGTGGTTTTTATGCGTAGGTAAGAACGGTTCTTGTCGTGGAATTGTCACGACAGATGTCCTCATGAAAGGACTTAGTCGCAGGGCCATCGTACGGGTTAACCTAGAGGGGTTAAAGCGGACACAAAGACACGGGAGTTATACTAGTTCGGCCCCTTCGATGAAGGTAAAAGCCTCACGCCTAGTTGTGATGGGATTGATGTGGTTTCGCGCCTAGGGAGCAATAGTCGCCTCAGCCTCGAATCCTCTGTCCTTAACTTCGCCACGGGTCGTCCCCTTATATACACGGGTTGACGCCTTGGCCGGGTCTCTGAGTCCCGATCCGGCTCATACAAGTGTCGGCTCGGTCTCTTCTCTCTTATCTTACAGCTCAAGTTACAAGACTAAGGCGGTTTACATGAATGGATCTGATCCGCCTCGGGCTTTGGGCCTCCTCCGTGGCCCTAATCATGGATGAGGGTAACCCGCCCCATCAGGCGGTTTACACTCGATAGTTATATCCCCAACATTAGGCCCCAGATTGACTTGAACCGGTTCATGTGAATCTTCAACATCTCCGTAAACCGCCATTTGCTTGAACCGCCGTGGACGTCATCCTCCGACCACCGCAATGGGCGCCTTTGACGCCAGCTTTTAATAAAGAAATCCAAACAAGAAGATTCCCTTTCATTTAATGCTATCCCGGAAATCGAGGCGACCGCTGCGCCATCCGCCGCTTTGACTCCTCGATTCTCGTGCTTTGTTAATCGCCCGGTCCCTTATAAATAGACCGGCAGGCCCTTTCTTCTTCTTCCGCTTCTTCTTCCTCGCGACGTCCTGGCTCTGAAGCTCCGTCGCCGCTGCCGACCTTCGACTGCCGCGTGAGCCCCAGGCCGCTGCATCACCCTGACCGGACAAGAAGCTCTTTAGCACTCCTCCGCCGCTCGGCGCACCAGGTAAGGCCCCTCTTCGAACCCTAGATCCGCATCTGAAGGTCCCTGTTCCTCTTGTAGTTCATAGGTGTTCATCGTAGTGTCCTTATACCTGTCCCGCCATGGCCGTATGATTCGGCCGTAGTACACATCCTGTGCGGCGACCGCCCGCCATCGCTTTTACTCCTTGTTCGCCTTTTATTTTGCCCAGATCTTGTTTAGGACGCATTTAACATTCCTGACCTTCACGAGGCTTGCTAGGTCGCAAAGATTTTCTTCACCGAACCTTCGGTAGATCTAAATCACTTCCATTCGCGTGTGAAACCTGTTTCGCCCATACTCAAGAAATTTTTCAGGTCTGTCTCTTTTGGCGGTTTAACTTTTGATAACTAACCCGTCACTCCATTAGTCCTCGCTAAACCGAATCGGAAACCGGCTGCCGAATTGCCGCTTTAACATTGTATAATGTGCTCGAACCGCTTAACGGTGAACCGCTTTTCCTTTCGCAGCTTTTGATCTTCCGGAATGGCCCCGCACTGCAGCGTGCAATTGGGTCCGGTCTAAGGCCACCGAGACGCAACTCAACGGATACGTCACCACCGGGCGCTTTGGCTGCTAAAAATGTCCTCCATCGGCGGGTTCCGGATGGCGAATGCCCTCCCACTCCGCAAGAAGGAGAAGTAATTGTATTTGTGCAGCACTTAGATCGGGATTCTGCCCACCGGATCAAAATTCTTCCGGATGTCCTTGCCAGTTTTCAACTCCATCCACGTGACATTGGTCCCAACTCCGTGTCAAACATATGCAATTTTCAAGTGTTCGTGAAGTCTACCTCCAAGAAGAACCCTCTGTGGAGCTGTTCCGGATTTCTTTCACTTGAACCGTCAGACGGAATTTTCTCGATGGTCCCAACACGTAGCTGGGCGGCGTTTCAATCCAGAAGAGGAAGGAAGCGGACTTTCCCACGCCAAACACCACGGCCATCCAAAAGATTGGAACCAAACCTGGTTCTACCGCCGAACACCGCTTCCTGCCAACGAGAATCCTTTGCCGGTTACCGTCCTCACCGCTCAAGAACAATCATCCGCTGCCTTCACGCTTAACCGCCGGAATGTAAGAACTTTTGCACCTCGGATCATTAAACTCCGGGCTCTAATGGCCAATGGACTAACCGGTGTGGACCTTGTGCGATACTGGGTTTCTTGGGGCATCTTGCCCTTAAGCCGCCGGCCCGGATTGATGCACGAATATACTGGCAGCCTCAAAGACCCTCAAAGACGTCACGAATTACCAATAACTGAACTTGAGGTCACAGAGATCAGAAGAGGATGCTTGATGAACCAATCTCCGTCTGCAGCCTAACCGGGTTGGCTCCGTTACGTGTTGCCAACCAACCGCTCTTGATGAGGCTCGCTCACCGCTTTCGGGCCTTTAATACTTTGTTGATATTCATTAATCCTTGTTACCTCGCAGGCTAACAACTCCTTCGAGGCGGACCAAACCGCCCGAGCTCCGCCAGATAAAGTCCAAGGCTACCAAAAGGCTGGCAAGAAAACCGCCGGGTCTTCGATCCGCCGGAAGATGAAGAATCGAAGCTGAGGTAAAACTTGATATCCAGACGAGGGAGCCGCCAGAACCGGCTCTCCACCTTGTGTTTCTTCTTACTTATAGTTTGTCCTTTTATTCTTCCCTTTATCGACAAATTTAATTCCCGGATGATGTCAAGCCAGCCATGCCGACCATGTTGAGGTAATCCTTCTTTCTTCCGACCCGACCTCGTGCGGTTAAAAGAATTCGTCATACTGCTCGGAAAGTGAAAAAATCTCATTCATATGCTTATTTGAAGACACAAAGAAGTTGAAGAGCGCCGTACAACCCGCACACGATGGTCAACAGATTCTCTCCTCCGGTTTACCAGATACACCAACCGGAAGCATCGCCCGTGAGGTGACTTGTTCTCCTGAAAACGTTATCCCTTAAAGGGTTTCTTCCGATGTCCTCTCAATCCGTCGACCCGAATTATCAGGCCTCTTCCAACTCCTCCGGCGGTTCATCAACCACGCAATCGCCTCCGCTTAAAGTTGCTGCAGGGTAAGTATCATACCTCCGTCCCGCCAATTCGGGCGTATAGTTGCGTTGGTCGATTTATCTTACTCTAACCGAACATCGCAGCACCAAGGCTCGCTTGAGTAAAAAAGCAAAAACTCTTGAGCCTACTGCAGATGCTGATCCGGAGAAGACCCGAGCAACAGGCGAAAATCCTGAAGTCGCTAAGAATAGCTCCGCGAGTTGTACCGAGACGATATTGCCGATCCGCCAGAACCGAACCGGAGGCCCAAGTGGAAACCTCGCAACCTGCTTCCACCGAGTCCGACCACGTAACGGGTCGTAACTATTGAACCGCCGAGCCAGAGCATGAAGGCACCAAGCCCAAAGAAGACCGGCCGATCCGCCAGCCCGCCAAAATGATGATGTTATTGTGACGGCATCGGCTACACCACCCCTAGCCAACCGGTCGCTTTAGCAAAACACAGCCGCCAAGGGAGAGTGCGCCACTATGAGTAAAGATAAGGGGAAAACTGATCTGTCGCCTTATGACAATTTCTCCGCCAAGAACTTCACTCCGGCTTTTCAACCGGCTCTACACAAGCCGTGACCTTGAAGCCGGTGCAGTAAATCGCATGAAAGACCGCTATGAGGTAAGGATTTATGCCTGTCTTGTACCTTTGCTGCGTAGTAGCCCCCAAGGGTCGGTTCAACTTTAGTATAGTTAAACCGGGACTTAATTTCTGTATCCCATACCGAACTGTGATCAATTAGCCATTAGCCCCCAAGTGCCAAGTTGAATACTTGTATTGAGCTTGGGACTTTATAATAACACAACTAACGTGCTCCCTTTGCTATCGTAATGAGATATACCAAAGAAACCGTGCAACTCAAGGACCTTCGTGCCAACTTGGAAACTCAACAAGCAGAGACCACCAAGGCCAAGGACGAATTGAGAACTGCCTTGGCCACTATGGAACAGCTGAAGGAGGGATATACGTCCGAGCGGGCCAAATGGGACACCGAGAAAGCCGGTTGACAAAACGGGCAGAACATGCTGAATCAGCTCTTAAACCGGTGACCGAAGAGCTTACCAGACTGAAGCGCCAAGTTCATGCCATGACCTCTGCCATCTTTGGTAAGAAAATTTGCACTGAATACACCTGCTTTAATGTTGCCGCCGGTTTAACTTGAGCTGTCTGAACCTGGTGCAGGCAAGCGTATTGCTCATCTGGGCTCTGACGTGCGGAAGAAGCTCAAGGCCGCTTACACCCTGATCGAGCAGCTGTATACCGGCGCCCAGCGAGTCATATGTGCCACATCGCACGATAACACAGCTCCGCCCTGATCAAAGACACACCGGACCGGCTGTCCATGATTCCGCGCAGCTTGAAGAGTTGAAACGGTCCGCGGCCGGCCGGCACTCATCGATTTGACTCGCGCCAAGGCGTGGATAGCGGAACCTTGATCCGGCTGATATAGCCAAGGGCTTTCCCAGCGCTCAAGAGAACGGTGAAGCCTTTGATAATGACGCTCAAACGAGTAACAAAGGAGATGCGTCACCGGCGAGTCAACTAGCAGGTTAAGCCAACCCGGCGGTTTACCGCTTTTTTATGACGCAAACAACAAGCGGGTGGAGTTTGTCATTCCAGAAGTGCGAGCCTTGTTCCTCCAATCCGTAAGCACACTTATGCCCTCGATGTTGATCCGGCTGAGCTTATAAGTGAAGAGGCTGTCTTCGTGCCTTAACCCGGATTGACCGGTCTACCAATGACTTCCGGCTTTGGGTGATGAAGAGGAAGAAGTTGAACCGACGCCAAACGCCTCTTCCTCACGCCAACCCGGCGAGGAAGCTTAATCCGTCGAGCCGGGTGATGCATCAGAAGCTGCTGGCCATAACGTCATGCGAACCACTAGGCCTTGGAAGGCTTTGTAATAGAATAGCTAGCACTTTGTTCTTGAACATGCCTTTATACCCTCCGTCTGTAACTTTTGCGCGGCGGTGCTGATACTTTGGTTTGAAGTATTGAAACCTTCAATGTATTTTGCCTGCAATCACAAATTCTTAAACCGCCACGGCGGCTTGCATCTCTAGCCGGCTTGGGACGCCTATATATTTACATAAGAAAGTATTGAGGTATATGATCAAAACTTTGTGATACAAAAAATACCTGCCATTGCGTCGGGCATGCAAATGGCCTAGCCAAACTTGTGGCGGAGGTTGTATAAACCATTACCGTCAAAGGAGAACAACTCCTGTGTGTATAATACCGTTTACCGTAAACCGTGTCGGGTCATGACAAGCCCCCGTTACTCCATAATGGGATGTTAACAGAAAAAAATCAAACCGGAAAAATCGCCGGATTAAGAAGGCAAACAAAAGTCAAATAACTGGTATGCAAACCATACGTATAAAGGCAATGATAAAAACCGTTTGCAAGAAGAGGCTTTATTGAGCTCGATCGATGGTGTTACCATGGTCGGACAGGACCAAGCTCCCTATAAGGTGTAGCGATGGTTCAAGTCAGCCAGTCCCCAATCGAAATCGTGGCCTTACGCCGATCAAGTGGCATTGCAATGGTTCGGGTTCGACCAAGCCCCAAGTGATTCTATGGCCTTAGGCCGACCAAGAGGCGTGATCGGGTTCAGACGTGACAATGTCCCGAATTGATCTGGTGGCTTTCTACTGTCAATAGGTGTTGCAGTGGTTCGGACACGACCTTGCCCCCAAGTGACAACAACTTATGAAAAGCAAGATCAAGGGTTAAACCGGAGGCTGCTTTACGACAACATCTCCATGTACCCAAACCGGACTTTTCACGTAATGTATACCCCGCCTTAGCCGAGGATCCGGTTTATTGCTTTTATTCATAATATATACATTGTCTTAATATGTACATAAGTGGAGCCGATGGCTCAGGTATAATAAGGCCGAAGATGAGCTATGTTCCACGGCCTGTTGGTCTCCTCCTCTAACGTGCGTGAGTCCTTTCGCTCTCGAACATCAATCAGATAGTATGACCCATTGTGTAGATTCTTGCTGACCACAAAAGGCCCTTCCCAAGGTGGGGATAGCTTGTGCATATCTTTCTGGTCTTGAATGAGCCAAGCACCAAGTCTCCTTCCTGAAAGGTTCTGGTTTTAACCCGCCGACTGTGATACCGACGAAGATCCTGCTGGTAAACCGCCGAACAAGCAGCCGCCATATCTCGCTCTTCATCCAGTCGATCCAACGCGTCTTGCCGTGCAGCCTCGCTATCCGCCTCAACATAAGCTGCCACCCGAGGTGAGTCGTGACGGATATCGCTGGGCAGGACCGCCTCCGCTCCATAGACCATAAAGAACGGTGTGTATCCAGAGATCTGTTAGGGGTAGTGTTGATGCTCCATATCACCGATGGAAGCTCTTCCACCCAACAACCCGGCGTCCTTTCTAAAGGGACCATAAGCCGGGTTTGATACCTTTCAAGATCTCTGATTAGCTCGTTCCGCTTGACCATTGGACTGCGGGTGGGCCATCAAGAAACGCGTCAAGCCGGATGTGCTCTCGCTCACAAAACGCCTTCATGACTCCTTGGACAAATTGGTGCCATTGTCCGTGATGATACTGTGTGGAAACCCAAACCGAAAATCACCTTTTTGATGAACTGAACCGCCGTGGCGCATCACACTTGCTAATGTGCTCGCCTCCACCCACTTTGTAAATTTGTCGACCGCCACCAACAGGTGGGTCTTCTTGTCCTTGGACCTTTTGAAAGGTCCGACCATATCCAGCCCCCAAGTCGCAAACGGCCAAGTAATTGGAATCATCCTCAATTCTTGGGCCGGTACATGAGCACGTCTGGAAAACTTTTGGTAACCATCACATCGTCGGACCAGATCTTGTGCATCAGCATGGGCAGTCAACCAATAGAAACCGTGGCGGAACGCTTTGGCCACCAAGGACTTTGAACCGGCGTGGTGACCACAGTCCCCTTCATGGATCTCTTGCAATATCTCACAACCCTCCTCAGGGGACACACAACGCTGAAATGCCCCTGACACACTACAATGATGCAACTCGCCATTAACAATGGTCATAGACTTAGACCGCCGAACTATCTGTCGGGCCAACGTCTCATCTTCCGTAACTTCGCCCGGTTCATGTATGCCAAATAAGGAGCGTCCAATCCGGAATGACATGCAAGGCCGCCCTGGCCGAGCCTCCGGATCAGGAATAGCCAAATCAACTTCATCAGGAAGCTTAAGCGGCGGATTGTGCAAGACATCAAGGAAGACGTTGGGCGGGACTGGTTTACGTTGAGAGCCCAGCCAGCTTAAAGCGTCAGCCGCTTCGTTCTTCTGACGATCCACATGGTCCACCTGATATCCTTTAAAGTGCCCTGCAACAACATCCACCTCCCGACGGTATGCAGCCATGAGTGGATCTTTGGAATCCCAAGTACCTGATACTTGCTGGGCCACCAAGTCCGAGTCACCAAAGCATTTAACCCGGCTGAGATTCATTTCCTTAGCCATCCGGAGACCATGGAGCAAAGCTTCATACTCAGCTGCATTGTTAGTACAAGGGAACATTAAGCGGAGAACGTATGAACTTGTCACCTCGCGGGGAAGTTAATACGACTCCGACCCCGAGCCCTCAATTGCTGGACCCATCAAAGTGGATGGTCCAATAGGTATGATCCGGCTTTTCTTCAGCGCTTGCAACTCCGTCCAATCATTAATGAAATCCACAAGTGCTTGAGATTTTACTGCCGTCCGAGGCACATACCTTAAACCGTGCCCCAGACTCTATAGCCCACTTAGCAATCCGGCCGATCGCCTCCGGTTACGTATGATGTCACCCAAGGGAGCTGAATCGACCACCGTGATGGGGTGCCTCGAAATATTGCTTTAGCTTCCGGCTTGCCATAAAAACCCCATATACCAGCTTACGCCAATGTGGATATCTCGCTTAGACTCAATGAGGACCTCGCTGATGTAATAAACCGGCCGTTGAACCGGATACTCCTTCCCCGCCTCCTTCCACTCCACCACGATGGCCACGCTTAATCGCCTGGCATTAGCGACAACATATAACAACAGCGGCTCTTTGTCAATGGGAGCGGCAAGAACGGCGGGTTGGCCAACCGCCGCTTCAAATCCTCCAATGCTTCATCCGGCTGAACTCCGGACAAACCGATCCGTCTTCTTCAAAGATCCGGTACAAAGGAATGGCCTTCTCGCCTAGGCGGCCGATAAACCGGCTTAAGCGCGGCAATCCGCCTGCCAAGCGCTGGACATCATTGATGCACTTTGGCTTAGCCAAGGAGGTGATAGCCGTAATTTTGTCCGGATTAGCTTCGATCCCCTGTTGGACACGAGAAAGCCCAATAACTTGCTCGCCGGAACACCAAAGACACACTTGGCGGGTTGAGCATCATCTTGTACACCCGCAAGTTGTCAAAAGTTTCCTTTAAATCCTCAATCAACGTTTCCTTCTGCCTTGACTTCACCACGATATCATCCACATAAGCGTGCGTTACGGCCGATCTGTTCATGCAAGCAATTACATGCAACGCCGATAAGTTGCTTGGGCGCTCTTGAGCCCTAAAGGCATAGATACATAGCGAAGGCTCCAAAAGGGGTGATAAACGCCGTCTTCCCCTGGTCCTTGACCGCCATTTTAATCTGGTGATAACCGGAATACGCATCCAAAAAGCTCAAACGCTCACAACCCGCCGTAGCATCAATAATCTGGTCAATGCGGGGGAGGGCGAAAGGATCTGCTGGACAAGCTTTGTTAAGATCTGTGTAATCCACACACATGCGCCAAGTGCAATTCTTCTTAAGGACCAACACCGGATTAGCAAGCCACTCTGGATGAAAGACTTCAACGATAAACCCTGCCGCTAAGAGCCTAGCAACTTCCTCTCCAATGGCCTTGCGCCTCTCCTCATTAAACCGGCGAAGAAACTGCTTTACCGGTCTGTACTTGGGGTCAACATTAAGAGTGTGCTCAGCGAGTTCCCTCGGTACACCTGGCATGTCAGAAGGCTTCCATGCAAAAATGTCCCGATTCTCACGGATGAACTCGATGAACGCGCTTTCCTATTTCGGATCCAAGTTGGCACTGATGGTGAACTGCTTGGACGAATCGCCGGGCACAAAATCAACAAGTTTCGTCTCAGCCGCCGATTTGAACTTCAAATCCGGATCGTGCTCTGTAGTTGGCTTCTTTAAAGGGGTCATATCCGCCGGGTCAACATTGTCTTTATAATACTTTAGCTCTTCAGTGGCACAAACCGACTCTGCATAAGCCGCATCACCTTCCTCGCACTCCAAAGCGATCCGGCGGCTCCCATGAACCGTTATCGTCCCCTTGTGACCCGGCATTTTCAGCTGCAAATAAACATAACAGGGCCGCGCCATAAACTTAGCATAAGCCGGCCGCCAAGAGGGCGTGGTAAGGGCTTTGAATTTTCACCACCTCAAACGCCAACGCTTCCGATCTGGAGTCATGTTCGTCCCCAAAGGCCACTTCGATTGCTATCTTACCGATCGGGTATGCCGACTTGCCGTGCACCACACCGTGAAACACTTTGTCTGGACGGCCTAAGATGCCTATCCGTTAACCCCATACGCGGAAGGTCTCGTAGTACGTGATGTTGATGCTGCTCCCTCCATCCATAAGCTCCTTGGTAAACTTGTATCCTCCTACCTGAGGCGCCACCACCAGGGCTAACTGACCCGGATTGTAAACCCGGGGAGGATGGTCCTCTCTGCTCCATACGATAGGTTGCTCTGACCAGCGTAGGTAATGCGGCGCAGCAGTTCAACAACACCGACCGCCCGCTTCAAGTTTTCGGTCTCGTCTGTCCAAGCTGGTGGTAAAGACGTGGTATCGTCCACCGTTCAACTGCTTTGGGTTAATTTGGTAACCCGACCGCTGCTGTTGTTGATTGTAACCCCTTGGTTACGATTGTTACGATTGTTCTGATTACTCTGATTGTTCTAATTACTCTGATTGCCTTGCCCGCCCGGATTACCACCGAACCCTGGGCCGGAATTTCCTCCACCGTAACCCGGGGCGGACCCGCCGCCGGGCCCTTGATCATACCGGAAAGAGTTAGAGTTTTTGAACTCCTGCATAATATAACAATCCTTCCAAAGGTGGTTTGCCGGTGCCTCCTTCGTCCCATGCTTCGGACAAGGTTGATTCAATATGTAATTCAGACGATCCGGATTGTGACCGCCCGGTTTGCTTACTTACCCTTGCGCCGCTGACCCTTGTCCTGCTGGCGTTGGTGTTGGCTACAAAGCCCATGTTACCGCTTGCTTTACGCTTGTTCCCTCCATTGCACTGCGAATGATCTTTCTGGCCTCTGGAGTTGCTGTTACATTTTCCCTTCCCCACTTCGTCATTCTCGGACTCGGGATCCTTGGTACTATCGTAATCAGCATACTTTACCAAAACGCCCACTAGAGTGCCCATGTCATTGCAAAACGCTTCATGCAACCCAGCTTCAATTTCAACGGTTCAAACCGCAATTGGCTTCCAAGGTTAAGATCATGGAATCGAGGTTGATCCGTGCGAAGAATGTAAAACTTCCGAAACGCGGCGAACCCAATGGGTTGTGGATTCTCCCTCCGCTTGGACACAAGCCGCTAAATCCACCACAGACATGGGCTGCTTACAGTGTCTTTGAAATTTTGAATGAACCGGGTCCGCAACTGGGTCCATGAACTGATCGAATTAGGGGGCAAGTTCTTCAACCAGGTTCGGGCCGTACCTTCCAACATCATTGTGAAATACTTCGCACACGCAGCTTCATCCACATCCAAAGCATCTCCATGGCCATCTCATAGCTTTCTATCCATGCTTCGAGCCAAATCGGCAGTATAATTGGGCACCTTGCGTGGCCCTTTGAAGTCCTTGGGCAAACGACGCGTTGCGTAAAAGCGGGACGAGGCAAGGCACCCCAAAGAGCCGACGTGACCCCTGGTTCGAAGATGGTCGGACGAACCGGCGCGCTGATGATTCTCAGATTGTCCGCTAACTCGGCCTCCCTACGCGTTCTCGGGCGCGGTCCACTACCACTTGAGCATCTTCGAAGCCACCCGTCGGGTTGTTGCCGCGAGGCAGACCACGCTGCGCATTGCTTGACACGGCCGGTTCGTCGGCGCGCCAGCTATAGCTCCGGCTTGGGCGGGGGGTAGAGTGGATCCGATCTCGACTGTATGAATACGCTTCCTGTTGAGCCAGGGCCGTCCTGAGGAGCTCCTTAACCCGGCGTGTCTCTACCGCCTGTGGTGAATCACCTTCAATTGGAATCGCCTCCAACCGTGCCGCAGCCGCAACAAGGTTATCCATCGGGTTGGAGTAGTGACCCGGAGGTGTCTGTCAGATGCGGCGCGCCGGTATGATGGTGAGGCAGATCTATCACACGGGGCTGAACCGGCGCGGCCGTCCCAGGTGCTTCCGGCCGGTTTACCACCGGCGGCGGATTACTGGTCCCTGCCCCAGGGGTATTGAAAAGCTCTCTTCCCTCGAAAACCGAAGGTAAACGGGACCTGTACTTCCTTTTCATGACTTCATGTGACGCGCTCTGATCCAGCATGAGCCTATAAGCCTGCGCAGATCCAAAGCGGCCCGTTCGCCGCAATCCTCAAGTCCGCGGCTGCCAGGTCCGCTTTAGCTTTAGTGATCTGTTCCCTCACCTTTGCAACCTCCGCATTGTGCAGGTCCTGATCCGGCGGATTAGCCTCTGCCATGAGCACAGCTAATGCATCGAAAAGCTCTGATAAAACTTGAGCCGGCGGGCGCACAGGGCCTCCTTCCCCGGCTGCCATCACCGCGTTGAACCGGCGACCAGGGCGCCATGGTCCGAAGAGTGAAGCGCCGCTATGCATCGCCATGAAGATTCCAACCCGGTTGGGTAGATCAAAGGTCCGGAATACTCTCACCGTCGGAACAACCCCGATCTGGCCATCTTGCAGCTGGTACAGAGACTCAGTTTCTCCGGCTGACGACTCGTCGCCAGAGTAGACAACGGTTTCGCCGCTAGATGCTGATCCGTCCTCGTAGTCTCCGTGGACGACTCCCACGAAAGCACGCCTGACCGCCGGTTTAGCCAGGGCAGGACTCTTCTTCGCCCGCTGAGCCGTCTCGACGAGGTCGGTGCAGATGTCCGGCCCAGGCCCTGGCTCGCCGATCTTGCCGATGAACACGTGTATGCCGCCAAAGGGGACCCGGTATCCGTACTCAACCGAGCCGGCCTCGGGGCCCGATCCGCATCGTCGATGTAGAGCTTGCGCATGACGACTCTTAGTCATCCGCCCACAAAGATAGCCTTCGAGTCCTTCGAACTTGCCCTCTAAGATCATCAAACCATCGTGCGATAGCCCCACGGTGGGCGCCAACTGTCGTGGAATTGTCACGGCAGATGTCCTCATGAAAGGACTTAGTCGCAGGGCCATCGTACGGGTTAACCTAGAGGGGTTAAAGCGGACACAAAGACATGGGAGTTATACTAGTTCGGCCCCTTCGATGAAGGTAAAAGCCTACGTCTAGTTGTGATGGGATTGATGTGGTTTCGGCGCCTAGGGAGCAATAGCTTCGCCTCAGCCTCGAATCCTCTGTCCTTAACTCGCCGCCGGGTCGCCCCTTATATACACGGGTTGACGCCTCGGCCGGTCTCTGAAGTCCCGATCCGGCTCATACAAGTGTCCGGCTCGGTCTCTTCTCTCTTATCTTACAGCTCAAGTTACAAGACTAAGGCGGTTTACATGAATGGATCCTGATCCGCCTCTGGGCTTTGGGCCTCCTCCGTGGGCCCTGATCATGGATGAGGGTAACCCGGCCCCATCAGGGCGGTTTACACTCAGTAGTTATATCCCCAACAGTTCTTGCTCAGCCCGTAGCAGCCACGTAAAACTTGCAACAACAAAGTAGAGGACGTCTAACTTATTTTTGCAGGGCATGTTGTGATGTGATATGGTCAAGACATGATGCTAAATTTTATTGTATGAGATGATCATGTTTTGTAATAGAGTTATCGGCAACTGGCAGGAGCCATATGGTTGTCGCTTTATTGTATGAAATGCAATCGCCATGTAATTGCTTTACTTTATCACTAAGCGGTAGCGATAGTCGTGAAGCAATAGTTGGCGAGACGACAACGATGCTACGATGGAGATCAAGGTGTCGTGTCGGTGATGATGGTGATCATGACGGTGCTTTGGAGATGGAGATCAAAGGCACAAGATGATGATGGCCATATCATATCACTTATATTGATTGCATGTGATGTTTATCTTTTATGCTTCTTATTTTTCTTAGATTGACGGTAGCATTATAAGATGATCTCTCACTAAATTTCAAGGTATAAGTGTTCTCCCTGAGTATGCACCATTGCGAAAGTTCGTCGTGCCGAGACACCACGTGATGATCGGGTGTGATAAGCTCTACGTTCACATACAACGGGTGCAAGCCAGTTTTGCACGTGCAGAATACTTGGGTTAAACTTGACGAGCATAGCATATGCAGATATGGCCTCGGAACACTGAGACCGAAAAGTCGAGTGTGAATCATATAGTAGATATGATCAACATAGTGATGTTCACCATTGAAAACTACTCCATCGCATGTGATGATCGGACATGGTTTAGTTGATATGGATCACGCGATCACTTAGATGATTAGAGGAATGTCTATCTAAGTGGGAGTTCTTAAGTAATTTTATTAATTGAACTTTAATTTATGATGAACTTAGTACCTGATACTATTTTGCATGTCTATGTTGTTGTAGATAGATGGCCCGTGCTGTTGTTCCATTGAATTTTAATGCGTTCCTTGAGAAAGCAAAGTTGAAAGATGATATGGTAGCAATTACACGGACTGGGTCCGTAACTTGAGGATTATCATCATTGCTGCACAGAAGAATTACGTCCTGGAAGCACCGCTAGGTGTACCACCTGCGCCGGCAACTGCAGATATTGTGAATGCCTGGCAGTCGCGTGTTGATGAGTGCTACCTCTTGAGCACTGCGTTGGTTTTCCCTTGAAGAGGAAAGGGTGATGCAGCAAAGTTGCGTAAGTATTTCCCTCAGTTTTTGAGAACCAAGGTATCAATCCAGTAGGAGGCTACGCACGAGTCCCTCGTACCTACTCAAAACAAATAAAACCTAGCAATCATGCGATAAGGGGTTGTCAATCCCTTCACGGTCACTTACGAGAGTGAGATCTGATAGATATGATAGGGTAATATTTTTGGTATTTTTATGATAAGATAAAAAGTAAAATAAAAGCAAAGTAAAAAAGCAAAGAAAATAAATAAGTGTTGGAAGATTAATATGATGAAGATAGACCCGGAGGCCATAGGTTTCACTAGTGGCTTCTCTCAAGAGCATAAGTATTTTATGGTGGGTGAGCAATTCTTGTTGAGCAATTGACAGAATTGAGCATAGTTATGAGAATATCTAGGTATGATCATGTATATAGGCATCACTTCCAAGACAAGTAGACTGACTCCTGCCTGCATCTACTACTATTACTCCACTCATCGGCCGCTATCCAGCATGCATCTAGAGTATTAAGTTCATGAAAACAGAGTAACGCCCTAAGCAAGATGACATGATGTAGAGGGATAAATTCATGCAATATGATAAAAACCCCATCTTGTTATCCTCGATGGCAACAATACAATACGTGCCTTGGTGCCCCTACTATCACTGGGAAAGGACACAGCAAGATTGAACACAAAGCTAAGCACTTCTCCGATTGCAAGAAAGATCAATCTAGTAGGCCAAACCAAACTGATGATTCGAAGAGACTTGCAAAGACTACCAATCATACATAAAGGAATTCAGAGAAGATTCAAATATTGTTCATAGATAATCTTGATCATAAACCAACAATTCATCGGTCTCAACAAAAACACCGCAAAAAGAAAAGATTACATCGAATAGATCTCCACGAGAGAGGGGGAGAACATTGTATTGAGATCCAAAAAGAGAGAAGAAGCCATCTAGCTACTAACTATGGACCCGAAGGTCTGAGGTAAACTACTCACACTTCATCGGAGAGGCTATGGTGTTGATGTAGAGGCCCTCCGTGATGGATGACCCCTCCGTGAGCTCGAACAGGCCCCAAGATGGGATCTCGTGGAGTCTGAAGGTTGCGGCGGTGGAATTAGGTTTTTGGCTCCTGTTACGATCGTTTGAGAGTGCGTGAGGTATATATAGGAGGAAGGAGTACGTCGGTGGAGCAACAGGGGGCCCACGAGGGTGGAGGGCGCACCCTGGGGGGGTAGGCGCGCCCCCATACCTCGTGGCCTCCTAGAAGCTTCTCTTACGTAGGGTCCAAGTCTCCTGGATCTTGTTCGTTCCAAAAATCACGCTCCCGAAGGTTTCATTCCGTTTGAACTCCGTTTGATATTCTTTTTCTGTGAAACTCTAAAATAGGCAAAAACAACAATTCTAGACTGGGCCTCCGGTTAATAGGTTAGTCCCAAAAATAATATAAAAGTGAATAATAAAGCCCAATAATGTCCAAAATAGAAGATAATATAGCTGGAGCAATCAAAAATTATATATACGTTGGAGACGTATCAAGCATCCCCAAGCTTAATTCATGCTCGTCCTCGAGTAGGTAAATGATAAAAACAAATTTTTTTATGCGGAGTGCTACTAGGCATAATTTCAATGTAATTCTTCTTAATTGTGGTATGAATATTCAGATCCGAAAGATTCAAGATAAAAGTTCATATTGACATAAAAATAATAATACTTCAAGCATACTAACTAAGCAATTATGTCTTCTCAAAATAACATGGCCAAAGAAAGTTCATCCCTACAAAATCATATAGTTTAGTCATGCTCCATTTTCGTCACACAAGAATACTCTCATCATGCACAACCCTGATGACAAGCCAAGCAATTGTTTCATACTTTAGTAATCTCAAACTTATAAACCTTCACGCAATATATGAGCGCGAGCCATGGACATAGCACTATGGGTGGAATAGAATATGATGATGGGGGTTATGTGGAGAAGACAAAAATGGAGAAAGTCTCACATCAACGAGGCTAATCAATGAGCTATGGAGATGCCCATCGATTGATGTTAATGCAAGGAGTAGGGATTGCCATGCAACGGATGCACTAGAGCTATAAATGTATGAAAGCTCAACAAAAGAAACTAAGTGGGTGTGCATCCAACTTGCTTGCTCACGAAGACCTAGGGCACTTGAGGAGGCCCATTGTTGGAATATACAAGCCAAGTTCTATAATGAAAAATTCCCACTAGTATAAGAAAGTGACAAAACAAGAGACTCTCTATCATGAAGATTATGGTGCTACTTTGAAGCACAAGTGTGGCAAAGGATAGTAACATTGTCCCTTCTCTATTTTCTCTCATTTTTTTGGGCCTTCTCTTTTTTATGGCCTTTCTCTTTTCTCTTTTTTTTATTCCTCACTTGGGACAATGCTCTAGAAAATGATGATCATCACACTTCTATTTATTTACAACTCAATGATTACAACTCGATACTAGAACAAAGTATGACTCTATATGAATGCCTCCGGTGGTGTATCGGGATATGCAATGAACCAAGAGTGACATGTATGAAATAATTATGAATGGTGGCTTTGCCACAAATACTATGTCAACTACATGATCATGCTAAGCAATATGACAATGATGGATGTGTCATGATAAACGGAATGGTGGAAAGTTGCATGGCAATATATCTCGGAATGGCTATGGAAATGCCATAATAGGTAGGTATGGTGGCTGTTTTGAGGAAGATATAAGGAGGTTTATGTGTGACAGAGCGTATCATATCACGGGGTTTGGATGCACCGGTGAAGTTTGCACCAACTCTCAATGTGAGAAAGGTCAATGCACGGTACCGAAGAGGCTAGCAATGATGGAAGGGTGAGAGTGCGTATAATCCATGGACTCAACATTAGTTATAAAGACCTCACATACTTATTGCAAAAATCTACAAGTCATCAACAACCAAGCACTACGCGCATGCTCCTAGGGGGATAGATTGGTAGGAAAAGACCATCGCTCGTCCCCGACCGCCACTCATAAGGAGGACAATCAAAAAACACCTCATGTTTAAAATTTGTTACATAACGTTTACCATACGTGCATGCTACGGGACTTGCAAACTTCAACACAAGCATTTCTCAAATTCACAACTACTCAACTAGAACGACTGTGATATTATTACCTCCATATCTCAAAACAATCATCAAGCATCAAACTTCTCTTAGTATTCAAAACACTCATAAGAAAGTTTTTACTAATCTTGAATACCTAGCATATTAGGATTATTTAAGCAAATTACCATGCTATTTAAGACTCTCAAAATAATCTAAGTGAAGCATGAGAGATCAATAGTTCCTATAAAACAAATCGTGCTCTAAAAGATATAAGTGAAGTACTAGAGAAAAACTATATAACTCAAAAGATATAAGTGAAGCACATAGAGTATTCTAATAATTTCCAAATCATGTATGGCTCTCTCAAAAGGTGTGTACAGCAAGGATGATTGTGGTAAACTAAAAGCAAAGACTCAAATCATACAAGACGCTCCAAGCAAAACACATATCATGTGGTGTATACAAATATAGCTCCAAGTACAGTTCCTGATGGAAGTAGACGAAAGAGGGGATGCCTTCCGGGGCATCCCCAAGCTTTGGCTTTTTGGTGTCCTTAGATTATCTTGGGGGTGCCATGATAATCCCCAAGCTTAGGCTCTTTCCACTCCTTGTTCCATAATCCATCAAATCTTTCACCCAAAACTTGAAAACTTCACAACACAAAACTTAACAGAAAATCTCATGAGCTCCGTTAGCGAAAGAAAACAAAAGACCACTTCAAGGTACTGTAATGAACTCATTATTTATTTATATTGGTGTTAAACCTACTATATTCCAACTTCTCTATGGTTTATAAACTATTTTACTAGCCATAGATTCATCAAAATAAGCAAACAACACATGACAAACAGAATCTGTCAAAAACAGAACAGTCTGTAGTAATCTGTAACTAACGCAAACTTCTGGAACCCCCAAAAATCATACAAAATAGGAAGTCCTAGACAATTTGTTTATTGATAAGCAGTAATTGGAATCAGTATTTTATCACGTTCTGGTGATTTTTAACAATTGTTTTCGTGAACAGAAAGTTTCTGGAAATTTCTGTAAGATCAAATAACTATCATCCAAGAAGATCCTATAGGTTTAACTTGGCACAAACACTAATCAAAACACAAAAACACATCTAACCAGAGGCTAGAACAAATATTTATTCCTAAACAGACGCAAAAGAAAAAAACTAAAAATAAAATTGGGTTGCCTCCCAACAAGAGCTATCGTTTAACGTCCCTAGCTAGGCATAAAAGCAATGATAGATCTTAGGTATTGCCATCTTTGGTTTTCAACTTTTTAGCGTAATCAAGCTCGAATCCGGGAGGTACTTTACGTTTCCCTTCATATTCTGAAACTTTTAGATCTAAATAATCCAACCACTTATTGCAAAGAGTAATCAACATATTCATACGGTGAATATTTCCGCTAACGTTCTTAAGAGGTTCAAGAGACTTTTGTAAAATCTTAGCTACTTCGCAAATTTTCTCAAAAACTTGCATTTCCTCTTGGGTATGATGAGGCCCCTTTTGTTGGGCTAGAGTTCCTACTATACCTTCTATAATTTCATGCGCAATACTGGGATCAATTTCAATAAAATTCCCTTTGGCAACGCAATCCAAAAGTTGTCTATGAGACATATTTAGTCCAACATAAAAGTTGCAAAGCAAAATTCTAAAATTCACCTCTAGGGTACAATTACGATAAGATTCCATCATTCTAAACCAAGCATCTTTTAAGTTTTCTCCTTGTCTTTGTTTGAAGTGGAGAACCTCAAACTCAGGGGACAAAGGAGCAGATAAGGGACTAGCCATAACGACAAGCAAACGAGAAAAAGGTAAAAGGAAAAGAGAGGGAGAATAAAACGGCAAGGGTGAAGTGGGGGAGAGGAAAACGAGAGGTAAATGGCAAATAATGTAATGCGGGAGATAAAGGATTGTGATGGGTACTTGGTATGTTGAATTTTGCGTAGACCTCCCGGCAACGGAGCCAGAAATCCTTCTTGCTACCTCTTGAGCATTGCGTTGGTTTTCCCTTGAAGAGGAAAGGGTGATGCAGCAAATTAGCGTAAGTATTTCCCTCAGTTTTCGAGAACCAAGGCATCAATCCAGTAGGAGGCTACGCGCGAGTCCCAAGTACCTACACCAAACAAATAAATCCTCGCAACCAACACGATAAGGGGTTGTCAATCCCTTCACGGTCACTTACGAGAGTGAGATCCGATAGATATGATAGGATAATATTTTTGGTATTTTTATAGTAAAATGCAAAGTAAAAAAAAGCAAAGTAAAAAGCAAAGAAAATAAATAAGTGTTGGAAGATTAATATGATGAAGATAGACCCGGAGGCCATAGGTTTCACTAGTGGCTTCTCTCAAGAGCATAAGTATTTTACGGTGAGTGAACGAATTATTGTTGAGCAATTGACAGAATTGAGCATAGTTATGAGAATATCTAGGTATGATCATGTATATAGGCATCACGTCCAAGACAAGTAAACCGACTCCTGCCTGCATCTACTACTATTACTCCACTCATCGATCGCTATCCAGCATGCATCTAGAGTATTAAGTTCATGAAAACAGAGTAACGCCTTAAGCAAGATGACATGATGTAGAGGGATAAATTCATGCTATATGATAAAAACCCCATCTTGTTATCCTCGACGGCAACAATAAAATATGTGCCTTGCTGACCCATCACATCGGGAAAGGACACCGCAAGATTGAACCCAAAGCTAAGCACTTCTCCCATTGCAAGAAAGACCAATCTAGTAGGCCAAACCAAATTGATAATTCGAAGAGACTTGCAAAGACAACCAATCATACATGAAAGAATTCAGAGAAGATTCAAATATTTCTCATAGATAATCTTGATCATAAACCCACAATTCATCGGTCTCAACAAACACACCGCAAAAACAAGATTACATCGAATAGATCTCCACGAGAGAGGGGGAGAACATTGTATTGAGATCCAAAAAGAGAGAAGAACCCATCTAGCTACTAACTATGGACCCGAAGGTCTGAGGTAAACTACTCACACTTCATGGAGAGGCTATTGTGTTGATGTAGAGGCCCTCCATGATGGATGCCCCCTCCGGCGGAGCTCCGGAACAGGCGCCAAGATGGGATCTCATGGGTACAGAAGGTTGTGGCGGTGGAATTAGGTTTTTTGGCTCCTGTTCTGATCGTTTGGGGGTACGTAGGTATATATAGGAGAAAGGAGTACGTCGGTGGAGCAACAGGGGGCCCACGAGGGTGGAGGGCGCGCCCCCTACCTCGTGGCCTCCTGGAAGCTTCTCTTACGTAGGGTCCAAGTGTCGTGAATCTTGTTCGTTCCAAAAATCACGCTCCCGAAGGTTTCATTCTGTTTGGAATCCGTTTGATATTCTTTTTCTGCGAAACTCTGAAATAGGCAAAAAAACATCAATTCTGGGCTGGGCCTCCGGTTAATAGGTTAATCCCAAAAATAATATAAAAGTTAATAATAAAGCCCAATAATGTCCAAAACAGAAGATAATATAGCATGGAGCAATCAAAAATTATAGATACGTTGGAGACGTATCAATGAGTACTCGATAGTTCAGTGTGCCATGCTTTACGGCTTAGAACCGGGACTTCAACGACGTTTTGAACGCCATGGAGCATATGAGATGTTCCAGTAGTTGAAGTTAAAATTCCAAGCAAATGCCCGGATTGAGAGATATGAAGTCTCTAATAAGTTCTACAGCTGCAAAATGGAGGAGAATAGTTCTGTCAGTGAACATATACTCAGAATGTCTGGGTACTACAATCACTTGATTCAACTGGGAGTTAATCTTCCTGATGATAGTGTCATTGACAGAATTCTTCAATCATTGCCACCAAACTACAAGAGCTTCACGATGAACTATAACATGCAAGGGATGGATAAGACAATTCCCGAGCTCTTCGCAATGCTAAAGGCTGCGGAGGTAGAAATTAAAAAGGAGCATCAAGTGTTGATGGTCAACAAGACCACCAGTTTCAAGAAAAAAGGGTAAAGGGAAGAAGGGGAACTTCAAGAAGAATGGCAAGCAAGTTGCTGCTCAAGTGAAGAAGCCCAAGTCCGGACCTAAGCACGAGGCCGAGTGCTTCTACTACAAAGGAACTGGTCACTGGAAGCGGAACTGCCACAAGTATTTGGCGGATAAGAAGGATGGCAAGGTGAACAAAGGTATATGTGATATACATGTTATTGATGTGTACCTTACTAATGCTTGCAGTAGCACCTGTGTATTTGATACTGGTTATGTTGCTAATATTTGCAACTCGAAACGGGGACTACGAATTAAGCGAAGATTAGCTAGGATGAGGTGACGATGCACGTGGGAAATGGTTCCAAAGTCGATGTGATCGCGGTCGGCACGCTACCTCTACATCTACCTTCAGGATTAGTTTTAGACCTGAATAATTGTTATTTGGTGCCACCGTTGAGCATGAACATTATATCTGGAATTCTGGATCTTGTTTGATGCGAGACGGTTATTCATTTAAATCAGAGAATAATGGTTGTTCTATTTATATGAGTAATATCTTTTATGGTCATGCACCCTTGAAGAATGGTCTACTTTTGATGAATCTCGATAGTAGTGATACACATATTCATAATATTGAAGCCAAAAAATGCAAAGTTGGTAATGATAGTGCAACTTATTTTTGGCACTGCCGTTTAGGTCATATTGGTGTAAAGCGCATGAAGAAACTCCATTCTGATGGACTTTTGGAATCACTTGATTATGAATCACTTAGTACTTGCGAACCATGCCTCATGGGCAAGATGACTAAAACGCCGTTCTCCGGAACAATGGAGCGAGCAACAGATTTATTAGAAATCATACATACTGATGTATGTTGTCCAATGAATGTTGAGGCTCGCGGCGGGTATCGTTATTTTCTCACCTTCACAGATGATTTCAGCAGATATGGGTATATCTACTTGATGAAGCATAAGTCTGAAACATTTGAAAAGTTCAAAGAATTTCAGAGTGAAGTGGAAAATCATCATAACAAGAAAATAAAGTTTCTACAATCTGATCGTGGAGGAGAATATTTGAGTTACGAGTTTGGTCTTCATTTGAAACAATGCGGAATAGTTTCGCAACTCACACCACCAAGAACACCACAGCGTAATGGTGTGTCCGAACATCGTAATCGTACCTTAATTACTAGATATGGTGCGATCTATGATGTCTCTTACTGATTTACCGCTACCGTTTTGGGGTTATGCTTTAGAGATGGCTGCATTCACGTTAGATAGCGCACCATCTAAATTTGTTGAGATGACGCCCTATGAACTGTGGTTTGGCAAGAAACCAAATTTGTCGTTTCTTAAAGTTTGGGGCTGCAATGCTTATGTGAGAAAGCTTCAACCAGATAAGCTCGAACCCAAATCGGAGAAATGTGTCTTCATAGGATACCCAAAGGAGACTGTTGGGTACACCTTCTATCATAGATCCGAAGGCAAGACATTCGTTGCTAAGAATGGATCCTTTCTAGAGAAGGAGTTTCTCTCGAAAGAAGTGAGTAGGAGGAAAGTAGAACTTGATGAGCTAACTGTACCTGCTCCCTTATTGGAAAGTAGTTCATCACAGAAATCTGTTCCTGTGACTCCTAGACCAATTAGTGAAGAAGCTAATGATGATGATCATGTAACTTTAGATCAAGTTACTACCGAACCTCGTAGGTCAACCAGAGTAAGATCCGCACCAGAGTGGTACGGTAATCCTGTTCTGGAGGTCATGTTACTTAACCATGACGAACCTACAAACTATGAGGAAGCGATGATGAGCTCAGATTCCGCAAAATGGCATGAGGCCATGAAATCTGAGATGAGATCCATGTATGAGAACAAAGTGTGGACTTTGGTTGACTTGCCCGATGATCGGCAAGCCATCGAGAATAAATGGATCTTCAAGAAGAAGACTGACGCTGACGGTAATGTTACTGTCTACAAAGCTCGAATTTTTGCGAAAGGTTTTCGACAAGTTCAAGGAGTTGACTACGATGAGACTTTCTCACCCGTAGCGATGCTTAAGTCCGTTCGAATCATGTTAGCAATTGCCGCATTTTATGATTATGAAATTTGGCAAATGGATGTAAAGACTGCATTCCTAAATGGATTTCTAGAAGAAGAGTTGTATATGATGCAACCTGAAGGTTTTATCTATCCAAAGGATGCTAACAAAGTGTGCAAGCTCCAGCGATCCATCTATGGACTGGTGCAAGCATCTCGGAGTTGGAATAAACGTTTTGATAGTGTGATCAAAGCATATGGTTTTATCTGAGACTTTTGGAGAAGCTTTGTATTTACAAGAAAGTGAGTGGGAGCTCTGTAGCATTTCTAATATTACATGTGGATGACATATTGTTGATTGGAAATGATATAGAATTTCTGGATAGCATAAAAGGATACTTGAATAAGAGTTTTTCAATGAAAGACCTCGGTGAAGCTGCTTATATATTGGGCATCAAGATCTATAGAGATAGATTAAGACGCTTAATGGGACTTTCACAAAGCACATACCTTCATAAAGTTTTGAAGAAGTTCAAAATGGATCAAGCAAAGAAAGGGTCCTTGCATGTGTTACAAGGTGTGAAGTTGAGTCAGACTCAATGCCGACCATTGCAGAAGATAGAGAGAAAATGAAAGGTGTTCCCTATGCTTCAGCCATAGGCTCTACCATGTATGCAATGCTGTGTACCAGACCTGATGTGTGCCTTGCTATTAGTTTAGCAGGGAGGTACCAAAGTAATCCAGAGTGGATCATCGGACAGCGGTCAAGAACATCTGAAATACACGAAAAGGACTAAGGATATGTTTCTCGCTTATGGAGGTGACAAAGAGCTAAATCGTAAATGGTTACGTCGATGCAAGCTTTGACATGATCCGGATGACTCTAAGTCACAAACCGGATCGTGTTTATATTGACCGGTGGAGCTGACAGTTGGTGCAGTTCTAAGCAAAGCGTCGTGGCGGGATCTACGTGTGAAGCGGAGTACATAGCTGCTTCGGAAGCAACAAATGAAGGAGTCTGAATGAAGGATTTCATATCCGATCTAGGTGTCATACCTAGTGCATCGGGTCCAATGAAAATCTTTTGTGACAATCTTGGTGCAATTGCCTTGGCAAAGGAATCCAGATTTCACAAGAGAACCAAGCACATCAAGAGATGCTTCAATTCCATCCGCGATCAAGTCAAGGACGGAGACATAGAGATTTGCAAGATACATACGGATCTGAATGTTGCAGACCCGTTGACTAAGCCTCTCTCACGAGCAAACATGATCAGCACCAAGACTCCATGGGTGTTAGAATCATTACTGTGTAATCTAGAATATTGACTCTAGTGCAAGTGGGAGACTGAATGAAATATGCCCTAGAGGCAATAATAAAGTTGTTATTTATATTTCCTTATATCATGATAAATGTTTATTATTCATGCTAGAATTGTATTGACGGAAACTTAGTACATGTGTGAATACATAGACAAACAAAGTGTCACTAGTATGCCTCTACTTGACTAGCTCGTTGAATCAAAGATGGTTAAGTTTCCTAGCCATAGACATGAGTTGTCATTTGATTAACGGGATCACATCATTAGAGAATGATGTGATTGACTTGACCCATTCCATTAGCTTAGCATTTGATTGATTAGTATATTGCTATTTCTTTCTTCGTGACTTATACATGTTCCTATGACTATGAGATTATGCAACTCCCGAATACCGGAGGAACACTTTGTGTGTTACCAAACGTCACAACGTAACTGGGTGATTATAAAGGTGCTCTCTGGTGTCTCCGATGGTACTTGTTGAGTTGGCATAGATCAAGATTAGGATTTGTCACTCCGATTGTCGGAGAGGTATCTCTGGGCCCTCTCGGTAATGCACATCACTATAAGCCTTGCAAGCAATGTAACTAATGAGTTAGTTGCGGGATGATGCATTACGGAACGAGTAAAGAGACTTGCCGGTAACGAGATTGGACTAGGTATTGAGATACCGACAATCGAATCTCGGGCAAGTAACATACCGATGACAAAGGGAACAATGTATGTTGTTATGCGGTTTGACCGATAAAGATCTTCATAGAATATGTAGGAACCAATATGAGCATCAAGTTTTCGCTATTGGTTATTGACCGAAGATGAGTCTTGGTCATGTCTACATAGTTCTCGAACCCGTAGGGTCCGCACGCTTAACGTTCAGTGACGATCGGTAATATGAGTTTATGTGTTTTGATGTACCGAAGGTAGTTGAGTCCGGATATGATCACGGACATGACGAGGAGTCTCGAAATGGTCGAGACATAAAGATCGATATATTGGATGACTATGTTTGGACTTCGGAAGAGTTCCGGATGAGTTCGGACGAATACCGGAGTACCGGGGGGTTACTGGAACCCCCCGGGGAGTGTAATGGGCCTTGATGGAGAGTGGAAGGGGCGGCCAGGGCAGGCTGTGCGCCCCCTCCCCCTCTAGTCCGAATTAGACAAGGAAGGGGGGGCAGCGCCCCCCTTTTTCCTCCCCCCCCCCCTCTCCTCCTTCCTTCCCTCCTACTCCTACTCTTGGAAGGTGGGGAATCCTACTCCCGGTGGGAGTAGGACTCCCCTTTGGGGCGCGCCTAGGAGGCCGGCCTCCTCCCCCTCCTCTACTCCTTTATATACGGGGGAGGGGGCCCCCCATAGACACACAAGTTGATCATTGATCTTTTAGCCGCAGGCGGTGCCCCTCCACCATAATCCACCTCGGTCATATCATAGCGGAGCTTAGGCGAAGCCTGCGCCGTAAGCTTCATCAACACCGTCATCACGCCGTCGTGCTGACGGAACTCTCCCTCGAAGCTCCACTGGATCGTGAGTTCGTGGGACGTCACCGAGCTAAACGTGTGCAGATCGCGGAGGTGCCGTACATTCGATACTAGGATCGGTCGATCGTGAACACGTACGACTACATCAACCGCGTTGTCATAACGCTTCCGCTTTCGGTCTACGAGGGTATGTGAACGACACTCTCACCTCTCGTTGCTATGCATCACCATGATCTTGCGTGTGCGTAGGAAATTTTTGAAATTACTATGTTCCCCAACAACAACCACCATCATTATACTCTATTCCACCCATAGTGTTATGTCCATGGCTCACGCTCATGTATTGCGTGAAAGTTGATTTTTTTTTGAGATTACTAAAGTATGAAACGATTGCTTGGCTTGTCAGCGGGGTTGTGCATGATGAGAGCATTTTTGTGTGACGAACATGAAGCATAGCAAACTATATGATTTTCTAGGGATAAGCTTTCTTTGGCCATGTTATTTTGGAAGACATAATTTCTTAGTTAGTATGCTTGAGGTATTATTATTTTTATGTCAATATTAAACTTTTTTCTTGAATCTTTCGGATCTGAACATTCATGCCACAATAAAGAGAATTACTTAGAAAATTATGTTAGGTAGCATTCCACATCAAAATTCTGTTTTTATCATTTACCTACTCGAGGACGAGCAGGAATTAAGCTTGGGGATGCTTGATAAATCTCCAAGGTATCTATAATTTTTTATTGTTCCATGCTATTATATTATCTGTTTTGGATGTTTAATGGGCTTTATTATACACTTTTATATTATTTTTGGGACTAACCTATTAACCGAAGACCCAGTGCAAATTGTTGTTTTTTTACCTATTTCAGTGTTTCACAGAAAAGGAATATCAAATGGAATCCAAACGGAATGAAACCTTCAGGAGGGTTATTTCTGGAATAAATGCAATCCAGGAGACTTAGAGTAGCCGTCAAGCAAGCAACAAAGAAGCCACGAGGCAGGGAGGCGCGCCCAGGGGGGTAGGCGCGCCCCCACCCTCGTGGCTCAACCGACCTACTTCTTTCGCCTATATATACTCATGTACCCCGAAAACATCCGAGAGCACCACGAAACCCTATTTCCACCGCCGCAACCTTCTGTACTCGTGAGATCTCATCTTGGGGCCTTTTCCGGCGCTCCGCCAAAGGGGGGATCGATCACGGAGGGCTTCTACATCAACACCATAGCCTCTCCGATGACGTGTGAGTAGTTTACCACAGACCTTCGGGTCCATAGTTATTAGCTAGATGGCTTCTTCTCTCTCTTTGGATGTCAATACAAAGTTCTCCTTGATTCTCTTGGAGATCTATTCGATGTAATTCTTTTTGCGGTGTGTTTGTCGAGATCCAATGAATTGTGGGTTTATGATCAAGATTATCTATGAACAATATCTGATTCTTCTCTGAATTCTTATATGTATGATTTGTTATCTTTGCAAGTCTCTTCGAATTATCAGTTTGGTTTGGCCTACTAGATTGATCTTTCTTGCCATGGGAGAAGTGCTTAGCTTTGGGTTCAATCTTGCGGTGTCCTTTCCCAGTGACAACAGGGGCAGCAAGGCATGTATTGTATTGTTGCCATGAAGGATAGAAAGATGGGGTTTATATCATATTGCTTGAGTTTATCCCTCTACATCATGTCATGTTGCCTAATGTGTTACTCTGTTCTTATGAACTTAATATTCTAGATGCATGCTGGATAGCGGTCGACGTGTGGAGTAATAGTAGTAGATGCAGAATCGTTTCGGTCTACTTGTCGCGGACGTGATGCCTATATACATGATCATGCCTACATATTCTCATAACTATGCACTTTTCTATCAATTTCTCGACAGTAATTTGTTCACCCACCGTAAGTTATGCTATCTTGAGAGAAGCCACTAGTGAAATCTATGGCCCGTGGGTCTATCTTCCATCATATTATTTTCTTATCAATTTACTATTTATTCTGTTATTTATTTTGCAATCTTTACTTTCCACTCTATATCATAAAATACCAAAAATATTTATCTTATTATCTTTATCAGATCTCACTTTTGCAAGTGGCCGTGAAGGGATTGACAACTCCTTTATCGTGTTGGTTGCAAGATTCTTATTTGTTTGTGTAGGTACGAGGCGACTTGCGTGTAATCTCCTACTGGATTGATACCTTGGTTCTCAAAAACTGAGGGAAATACTTACGCTATTTTGCTGCATCACCCTTTCCTCTTCAAGGAAAAAACCAATGCATGCTCAAGAGGTAGCAAACCATCAATACGATCACCGTAGTCGAATGGGTGCCAGACAGCCTGCATCGAGGATCACAAGAGACATACACGGTCAATGCTACTGACAAACAAGAGAATTGTTTGCTCAAGTTTCTAGTGTAGCCTTCATTTACACAAAAAGGGAGAATATGCATACACAAGGATAAATTGATCTCTCTGAATAACTAATACAATTGGGGAATTTGAGAATTCGCCCCACGTTTCCTTGCACTTTGAGGATTGGAAAATGCTGCCTGACCGGACCCCGCAAACGCGTCCGACCCGTAAATTTTTTTGAGGGGCGCGGTAAAATCCCATCCCCAACCCGCGAAAACACAGGTTTCCCCTCGACCCGATGGTGCCTCGTATCCTAGGAAAGCGGTTGACGGGAGGGACATTTCAGCCCGCGCCCTTTCCCCACCCCTTCCGTCGTCGCCCGCCATTGGTTCCACCCGTCCGCCGTCGGCGATTCCGGCAAAATCTACGGGCGGAATCACGCCGCGGGGGCGCCCCTCCCATGTTCCACCTATCCGCTTCATCGACTCCCCGGATCCACTGATTCGAGCCACCCCTAGTTGTCGCCGCCGCAACGGGATCCACCGCCGCATGAGCCACCACCCGAGCCACGGTGAGTACTTATGCTTGTGCTTTGGGATGCGGTATGCATAGTTGGTTAATGCGGCATTCGTATTTGTGAATTTAGATGGAATTGAGCCCCTGCGAGAATTTTTTGCTCGAGGATTCGTCCGATTCGGACGACTCGGATGTTGAGACGCTGCTTGTCAACTATCGGCAGCAGACGTTGGTGATGGCCCTCGCCGTGAAGGAGCAACAACGACGAGAACCGAAAGAGATGGCGAGGATCGACCGTCGGCCATCTTTGCATTCCTCGAAATCGCCATCTCGGGAGCGAGATTTTGATGCAAGACTACTTCGCCGACAATCCAACATATCTGCCGGCGCGGACACCGGCAGAGCAGACCCCGCATAGCGAAACTATAAAACAAAATATCCGCGAATATTCCATTTTACAGTTCCGCTATGCTGGTCCTGCTCGGCCGGCAACCACGTCGGCCCGCAAAACCGTTTTTTCACGAACTGTAAACGAGTTTGGCGGGTCGGCAATATACGGGTCTGTTAGAGATGCTCTTAGTCCATAATAGCATCTCCCACAGATGCAAAATAGGGGGTCCAAAAAATTAAAGCAGGAGAGAGAAGGTTTTTTGGCACCAATTTTTTTCTGCCGTAGCAGATGATGTAGAAGTGGTGTCCTAAAATACATGACGACTGTGTTTAGCACATATTTAACCATTGGATCCAGCTTTTTTAGCACAAAGTGATGAAAATGGCCATTTTCTTGTGGTCCCTAAAAAAATGCGGCAGTCGCGCGTCTGCTCTGTATTTGCAGCACTTGGGGCCAAAATATTGGTCTACCTAAAATAATTGCATAGAAATTTGGAGATACATCGTCTAATCATCTCCTAGTAAACGTCTTTTTGTTCAAATGCCCTAAAAGGTTGTTTTGCCCTATTATACATCATCTTTTTGAAATACTCTAAAGGTTTCATAGTCTCTAATAAAGTCTCGTGCGCGAAATGAATAGAAAATTATCCATTTTCACTTAGCTACCATTTCAGCATGTCATCATCTGTTGAAATGACAGTATTTTCACCCGGAAAAAAAATGGCAGTATTTTGTTTTGCTTTGGTTACCAATAGCATTTATATGGTGGTCTACATGCATGGATGTATATGGGAGGAATGGACCCGGTCAAGAAAATAATACAGAGTACTCTCTGTTCCCTCCATGTCAACTTTGTAACGTGCAAGCCTCCCCTTGTAATTCGTGCCTAACATGGTGCATTTAAGATGCGGATCGAGATCTATGCATTTCGAATCTAGCTTAGCTGGGTCTCCTATGCACTGCGAATCCAGCTTAGCCGGGTCTTCTCAGTGTGAGGCGTGACGTGCATATAAATAGCATCGTCCTCTGCATGGTACTTAGACCAATTAAGAGTCGCCTCTTAATCTTAGATATCATCCTGATCTCTTAGTTCCAGCAATGGCTTCACAGGCGGCATCTGCTTGCAGGACGACCATCCTACTCGCCGTCGTTTTGGCCGCGTTGGTCCTGCCATCCTTAGCTTGTCGGAAGGCTCTCGCTCCGGCTCCTGCGCTGGCTCCAACTCCAGCTCCGGCGCTAGCTCCGGCCCCGGCTCCGGCATCTGCAATACTATGTCAGGATTGTGACTTGCGGTGTCAGTCGAAGTCGATGTGCGACGCCTACGTTGCCGCGGCCGGATGCGGAAATGCCTGCAGCGGCGCGACGCCGGACTGCGAACCCTGCATGTCCGAGGGCCTCCGGTCCTGCACAGCCAGCTGCAACGAGGGCTGCTCCAGGAACTGCGGTGGCCAGTGCGACTGCACCAGCCCATGCAACAAATCCTGCGGCGACGCCACCCAGCGCGCATGTCAGAGCAAGTGCTCCCACTCCTACTATGCAGTCAAGTATTGCCACGAATGCCAGGGCAATGCCCGCACACGGTGCACCGATGCCTGCAACAACGACTGCCAAGCCGACTGTATCAGCGGCTAATCGATAATCCTAGTGGGCCCAAGTGTAAGATGGTGTTGTACTCCAACTATGTATACGAATAAGATACTAGTAAGTGGCACGTTGCACGTTCATAGCATGTATGTCAACAATTCATGTTATGTAACGTGTTATGTTTTTTTTGTTCCTCTTGAAGGAGAAAGGCGATCTCACCGGCGCCTCTCGTCAGGAGAGTTACTCCACCGCGTCCTCCGGTGGCTCCCATCCACTCATGACCTTCGGTCATCGTGGTGAGGGGCCCGCCGGATCCACGTGTGTGGATAATTTTGTGTCAAAGTAGCTTCTTTTTTAAGTTAATCATCGTCTTGGCTTCGACGACGGTGAAGGCGGCGTTTAATAAAGATTCTTCAGATCCTTCTCTGAACAGGTGATTGGCACTATGATTGAGGATGGATTTGAAAACCAGTCTATTCAAGTAAGGATGCAACATCTTCGTGGTGGACTTGTGTCCTTGGGCTCCGCCGTTGGTGGTGCTGGTCGGTTTGTGCTCTCATCGGTTGGGAGATTGGTTCTCTCATTTGAAGTGGGATTGGTGTTCTCATCAACCGAGGGATTAGTGCTCTCATCAACCGAGGGATTAGTGTAGGGATTAGTGCTCTCATTTGTTGGATCATCCGGCATTATGTTCTCTATGAGGGTAGGCTGAACAATAACATTAATTGGGGCAACCTTGGATTCAGGAACAATAGGAAGTGTATTTGAACTACTTGCAAACCTACTATGCAGAGTCCTCTTTCTCTTCATTTCTATAAAAAAAATAGACAATGACATAAATTAGTTCATGAATTAATTGTTACTACAACCAGTACTAACTACTGTAGATCCAAACTACGTACTAACTAGAATTAACTAAACTAGCAACTGTTATCAACTAAACTAAGAAGAATCAAACAGAGTCAGACAGAGACAACAGACAACCTATTTCGAATTGCTCTAGACCGGGACTCTGGTGTCCGGCGTCCGGCGACCTGCAGAGAGGCGTCCGGCGTCCAGTGGGGAGTCGGCGGATCCGGCGACCTGCACAGAGCCCTGGGCGTCGTGGGCGACGAGCTCCCCGGCAGGCGCAGCCCGGCTCCCCCCCATGGCCCCGTCACTCGTGCAGGCTCGGGCGCTCGGCTGATGACGGCGTCCGGCGGGGATGCGGCGCTCGGCGAGGACACAGCGACGGCGAGGAGGCGAGGAGGCGGCGCCGGACTAGGAGGTGGCGTCTGGCGGCCGGTGGCTAGGTTATTGGGTGGCCGCTGCTCGTGCGCTTGATGTGCTTCGTGCGCGTGCGAGCGTGCGGGAGGCTGGGTTAGTCACCGATTCTTAGATGGGCTGCCTGCTGGACCGTTTTTTCTGGGCTGGGCCTAAGAAATATTTTGAATCCTAGTAGTGAAAAAAATTCCACGAATTTGGAGGATAGGCTCAAGCCTATCGAAGCCTTCCTGGTGAACTCGCCACTGGACATGCATGACCAACGACCGGTGACCCTGAGTCCTTGATACTGATAGGCAGGCACAATAAGAAGTAAGGACTTCCCACCTTGCACCTCTCATTCATGCAACCA
Organism: Aegilops bicornis; assembly: GCA_021605145.1. Lineage (NCBI taxonomy): Eukaryota > Viridiplantae > Streptophyta > Magnoliopsida > Poales > Poaceae > Aegilops > Aegilops bicornis. Next base: position 637,259,027 of record CM038674.1, read on the forward strand.
AGCAAAAGAAAACGGCACTGGATACTTTTTGAGACGTTGATAACAGGAGATGGAAGTAAATCTTCGCATGTCATCCACGAGCATAGCAGGAGCACCCTCGACATGCAACGAGCGCCAGGCGGGTTATATCTCGAAGCGGCAAATATTCACTAAAACAGACATATTGTTCCTCTTCGATGTTGTCGAGGTTTCGTGGATATGCTGGTGGTAACACGGATTGATACGACGGTTTTTGTGTCCACTCTGATAGTAGTGCCTGATCAGGTGTGTTGTGGGGTGTTGGCCTTCCGGTGTTTTGTATGTCTTTGATGCTTTACGTCGAGTCAAGCTATGTGATGTTTAGGTTTTTGTTCGTTTTTTCTTGATAAACCGAGCGGCTCTTTTATTATTTCTCCTTTTTAAACACTCATCTTTTATGTGGTGCATTTCTTTTTTGGGGTGTTCTTGTAATACCCTTTCTAATCAACGATGAATTTGATAGCTTTCCTATCAACATTTGTTTTGTTTTTTGCGGGGATTTGCTATCAACATTTGAAAAAAAAAAGCAACGGAGAAATAGCCCATAAAATATGATTCACAAACGTGAATAGGAAAATGAGTCATCGACAGCTAGATTAAAGCAGCAACTTGCATGCACATAACAGTTGCTAGCATGTACCAAAAAGAAAAACAGTTGCTAGCGTGCGGAGTCGTCGATCGAAATCGAGCAGCATGCAAAGTGCGAAAGGTCTGCGGCTCTGCGCTGCCACATAGCTTTCAATGGTAGGTACTCCCTCCGTTCTTTTAGTCTGCATATAAGTTTGATCAAAATCAAGCTTTGTAAAATTTAACTAATTTTATATTAAAAAATGAACATTCACAGTACGAATTCAATATTATCAGATGCGTCTTGAAATGTATTTTCATACTTTATAATTTTAATATTATAGATGTTCATATTTTTTTAATATAAATTTGATTAAATTTTGTGTAGTTCGACTTTGATCAAATCTGAGAAAAAAGAAATACGTGGCCCACCCTCAGTGCGCGGGCGCGCATAGACAAGTCAAATCAAGTCAAGAGTAGTTTTCAAGAGCGAAAGTGCTGCTCGCGGTACGCCACCGGAATGTCAAGTCGCCGGCCGGGTGGGTGCGCGCGAGGCCGGGCGAGACCCGTCCAGGTCGCGTATAAATGAGTGCGGCCGGCGCTAGCCGCAGCGGGCATCAGTCAGAGCAGATCGCGCATCGCGTAGCTTCTTCCCAAATTGCAAGACCATGGTGCGAGCGCCCTCGCCTACTTCTCCCCTCTACACTCTGCTGCTCGTCACCGCGCTGGTCGGGCAGTACCCGGCGGGCTCGCTGCAGGTGGCGCCGGCGCAGACCGTGGCGGCGCCGGTGCCGGTGCGCGTCGGGGTGATCATGGACTGGGCGACCAAGGCGTCGTCGGCGGTGTCGCTGAGGCGGCGGACCGGCATTCAGATGGCGGTGGAGGACTACTACGCGGCGCACCCGGGCTCGCCCACCAGGGTGGAGCTCCGCTTCCCCGACTCCAGAGGGGACGTCGTCGGCGCCGCCTCCGCCGGTAAGCACCCTCCCTCCCTCCCCCGCCGCGCACACCTGTTCCATTCCACCTATCAAGCTGCATGCTTCTCTAATTAAGCTCTTAATTACGCTCGTCTCGACCACCATCTTCATTCTTGAGTTTGCCAGTGCTGGATGTGCTGCGCGCGTAGTACACAAGTACTCCTCCCTACTGCTCTAGCTAGACTCATCCGTTTCATTCCCAGCATGCATGGTAGGCACACAATAATTGCGCATTCGCTTAGCGGTTTCTTTTTCTTACGAAAAGATTTTAGCATGCATGTTTCGCCTTGGTCACTTAGCCAGTTCATTCACTCATTAGTGGATGCTGCCGGGACGGACGTACTGTACTGTACTGTACTGGGGGTTCGAATCGTCTATATATATCACTCACTCGATCTGTTGTTCTCTTGTGCGGTGCGCGCTGCCTCCCACATGGCCTAGAACAGTCGTGTTGCCCAGTCTATGAAAACCGCCATTTTGTCGCCTCGCCAAGACGAGAAGGACGGGGCCACTTATTACCAACCATGCACGCCTGCACCATGCCCGTCCGTGTTAGTCTGTTACTTAGATTTTTTTTTTTTGAAGTAGTCTGTTACTTAGATCAGTATCCTAGCCAGACCATCCCACATGGCATAGACTGCCATTGTTAAGGTTAACCGCGCGCGAGTTGATCGTGAGGACTGCGAGGCGTAAATATTCCTTGGTTCTGTGAGGGTAGACGCTAGCGTGATGAGCTTAATTCTTGCTGAGAGTGGAGTTGAGACACCTATCTACAGCCTCTTCGTCGACCTCCATGCCACTGCCATGCACGTCGCCTTCTCGCATGCCCATCCATCCGGCTTAGGTCCGTTGGACTGGCGTGCGTCTGGCTGACTGCTCCGCCTTGAGTCATCGCGGTCTGCTTCTTCACCGCGTTGAGTCCATCAGATCGATCGGGACCGATTGGTTTTGCTTAACCCCGTCCCCAAGACCCAAGTAGCTCCAAATGTTAGCGTGGGCACGACAACGACAGAGATGCCTCAAATCCTACTATACCACTATCCGTTCCAACTCCTTGATTGCAGCCTCATGCATGGGATCCAAGTTTTCAACTGGTGTGACAGGCATCATGTGGACGCATGTGCATCGTCGGTCCAGTCACCACTCAGTCGCCCAACTTTTTAATGCTGCTCATGGAAATATCTTTCTATGCTACTATAAGTTGTTGTCATGGCCAGTCATCAACGGTTCATCATCGTCGCTCATCAGTGCATACCTTTGCTTAGCCACATGCATGCAGTCCAAGAGCTGGCCGCTAGCTAGCATGTTTTCTCAGGAAAAAAAATATAGTGTCATTTAGTTAGCAGCAAGTGTTCAAAAAAATATATATCACAGAGACGAGTTCCTTTCAAGTTTCAAAGCCTCCCAAGCTTGGCATGCATGCATGCAGTCCAAGCTTAGCCACATGCATGCAGTCCAAGCTTTCAAGTTCAAAAAAATACATTTGCTTAGCCACATGCATGCAGTCCAAGCTGGCAGCATCTTTTCTCAACCAAAAAAAAGTGCCATTTAGTTAGCAGCAAGCTAGTGTTCAAACATAAAAATAAAAAAATATCATCATTTGGGAGACGAGTTCCTTTCGAGTTTCAGGAGATGGTTTTTTAATTTGGACACCCCAGCTTAGATCACATGCGGACGAAATTGGATATTCATCGATTCTTTCAGCTAACAGTGTAAATTTTCTGTGATGTGAGTAACACAAGATTTACCCGCAAAAGAGAAAACAATGTACTCCATTCGTGCTTGAAATGAAGGCATATAAGTTTTGTTCGAAGTCGAACATTGCAAAGTTTAATTTGACCAAAATTGTAGTAAAAGCTCTCAACAACTACAATACTTGATAGGTATAATATAAAAATATATTATATTACGTATTAATATTTCCTAATTTTTTATTGTATTCATTCAGGGTTTTGTATATAAACTTGGTCAATTTTTGCATCCCTTGACTTTCATTAAAAAATTATAATAAGCCTTTTAAAATGTAGTTTAATATTGTTTCACGCTGATAAATTAAACACATAAAATGTTAATTTCCCCTCTATCTGACTCATTTTTTATGGTATTTTCGGAGCCCTCTCTCTCTCTCTCTCGGTTTGGGATTCTAACTGCAAGAGAGTTCATGGAATTTACATGGGTCTAAAACTCTGCTCCTTACTGTTGTTGCAGCGCTGGACCTGATAAAAAATGACCAGGTGCAGGCCATCATCGGGCCCAAGACGTCGGCGGAGGCGGAGTTCGTGGCCTACCTCGGCAGCCGCGCCCACGTCCCGGTGCTCTCCTACGCCGCCACCTCCCCGTCCCTTTCCCCGGCGCAGACGCCCTACTTCGTGCGCACCGCCGCCAACGACTCCTTCCAGGCCACCCCCGTCGCCGCCGTCCTCGTAAGCTTCGGGTGGCGCGCCGTGACCGTCCTGCACGAGGACTCCCCGTACGGAGCCGGCATCCTCCCGGCGCTCGCCGACGCGCTTCAGAATGTCGGCGCGGTGATCGTGGACCGCGTGCCCGTGCCGAGCACCGCGGACGCGGACGCCCTCGACGCGCTGCTCTACCGCCTCAGGGCCATGCCGACGCGCGTATTCGTCGTGCACGCGACGCATGACCTCGCCGCTCGGCTCTTCCGGCGGGCCAGCAAGGCCGGGATGATGTCGACCCCCCCTGACGATTTCCTGATCCCTTGTAGCGATTAAGTACATGCGTAGTTAGTCGTCTTCCTGACGTGTTTTTTTAGTCTTTGCCCCCCCTGTCGAGGCCATCTCGTATAACAACGTGAGGCCCTCCGAGGAGCAGGCCCAGCCATTGCGTATATAGCAGATAATGTACCAAAACAGAAGAAAAGGAATAGCCCATTACCACCCCATCGAGGAGGAGGGTCCAAGGAAAATTAGCCCCGCAACAGCACGCAACCACGCATGCAGTTGCTGGCTTCCCAGCTGTTGCGATCAACGCGATTTTATCGCTGCCAAACGCATCGTGCGATCTCCCTACGCCGTGTGAGTCTCTGCCTACTACCGCCGGTCCGCCGCTAGGGAAAATTTGCTTCGGCCTCTAAGCGAAGATCAGAAGGAGACTAATTCAGATCCGTCATGGCTGCATCGGTGCATGGTTAGTCTTTATCCTTATGAATCCCCAATTGATCACTGCCATCAACCATCATAAAGGGGAAGCACTGGGCTGACTGTCTCCATGGTACGCCCACTGACGTAATTAACCTCTGGTTCAAATCTCTAAATTTTTGTTGTCTAATATGAATGATTCGATCGACATGAAAATTGTATTAGTATATAACTAATTTGGTAATTAAATTTCTAGTGTCGAATATGAGCAATTTGGTAGTAATTTTTCAGTCTTTAATTACACCTATGAAAACATGACTTCGAATCTAGGCTTCTTAACATGCTATATGCATTATTTTGACTTGGCCAGTCCTCACCGGTCTGCAAGAGCTTAATTGTAGAGCTCGCCCCCCCTATACTAAATTCCTGGCTCCGTCCCTGCCGACGGCTACGCCTGGGTCGCCACCGACGGCGTCGGCAGCTTCCTGGACAGGTTCGACCCCGAGGACCTAGACTTCATGCAGGGCGTCGTCAGCCTCCGGCCTCACGTGAAGTATTGCGCGGTTCAGGGCAAGGTTCCGGAGGGAGAACCCGGCCTCCGACGATGACCTCCTCAACGACGCGACCGTGATCAGGCTCTGGTCGTACGACACGGCCTGGGCGATCGCCGCGGCGGCTGAGGTGGCCAGCGTACCCGGAGCGGCATTCCGCACACCGCAGAGTAGCACGGCGCGCACAGACCTGGACCGTCTCGGCGTGTCGGCCACCGGAGAAGCGCTTCTCAGGGCCGTGCTAAACACGACTTTCGACGGGATGGCTGGCAGGTTCAAGCTGGTAGACGGGCAGCTGCAGGTGGCGGCGTACGAGGTCGTGAACATTACGGGGAACGGCGCCATGACGGTGGGGTACTGGACGCCGGAGTCCGGCATCTCGCGGGACCTTAAAGTCAGCAGCGGCAAGGCTGCGCGGCAGCTGAAACCCATCCTCTGGCCTGGCGAGATGCTGTCCCCGCCGAGAGGCTGGACGGCGTCGCAGAACGAGCGGGTGCTCAATGTCGCTGTGCCGGTGAAGCACGGGTTCAAGCAGTTCGTGGACGTCTTCTCCGAGAACTCGACGACGCCGAAGATCACCGGATACTGCATCGACGTGTTCGACGCGGTGATGAAGAATCTGCCCTACCCGGTAAGCTACCGCTACATGCCTTACAACGACAGCTCGGAGTCGTACGAGATGCTGGTGGACCAGGTGAGCATGGGGAAGGCGGACATTGCGGTGGGGGACGTGACGATCAGAGCGAGCAGGATGGACAAGGTGGACTTCACGATGCCGTTCACGGAGTCCGGGTGGGCAATGGTGGTGGCGACACGACCGGACACGAGCGCCAGTATGTGGATCTTCCTGCAGCCGCTCACCACCAGCCTCTGGCTCACCAGCCTGGCCTTCTTCTGCTTCACCGGCTTCGTGGTGTGGGTCATCGAGCACCGCGTCAACCCGGAGTTCCGGGGCACGCCGTCGCAGCAGTTCGGCCTCATCTTCTACTTCGCCTTCTCAACGCTCGTCTTCGCACACAGTAAGCCACTTACTAACCATCTCATCATCTCAGTTCTGCAGAGTTCTTGAAGGATATCAATGACACCTAATCGATCTTGATGTTCTAATTTTCAGAGGAGAAGTTGGAGAGCAATCTGTCAAGGCTGGTTGTGACTATCTGGGTGTTCGTGGTGCTGATCCTGACGTCCAGCTACACGGCAAGCCTGACGTCGATGCTGACGGTCCAGCAGCTCCGGCCGACGGTGACGGACGTGAAGGAGCTCCAGAGGCGCGGCCAGTACATCGGGTACCAGGAGGGCACCTTCATCGAGCCCATGCTCAAGAAAATGGGCTTCGACGAGCGGAAGATGAAGAAGTACAGCACGGTGGAGCAGTACGCCGAGGCGCTGTCGAGGGGCTCGGCGAACGGCGGCGTGGACGCGGTGTTCGACGAGATCCCGTACCTGAAGATGTTTCTGTCGCAGCACTGCGACGGGTACATGCAGGTGGGGCCCATCTACAAGACGGACGGCTTCGGGTTCGTGTTCCCGAGGGGGTCGCCCATGACGGGGGACGTGTCGCGGGAGATCCTGAAGCTAGCGGAGGGGGACAAGATGGCGCACATCGAGAAGGCGTGGTTCGGCGAGCCCGGCGGTTGCCAGGACGCGCTGGGCGGCTTCGGTGGCGGCGGCGGCGGCTCGTCGAACCTCAGCTTCTGGAGCTTCGGCGGGCTGTTCCTCATCACCGGCGTCGTCTCCAGCCTCATGCTGCTGCTCTACCTCGCCATCTTCGCGTACCGCGAGCGCGAGGAGCTCCGGGAGGCGGAGGCGAAGGCTGAGGCCGAGGCCGGCTCCGGGAGCGTGTCGGTGCGGAGGCTGCGCGCGTGGCTGCAGCACTTCGACAGGAAGGACCTCAAGTCCCCCACCTTCAAGACGTGGAACGACGGGTCCGTCAGGAACGGCAGCGACTTCGCTGGCAGGACGCCGAGATGGACCGCCGGCGCCGGCGACGCAAGCATGACGCCGAGGGCCGGTGGGGAGGAACACGCCAACGCCATGGGAGGGACGAGCCCGCTGAGCGTGTACATCAGCTCCGAGATGAACGCCGGCTCTTCGCCGGAGGGGACGCCGGCGTCAGAGATCAGTTAGTCATTCGAGCAGAGGATCGAGGGGGCAGCAGCCGCCGTGGAGATGACAATGCCAACGGCCTCTCAGTTGCAGCAGTAGATTCTACGTACTAGTATTGTAGTAGTGGAACGCATTTGCATGAGAAATGCTAGTGCTGGAGTTTCGTAGTCTTGTGGCGCTGTTTGTAGTTTAGCCAGAAAATTACTTAGACACCAGGAAAGTCAAAGGATATTCGGGTTCGGGTTTGCTAAATCTTCAGTCCCTAATATTTAGTGAAGTCTCAGTCACGTGCTCAACCGTCGGATTAGGATGTGTCGAGATTTGTGCAGGTTGATGGAGTACATACTATAGAGTACTACTCCGTATCAAAATGCAGAACTAGTCTATCAAAACGTCTTATATTTTGGTACGAAGGTAGTACATATCATAGAGTAGTTAGCCTCGGTTGAAAGTTTGTCTATATATGCCTTTCAATCTGTAGGATTTTTTTTTGAAACTTTTAAAGTTGACTTTTGAAAAGAAAAGGGGGGTCCATGGATTTTAAAAAATCCACTCTCACCCTCTCAAATTTTTGCTGCTTGTGTGTTCAAATTTCAAGAAAGGGGTTGAATTGTAGTGTATTTATTTATTTATTTTCCAAATTTGAATTGTAATGTATTTTTTTTCCAGATGTTGAGAGGATCTTCTCCATCCACCCTTTTAACTTTAGCTTTATTTTCTGTTATCGCCGGTTTCATGTGTTATGTGCAAGATGTAAATTTTAAAAGTTGACTGGACTGTTTTGCTCGGCCTCACAGAAAACTGAAACAAGTACCGTGCATTCCTGTGTTAGGAATGGCCAAGAGAGAATTTATTCTTCTGTACTGGTGCCAAGGGAAGTTACTGCAGAAGCTAGGGTAAGAAGTCTCAACACCACAGCTATGCCTCACGCGATTGCAAAACAGAAAGAGTCATTCTAACATCCCTGACATTAACCAACAGCTGCGCCTATCAATTCAACCATCCAGCAAAACAAGGGATACAAATCAATTCAAGACTCAGACCATAAACTGCGACTCTCAGCGGCTCCATGGTGTGCATAAAGCTACAGGGAGTGAATGAATGTACATGAAGGAAATAAGAGGCCTGAGAATTTTTTTGATAAGATTTGAAGGCACACAGGCCATCTTCAGGTTACAACCCCGGATTTCACCTCTGGGCTGCTTTGGTTGGGTCATATGTTGCAGGATAAGAAGCTGGCGGCGCCGCTTGCCCCGCATTAGCAGCCCCGGTGCTTGCCTGAACCGGTGCAGCAGGATATCCCGTGCTGCCAGCGGCACCGTACGCGCTTGTGGTATCAGTAGCCGCGCCACTGGCTACTGGGTGCTGCTGAGGTGCAGCGTACGTGCCAGGATAGCTGGGTTGTGCATAGCCCGCAACTGGATAGCCAGAATAGCTAGCATATGCATTAGCATGCAGCTGGTAAGCAGTGGCAGAATCATAGGCTGTTGGGTAACCGTATGTCCCTTGTTGATACACTCCAGCTTGGGGGGCTCCTTGCTGATATGCTCCAGCTTGGGGGGCTCCTTGCTGATATGCTCCAGCTTGTGGGACTCCTTGCTGATATGCCGCGGCTTGGGGGGCTCCTTGCTGGTATGCCGCGGATTGGGGGGCTCCTTGCTGGTATGCCGCGGCTTGGGGGGCTCCTTGCTGGTATGCCGCGGATTGGGGGGCTCCTTGCTGGTATGCCGCGGGTTGGGGGGCTCCTTGCTGGTATGCCGCGGCTTGGGCAGTTCCCTGCTGGTATGTCGCGGCTTGGGAAGTTCCTTGCTGATATGCGGAGGGGTGACTGGTATATGCACTTGCATATGGATTTGTAGCTGCTGAAGCCGCTGCAGCTTGTCCTGTCCCAGGCTGTGGAGGTGTAACCTGTGCTGCTGCTTGCAAAAATCAGATGCAATTGAAGCATTAGTGTCATTAAAATGAATGCAGATAATGTACAGGGGCAGTCATAAACACCAGTACAAAAAAAGCATATAAAAAGTAGAATTATGTTGCAATCCTTGCGCCTAAAGATTTTTTTCCCATACATGTATGTACCATAATTTCTCATGACATTAGCTACAAGTTTAGAGCTGTTTAATGAACCTATTCATAAGCTTCCTATTCATAAGCTGTAAACTATATTTGACAGACTTCATGAAATAAGTCTACTAACAGAACACCTATCTTACAGACATAAGCTATTACTCCCTCTGTTCTGATGAATAAGGCGTATTTCATTTCGTTAAGACAAGACTTTGACCAACAATTAGTCTTTTAATATTTGATGCATCTGATACAAAATCACTATCATAACAAAGTACTCTTAAATACGAATATAGTGACACAAATTTCATGTCATATAACCTTGTATTTATGGAGTAATTGTTGGTCAAATGCATGTCTGAACGAAACAAAATACGCCTTACTTTTAGGAATGGAGGGAGTAAAAAGTAAGTTCACCATTTCTTTTGCAGAAGCTGGAGTTTAAACTACATCAAACAATTGCTACAGGGTGTAAGTTTCAGGATAACACATCTACTTTGGCATGAGCAACACAGGACACATGCACCTAGACATGACTATACCAGTCTGCAATTTCTGTCAGAAATGACAAATTTGGTGAAACGTAGGGGCACACGAATGCCTCAAGAGTACAACCCAGTCTAATTCCACCTTATGAGTTGTCACCCTCTACATAGACAGCACAACCTGGTTCCGCTCATATTTAGATCAACAGAATAAGGAGAAATCAAATACCATGTGCTCTGTTTGCAGCATTTGCCAAATCAGCTCAGAATTTGTCCGCCTCTTTAGTCATGGTTATCAAGTTCATTTCCATGGTCCGCATCTGCTCAACTTGCTTGATGTTTGTGTTTTTCTCATACTCGAAGGCAGATCTTTGCACGAGGAGCCAAAAATTGTATTAGTAAATACCAATACAAACCCAAAGCTCAGGTTGACATCGAAAATGTTTTAGAAGGGACATTATCACAAACCTTAGACTGTGATGCTCTTTCCGTAGACCATCTAGCTCCGCAACCAATTCAGTAAGGTTACTATTGTCACCAGAGTACTTCTGTAGTTCTTTAGTCGTAGCCTCTAAGTCATTAGTAAGCATCTGCCTTTCAGTAATAAGTCGCTTTGCCTCCATATGCACTTGGTGAAGTTCCTTCTTCACTGCGTCACCAGCCTGTATGTCTGCCTCCATTAATCTGATTCTCTCCACCAAATCTCTCATGTGCATATCAGTCTCTACCTGGACATCACCTAGGTGGGTGCGAATCATTTGCATTTCTGTCTCAGTGTCAATAATATCCTTTCTCAAGGCTGCATGGCTATCTGCCAATCGCTGATTTTCTCGGATAAGTTTTTCTGCCTCTGCGGTCTGCACGGCAAGCTTGTTTTCCAGGATCTCCAGTATGGTGGCAGGAGAAGGCTCCAAAGGCTGGCGGCCAGAGAGGCCGGCTCCAGAGAATGCACCATGGCGCATTAGTCCATCTAGGTGTCCACGATGAGCCATTATCCTAAAATAGGCAGTCTTGTCAAAAAGGGACCCGGTAATAATTAGCAATTTTAAGTAGGTGATGTTGATTTCAAAGTTGGCTAGTTCGCTTCTCTGTTCAAGAATTGTTCCAAGAGGTCACTTTCCAATGGAAGGAACAAAACTTATGTTTAAGTCAGAAGAACCATTAGGGGGGAGTGTGAACAAGTGCAGATATGAGAACATCATGCACATTACCCAGGGTAGAGTGCAGGCACAAAAAGCAATCTTCAACACTCTTACAAGCTTGAACCACTTGCACTCAGACATCATGTTTCCTCAAAAGAAAAAAAATGCATCTAAACCTACACCCAGCTCAAGGCTAAAATGCACCGATACGGATACGTGTATCAGTATCGGGCAGATACGGACACATAAATTAGGCATTTTGGAAAAGCGCCAGGATACGTTATACTATTTTTTAATTCACAAAAACATATGTATAGAAGCTAGGAATGGCAGCTTACCTTCGTGTTTGCTCTGCTGTGGATTCCGAAGCAGTTCCAAGCCCCTCCAATTGACAATGTTGATGCCCTGTTCCAACTCGAAGTTCCAAAGGGGTAGAGTTAGACTTTTAGTAAGTGTAAAATAGCATCAAATCAAATCATTAGTTAGTTGTGCATCTATCATGGCATAACACAAAAGGTAGAACCTGGAGATCAATCAGCTAACATGCAAAAGGAGAAACAATAACCTTAAACAGTAATATTTTAGGTCTGACTGTTAAAATCAACAACACAGTGTAACAGCACCACTATAGTCCCAATCATAAACAAGATTTGGGACATCTATCATGCCAACAATACCACTAGTGCTAATGTGTTAACCAATTTCGGCCAGTATAACCAACACAAAGCTCCTGCTCTCTCAAATTGCATGTTACTGCTAATCTTTGATTTCAGGTCAAGAAGGGTGCAGATAAAACAACTTAAATCTTTTCCTTTTCATACATCGTCACTCATTGCACGTTTCACTGCTAACATGTTTAAACCAAAACATTTGCTCATCTGAAAAAAATTCAACCTACATATTTGTAAACATTTGCCCTTAGAGGCATTATCACAAACACCTATCAAGCAAAATGCTTTCACATGTAAACTTGAGCATGCTCTGGAAAAATCATGCAGCAAGTACTCATCAACAAATAATTATCATTATATCATCCGAATATCAAATCTACATCAAGTACCCATCCACTAAAAAATTCAGGAAAAAAATGAACAAACAGAGTATGCAAGAGGAAGGAGGGAGGGGGGATGAGGGAAGAGGGAGGAAGGACGAAGGAGTGGTGGCTACCTGCCTACGGACTGGTCGCCGGCGTAGCTCCGGGCGGCAGCGTTGCTGGGCAGGAGCGCCTGCTCCAGGGAGGGGGGCGCCGCTGGTGGGAGCGGCTGCTTGATGGGGGGAGGCGCTGCTGGGGTCCTGTACCGGAGGCGGGGCAGCGGAGGGTTCGGCCGGCTGGGCGCGCCGCGGCGGCGGGCCGGCAGCGGTGGCGGCGGCTAGGAACCCTAGCTGTCGCGCTCGGGAGGGAGGCTCGCTTTTTTTTTGGGGGGTGGGGAGGCTCGCTTGAGGGAATAGCGCTGCAATCTCCGAAAAGTGCACGCGTCGGCCGAGCTCCATGAAGCTTTTTTTTGCAGCGAAAATAGTATTTCCACATCTATAAAAACCTGAAAAAAATACGCAGAGACATATATTTGGGGTATATACACGTATGAAATTTCATGAACACATATGTTCGTATGTGATGTGCAGAAAAAAAACAAACACATAGACTAAAATGAAATACATAGACTAAAATGGTTTTTTTTTTCCTTTGTTGCATTTGGGCCAGAATTTTGTGTGTGTGGCCGCCCCGAAAATTCCGGACGGGTCCGGGCCTGGAAATTGAGCCCGACGGGTAGATCGGGTCGGGCTCGGGCTTGCGAAAAACCAGATTTTAGTCGTAGTCGGGCTGATCGGGTCGTGTCGGGCTTTTTCATGCTCGGGCCGGGCTTGGGCCCCCGACAGTCGGGCCGGGCCAAGCTCGGGCTTAGGTTTTCAGCCCGGCCCGACATATGCTTAGTTATGCTCTGAGGTAGAGTCAGAGACCAGGACAGGTCACTCGCAGTCACAGGCAAAGACCTCTCTTTCTTCTTCTCCTTTGTTGGACTTGTCATGCACCATATTGACAACACTGCGGAAGGAATTCTTGATCTCCAGTAGTGCCCGCCTTGGAAATATGAAGAATCACACTTGAAATAGTAGAATCAACAACAACAAAATTACAAAAGAATATGACACCATAATACATTGACTTAACCAAGGCACTTTTGTGACACGTCATTGGTCATCTCCTTCATGAGCAGACCATGGGCAGCGAGGCAACTACAGGATCACATGCTCATGGAGCATGAACCTGCCAGTGATTCCGGCAACCATGGTAGGGGCAGCATGGTTGGGTCTTGCTGGGCCAAAGTCAATGGGCTAGGCGAAGCAAGTACGTTGGCCTGCAACCGTGGCGCCGTGATTCGCCGGGGTCAAATCCCCTCGTCATACTGCTGCCGCCGTGGCACAATCCAATCCATGTCGCGTCCTTGTCCAGTTCCCTAGAGTCTCCATTGTGTCTCCATGGTATCTCCATGCCTCCACGGACAGCTTTTCGCCCCAGATCGCTGGTCACTGGCAGCACAGCCCCTCTAATGACCACGGGGACGGAACACAACAACCACATTGTGTTGTTGCTTCAAGGTCGACGATGGCTAAGAGGCAAGCATAGGGAGAAACGTGGCGAACAGCCCAATGGATATGAAGGCGTCGCACATGAAAGGCAAAAGTTCTCCATGGAGGCGATGCCGGAAAGGAGATGCCAGGATTGCAGCTAGGGTAGGGGGTTTACCGGATGGACTGATGTGTGGCCCGCTATCCCACGCCATCGGCACCGTTGCCACACTCCAGGATTGGGAATATCTTGTTGTCTCTCATACTCTCTTCTTCCTACATGTACATATCATTTATGTAGGAGGATGTACACATTGACTTAAACATTGATTTAGAGAAAAACAAAGAGCACGAGTGAAAGGATCGAGATGGACCTGGAGGGGGTGAATAGGTACAATTACAAAATTTAATTGTTAATTAGCAATTTTAGGCAATAATGCGGAATATGAAGTTGAGCCTAACAATTGCAAGTGTGAAGCTATGAGCTAAGCAAGGTAAACAAGTAACTCAAGTAGAAGAGTAAGCAAACACAATATGATATAAGTAAAGACGAAGAGACAAGTAACCACAAATAGGGAGTTAGGGTTAGGAGTAACCGCAACTCCTAGAGACGAGGATGTATGTCGATGTTCACTTCCTTGGAGGGAAGCTACGTCACCGTTAGAGAGGTGGGTGTTACCATGAAGGCACACCAACGCCACGAAGGCTCACCCTATTCTCCCTTTGAGACAACACCACGAAGGCGTTTCTCAACCACTAGTGATAGACCTTGGGATGGTCTCCAAACCCTCACAAACTTTCCAGGGGTAATCACAAAGAATGATTCCTCTCCGAATGACTCCTACTGCCTAGGAGTCTATCCAACCTCCAAGAGTAACAAGAACAATGGGGAAAAGCTCAAGTCTTGCTCAAATCATGAATTCCTTTGGTGCAAAGAAGGGGAAGGAGTGGATCTATCACTTGGGTGGACAACTTCTCTCAAATGCTCTCAAATCCCTTAGGGATCTAAGATTTGGTGTTGGAGAGTGAGAGAGAGAGAGAGAGAGAGTGAAGGTGTGTTCTTGAGGATGCTTGAAGTGAATGGTCAACCCCCTCACGGGATAGGAGAGAGATATTTATAGTATGCCTCAATAAGTGGTCGTTGGAGCCCAAAACAGCACAGAAACGTCGGACGTCCGATGCACAACAGACGACCGAGGGCAAGACAGACACTGGATGTCCGACAGGAACCAAACGTCCAATGTTTTGGCACGGTCTAGTGGCTACTGGACGACCGCAGGATCCAGACGACCAATGTTTAGGCTCTGTGGAGAAAGTATCGGATGACCGAGGGCTCTACAGATAACGGACGTCCGACGGGGACCGAACGACCGATGTTTTGGTTCTGGACCGGATTTGCCGGACGTCCGGTGCACACTGGACAACCGATGTTTTGGCTCTGTATAGAAGCGGTCGGACGTCCGATGAGTATCGGTCGTCCGACAGAGATGAAGATCAGACACTGATTTTGAAGAAGTTGTTTGAGCAAGACTTTAGCAATAACCCATGTTCCCCTCTTAATAGTGCGGGATCCTATACTCAAGAATAAACATAAAGATAGTCTTGTTTCTTTGTTCCTGACAAGGTTAAACATTTCTGAAGTCATAATCCACACACATAATTAATTCCGAGGGGACTAAAACTTGAGATATACTTGACAAACTTTGTTAGTCCCCTATGAGTATATTGTCATTAACATCAAAATAATATTTAGGGCATGATTGGACTTTGAATCTCCCCCTTTTTGGTAGTTGATGACAATATACTCATAGCACAACAGAAATCAAGTTGCTCTATGCTTTAAGACATATTTATTTAAGAGCTCCCCCTCTCAACCATAATTATTGCAACATTATATGGAGAGCTTTCCCTCACAGAGACAACCAATCTAGAATATATGAGCAAAATATCACAAAAACCAAATAAAACCATCATCATATAAGCACAACCGCATAATATCATAATAAAACCATCATCATATAAGCACAACCGCATAATATCATAATGTCTCAACATTCATAGAACATAGAGGTTCAATAAGTTTAACATCACATCATAAGGCATAGATATAAAGTCATACACCCACTCAAGGTAAATGGTTCAACATAAGAGCAACATGATGAATAGAAAACTAGAACTAGTTCTCCCCCTTGGCAACAACTACCTAAAAAGGGACAGAGAGAACCCTCGGACAATCAAAGGTCATCATCATCATCATTTGGAGTTCCACTCCCACCAGCTTCGTCGAGGAAATCAGCCCACTCAGGCCCCGAAGGAAAAACCAAAGTCAGAAGGAGGAGCATCTGGGAGGCGCTCATCCTCACTCACATCAGTAGCCCCAGAGTCACGGATGTCGGCGTTCTGGGAATGGGGGTCCCCAAACTTGCCTGCCTGCGGCCTGCAGCGTGGCTCAAGTGGTGGCCCAATGCGGCCCATCTTCGTGTGCTCAAGCTCAAGACCCTCGCGAGGGGCCAAGCCTCACGGGGCGGACGACGGAAGGCTTCCTCAGGGGCGGCCTCACCAGGCAAGCTCACGAGGAGGTGGAGAGATCAAGGCAAGGGTACCTCGCGAGGTGCTCATGACGCAAGCCATGACGATCGAGACCAAAGTGGCGCCAGTGTGGCGCCTACTGCAGGCAAGGTCCTTGTTTCCTCTTTGGTGCAAAGGGAGCAAGCGCAGGCGCGGAGTACCGAGGCGTCAAGTAAAGGTTACCATTTCAGTGCAACGAGACCAAGACCAGCAGAGCGGCAGGAAGGAGGTCACCGTGGAGCCTAAGATGGCATCATCGCCAGTGCCTTTGGTAGCCGAAGACCAACTTTAGTCAGGATAAGTTGTACTAGATGTTCACCTTCAAATCCCGCCATTGTGGAATCCCTTCCCGCTCAATATTTGGGAAGAGGACCAGGGCCTCTATGTTGGGTAACGTAGTAATTTCAAAAAAAATCCTAAGCACACGCAAGATCATGGTGATGCATAGCAACGAGAGGGGAGAGTGTTGTCCACGTACCCTCCTAGACCAAAAGCAGAACGCGGTTGATGTAGTCGTACGTCTTCACGGCCCGACCGATCAAGCACCGAAAGCACGGTACCTCCGAGTTCTTGCACACGTTCAGCTCGATGACGTCCCTCGAACTCTGATCCAGCCGAGTGTCGAGGGAGAGTTCCGTCAGCACGACGGTGTGGTGACGATGATGACGTTCTACCGATGCAGGGCTTCCCCTAAGCACCGCTACGATATTATCGAGGTGGACTATGGTGGAGGGGGGCACCGCACACGGCTAAGAGATCCAAGGGATCAATTGTTGTGTCTATGGGGTGCCCCCTCCTCCGTATATAAAGGAGGAGAGGAGGGGGCCGGCCAGGAGGAGGAGGCGCGCCCAAGGGGGGAGTCCTACTCCCACCGGGAGTAGGACTCCTCCTTTTCCTACTTGGAGAGAGAGAGGGAAGGAAGAGGAAGGAGGGAGGAAGGAAAGGGGGGGCCGGCCCCCCTCCAAATTCGGATTGGGCTTGGGGGGGGCTCCTTGCTCCTTTCCTCCTTTCCACTAAAGCCCATTAAGGCCCATATACCTCCCGGGGTTCCGATAACCTCCGGTGCTCCGGTATTATCCCGATCTCACCCGGAACCATTCCGGTGTCCAAATATAGTCGTCCAATATATCGATCTTTACGTCTCGACCATTTCGAGACTCCTTTTCATGTCCGTGATCACATCCGGACTCCGAACTACCTTCGAAACATCAAAACACATAAACTCATAATATAATTGTCATCTAACTTTAAGCGTGCGGACCCTACGGGTTCGAGAACTATGTAGACATGACCGAGACACGTTTCCGGTCAATAACCAATAGCGGAACCTGGATGCTCATATTGGCTCCCACATATTCTACGAAGATCTTTATCGGTCAAACCGCATAACAACATACGCTGTTCCCTTTGTCATCGGTATGTTACTTGCCCGAGATTCGATCGTCGGTATCACAATACCTAGTTCAATCTCGTTACCGGCAAGTCTCTTTACTCGTTCCGTAATACATCATCTCACAACTAACTAATTAGTTGCAATGCTGACAAGGCTTATAGTGATGTGCATTACCGAGTGGGCCCAGAGATACCTCTCCGACAATTGGAGTGACAAATCCTAATCTCGAAATACGCCAACCCAACAAGTACCTTTGGAGACACCTGTAGAGCACCTTTATAATCACCCAGTTACGTTGTGACGTTTGGTAGCACACAAAGTGTTCCTCCCAGAACGGGAGTTGCATAATCTCATAGTCACAGGAACATGTATAAGTCATGAAGAAAGCAGTAGCAACATACTAAATGATCAAGTGCTAAGCTAACGGAATGGGTCAAGTCAATCACATCATTCTCCTAATGATGTGATCCCGTTAATCAAATGACAACTCTTTGTCCATGGCTAGGAAACATAACCATCTTTGATAAGCAGGCTAGTCAAGTAGAGGCATACTAGTGACACTTAGTTTGTCTATGTATTCACACATGTATCATGTTTCCGGTTAATACAATTCTAGCATGAATAATAAACATTTATCATGATATAAGGAAATAAATAATAACTTTATTATTGCCTCTAGGGCATATTTCCTTCACTCTATATATAGGTATAGCCACCACGGTAGGAGGGGGACAGAGATCTGACCTAGAGCCACAGAGGCGGAGAAATTCCTCTCTAAGAACACCACCACAAGAACACCCCTCGCGAGGCTGTTCTTCCTTTTTACTGTTCATCATCCGCCCCTGAGGCAATCCACACACCACACACTGGAGTAGGGTATTACACCACAATGGTGGCCTGAACCAGTATAAACCTCGTGTCTCTTGTGTTGTTCATTTGGTAGCTTAGATTCTCAGCGAGGCGTTGGGACGTGGATTGGTAGGGGGAAGATCTTCGCGCGCACCCCAGAGTTCGAACCTTAAGGGTTTTGTCGGAACCTGATATCCGACATTTGGCGCGCCAGGTAGGGGTGCGCCGGAATCTTTCTTCCGCCATCCCGTGTTCCATCGTTCGTCGCGTCCATGGCTGACGCTCGCCGAGCTCGTGCCGAGCGTCGGGCTGCCCTCGCCGCCCACGTCGCCAAGACGGCTCCCGTCGGTGGGCCTCCCTGTCGTTCCTCGTCGCCTGCCGCCCACACCGCCACCGGCCCGGCGAAACGAGCAGCGGCGTCGTTCTTGCATCCTCGGTGCGGCGGAAGGCCGCACCGCCACCCGTCGGCCGACTCCGGCTGGTTCATCGTCAGACGCCTGCCGCGCTCCCACGGACGCCAAGACGCCGCCGCTTCCTCTGGCGTGAGCTCCTGCACTACCGTCCCGTCGACGACCTCTACGAAGAGTGGCTCGCTCGCATCACCGAGCTCATCAGCACCGCAGAGGGCTCCCCTGCGCCGTCCCTCTCGCTGCCTCGCCCACCGTCCTGCGCGGGTAATGCAGCTCTGGAGGTGCCTCCGCCGCCTCCTCCCCAAGAAGGCGCCCTGGCTCCAAGGCGCGCGGCCCCTGGACGAGACCCACCGCGTCCGGCGCCCGCGCGACAAGAAAGGAGCTGCCAAGAAATCCCTCGCCCCCAAGAAGGCGCTCGCGTGCTCCCTGCACCAGTGCGCCATGATCGCATTCCTGCGCCAGCACGTCAAGACCCCGCGTTGCCCCTGGCGGCAGCACGCGGGGACCCCTAGGATCAAGCCCTGCGTCAGCAAAGGGCTCCTATGGCCACCGCGGGTTGCCGCGCCTTCACTGCCGAGCTGCGCAGTGTAGCCTGGCCGGGCAAGTTCAAGCCAGATTTGCCTCCTCGCTACGACGGCACCGCCGACCTCGCGGAGTTCCTGTAGCTCTACGAGCTGGGCATCAAAGCAGCTAACAGAGACGAAAAAGTCATGGAGAAATGGTTCCCCATGGCGCTCAAGGACGGTGCCCACACCTGGATCCTGAACCTGCCTCCCAGCACGATCTCCTCTTGGGACGAGATGCACACCCGCTTCATCGCCAACTTCCAGGGCACTCACGATCGACCCCTAGTCATGAGTGACTTGCGCCGCATCAAGCAGCAACCAGGAGAGACCCTGCAGAAGTACATCCAGCGCTTCAACAACGCTCGCCTCAAGATTCCCAAGGTGACTAAGGAGGCCATAATCTCAGCCTTCTCTGATGGTGTCCGTGACATCAAGATGAAGGAGGAACTGGCGATCCATGAAGATCTGTGCACGTCTCTGGAGTTGTTCAACTTGGCGACCAAGTGCGCCAGGGCTAAGGAGGGACGCCTCTCCCTCCTCGAGCTCCCAGCCGCTGATCCTGAAGAGAAGAAAGCCAAGGCCAAAGACGTGAAGCGCAAAGGAGCAGTTGTGCTCGCAGCAGAGCCGGACACGAAGCATGGCAGGGACCAACCAGAGTCATCCAAGGGCAGCCGGTACTGTGTGTATCACGACCTCCACACCCACAACACCAACGAATGCCAAGAGCTCAGGGCCGTGCGATAAGGACGTGTCGGCCGACGCCCCGAGCGCAGCGATCAGGGCTATGGCTGAGGAGGAGGAAGAGGTGGAGGACGATGGGAAGATCGTGGCCCTCGCCAAGGCTGGCGTGACCGGCCTCGTGAGGACCGCTGGCAGGACCAGCCTCGCGAGGGGGCTTGGAGGGATCTGCCTCGTGAGGATCGCCCGTAAGGAAACGCAGGCCTTCCTCCTCTGCCACCACCACCAAGGAATGAGGACCCTCATCAGGACGAGGGGGCTGGGGGCTTCCAGGAGCCGCGCGCTATCGCTTGCATCTTGGGCGGTGCCCAGGCCCTGGCCTCTCAGCGCATCTTCAAGCAGTTCGCTCACGAGGTGAATGCAGTCCTCCCAAAGCTCGATGCCACGCGCCCTCTCAGGTGGTCCACGTGTGCCATCACGTTCAACTCAGCGGATCAGCTCAAGTGCGCAGCGACTGCCGGTGTCCTCCCCATGCTTTATTCCTCAGTCATCAGCAATGTGCAGGTCACCAGGACCCTCATCGATGGCGGTGCAGGACTCAACATCCTGTCCGTCGAAATGTTCAACAATCTCCAAGTGCTGTATGATCAGCTTCAGCCAATCAAGCCTTTCTCAGGAGTCACTGATGGTTCCACCACCCCAATAGGGCAGGTCCGCCTCCCAGTCACCTTCGGACAGCGCAAGAACTACCTCACTAAGCTCATCGACTTCGACGTCGCCCACATTCGCCTGCCGTACAATGCCATCCTCGGATATCCGGCCCTGGCCAAGTTCATGGCCGTAACTCACCATGGGTACAATGTCCTCAAGATGCCGAGAAACGGCGGAGTCATCACGGTCCCCTGTGAAGAGAAGGATGCAATGTGTTCTCTCGAGCGTGCTTTCCAAGCCGCTTCAGTCGAGGACTCAAACGGCAAGAGTGGGAACCCTCCCGAGGCAGCTCCCAAGAAGAAGAAGACATCACCTGGCTCAAGGCCTCAGGAGGCAGGCACCTTCGGTGGCACTGCGCCGGGAACCGCGCCCGTCCAAGGGGCGCCTCCCTATGTTGCATAGGAAGGCGCGCCCGACGCCCTCCTCGGGCAAGGCTTAGAGGCTCTCTCCTGGAGGGCCACTGACTTTGCCAAGATCACGAGGGAGGCGCTCGGGCACCACTTGGAGGCGTGCTTCACGGCACGTTTCCCGCAGGAAGGCATGAGGCAAGGAGGGCCCAACCCTCAGGAGTTCATCACTAAAGTCACTCAGGAGCTGTAGGAAACGAGAGTCATGCGCGGCAGCCGCCGCCTACCCGGCGTAGCTCCCCACCCAGGCAAGGATGGAGGGCTGCGCTGGCTCGCATCGACGCATCAGTGGCTCAACCGAGCCGCGCGTCCTCAGAGCGCCTGGCCTTCGCGCGTGGGACGTTGCGACGGTCCACTCGACAGCTACGTTCGCATGCCTCTCAGCCTGCCGAACGCGGCCGCTGCTCATCAGCGCCGGTGCGAAGCATTTTGGAAGCTCAGGAGGCCAAGCACTACACGGTCCTGGCAGAGATGGAGATGGTCCTCGAGGAGCCGCCCGGACCCCCGGAGCCTCCCGAGGCTCAGGGTCCCGAGAGCTCGTGAGGATTGGCTTCTTCACCGCGCGTCGTCTGCTACTCCAACATCCCTTTGTCTGCAATGGTATCAGGTAACATCTTTTAAGTTCCATTTCAGCTGGGAGCGCCCCCAGGGCTGCATCATTCCCAGGTCACGTGGGTCCGTCCCTGCGGCATGTATCTATTTTGCTTATGCCTTTAGTTCACCTTGCTGGGGGCGCCCCTCGGGCTGCATCATCCCCAAGCCGCTCGGGCCTGACCCGGTGGCGTGTATCTTTCTCGCATCTATCTAAGTTGGTTTGCTCTTTCATGCTCAACCTGCTATGATCATCGTCCGCTACCTACCACAGGCCCCTTCTTTCTTTCCACTCATGCAAATCGCTTGCACGTTAAAAGGGGGGGGTGGGCTGAGCATCACGACTCAGGGGCTCTTACTGGCTCTCCAGCCCTCACCTCCTGGCCTTGTCCATGGCATCGCGACCTGGCATACCAGCGACGGCTGAGCTCGCTCGAGGGCCGGAACCTGAGGACGTAGAGCATTTGCATCTAACCATCTTGCAGGAATGTACCACCAACAAAGGCCCAGAGCAAGGCACAACCCGCCTTGAGGTAGGGCCCCGTGAGTCCTGCGCTGGCTCACGGGTGCCCAGATACACCTCGTCTAGCCCTACCATGCCAGCCACGTGTCAGGGCGGGGCTGTACACGCCCCAGGGGCTCCTCCCGGAGGGGGGCCCCCTCCCACGTACTAGTGGAAGCACCATGCTCCGCGCTGGCTAACGACACTGTCGAGGAGCGGCTATGCCCGTACACATGCGGAAGCGCTATGCTCCGCGCTGGTGATAAACAACTGGGGGCAGCCCACAGTTGTATCAACCTCAGGGAGCCCAGAGCTCAGTGTCTGGCCTCATCACAACGCCTCCCCTCGGGAGCGCCGCACGAGGGGGCTGGACACGGGGGCTACTCCGGGCCACGCCCGAGCGCATGCCACCCAGCCAGGTCCCTTGGACCTGGTCGTCGCGCGCCTCTCCTCGAGCAGAGCCAAGGTATGAAGACCGTTCGAGTGTCAAGGGGGACTCCTGAGCATCGCGACTCATGAGCCTAACTAGTCACGTAGCCCCTCACCCCTTAGTTCCAAAAGGCTAACGACGGTTGAGGTATGCGCGGGGCCGGGCCCTGCCGGCGTAGAACGACAAATCCACCCCTACACCCCTCCCTATTTGCTGTTTACGCGTCAAGGGGGACTCCTAAGCATCGCGACTCAGGAGCCTAACTTGTCACGTAGCCCCTCACTCCTTAGTCCCGTCCTGGTGATCCGGTCGGGGCTAACGGCGGCTGAGGTATGCGCGGGGCCGGGCCCTGCCGACGTAGAACACAAAGCAAATAGGAAGAAAAACTGCAAAATCCTGGAAATTCAGAAGCAAACATTACAAACCATAAATTGTTCTCACAATGCCAAACACAAGTTTAAATGCCTCCACGAGGCACGGTGCATGTTGCAGGAGTTGGAACAAGACAGAAGCCGTGAGGAGATCACCCTTGGGTAGCACCGCCGCTCGTGGTAGGGTTGCGCTTGTCAGCTCCACCCCCCGAAGCCGCGAAGCCGGCAGCACCTCGCTTGGGCGCGGTGATGAAGGCACGGTACTTCGCCAACAAGGCCTCTGCTCGGCCCTCCACAGCCTCAGCAGCAGCGGCGGCAAGCTCGCCACTCATAGGCTCCAGCAGACCGTCGAGGTCGGCGTTGGGGTCACAAAGGTAGACGTGGATGAGGACGCACGTCAGCGCTGCAGAAGAAAGGACGCGAGCTTCGGCCTCGGACATGGGGCCGATGCCGTCCACGACATCCTCAAGCGCCTGGACCAAGAAGGAAAGCAGCTCAGCGGGGCCGTCCTCGGCGCCAGCCAGTGGCTTCTCCAAGCCGCCGTCGTAGAGTGTCTTCAGCGATGTGTGGGTCCTCTCCTCCAGCTTCGCGAAGGCCACCCGATCCTCAGCCAGGACCTTCGCCTTGGCGTCCAGCTCGACCCTCTCCGCCTTCAGCGCATGCTCCAGCATCTCCAGCCGGCCGCGATCAGCTGAGAGCTCGGCGCCGCGGCCCCTGACGGCAGCCTCCCGAGCCTTCATCTCCTCCTCCTTCTCCTGGCGGTCGCGGACCTCCTTGGCAAGCTCGTCACGCAGGCCTTGCAGCTCGTCCTCCAGCGCCTTGCAGCAGCCCCAGACATTTGAAGCGTCCTCCAAAGCCGCATCGCGAGCGGCCTTGGCCTGGGAGGTGACTTGCTTATCCTCCTCGGAGCCCGACACAACCTGGCTCAGCGCTGCTCGGACGGAAGCGTCAGAGCAGATCCAACCGGAGACCAACTCCAGGCGCCCGACCACCAGGCGGGGGTTGGCGCCCTGGAGATCTTCTCGCAGCTGACCCAGCTCGGCAGCTGCGCGATCCAAGACGGTGAAAGAAGTGGGGGAGACGATAGCCGGTGGAGCAGGAGGAGAAGACGACAGCGTGATCACGACTTCAGGCCTCGGGGCCTTCTGAGCCTCGGTGGCCTCAACGACAGCGTCAAGCGCGGGCGCCTCCGGAGTCAGCAGGGCCACGGGGGCTGGATCCACGCCAGTGCGTCCCTCCTGGCCTTGCGAGGATGACTGGGCAGGGGAGGTGCGAGCCCTGCTGCCTCCTTTTCCCGTAGATGAAGGCGCAAACCCAGCAAATGAGCTTGCCCCGAGTAGGGTCGCCGAGGCCCCATTCAGCCTCTTCGTCGCAGGCGGCAGCCTAGCCAAAAGATGAAAGACATCAAGCCTTGACGACAGAAACAGGAGTAAAGCAGAAGTCAAGCACTTACTGGTCGTTTGCCGCGGGCTCAAACGGCCTCCGGCAAAGCTTAAAGCCCGAAAGCCTCTTGCGGGGCTCAGCCTCGGGAGGTCTGGAAGCAGAGGAAGGTGCACCAGAGGGGCTGGAGCTGGCTTCAGGCAGCCCCAGGGCTGGGGTAGACCCTTGGGAGATCAGCCCCGTCCTGTCCTTCTTTGGGACCAAGGGCGGGTCCTCTCCTCCTCGCCTGGCGCCGGCCTCGTCGTCGTCCGGCATGGAGCGGAGGGCGCTGGACCTGCGCCAAGGGGAGGTCTCCCCCGTCCCCTCGGTGGTCGCCTCGGAGTCGTGCTCTTCCTCCTCCTCCTCATCTTCCTCCTCCCCCCTGCCGGAGTCGTCGGAGGACAGGTACACCGTTGTCGTCGCCGCCAGATCCCCAGGAGCTTTCGCCGGTACCAGCCCGTCCCCGTTGAAGGTGGTCATGGCGTTCACCACCAACTCCCAGTCGTCGCGGAGGAACAAGGGGACCGGAGCGCCCTCCGGGTGACGGTGTCCTGGACTAGGGGGTACTCACCACGTCGTCTCCCGATCAGTTGGATTGGGCCGAGGACCCCCAGGGCCGCATACTCATGGGCCAGTCCGGACAGGTGCCGCATACAAGGAAGATTCCACAAGACTTGGTGATCAAGACAAGGACTCCTCCCCACCGGCCAGATTCGGCTAGGGACTCTTGTTATCCTAGGCCTCTCGTGCATTATATAAACCAGGGCCAGGCTAGTCGACACATATACAATATACAACAATCATACCATATGCTAGCTTCTAGGGTTTAGCCTCCTTGATCTCGTGGTAGATCTACTCTTGTACTACCCATATCATCAATATTAATCAAGCAGGAGTAGGGTATTACCTCCATCGAGAGGGCCCGAACCTGGGTAAAAACATCGTGTCCCTTGTCTCCTGTTACCATCCGCCTAGACGCACAGTTCGGGACCCCCTACCCAAGATCCGTCGGTTTTGACACCGACATTGGTGCTTTCATTGAGAGTTCCTCTGTGTGTTCGGCAAAAGGTCGATGACTCGCCTGCATATCAACTGCGACTTCAGCATCTTCGTCACCAGTTCGACTGATCACCTTGGTTCGACCAAGGACTGCGCCCTATCTCCGATCGTCATGTTCGGATGAGGGCCTTCATCAACATCAGCTCCGATCTCTATTAGATCATGGAGGAATTATCCAGTGAGCCCGGGGGCTCAACGTCAGCAATTCCCTCGGGCGACCGTGCTGTTTTCCTGGACAGCGAACTTGTTTCCGCCGTCACCGCCTCCTCGAGCGTCAGTTCGACGATTCCTTTGGTGAAATAGTGCGGAATTGACTCTACAACAACCCTGGAAAATTTCGTCGAGTTCCGATGGAGGAATCTCTGGCAATCCACGATATACCGGAGCCGCATTGAATCTGGACGAGAATCCGGACGAGTTTAGGGTGTGGTGTCCAGCTTCTAGCTCGGACTTCCTTTGGAAGATCCAACCGTTGATCGGCTGCAGAATTCCTATATCTACCACCCCTCAAAGTTTCAGCTCGATCCGACCGTCCAAACTCCGGGAACCTTCCGATTAGTGCATCACTTTTCGGATCTGTTTTCTGCGCGAAAACGAATCCGACCTGAGTTCATCTTTTTTATGAACGGGATTTCGGACATCCTTTTTGAAGAAAGTTTTGTATGGGGTATTGTGTTTTGTTTCCGAACACATCCCACTAACTTTAAGATCTTTTGAACATGATCTTCAACATCATGCTGGTGTCAAACCAGTCCGGCAATATTGCTCCACGGCCACCGACCGCGCGCTTAGACACGTCGTCACTTTGTTGAGCCGAGCTCAACTTCTTCGGATCACCATCTCGGCAAGCCGAACAAGAGTCCGCATCGCGAAGGATAAATCATCACCAACATCGCCGCCCCACGGATTACACGGAGCGGGCATACCGCATCGCCGCACGGTCGCTTCATCAAGCCGGCATCGACCACTTCACGACCTGCATCGGCAGGGCCGCACTATTGCTTCTTCAAGCTGGTGTCCATCACGCCGACCTACTTCGACATCTCGGCTGGACCAGGGGCTTCGCCATCTCTTCATCGACCTACTCCGGACACTTCGGCGTCACTAGCCGACCAAGCAATGGGTGCGCGGATCGAGTCCCAATTTTGGGAATCACCTTCCTTCGGATTGCTACAACAAATAAACCAGGTGCTATTAATCCTATTATTTCTTTTTGTTTGTTTGGGTTAATTTTTCCCAAGGAATTATTACTCTGGTTTGTCCATCATATGTACACAGGTCTATCAAATGGTGGCTGCATTATCGACGGTCGCATGATGGTTCGGTCAGTTTCCGTACATAGTCCGGCGAACGCCGCATCCGGAACTCGAACCGACCTGTGAATTCAGGCCTTGCCACGCCTTTACCGCATCACGCCGCCGCCCTGCATCGACATTGACTTCGGCGCCAGGCCATATTTCTTTTATTACTCACTTTGCATAAACTATTTATTATGCAACGATTTTTTTTAAATTATCACTATTACTATTATATCCGGTTTGCACTATTTTTTGTGCATAGAAAAATGATCCAGCCGGACTATATCCTTTGACGTCACCTCGGCTGGACGGAGGGCTTCGTCAACATTTCATTACCCCATGCCAGGGACTTCGGCATCACTCTGCCGTCCTGCATTGACCGTGCTATGTCACCACTTCGGAGTGCCGAGCTCTTTGCTCCGCCACCTCAGGACCGGCTTGGGGGATGGAACCTTGTCCCGCATCAAGCTCGGACCGCGTCGTCAATACCGAACACATTAACCAGCTAAGTTGCCTTCATGCTCAAAAATTTCTAACTTGTGTTCAGTTTGACCAAGCATTATACTTTTTTGGAAAATAGTTGCTTGTAAAAATTTTCCGTGTCGAAACTTTGTTTGCACACACTTGACACGCTACCCGCGCTCATTATACCCGGGGGCTTCTTTAACAGAAGCTTATTAATTCGGGCTTTATGCCCAACATATGTGTCACACTTCCGCATGTACCTTTTATTCACCATTATATGCATCGATATGACTTAAGTTTTGGCCAAGCTGGGTTGCTCGGATCCCGTGCTTACCCCTCACGCTCCTGATTGTTCGGCTAGGTGGTAAAGGGAGCACCTCTGCGATTATTCTTGCCGGGTCACCGGATGTGTACCTCGATCGGTGAATCCAAAAGCTAGCATTATTAATGGAATACTCGGTCGATTAACTAAAAGATGATTTCTTACATATATATTTACCTGCCCCAGATGTTTTTCTCGCTTTTTCGCAGTCCGGACATGCACTTTAGGGCATGCCTCCCGAGAAAGGAACCCTACCGGGACTATTCTCCCTGGAAGATGTTTCTTACTAACCATGTAATATAACATAACTAGTTGGGCACTTGTCTGATAAAGCACTAATGACCCCTACGCCTGGTCTCCACGCATGCCCTAGTTTTTATAACCGCGAGGGTATTCGGACACACCTGCACTATTGGGTCCAGAGGTTAAAGCGAAAAAGGTCCGCTACGACAAACGATCTACAATCCGGCTAGAAGGCATTCTACATGTCACCTTACATTTTATAGTCAACTTTGCCCAAGTCACTTGGGGGCTCTTATGTTTATTTGAGCCGTTCATACTAAGTGTTTTTCTTCTTAGTCGCTGCAAAGTTAAAGCACTACGAAGCACTTTTTTTTCTAAAGTCCAATTTTCGGATTGGCACGAACACTTGATCTTGTTCGGACGTCATGTTTTTACCGACATTTTTGGTTTTCCAAGCTTTTGGCACTTTTAACTATTTGTGTGTTTTCAAGACAAGTCTCGCAAGGCAACGCCAGACACCTTTAGAGATTCGCAAAAACATTCTCGGATATTGCTACAGATGCATCGATTTGAATTGTGTCTTCGGTCAATAGTTGGGTTGCCCGGCTCCAGGCTTGCCTCCTACGTTCCGCTTTGTTCGGCTAGGTGTGCAAAGGGAGAACCACTGCGATTGTGCTTCCAGCTC
The DNA here is from genome assembly GCA_021605145.1 of Aegilops bicornis. NCBI lineage: Eukaryota > Viridiplantae > Streptophyta > Magnoliopsida > Poales > Poaceae > Aegilops > Aegilops bicornis. The sequence goes on from CM038674.1 coordinate 637,287,570, forward strand.
GCATGGTCAAGCACCTCAGTGGAGAAAGCCGAAAACTGACTGTCACAATAGGTGTAAAGTGGCCAGCGATCGGATGACTATATTAAATGACGGGCCATTCATAAAATTGGCCGAAGTGTTTCCGGCTTGACCTCGACTGTCGCCGAACACTACAGGGGCTATTAACTGGCCTCCCAAACTAAATCCTCGATATTTTGCTCTTACATTGGAGCCGAGGTTTCAAGATCATGCTTAGCATGACAACCAAAGAAAGGAACCGATAGCGGGACTATTTTCTTTGGAAGACATTTCTTCTATTAAACAGTAATATAACATGTCTCTCCGCTGCACCTTTGTTTATAAAACCATATGGCCAGATTGCCTTGTTTGTTGTAAATCTTTGCCCTCATAAAGGCTTTATAAAGTAGGACAAACACTCCTCGGCTATTGGCCGAGGAGGTGGAAGCTGATGGTCGGTCAATAAAGTTTTGTACAATACGGATTCGAGCACTAATGACGTAAAGTACTTGGATACATAGAGTCATTACTCATAATTTGTGATTTTACTATGGATATCGATCCTTAATTCGGCCTCCCGTGCCCGCATTAAGGCTCGGGGGCTACTGGGCTTCGGGCTTATTATTTACAAATATTAAAGGGGCACATCGATCCCCTGATCTGGTATTGCCACCCGACCAGTGTCTTGGGGGCTCTTGCATTGCCCGTCCAATGCGAGAAAATTTTAAGTGTAATGAGTCTCCGAGGAGATTTTGATCCTCGGGTTGGTCGCCCGCACCCAACCCGAGTCTTGAGGATCGAGCACGCCGCTTTTTGTGTCCCAAGTATTCGCCGAGCTAGGACTTGATCCTCGGAATCGATTTTGCAAATCAACCTGAGTCTCAGCAGCTATGGGGATCAGCGGTCTTATGTCATCCTTCATGGGCATCTCGGGTTTTAGACCGATACACACCTTGAGGGCTACTGGCCATGTATCTCGGCAGAGAATAAATTGCATCAATCAAAAATATTGACAAAAATCGGCCCACATTCGGGATGGTGCACCACCTCGGAAGCAGTCCGACATAAAGCTCAGACGCTAGTGGCTGGCTCCATAGAGGGCATTTCCGGCATTAAGCTCGGCTAAACTCCTTCAAACTTCTTTGAACCAAGGTGATTTACGACACCTCAGATATAGTCCGGCGTTGGAGCTCGGATACATAGTCCGCGTTGAGCTCGGACACAGTCCGGCGTTGGAGCTCGGATACATAGTCCGGCGATAGAGCTAGGAAGCAGTCCGGCGTTGGTGCTCGCCGCAAAAATACCTCGAATGCAGTCCGGCGTTGGAGCTCGGACGCAAGAGGACACTGCCTCCCGGGAACAACTTCAACCCCGAGGTGTGGCATAAAAATAACAATAACAAGGCATTGATAAAGGCCGGAAACTTAAAGGGGCTCCTCGGATACCCGACGTGTAAACTCTTCGGATGCACTACGGCGATCCTGAAGATCGAAGATGAGGAGATTTGTTGAACCAGTTTTCAAGACCGACGCATCAAGATGAAGAACAGTTCGGAAGAATCGAGGAGCCGCCCCTAACTTGAAGACCGGTTCAGGTTATCGACGGTGTCCTGGACTAGGGGTACTCACCACGTCGTCTCCCGATCGCTTGGATTGGGCCGAGGACCCCAGGGCCGCATACTCATGGGCCAGTCCGGACAAAGCCGCATACAAGGAAGATTCCACAAGACTTGGTGATCAAGACAAGGACTCCTCCCCACCGCGTGATTCGGGTTAGGACTCTTGTTATCCTAGGCCTCGGTGCATTATATAAACCAGGGCCAAAGCTAGTTGACACATATACAATATACAACAATCATACCATAGGCTAGCTTCTAGGGTTTAGCCTCCTTGATCTCGTGGTAGATCTACTCTTGTACTACCCATATCATCAATATTAATCAAGGTGAGTAGGGTATTACCTCCATCGAGAGGGCCCGAACCTGGGTAAAAACATCGTGTCCCTTGTCTCCTGTTACCATCCGCCTAGACGCATAGTTCGGGACCCCCTACTCGAGATCCGCCGGTTTTGACACCGACACCGGGCTTGCCACATCCACCCCGACCAGGGAGCGGAGGGCCATGGCCAGATCCTCGTCGGCCAGGGCCACCGAGCTTAGGCGGAGGACGGCGTCCGCATCCTCGAGCCTCCACAACGGGCGCGAGTGCGCCTGAAGTGGAGCCACCCGGTGCGCCAAGAACTCCCTGAGGAGTGTGGTCCCGGTCAGCTTCGCCGCCCTCAGGTTGCCCGGCCTCAGGTCCGTGTTCATCTTCTCCAACACCAGCTTCACCCGATGGTCGTCGAGCTTCGCACGAGACCACGCTTCGACGGCCTGGGGCTTCCCTGTGGGCAGCGCCAGCCGGGGGTGGATGCGTCTGGCGTCCATCATGACCCACTTGCTCCGGAAGCCGTCGACCCTCTTCCCAGCCTTCGATATGGCGTTGGCTTTGGAGTATGCAACAAAGCCCGCGCACGCAGAGATGTGGGCGCCAGAAACTTGGAGGGAGAAGAAATGGCGCAACAAGGCCACCGAGGGCATCACCCCGGCGTGTGCCTCGCAGTAGTAGGCAAAGATCGCCAGGAGAAGGACAGAGTTGGGGTGGAGATGCAGGGCATGCAGATTGTATTGGCGGAGAACATCAAAGAAGAACTCGGAGAAAGGAGGCACCAGACCAGTGATGACGACACTCATGAAGAACAGATAGAAGGTGCTCCCCTTGTCTTCTGGCTGAGCGGAGCTGGGCCAGAGCACGGTCTCCCCCATCTCGCTGCCCTGCGCCACCGTCATTAGGCGCGTGAGGGTGAGATTCTTCTCTGTCATGTTTGGGGGATCCAGAGCCGGCGAGTACCAAGCCAGTGGAGCCCCGGCCGGGGTCTTGCGAGGCGCCATTGCTCGCCGGAGGTGAGAGGATGAGGCGGATCCGGAAGATTTCGGAAGCAAGAGGGCAAAGGGCAAGAAAGGGGATCTGAAGCAAGATGAATGAGAGCAATGAAAGTAAGCCTAACCTGGACCAACCCTTTTGTCAGTCGGGCTGTTGCCGAGACAACGTGGGGAAGCGGAGACGCCCACGTCCAATCAACCGCCACGTGGCACCCAAGGCCGCATGCTGTTGGAGCCCATGGCGCTCCGAACTTGCCCCTCCGCTTTCGTGCTAAGCCAAGTCCGAGCGCGCCTTGGGCACGGGGGCTACTGTCGGTGTTCTGGGAATGGGGGTCCTAGACTTGCCTATCTGCGGCCTGCGGCGTGGCTCAAGTGGTGGCCCAATGCGGCCATTCTTCGTCTACTTAAGCTCAAGACCCTCACGAGGGGCCAAGCCTCGTGGGCGGACGACGGAAGGCTTCCTCAGGGGCGGCCTCACCAGGCAAGCTCGCGAGGAGGCGGAGAGATCAAGGCAAGGGTACCTTGTGAGGTGCTCGTGATGCAAGCCATGACGATCGAGACCAGGCGGGCGCCAGCCTGTGCAGTGTCCTTGTTTCCTCTTTGGTGCAAAGGGAGCAAGCGCAGGCGCGGAGTACCGAGGCGTCAAGTAAAGGTCACCGTTTCAGTGCAACGAGACCAAGACCAGCAGAGCGGCAGGAAGGAGGTCACCGTGGAGCCCAAGATGGCGTCATCGCCAGTGCCTTTGGCAGCCGAAGACTAACTTTAGTCAGGATAAGTTGTACTAGACGTTCCCCTTCAAATCCCGCCATTATGGAATCCCTTCCCACTCAATATTTGGGAAGAGGACCAGGGCCTCTATATATAGGTATAGCCACCACGGTAGGAGGGGGGACAGAGATCTGACCTAGAGCCACAGAGGTGGAGCAATTCCTCTCTAAGCACACCACCACAAGAACATCCCTCGCGAGGCTGTTCTTCCTTTGTACTGTTCATCATCAGCCCCTGAGGCAATCCACACACCACGCAGTGGAGTAGGGTATTACACCACAATGGTGGCCTGAACTAGTATAAACCTCGTGTCTCTCGTGTTGTTCATTTGGTATCTTAGATTCTCAGTGAGGCTTTGGGACGTGGATTGGTAGGGGGAAGATCTCCGTGCGCACCCCAGAGTTCGAACCTTAAGGGTTTTGCCGGAACCTGATATCCGACAACGGAGACGAGACTTCAAGGAATTCTTGGAAGTGATCAAGCGAGTGACAACATCATGGTTGTGTGTGCAGTTGAAGGAGAAGGCCTTCATCATGGCAGAGTGAGCCTTGCCGATAAAGCAAGCAAAAATCCCAAAGGGCGCCGAGCTGGCATGAGCAGGATGGGAACTAGCGGCAGACCTACAAGCAGGAGCAAACTTGGAGGAACCTTTTGAAGCAAAATCATTGTCCATGTGAGGAGGAATAATCCACTTCTCATGCACATGGGTGCGGACAAGGGAGAAGGGAGCCACACTCTCAATAAGAGCCTGAATGAATGGAGCATGAGGAAAGGCACGCTTATATTGAAAGCTAGCAAGCCGGATTTCATGCCAAAGGAAATGAGGAACATTAATCTTGTCTTTGGGAGACTCATAGAGACGAGACATGAGATCAATGCAATAACTGTTGCAAGAACCTTTGTCACCCATCTTAGGATAGATGGTGCGAATGATGCATTGATAGATGATGTAGTACGGAGATCTCCAAATAGAAACTTGATTCAGATCCTTTAGCTTTTCCTCCTCAGTTAGTTCATCAATTCCCTTTAGGAGATAGCCACATGCCTCAACCCCTTTGGGTTTGTGTTTTGGATCATCTTTATGGATCTTGAATCCAGTGTCCGGAAACCCAAGAGCAGCAACAAATTGAGCATAAGTGGCAGTGAGCTCTGTATTAGATGTCATCCAGGTGACGGTCTTGTTAGGAGCAAAGAAGCAAGTGTCATAAAACTGATGGATTGCAGCCTGATTAAAGTCATGCTGAAAGGCAAACGGAGCAGCAAGACCAGCTGACTCAATGAGCTCAATGGCACCTGGATACTTCACGGGATGTTTCTGAATATAATCTAAGTCAATGAAGTGGTGTAGAGACAAACCCATTGGGAGGACAACAGAGGTATAGATGTCAGCCTGAACATTGGTGCGAACTGTTGATCCAAAAAATCTTGAACCACTTCAAATTGATCAACATCATGCCGGAACTTAAGATATGCTGGCTTGGGCACTTTGGTGAAGTCCTTGAGGATATGCCCATGAAGTTGGGGGGCCTAAAGAGGTATGTGGCGACCATCGGCATGCGGCTGATCGGGAGGAGGAGCAGGCATGTGAGAGGCCCGGCAAGAACCGCGGGGGCGGGACGAAAACGTCACACACGCACCGCGTTCCTCCTCCTCCTCCATCTCTTCTTCATAGTCAGAACCCTCGGAAGAGGAGGATTCCGAGATCACATGGAGTTTTCTAGCATGATTGCAGGGACGCAGCTCCTCCTGAGAGTCATCAGAACCACCACGACGGGAGGCTGAAATCAAGAGGAGAGGAACATGGACAGCCATAGTGAGCCCCAGACCCGAATGGAGACAGAGATGATGAAAACTTGAAACAAAAAAGGACATAATTACCGCGGGTAGAGGTACCCCCGGCATCCTTGTGAGCGGTACGCTTGTTTTTCACCATCGTGGGACGAACCTCACCTGAGAGATTATCCACGAGCGAAAGGGGATCACAAACGTTTGCACGAAAGAGTGACGGAATCGAGAGAGAGAGAGAGAGAGAGAGAGAACCGAGAAGCACAATGCTATGTCTTGAGCTTGCGTTGGTTTTCCTTGAAGAGGAAAGGGTGATGCAGCAATAGTAGCGTAAGTATTTCCCTCAGTTTTTGAGAACCAAGGTATCAATCTAGTAGGAGGCTCCTCACAAGTCCCACGCAACTACACAAACAAACAAAGAACTCGCAACCAACGCGATAAAGGGATTGTCAATCCCTTCACGGCCACTTGCGAAAGTGAGATCTGATAGAGATAATATGATAAGATAAATATATTTTTGGTATTTTATGATATAGATTGGAAAAGTAAAGATGCAAGTAAAAGTAGATTGAAAGCTTATATGATAAAAGATAGACCCGGGGGCCATAGATTTCACTAGAGGCTTCTCTCAAGATAGCATAAGTATTACGATGGGTGAACAAATTACTGTCGAGCAATTGATAGAAAAGCGAATAATTATGAGATTATCTAGGCATGATCATGTATATAGGCATCACGTCTGTGACAAGTAGACCGACTCCTTCCTGCATCTACTACTATTACTCCACACATCGACCGCCATCCAGCATGCATCTAGAGTATTAAGTTCATAAGAACATAGTAACGCTTTAAGAAATATGACATGATGTAGAGGGATAAACTCATGCAATATGATATAAACCCCATCTTTTTATCCTCGATGGCAACAATACAATACGTGCCTTGCTGCCCCTGCTGTCATTGGGAAAGGACACCACAGGATTGAACCCAAAGCTAAGCACTTCTCCCATGGCAAGAAAGATCAATCTAGTAGGCCAAACCAAACCGATAATTCGAAGAGACTTGGAAAGATAACTCAATCATACATAAAAGAATTCAGAGGAGATTCAAATATTTCTCATAGATAAACTTGATCATAAACCCACAATTCATCGGATCTCGACAAACACACCGCAAAAAGAGTTACATCGAATAGATCTCCACAAGAGAGGGGAGAACATGGTATTGAGATCCAAAAAGAAGCCATCTAGCTAATAACTATGGACCCGAAGGTCTGTGGTAAACTACTCACAACTCATCGGAAGGGCTATGGTGTTGATGTAGAAGCCCTCCATGGTTGATTCCCCCTCCGGCGAAGCATCGGCGAAGGCTCCAAGATGGGATCTCGCAGATACAGAAGGTTACGGTGGCAGAAATATTTATTCGGTGGCTCCCTGGATGTTTTTGGGGTACGTGGGTATATATAGGAGGAACAAGTACGTCGGTGGCCGCCCGAGGGGCCCACGAGATAGGGGGTACGCCCTGTAGGGGTGGGCGCGCCCTCCACCCTCGTGTCCGCCTCGGCTGCTTCTTGGCTTGCACTCCAAGTCCTCTGGATCACGTTTGTTCCAAAAATCACGCTCCCAAAGGTTTCATTCCGTTTGGACTCCTTTGATATTCCTTTTCTTCGAAATACTAAAATAGGAAAAAAAACAAAAATACGGGCTGGGCCTCCGGTTAGTAGGTTAGTCCCAAAAATGATATAAATGTGTAAAATAAAGCCCATAAACATCCAAAACAGGTAATATAATAGCATGGAACAATAAAAAAATATCAAGCATCCCCAAGCTTAATTCTTGCTCGTCCTCGAGTAGGTAAATGATAAAAACAGAAACTTTGATGTGGAATGCTACCTAGCATAATTCTCAATGTATTTCTCTTTATTGTGGCATGAATGTTCAGATCCAAATGATTCAAAATAAAAGTTCATATTGACATAAGAAATAGTAATACTTCAAGCATACTAATAAAAGTAATAATGTCTTCTTAAAATAACATGGCTAAAGAAAGTTCATCTCTACAAAATCATATAGTTAGGTTGTGCTTCATTTTTGTCACACAAAAATGTTCCCAAATTCTACACCCCCGATGAAAAGCCAAGCAATTGTTTCGTACTTAAATAATCTCAAACTTTTTCAACTTTCACGCAATACATGAGCGTGAGCCATGGATATAGCACTATGGGTGGAATAGAATAATGATAGGGATTGTGTGGAGAAGACAAAAAAGGAAAAAAGTCTCACATTGACGAGGATAATTAACGGGCTATGGAGATGCCCATCAATTGATGTCAATATGAGGAGTAGGGATTGCCATGCAACGGATGCACTAGAGCTATAAATGTATGAAAGCTCAACAAAAGAAACTAGTGGGTGTGCATCCAACTTGCTTGCTCACGAAGACCTAGGGCATCTGAGGAAGCCCATCGTAGGAATATACAAGCCAAGTTCTATAATAAAAAATTCCCACTAGTGTATGAAAGTGACAACATATGAGACTCACTATATGAAGAACATGGTGCTACTTTGAAGCACAAGTGTGCAAAAGAGATAGTAACATTGCCCCCTTTTTTCTTTTATTCTTTTTTCCTTTTTTTATTTTTTCTTTTATTCTTTTTTCCTTTTTTTATTTTTTCTTTTTTTCTTTGGCCTTTCTTTTTTTCTTTGGCCTTTTTTTTCTTTGGCCTTTTTTTTTCTTTGGCCTTTCCCCTTTTTTTTCTTTGGGGACAATGCTCTAATAATGATGATCATCGCATTTCTATATATTTACAACTCATGAATTACAACTCGAAACTAGAACAAGATATGACTCTATATGAATGCCTCCGGCGTACCGGGATGGGTAATGAATCAAGAGTGACATGTATGAAAATTTATGCATGGTGGCTTTGCCACAAATACGATGTCAAATACATGATCATGCAAGGCAATATGACAATAGTAACGCATGTCATGATGAAAAACGGAACGGTGGAGAGTTGCATGGCAATATATCTCGGAATGGCTATGGAAATGCCATAAATAGGTAGGTATGGCAGCTGTTTTGAGGAAGATATAAGGAGGTTTATGTGTGATAGAGCGTATCATATCACGGGGTTTGGATGCACCGGCGAAGTTTTACCAACTCTCAAGGTGAGAAAGGGCAATGCACGGTACCAAAGAGGCTAGCAATGATGGAAAGGTAAAAATGCGTATAATCCATGGACTCAACAGTAGTCAAAAGAACTCATATACTTATTGCAAAAATTTAGAAGTCATCAAAAACCAAGCACTACGCGCATGCTCCTAGAGGGATAGATTGGTAGGAAAAGACCATCGCTCGTCCCCGACCGCCACTCATAAGGATGCACAATTCAAGGACACTTCATGTTTCAAAAATTTTACACAACTTTAACCATACGTGCATGCTACGGGACTTTCTAACTTCAACACAAGTATTCTTTAAATTCATAATCACCCAACTAGCATGACTTTAATACCACCACCTCCATATCTCAAAACAATTATCAAGTATCAAATTGATCATAGCATTCAATTCACTTCCTATGATAGTTTTTATTATACCCAACTTGGATGCCTACCATTCTAGGACCAATTTTATAACCATAGCAAATACCATGCTGTTCTAGAAGACTCTCAAAATAATATAAGTTAAGCATGAGAGATCAACAATTTCTTCAAAATTAATCCACTGCCGTGCTCTAAAAGATATAAGTGAAGCACTAGAGCAAAAATTATCTAGCTCAAAAGATATAAGTGAAGCACATAGAGTATTCTAATAAATTTCAATCAAGTAGGCTTCTCCAAAAAGGTGTATACAGCAAGGATGATTGTGGTAAACTAAAAAGCAAAGACTAATATCATATACGACGCTCCAAGCAAAACACATATCATGTGGCGAATAAATATATAGCTCCAAGTAAAGTTACCAATGAACAAAGACGAAAGAGGGGATGCCTTCCCGGGGCATCCCCAAGCTTAGGCTTTTGGCTATTCTTGAATATCTTGGGGTGCCATGGGAATCCCCAAGCTTAGGATTTTGCCACTCCTTATTCCATAGTCCATCAAATCTTTACCCAAAACTTGAAAACTTCACAACACAAAACTCAACAGGAAATCTTATAAGCTCCATTAGTGCAAGAAAGAAAAACCACCACATAAGGTACTGTAATGAACTCATTCTTTATTTATATTGGTGTTAAACCTACTGTATTCCAAGTTCTCTATGGTTCATACCCTTATATACTAGCCATAGATGCATCAAAATAAGCAAACAACACACGAAAGGCAGAATCTGTCAAAAACAGAACAGTCTATAGCAATCTGTAACTTTCGGTTACTTCTGGAACTCACAAAATCCTACCAAAATAGGATGTCCTAGGCAATTTGTTATTAATCTACAAAAAAAATCAACGCAAAAGCATGTTTCTGTGATTTATTGAATTTTTTCTTGTGAACGCAAAGTTTCTGTTTTTCAAGAGAATCAAATTAACTCATACCATAGGTTATCCTATAGGTTCTACTTGGCACAAACACTAAATAAAACATGAAAACACATCTAAACAGAAAGTAGATGCAAATTTTATTACTAAACAGGAACAAAAACAAAGAACACAAAGAAAATTGGGTTGCCTCCCAACTAGCGCTATCGTTTAACGCCCCTAGCTAGGCATAAAAGCGAAGATAGATCTAACTAGTGCCATCTTTGGAACTTGATTCATAAGTAGCTCGCATGATAGATTCATAAGGTAATTTAATCTTCTTTCTTGGAAAGTGCTCCATGCCTTTCCTTAATGGAAATTGGAATCTAATATTCCCTTCCTTGATATCAATAATCGCGCCAATCGTTCTAAGGAAAGGTCTACCAAGAATAATAGGGCAAGAAAGATTGCAATCTATATCAAGAACGATAAAATCAACGGGAACCAAATTTCTATTTGCAACAATAAGGAGATCACTGATTCTTCCCATTGGCTTTTTAATGGTGGAATCCGCAAGGTGCAAATTTAAAGAGCAATCATCAAGATCATGGAAACCTAGAATATCACATAAAGTTTTCGGAATCGTGGAAACACTAGCACCCAAATCACACAAAGCAAAACACTCATGATCTTTAATTTTAATATTTATAGTAGGTTCCCACTCATCATTAAGTTTTCTAGGTATAGAAACTTCCAAATTAAGTTTTTCATCAAAAGATTACATCAAGGCATCAACGATATTTTTGGTAAAAGCTTTATTTTGACTATAAGCATGAGGAGAATTCACAACGGATTGCAACAAGGAAATACAACTTTCTAAAGAACAATTATCACAATCAAATTCCTTGAAATCCGAGATAGTGGGTTCAATGCTATTTAAAGTCATGACCTCTCCAATCCCACTTTTACCAAATTTAGCATCAAGATCTAAAAACTCAATTATTGGGACGCCTTCTAACTAAAGTTGACTCATCTCCAGTCCCATTATTATTAAGATTCATATTGCAAAACAAAGATCTAATAGGGGACACATCAATAACTTTAAGATCTTCATCATTATTTTCATGGAAACTAGAAGAACACGCTTTTACAAAGCAATCTTTCTTAGCACGCAATCTAGCGGTTCTTTCTTTGCACTCGTGAATGGACACTCTCATTGCTTTGAGAGACTCATTGATATCATGCTTAGGGGAAGTAGATCTAAGTTTAAGTGAATCAACATTAAGCGAAAGTCTATCAATGTTCCTAGCCAAATCATCAACTTTGAGCAATTTTTGTTCAAGCAAGGCATTAAAATTCTTTTGAGAGACCATAAATTCTTTCACACTATTTTCAAAATCAGAGGGCATCTTATTAAAATTACCATAAGAATTATTGTAGGAATTTCCATAATTATTAGAGGAATTGCTAGGGAACGGTCTAGGATTAAAGTTTCCTCTATAAGCATTGTTACAAAAATTATTCCTACAAACAAAATTTACATCCATAGATTCATTATTATTCTCAATCAAGGTAGATAAAGGCATATCATTGGGATCAATAGAAGCACTCTTAGTAGCAAACAATCTCATAAGCTCATCCATCTTTCCACTCAAAACATTAATTTCTTCTATAGCATGCACTTTTTTACTAGTAGATCGTTCGGTGTGCCATTGAGAATAATTACACATAATATTATCAAGAATTTTTGTAGCATCTCCTAAAGTGATTTCCATAAACGTGTCTCCGACGGCTGAATCTAAAAGATTTCTAGAAGAAAAGTTTAATCCGGCATAAATTTTTTGTATGATCATCCATAAGTTCAAACCAAGAGTAAGGCAATTGTGAATCATTAATTTCATTCTTTCCCAAGATTGGGCAACATGCTCATGATCAAGTTGTTTAAAATTCATAATATCGTTCCTAAGGGAGATGATCTTAGCGGGAGGAAAATACTTAGAGATAAAAGCATCTTTGCACTTGTTCCAAGAATCAATACTATTTTTAGGCAAAGACGAAAACCAAACTTTAGCACAATCTCTAAGTGAAAACGGAAATAACTTCAATTTAACAATATCATTATCCATATCTTTTCTCTTTTGCATCTCACACAAATCAACAAAGTTGTTTAGATGGGTAGCGACATCTTCACTAGGAAGGCCGGAGAATTGATCTTTCATAACAAGATTCAGCAAAGTAGCATTGATTTCACAAGACTCAACATCATTAAGAGGAGAAATTGGAGTACTAAGGAAATCATTATTATTGGTATTGGAGAAATTACACAATTTGGTATTATCTTGCGCCATGGCGACAAGTAATCCAACACACAAGCAAACAGAAAAAGGCAAGCAAAAGAGAGAGGAAGAAGAAGACAATCAGAAAAGAGAGGAGATTGGGAAAGAGAGGGCGAATAAAACGGCAAGGGTGAAGTGGGGGAGAGGAAAACGAGAGGCAAATGGCAAATAATGTAAATGCAAGGGAGATGAGTTTGCGATGGGTACTTGGTATGTCTTGACTTGAGCGAAAACCTCCCAAGAACGGCGCCGAAATCCTTCTTGCTACGCCTTGAGCTTATGCGTTGGTTTTCCTTGAAGAGGAAAGTGTGATGCAACAATAGTAGCGTAAGTATTTCCCTCAGTTTTTGAGAACCAAGGTATCAATCCAGTAGGAGGCTCCTCACAAGTCCCACACACCTACACAAACAAAGAAAGAAATCGCAACCAACATGATAAAGGGGTTGTCAATCCCTTCACGGCCACTTACGAAAGTGAGATCTGATAGAGATAATATGATAAGATAAATATATTTTTGGTATTTTATGATATACGTTGGAAAAGTAAAGATGCAAATAAAAGTAGATTGAAAGCTTAAATGATAAAAGATAGACCCGGGGGCCATAGATTTCACTAGAGGCTTCTCTCAAGATAGCATAAGAGTTATGGTGGGTGAAAAAATTACTGTCGAGCAATTGATAGAAAAGCGAATAATTATGAGATTATCTAGGCATGATCATGTATATAGGCATCACGTCCGTGACAAGTAGACCGACTCCTGACTGCATCTACTACTATTACTCCACACATCAACCGCTATGCAGCATGCATCTAGAGTATTAAGTTCATAAGAACAGAGTAACACTTTAAGAAAGATGACATGATGTAGAGGGATAAACTCATGCAATATGATCTAAACCCCATCATTTTATCCTCGATGGCAACAATACAATACGTGCCTTGCTGCCCTAACATCCTTTGGGAAAGGACACCGCAAGATTGAACCCAAAGCTAAGCACTTCTCCCATGGCAAGAAAGATCAATCTAGTAGGCCAAACCAAACTGATAATTCGAAGATACTTGCAAAGATAACTCAATCATACATAAAAGAATTCAGAGGAGATTCAAATATTTCTCATAGATAAACTTGATCATAAACCCACAATTCATCGTATCTCGACAAACACACCGCAAAAAGAGTTACACCGAATAGATCTCCATAAGAGAGGGGGAGAAGATGGTATTGAGATCCAAAAAGAGAGAAGAAGCCATCTAGCTAATAACTATGGACCCGAAGGTCTGTGGTAAACTACTCACAACTCATCGGAAGGGCTATGGTGTTGATGTAGAAGACCTCCATGGTCGATTCCCCCTCCGGCGGAGCGCCGACGAAGGCTCCAAGATGGGATCTCACGGATACCGAAGGTTACGGTGGCGGAAATATTTATTCGGTGGCTCCTTGGATGTTTTCGGGGTACGTGGGTATATATAGGAGGAAGAAGTACGTTGGTGGCTGCCCGAGGGGCCCACGAGATAGGGTGCGTGCCCTGTAGGGGTGGGCGCACCCTCCACCCTCATGGCCGCCTCAACTGCTTCTTGGCTTGCACTCCAAGTCCTCTGGATCACGTTTGTTCCAAAAATCACGCTCCCGAAGGTTTCATTCCGTTTGGACTCCGTTTGATATTCCTTTTCTTCGAAATACTGAAATAGGCAAAAAAACAGCAATACGGGCTGGGCCTCCGGTTAGTAGGTTAGTCCCAAAAATGATATAAATGTGTAAAATAAAGCCCATAAACATCCAAAACAGGTAATATAATAGCATGGAACAATAAAAAATTATAGATACGTTGGAGACATATCACACAACAAGGGAGGAGTATCAGATCAGGAGGAGGGGCGACAACGAGGAGCAGAGGGCGCGGCGAGGCAGCACCCTGCAGGCGACGACGAGGCCCTCCAGGCGGCGCGACAGCGGACTCAAATGAGCAAAGGGGGAAAAGAGGGGATAGGGCAACCGTTCGGCCTGACCCCAGAATATACATGTGACTCGCACTATCATCGAAGGACCAACTGTGGTCGGACTTCTGTGCACTGGTGGACGTGCCAGGCGACTGTCGGCCGGTGAACCACGGACGTCTGAGACCTGGGGGTGATTTTTTGGGCTTGTGCAAGATTTGTTGCACAACATCCGGACTGCCGAAAGTAGTCGGTCGACCGAAGAACGGTGAGTCATCGGACGTCCGAGAACCGTCAGATGACCAATGGCAAAGGGTTTGTTAGATGACACATGCCATCTCTAGAGGAACCAAAAACCAGGAATAGGTATATGACAAAATGTGATGTACAAACAGACATGTAAAATACCACATGATGAGCACCTAGACACGCAGGTTAAGAACCCAAAACATGATTGGACAACCTCTCCTTTTGAGGAGAGTCGGTGGCCAATAGGCCACCATGTGTGAGTATAAGTGTCATGATGCCACAAAAATAGTGTCCTTGGGCTCAATAACACGACTCCATCATTTTAAAGTACCATAGTTCGAAGAACATGGTAACTTTGAGAGTGTTTGTTTTATTTATGCATTATATAGGGTGAGAGTATTCGTGAGTTGAGAGTCTCCCCCTAAATATATGCCTACATCTAAACAAGACATGATGAAAATGCATGAGTGGGTACTAGATTTCACATAATGTTGTCAAGCTCCAAGATACCAAGTTCATGCCTAAGTTGACAAAACCTTGCTTCATCCAATGGCTTGGCGAAGATGTCTGCAAGTTGAATATCTGTACCAACATGATCAATATGAATGTCCCCCTTTTCCACATGATCTCTCAAGAAATGATACCTATATCAATGTGCTTGGTGCGGGTATGATCTTTGGGATTCTCAGCAATATTGATGGCACTTTCATTATCACACAGAAGAGGCACATGTCTATAGGTGATACGTTAATCCTTCAAAGTTTGCCTCATCCATAGTAACTGAGTTGCACAACTGGCGGTTGCAATGTATTCAGCTTCGGCGGTGGAGAGAGCAACACAAGTTCGCTTCTTCGAGGACCAACTTACCAAGGAGCGTCCAAGAAACTGACATGCACCGGAGGTGGACTTTCGTCCGACTTTGTCTCCAGCCCAATCCGCATCTGTGTACCCAATGAGATCAAAATTAGCATCCTTGAAATCTAGCACACATGCATACACTGAACATGATGTCTGGTCTAGATGCACAAAGATAAAGCAATGAACCAATCATGGAGCGGTAAGTATATGGGCCGAAAGGAATACCATTTGTGTCTTCAGTGAGTACAATTTTGGTTGGCATGGGAGTCTTACATGGACTGGCATCAGACATGCGAAACTTCTCTAGAATATCCTTAAGATACTTTGCTTGAGATAAGAATATTCCTTCTTAAAATTGTTGAATTTGGAATCAGAGAAAGAACTTCAAATCCGCATTGAGTGACATCTCAAAGTTTTTGGTCATGGAAGCCGCGAACTTCTTGCACAAATGAATGTTAGGAGAACCAAAAATGATATCATCTACATAGATTTGGCATAAGATCAAATCACCCTTGTCCCTCTTAGTAAAAAGAGTGGGATCGATCACCCCTCTCACAAAACCATCATGGGTAAAAACTTCTTAAGATGATCATACCAAGCACGAGGTGCTTGTTTGAGGCCATACAAAGCCTTATGAAGTTTATACACATAGTCTTTGTGTTGTGATACATATACTTCTTGTAGAGGACCATTAAGGAAAGCACTCTTCACATCCATTTGATGTAATGTAAAACCATTGAAAGCAGCATAAGCAAGTAAGATGTGAATAGATTCAAGATGGGCAATGGGAGCAAAGGTCTCACCAAAGTCCAAACCTTCAACTTGTGAGTACCCTTGTGCCACTAACCTTGCCTTGTTGTGGATGATTATACGATTCTCATCTTGCTTGTTCTTGAAAATCCATTTTGTTCCATTGACATCGTGTTCCGTAGTTGGCCTCTTGACTAATGACCACTGTCGGTTTCAAACCCGGCGGATCTCGGGTAGGGGGTCCCGAACTGTGCGTCTAGGCGGATGGTAACAGGAGACAAGGGACACGATGTTTTTACCCAGGGTCGGGCCCTCTCGATGGAGGTAAAACCCTACTCCTGCTTGATTAATATTGATGATATGGGTAGTACAAGAGTGGATCTACCACGAGATCAGAGAGGCTAAACCCTAGAAGCTAGCCTATGGTATGATTGTTGTTCGTGGCCGGAGGAGCAGGAGGCGCGGGTGGCGGAGGTGCAGCAAGAGCTCCAGGCTCTCGTGGAAAAACACGAGAGTTTGGAGCGTGACTCGAAGACTCGAGAGTCCGAGCTCGCCTCGGCTCTTGAGGGTGCCAAAGCCGCTAAGGCCAAAGCCCAAAAAAGCCCTCCAGGAAATTGAATCATTAAAGAAGATAGCAACGGGTAAGGCATTCTTTATGCAAAGTGACGGTGTCCTGGACTAGGGGGTACTCACCACGTCGTCTCCCGATCAGTTGGATTGGGCCGAGGATCCCCATGGTCGTATACTCATGGGCCAGTCCGGACAGCTGCCGCATACAAGGAAGATTCCGCAAGACTTGGCGATCAAGACAAGGACTCCTCCCCCACCGGCTTATTCGGCTAGGACTCTTGTTATCCTAGGCCTCTGGTGCATTATATAAACCAGGGCCAGGCTAGTCGACAGACACAATATACAACAATCATACCATAGGCTAGCTTCTAGGGTTTAGCCTCTTTGATCTCGTGGTAGATCCACTCTTGTAACATACATCATCAATATTAATCAAGCAGGACGTAGGGTTTTACCTCCATCAAGAGGGCCCGAACCTGGGTAAAACATCGTGTTCCTTGTCTCATGTTACGATCCGCCTAGACGCACAGTTCGGGACCCCCTACCCGAGATCCGCCGGTTTTGACACCGACATTGGTGCTTTCATTGAGAGTTCCGCTGTGTGTCCGGCAAAAGGTCGATGGCTCGCCCGCAGGTCAAGTGCCTTTGGCATCTTCGTCACCAGCTCGACTGGTCACCTTGGTTCGACCAAGGATTGCGCCCTATCTCCGATCATCATGTTCGGATGAGGGCCTTCATCAACATCAACTCCGATCTCTATCAAGATTATGGAGGAACCATCCAGGGAGCCCGGGGGCTCAACATCAACATTGCCCTAGGGCGACCGTACTGTTTTTCTGGACAGCGGACTTGTGTCCGCCGCCATCGCCTCCTGAAGCGTCGTTTTAACGATTGCTTTGGTGGAATTGTGCGGAATTGAGTCTACAACAAACCTGGAAAATTTCGTCGAGTTCCGATGGAGAAATATGTGGCAATCTCCGATATACCGGAGCCACATTGAATCTGGACGAGAATCCGGACGAGTTTAGGGCGTGGTGTCCAGCTTCTAGTTCGGACTTCCTTTGAAAGATCCAACCGTTGATCGGCTGCGGAATTTCTATATCTACCACCCCTCAAAATTTCAGCTCGATCCGACCGTCCAAACTCCGGGAACCTTCCGATTAGTGCATCACTTTTTGGATCTGTTTTCACAAAAAACGAATCCGACCCGAGTTCGCTTTTTTTTATGAACGGGATTTGGACATCCCTTTTTGAAGGAATTTTTGTATGGGATATTGCGTTTTGTTTCCAACACATCCCACTAACCTTAAGATTTTTAAACATGATCTTCAACATCATGCCGGTGTCAAACCAGTCCGCAATATTGCTCCACTACCGCCGACTGCGCTAGACACGTCGTCACTTTGTTGAGCCGAGCTCAACTTCTTCGGATCATCATCTCAAAGAAGTCGAACAAGAGTCCGCATCGCGAAGGATCAATCATCACCAACATCGCCGCCCCACGGATTACACCGAAGCGGGCATACCGCATCGCCGCACGGTCGCTTCATCAAGCCGCATCGACCACGCCATGACCGCATCGGCAGGGCCGCACTATTGCTTCTTCAAGCCGGGTGACCTACTTCGACATCTCGCTTGGACCGGGGCTTCGCCATCTCTTCATCAGCCTACTCCGGACACTTGGCGTCACTAGCCGACTGTGCAATGGGTGCGCGGATCGAGTCCCAATTTTGGAAATCACCTTCCTTCGGATTGCTACAACAGATAAACCAGTGCTATTAATCCCAGATTTTTTTGCTTGTTTGGGTTAATTTTTCCCAAGGAATTATTACTCTGGTTTGTCCATCATATGTACACAGGTCTATCAAGTGGTGGCCGATTATCGACAGTCGCATGATGGTTCGGCCAGTTTCCGTACATAGTCCGCTTAACGCCGCATCCTAACTTCGAACCAACCTGTGAATTCAGGCCTTGCCACGCCTTTATTGCGTTACGCCGACGACCTGCATCGACATTGACTTCGGCGCCAGGCCATATTTCTTTTATTACTCACTTTGCATAAATTATTTATTATGCAACATTTTTTTAATTCTTATTATTACTATTATCTCCGGTTTGCACCATTTTTTGTGCACAGGAAAATGATCCAGCCGGACTATATCCTTTGGCGTCACCTCTACCGGACGGGGCTTCGTCAACACTTCATTACCCCATGCAGGGGACTTCGGCATCACTCTGCCATCCTGCATTGACCGTGCTATGTCACCACTTCGGCGTGTCGAGCTCTCCGCTCCGCCACCTCGGGACCGGCTTGGGGGATGGAACATTGTCCCGTATCAAGCTCGGACCGCGTCATCAATACCGAACACATTAAACCAGGTAAGTCGCTTTCATGCTCAAAGCTTTAATTTTTAACTTGTGTTCGGCTCGACCAAGCATTATACTTTTTTGGAAAAAAGTTGCTTGTAAAATTTTCCTTGTCCAAACTTTGTTTGCACACACTTGACGCGCTTAACCACGCTCATTATACAGGGGGCTTCTTTAATGAAGCTTACTAATATGGGCTTTATGCCCAACACATGTGTCACACTTCCGCATGTACCTTTTATTCACCATTATATGCATCGATATGACTGAAGTTTTGGCCAAGCTGGGTTGCTCGGCTCCTGCTTACCCCTACGTTCCCGATTGTTGGGATAGGTGGTAAAGGGAGCACCTCTGCGATTATTCTTGCCGGGTCACCGGATGTGTACCTCAGACTGGGTGAAGCCGAAAGCTAGCGTTCTTAAGGGAATACTCGGTCGGTGAACTAAAATATGATTTCTTACCTATTCATTTACCTGCCCCCAGATGGTTTTCTGCTCTTTTCGCAGCCCGGACATGCACTTTAGGGCATGCCTCCCAGGGAAAGGAACCCCTAACGGAACTATTCTCCCTGGAAGATGTTTCTTACTAACCATGTAATATAACATAACTAGTTGGGCACTTATGCGATAAAGCACTAATGACCCCTACGCCTGGTCTCCACGCATGCCCCGGTTTTTATAACCGCGAGGGTATTCGGACACACTCCGGACTATTGGGTCCAGAGGTTGAAGCGAAAAGGTCCGCTACGACAAACGATCTACAATCTGGCTAGAAGGCATTCTACATGTCACCTTACATTATATAGTCAACTTTTACCCAAGTCACTTGGGGGCTCTTATGTTTATTTGAGTCGTTTCATACTAAGTGTTTTTCTTCTTAGTCGTTGCAAAGTTTTTATTATTTATCACTCCTTTTCTCGACACGAGTGGGCGGTCACTAGCCGGGGAGCCTAATTTCTCTCTCAAAACCGCTAGAGTTTAGTTTTCTAAACCGGCCTAATGAGAAGTACTCCGTCTTGGGATGAGAGACTGAAGCCGTAGGCTGACCCGCTTGAAGTCTTGAGATAGGATGTGTCATGTTAAAGCACTGGCGAAGCACTTTTTTCTAAAGTCCAATTTTCGGATTGGCACTTGAACACTTGATCTTGTTCGGACGTCATGTTTTTATCGACGTTTTTGGTTTTCCAAGCTTTTGGCACTTTTAAACTATTTGTGTGTTTTCAGACACGCCTCGCAAAGGCAACGCCGGACACCTTTAGAGATTCGGCAAAAACATTCTCGGATATTGCTATATATGCATCAGTTTCGAATTGTGTCTTCGGTCAATAGTTGGGTTGCCCGGCTCCCGCGCTTGCCTCCTACGTTCCGCTTTGTTCGGATAGGTGTGCAATTGTGCGATTGTGCTTCCAGCTCGCATGGTCAAGCACCTCAGTGGAGAAAGCCGAAAACTGACTGTCACAATAGGTGTAAACTGGTCAGCGATCCGATGACTATATTAAATGACGGACCATTCATAAAATTGGCCGAAGTGTTTTCGGCTTGACCTCAGTCGCCGAAAACTACCGGGGCTAGTAATCGGCCTCCCAAACTAAATCCTCAATATTTTGCTCTTACATTGGAGCTGAGGTTTCATGATCATGCTTAGCATGACAACCCAAAGAAAGGAACCGATAGCGAGACTATTTTCTTTGGAAGACATTTCTTCTGTTAAACAGTAATATAACATATCTCTCTGTGTACCTTTGTTTATAAAATCGTATGGCCAGATTGCCTTGTTTGTCGTAAATCTTTGCCCTCATAAAGGCTTCATAAAGAAGGACAAACACTCCTCGCCATCGGCCGAGGAGGTTGAAGCCGATGGTCGGTCAACAAAGTTTTGTACAATGCGGATCCGAGCATTAATGACATAAAGTACTTGGATACATTGAGTCATTACACATAATTTGTGATTTTACTATGGATATCGATCCTTAATTCGGCCTCCGTGCCCGCATTAAGGCTCGGGGTCTCTTGGGCTTCGGGCTTATTATTTATAAATATTAAAGGGCACATCGATCCTCGATACGGTGTTGCCACCCGACCCGGTGTCTCGGGGCTCTTGCATTGCCTGTCTAATGCGAGAAAATTTTAAGTGTATCTGATCTACGAGGAGATTTTGATCCTCGGGTTGGTCGGCCGCACCCAACCCGAGTCTCGAGGATCGAGCACGCCGCTTTTGTGTCCCAAAGTATTCTGCCGAAGTTAGGACTTGATCCTCGGACCGATTTTGCAAATCAACTTTGAGTCTCGTGACTCTGGGATCAGCGGTCTTATGTCATCCTTCATGTGCATCTCGGGTTTTAGACCGATACACACCTTGAGGGCTACTGGCCATGTATCTCGTCAGAGAATAAATTGCATCAATAAAAAATATTGACAAAAATCGGCCCACATTCAGGGTGGTGCACCACCTCGGAAGCAGTCTGGCATAAAGCTCGGGCGCTAGTGGCTGGCTCCATAGAGGGCATTTCCAGCATTAAGCTCGGCTAAACTCCTTCAAACTTCTTCGAACCAAGGTGATTTACGACACCTCGGATGCAGTCCGGCGTTGGAGCTCGGATACCGTCCGGCGTTGGAGCTCGGATACATAGACCGGCGATAGAGCTGGGAAGCAGTCCGGCGTTGGTGCTCGGCTGCAAAAGATACCTCAAATGCAGTCCGGCGTTGGAGCTCGGACGCAAGAGGACGCTGCCGCCCAGGAACAACTTCAAACCCGAGGTGTGGCATAAAAATAACAAGGCATTGATAAAGGCCGGAAATTTAAAGGGGCTCCTCGGATACCCAACGTGTAAACTCTTCATATGCACTTAGGCGGTCTCAAGATCGAAGATGAGAAGATTTGTTGAACCAGTTTTTGAAGGAAATATGCCCTAGAGGCAATAATAAAGTTATTATTTATTTCCTTATATCATGATAAATGTTTATTATTCATGCTAGAATTGTATTAACCGGAAACATAATACATGTGTGAATACATAGACAAACATATAGTCACTAGTATGCCTCTACTTGACTAGCTCATTAATCAAAGATGGTTATGTTTCCTAACCATAGACATGTGTTGTCATTTGATTAATGGGATCATATCATTAGGAGAATGGTGTGATTGACATGACCCATTCCGTTAGCCTCGCACTTGATCGTTTAGTATATTGCTATTGCTTTCTTCATGACTTATACATGTTCCTGTAACTATGAGATTATGCAACTCCCGTTTACGGAGGAACACTTTGGGTGCTACCAAACGTCACAACGTAATCGGGTGATTATAAAGGAGTCCTACAGGTGTCTCCAAAGGTACATGTTGGGTTGGCGTATTTCGAGATTAGGTTTTGTCACTCCGATTGCTCGGAGAGGTATCTCTAGGCCTTCTCGGTAATACACATCACATAAGCCTTGCAAGCATTGCAACTAATAAGTTAGTTGTGAGATGATGTATTACGAAGCGAGTAAAGAGACTTACCGGTAACGAGATTGAACTAGGTATTGGATACCGACGATCGAATCTCGGGTAAGTAACATACCAATGACAAAGGGAACAACGATGTTGTTATGCGGTCTGACCGATAAAGATCTTCATAGAAAATGTAGGAGCCAATATGGGCATCCAGGTCCCGCTTATTGGTTATTGACCGGAGACGTGTCTCGGTCATGTCTACATTGTTCTCGAACCCGTAGGGTCCGCACGCTAAGGTTTCGATGATGCTTATATTATGAGTTTATGAGTTTTGATGTACCGAAGGAGTTCGAGTCCCGGATAAGATCGGGGACATGACGAGGAGTCTCGAAATGGTCGAGACGTAAAGATCGATATATTGACGACTATATTCGGACATTGAAAAGGTTCCGAGTGATTCGGGTATTTTTGAGTACCGGGTAGTTACGGAGAAGCAATGGGCCTTGATGGGCTTTAGTGGGAAGAGGAGAAAGGGCCAAGGGGCTGCTGCGCCCCCCCTCCCCTCTAGTCCGAATTGGACTAGGGAAAGGGGCCGCCACCTTCCTTCTCCTCCACTTCCTTCTCCCTTCCTCCCCTCTTGGTGGACTCCTACAAGGACTTGGAGTCCTAGTATGACTCCACATCTGGCCGCACCAAGCCTTGGCGGCCTCCTCCTCCTCCATCCTTTATATCTCGAGGCAAGGGCACCCCATAGACACACAAGTTGATCTACGTGATCGTTCCTTAGCAGTGTCGGTGCCCCCTCCACTATATTCCACCTCGGTCATATCGTCATGGAGCTTAGGCGAAGCCCCGTGTCGGTGAAGCATCATCATCGTCACCACGCCGTCGTCTTGTGGAACTCATCCCGACACTTTGCTTTGGATCGGAGTCCGGGGATCGCCATCGAGCTGAACGTGTGCTGAACTCGGAGGTGCCGTGCGTTCGGTACTTGGATCGGTCGGATCGTGAAGACGTCTGACTACATCAACCGTGTTGTTATAACGCTTCCGCCACGGTCTCACGAGGGTACGTGGACATACACTCTCCCCTCTCATTGCTATGCCATCACCATGATCATGCGTGTGCGTAGGAAATTTTTTGAAATTACTGCGTTCCCCAACAGTGGCATCCGAGCCTGGTTTTATGCGTTGATGTCATATGCACGAGTAGAACACAAGTGAGTTGTGGGCGATATAAGTCATACTGCTTACCAGCATGTCATACTTTGGTTCGGCGGTATTGTGAGATGAAGCGGTCCGGACCGACATTACGCCAGACGCTTACGCGAGACTGGTTTCACCGCTTGAGCACTCGTTGCTTAAAGGTGACCGGCGGGTGTCATCTCTCTCACTTTAGTTGAACCGAGTGTGGCTACGCCTGGTCCTTGCGAAGGTTAAAACAGCACCAACTTGACAAACTATCGTTGTGGTTTTGATGCGTAGGTAAGAACGGTTCTTGCTCAGCCCGTAGCAGCCACGTAAAACTTGCAACAACCAAGTAGAGGGCGTCTAACTTGTTTTTGCAGGGCATGTTGTGATGTGATATGGTCAAGACGTGATGCTATATTTTATTGTATGAGATGATCATGTTTTGTAACCGAAGTTATCGGCAACTGGCGAGAGCCATATGGTTGTCGCTTTATTGTATGAAATGCAAACGCCATAATTGCTTTACTTTATCACTAAGCGGTAGCGATAGTCGTAGAAGCAATGGATGGCGAGACGACAACGATGCTACGATGGAGATCAAGGTGTCGCGCCGGTGACGATGGTGATCATAACAGTGCTTCGGAGATGGAGATCACAAGCACAAGATGATGATGGCCATATCATATCACTTATATTGATTGCATGTGATGTTTATCCTTTATGCATCTTATCTTGCTTTGATTGACGGTAGCATTATAAGATGATCTCTCACTAAATATCAAGAAGTGTTCTCCACGAGTATGCACCGTTGCGAAAGTTCTTCGTCTTTGAGACACCACGTGATAATCGGGTGTGATAGGCTCTACGTTCAAATACAACGGGTGCAAAACAGTTGCACACGCGGAATACTCAGGTCAACTTGACGAGCCTAGCATATCTGAGATATGGCCTCGGAACACGGAGACCGAAGGTCGAACGTGAATCATATAGTAGATATGATCAACATAGTGATGTTCACCATTGAAACTACTCCATCTCACGTGATGATCGGACATGGTTTAGTTGATATGGATCACGTAATCACTTAGAAGTTTAGAGGGATGTCTATCTAAGTGGGAGTTCTTAAGTAATATGATTAATTGAACTTTAATTTATCATGAACTTAATCCTGGTAGTATTTTGCAAATTATGTTGTAGATCAATAGCTCGCGTTGTTGCTTCCCTATGTTTGTTGCTTTCATATGTTTATTTTAATATGTTCCTAGAAAACTGTGTTGAAAGATGTTAGTAGCAATGATGCGGATTGGATCCGTGATCTGAGGTTTATCCTCATTGCTTGCCTGAAGAATTATGTCCTTGATGCACCGCTAGGTAGCGGACCTATTGCGGGAGAGCGGATGCGACGTTATGAGCGTTTGGCTAGCTCAAGATGATGACTACTTGATAGTTTAGTGCACCATGCTTAACGGCTTAGAATCGGGACTTCAAAGGCGTTTTGAACGTCCACGGACCATATGAGATGTTCCAGGAATTGAAGTTAATATTTCAAGAAAATACCCGAGTTGAGAGAAATGAAGTCTCCAACAAGTTCTATAGCTAAAAGATGGAGGAGAATCGCTCAACTAGTGAGCATGTGCTTCAGATTATGCAGGTACTTCAATCGCTTGAATCAAGTGGGAGTTAATCTTCCAGATAAGATAGTGATTGACAGAATTCTCTAGTCACCATCACCAAGTTAGTAGAACTTCGTGATGAACTATAATATGCAAGGGATGACAAAAGTAATTCCCAATCTCTTCGTGATCTGAAATCGACGAAGGTAGAAATCAAGAAAAGAGCATCAAGTGTTGATGATTGACAAGACCACTAGTTTCAAGAAAAGGGCAAAGGAAAGAAAGGGAACTTCAAGTAGAATGACAAGCAAGTTGTCGCTCTGAAAGAAGCCCAAAGCTGGACCAAAGCCTGAAACCGAAAGTGCTTCTACTGCAAAAGGAAATGATCGCCGAGCGTAAATACCCTGAATATTTGGTAGATAAGAAGGGTGGCAAAGTGAACAAGGGTATATTTGATATACAGGTGTTTGATGTGTGCCTTACTAGTGTTTATAGTAGCCCCTGAGTATTTGATACTTGTTCGGTTGCTAAGATTAGTAACTCGAAACAGGAGTTACATAATAAACAATATTTTCGAGATTTGTGTTAAAAGCCAAATAAATGTTATTTAGCGTTTGCGTTGAACATGAATATGATTTGATCATGTTTATTGCAAAACGGTTATTCATTTAAAGTTAAAGAATAATTGTTATTCTGTTTACATGAATAAAACCTTCGATGGTTATACACCCAATGAAAATAGTTTTTTGGATCTCGATCGTAGTGATACACATATTCATAATATTGAAACCAAAAGATGCAGAGTTAATAATGATAGTGCAACTTGTTTGTGTAATCGCCGCTTAGGTCATATTGGTGTAAAGCGCATGAAGAAAATCCATGCTAATGGACTTTTGGAATCACTTGATTATGAATCACTTGATGCTTGCGAACCATGCCTCATGGGCAAGATGACTAAGACTCCGTTCTCCGGAACAATGTGCGAGCAACAGATTTGTTGGAAATCATACATACTGATGTATGTGGTCCGATGAATATAAAGGCTCGCGACAAGTATCATTATTTTCTGACCTTCACAGATGATTTGAGCAGATATGCGTATATCTTCCTGATGAAACATAAGTCTGAAATAGTTGAAAAGTTCAAAGAATTTCAGAGTAAAGTGGAAAATCATCGTAACAAGAAAATAAAGTTTCGCGATCCGATCGTGGAGATGAATATTTGAGTTACAAGTTTGGTCTTCAATTAAAACAAAGTGGAATAGTTTCACAGCTCACGCCACATGGAACACCACAACATAATGGTGTGTCCGAACGTCAGAACCGCACTTTATTGGATATGGTGCGATCTATGATGTATCTTACCGATTTACCACTATCGATTTGGGGTTATGCATTAGAGACAGCTGCATTCACGTTTAATAGGGCACCATCTAAATCCGTTGAGATGACCTTTGTATGAACTATGGTTTAGCGATAAACCTAAGTCATCGTTTCTAAAGCTTGGAGTTGCGATGCTTATATGAAAAGGTTTCAACCTGATAAGCTCGAACCCAAATCGGAAAAGTGCGTCTTCATAGAATACCCAAAGGTAACTATTGGGTACACCTTCTATCACATATCCGGAGGCAATTTATTCGTTGCTAAAATGGATCCTTTCTAGAGAAGAAGTTTCTCTCGAAAGAAGTGAGTGGGAGGAAAGTAGAACTTGATGAGGTAATTGTACCTTCTCCCTTATTGGAAAGTAGTTCATCACGTAAATCAGTTCCAAGATTCCTACACCAATTAGTGAGGAAGTTGATGATGATGATCATGAAACTTCAGATCAAGTTGCTACCAAACCTCGTAGGTCTTCCAGAGTAAGATACGCACGAGTGGTACGGTAATCATATTACGGAAATCATGTTACTAGACCATGATGAACCTACGAACTATGAGGAAGCGATGATGAGCCCAGATTCGCGAAATGGCTTGAGGCCATAAAATGCGAGATAGGATCCATATATAAGAACAAAGTGGGGACTTTGGTTGACACCTTTCGATGATCGACAAGTCAAGTTAAATAAATGGATCTTCAAGAGGAAGACGGAACAACGATAGTAGTGTAACTATCTACAAAGCTCGACTTGTTGCAAAAGGTTTTCGACAAGTTCAAGGTGTTGACTACAATGAGATTTTCTCAACTCTAAGCGTTGCTTAAGTCTGTCCAAATCATGTTAGCAATTGCCACATTTTATGAAATCGACAAATGGATGTCAAAACAACATTCTTTAATGGATTTATTAAAGAAGAGTTGTATATGATGCAACGAAGGTTTTGTCAATCCTAAAGGAGCTAACAAAATGTGCAAGCTCCAATGATCCATCTATGGACTGGTGCAAGCATCTCGAGTTGGAATACACGCTTTGATAAGTTGATCAAAGCATATAGTTTTATCTGAGACTTGCAGTGAAGCATGTATTTACAATAAAGTGAGTGGGAGCACTACCGCCTTTTTGATAAATATATGTGAGTAACATATTGTTGATCAGAAATGATGTATAATTTTTCTGGAAAGCATAAAAGAGTATTTGAAAAGAGTTCTTTAAAAGAAAGACCTCAGTAAAGCTACTTACATATTAAGCATCAAGATCTATTGAGATAGATCAAGACGCTTGATAAGTTTTTCAATAAGTACATACCTTGTCAAGATTTTTGAAGTAGTTCAAAATGGAACAGTCAAAGAAAAGTTCTTGCTGTGTTGCAAGCGTGTGAAATTGAGTAAGACTCAAATCCCGACCACGGCAGAAAATAGAAAAGAGAATGAAAGTCATTCCCTATGCCTCGATCATAGGTTCTATAAAGTATGTTATGCTATGTACAGGACCTATTGTATACCTTACTCTGAATTTGGCAAGGAGTACAATAGTGATCTAGGAGTAGATCCTTTGGACATTGGTCAAGAACATCCTTAGTGAGGACTAAGGAAATATTTCTCGATTATGGAGGTGATAAAAGAGCCCGTCAGAAAGAGTTACATCGATGCAAGCTTTTACACTGATCCAGATGACTCTAAGTCTCAATCTGGATACATATTGGAAGTGGGAGCAATTAGCTAGAGTAGCTCGATGCGAGCATTGTAGACATAGAATATTTGCAAAATACATACGGCTCTGAATGTGACAGACCCGTTAAGCTTCTCTCACGAGCAAAACATGATCATACCTTAGTACTCTTTGGGTGTTAATCACATAGCGATGTGAACTAGATTATTGACTCTAGTAAACCCTTTGGGTGTTGGTCACATGATGATGTGAACTATGAGTGTTAATCACATACAGATGTGAATATTGGTGTTAAATCACATGATGATGTGAACTAGATTATTGACTCTAGTGCAAGTGGGAGACTGAAGGAAATATGCCCTAGAGGCAATAATAAAGTTATTATTTATTTCCTTATATCATGATAAATGTTTATTATTCATGCTAGAATTGTATTAACTTAGGAAACATAATACATGTGTGAATACATAGACAAACATATAGTCACTAGTATGCCTCTACTTGACTAGCTCATTAATCAAAGATGGTTATGTTTCCTAACCATAGACATGTGTTGTCATTTGATTAATGGGATCATATCATTAGGAGAATGGTGTGATTGACATGACCCATTCCGTTAGCCTCGCACTTGATCGTTTAGTATATTGCTATTGCTTTCTTCATGACTTATACATGTTCCTGTAACTATGAGATTATGCAACTCCCGTTTACGGAGGAACACTTTGGTGCTACCAAACGCCACAACGTAATCGGGTGATTATAAAGGAGTCCTACTGGTGTCTCCAAAGGTACATGTTGGGTTGGCGATTTCGAGATTAGGTTTTGTCACTCCGATTGCACGGAGAGGTATCTCTAGGCCTTCTCGGTAATACACATCACATAAGCCTTGCAAGCATTGCAACTAATAAGTTAGTTGTGAGATGATGTATTACGAAACGAGTAAAGAGACTTACCGGTAACGAGATTGAACTAGGTATTGGATACCGACGATCGAATCTCGGGTAAGTAACATACCAATGACAAAGGGAACAACGTATGTTGTTATGCGGTCTGACCGATAAAGATCTTCATAGAAAATGTAGGAGCCAATATGGGCATCCAGGTCCCGCTATTGGTTATTGACCGGAGACGTGTCTCGGTCATGTCTACATTGTTCTCGAACCCGTAGGGTCCGCACGCTTAAGGTTTCGATTTCATTTATATTATGAGTTTATGAGTTTTGATGTACCGAAGGAGTTCGGAGTCCCGGATGAGATCGGGGACATGACGAGGAGTCTCGAAATGGTCGAGACGTAAAGATCGATATATTGGACGACTATATTCGGACATCGGAAAGGTTCCGAGTGATTCGGGTATTTTTCGGAGTACCAGGTAGTTACGGGAGAAGCAATGGGCCTTGATGGGCTTTAGTGGGAAGAGGAGAAAGGGCCAAGGGGCTGCTGCGCCCCCTCCCCTCTGGTTCGAATTGGACTAGGGAAAGGGGCCGCCACCTTTCCTTCTCCTCCACTTCCTTCTCCCTTCCTCCCTCTTGGTGGACTCCTACTAGGACTTGGAGTCCTAGTAGGACTCCACATCCTGGCCGCACCAAGCCTTGGCCGGCCTCCTCCTCCTCCATCCTTTATATACTGAGGCAAGGGGCACCCCATAGACACACAAGTTGATCTACGTGATCGTTCCTTAGCCGTGTGCGGTGCCCCCCTCCACTATATTCCACCTCGGTCATATCGTCGCGGAGCTTAGGCGAAGCCCTGTGCCGGTGAAGCATCATCATCGTCACCACGCCGTCGTCTTGTGGAATTCATCCCCGACACTTTGCTTTGGATCGGAGTCCGGGATCGTCATCGAAATGAGCGTGTCTGAACTCGGAGGTGCCGTGCGTTCGGTACTTGGATCGGTTGGATCGTGAAGACGTACGACTACATCAACCGCGTTGTTATAACGCTTCCGCTTACGGTCTACGAGGGTACGTGGACATACACTCTCCCCTCTCGTTGCTATGCCATCACTATGATCATGCGTGTGCGTAGGAATTTTTTTGAAATTACTGCGTTCCCCAACAATTTTCAAGACCAACGACTGAAGATGAAGAACAGTTCGAAAGAATCGAGGAGCGTCCCTAAACTTGAAGACCGGTTCAGGGGGCTACTGACGGTGTCCTGGACTAGGGGGTACTCACCACGTCGTCTCCCGGTCAGTTGGATTGGGCCGAGGATCCCCATGGCCGTATACTCATGGGCGATCCGGACATTGCCGCATACAAGGAAGATTCCGCAAGACTTGGCGATCAAGACAAGGACTCCTCCCCCACCGGCGTATTCGGCTAGGACTCTTATTATCCTAGGCCTCTGGTGCATTATATAAACCAGGGCCAGGCTAGTCGACAGACACAATATACAACAATCATACCATAGGCTAGCTTCTAGGGTTTAGCCTCTTTGATCTCGTGGTAGATCCACTATTGTAACATACATCATCAATATTAATCAAGCAGGACGTAGGGTTTTACCTCCATCAAGAGGGCACGAACACAGGTAAAACATCGTGTCCCTTGTCTCCTGTTACCATCCGCTTAGACGCACCATTCGGGACCCCCTACCCGAGATCCGCCGGTTTTGACACCGACACAAAGCAAGCATGTGAAAGTGAATTATCTATTACTTACCCGAATCCAGAGCTCTCCAGGAGCATTCGCAGATCTGCCCCGTAGTGTGTCTGATGCTGCCGCGTTCTACCGCGTCGAGGAGGGGAGCTCGACGGAAAAGGTGTTACGGTCTCGATATCTTTGAGGCCGGACATCCGATGCCTGACGACCGGTGAAGCGGTGGTCGATCTCCACATGGTCGCCGAACAGGCCATGAAGGGCCTCATAGTTTGGCCGTGGCCTCTGAAAGCCATGCACAGGGAGCTACGCCGGGCTAGTGCGGCGGCTGGTGGGCGCTGTCCATGGATTGAAGTCATCAAGCGCTCCGTCTGCATTGAAGGTGCCTGTCGGGCCTTGCCCGATGCTAAAGTGCACTGGGGCAAGATGGATGCCGAGAAGCTTGTGACGGACGGCCACCGCCGCAAGGAGCATCGCAAGCCCGAAATGTACGATGAGGGCGTCTGAAGGGTGCCCGCTTATATAACGGGTGAATGCTCCAAAGATGTAATTTTTGAATAGACTCGCATTTGTTATCACAGACGCTGAAAACTTGTTCATATGCGCTAAGCAACGCTTGTGAATTTAAAATATTACCTTACATGCGGCCGTTTATCAAATTTGAGAGATGGCAAGTCGTTGGCTTTAGCCCCCATGCCACGAAAGTCTTTGGGGTGTTCGGGATAAACTTGAGCGCTCTTGTTCCCATTCTTGGGTCCTTCGAGGGAGGCGCCCATAACGAACAAGGCAACCGGACTATAGTGCTTGAACACTCTCACTTAGCCATAGAATTCTATAATTTTAAATTTTGGCGAAGCCCCTAGTATTCGAAGACCGAGTTCGGGCGCTATCCTCGCCTTGGCCGGACAATGCCGACTCCTCGCTCTAAGCGGCATAAGTCTTTAGGGACCCGAAAAACCTCTCGAACAGCGATCGGCTCTCGCCCTATCATGACGGTCAGTTTAGCTTTCTCCACCGAGGTGCTCAACCCAGATCAACCGGGGCACAATCGCAGTGGTTCTCCCGGCGCTACCTTAGCCGATATAACGGGCGTAAGGTACCAAAACATGGGAGTCGGGCAAACCCAACTATTGACCCAAGACATGATTCGGAGCCGATGCATATAATGCTATAAGTTCGGGGTGCTGCACTTGTGAAAGTGTTCGGACTTATCACACCATATTTTTGGGGTGCTTAAGCCCCTGGTGTATTGGCCGTACCAAAGTGTACGAGTGCAACATGTCATGAATGAATGTATATATAGATAAAGAAAGGAGTGCAATAATAGGCAAAAGCTATGTATTGTTTATTCAAAAAGGTACTGCAATGAAAGCAAAACAATACAAATAGTGCGATAAGCAAGGGATGGGACTATTTAACATGTCCCCTCCAGGGTAAGCCGAGGGATGGTATGTAAAACAGGTATAATGCTCGTAGTAGAGACCACGGACACTCGGCGTAACTTTACGCTTCCACTGGCTGTTGCATCGTGAGTTCGGCAATTCTAGTGAGACGGGGCTTACGGAAAGCGGAGTCTGAAAGTAAGATAAAGAAGAAAGAAAAGAATGACACAATCGGAGCCCACAGTGCGGTTGAGCCGCATTACGGGCATGCCGTGGTCGTGCCCTCCCCTTATGCCCATGGTATCTCGGGCGTAGTTATGTACGGCGTAATCGGCTTCGCAATTTCGCGAGGGCTGGGGTTGGGGCGGATTACTCTGGCGATGCTTTCGGATCGTGCCAGGCGGTCTTGTTGTAGGTTACTCCGGGCGCGCTTGACGGTGTCTGGACGTTTAGTAGCCGGACTCGAGAATTGTTGTGAGAGGCTGCTTTGCACCTCCGTCGCGAGGGCCGCCGTATGCTCCTCCGTTCGGAGAGAGCGTTTGGTGTTTCCATTGACCGTGATTACTCCTCGAGGGCCTGGCATCTTGAGCTTGAGGTATGCGTAGTGCGGCACCGCATTGAACTTTGCAAATGCGGTTCGTCCAAGCAGTGCGTGATAGCCGCTGCGGAATGGGACTATGTCGAAGATTAACTCTTCGCTTCGGAAGTTATCCGGGGATCCGAAGACCACTTCGAGTGTGGCGAGCTCGCATAATTGGCCTCTACACCTGGTATGACGCCTTTAAAGGTCGTCTTTGTGGGTTTAATCCTTGAGGGGTCTATGACCATTTTGCGCACTGTATCCTGATAGAGCAGGTTCAGGCTGCTACCGCCGTCCATCAGGACTCTAGTGAGGTGAAATCCGTCGATGATTGGGTCAAGAACCAATGCGGAGAGTCTGCCGTGGCGGATGCTAGTGGGGTGGTCCCTTCGATTAAAGGTGATCGGGCAGGAGGACCATGGGTTGAACTTTGGGGCGACTGGCTCCATCGCATCATGCGCTGGTGATGTATGTTTGGGTGCTTCCTCCTCTAGTTGGGGTAGCAGCCTGCGTTTTGGGTATCTCTTGGAAGGTCATTCGAGTTCGTACTCTTCGGCTGCAAGGACTTCAGTCCATCTGTCAGCTAGCAAGTCTTGGTCAGCTCTAAGCTGCTGCTGCTTTTTCTTGAGGCTGCTTGCCATGGCCATAAGCCTGCGTTTGAAACGCAGCTCTGTTCGTGGGATCCTCGGACATGACAAATTCGTGCCGCCGAGGCTTGCCTCATCTTTGGAGGGAGGCATATAATTATCGTCCTCCACCTCCTGTCGCCGCTCTATCATGAGGGCTGGCTTCTCCCTCCTCTGTCTTTGAATCCTGCTTTGGAGTAGGTTGTCTTGACCTTTGTCAGGGTGTTATTATCTCCGTGCGGAATCACCATTTTTCTTTGTGGCGGGATTTAGAGCAGCGCCTTGTGGCGCGGCGCTTGGACTGTTTCTTGGAGGGGTCATCCTCCGTCGATCCATCGCCGTTCCCATCTTTTGGGATGTCCACCATGTATATGTCGTATGACGAGGTGGCCTTCCAGTGCCCTGTAGGCGCTGGTTCTTGGTTGTCTCCATCATCGTCGTCCATACCGTCGATGTCTTCGGAGTCGAAGTCGAGCATGTCGGTTAAATCATCGATAGTGGCTACAAAGTGGGTGGTGGGTGGGCGTTGAATTTCTTCGTCATCCGCATCCCAACCTTCCTGACCGTAGTCCGGCCAGGGCTCTCCTGATAAAGAGAGAGACTTTAGTGAATTCAGGATGTCACCAAAGGGCGAGTGCTGAAAGATGTTCGCGGTAGTGAACTCCATAACCGGCGCCCAATTGGATCCGATTAGCAGGGGCGTGGAGGGTTCGGAGTCCGGAGAGGAGTCCGACACCTTGGAGTCACGGTCTTCGCAAAGGATAGGGATGGAGTTTGGCTCAATCGCCGTAGAGATCATAGCCCCCGAGGCGGTGTCCAGCCATTCGTCCTCGATCGGCGGAGTCGGCTTCGAGCTAAGGGTCGGAGCGGACGCTGGTGCGGCCTCCCGGCACTTTGATTGGCGAGCTAGATCGTGCCCATCGAGACGGCGTGGCGCTATTGTGGCTCGAATCCGTCGAAGATCAAGTCTCCGCGGATGTCGGCCGTGTAGTTCAAACTCCCAAATCGACACGATGGCGGGCGTAGCTTCGATCTGCTCGGATGGCCAAGTGAATTGGCCCGATGCAAAGCCGCCGAATCTGAAGATCTGTCCAGGAGAAAAGTCTCACCTTGGACCGTGTCGTTGTTGATGATCGAGCGAGCCATCGGGCCTAAGGATGACGCATACGAGGAACTCTCAATGAAAGCACCAATGTCGGTGTCAAAACCGACGGATCTCGAGTAGGGGTCCCGAGCGTGCGTCTAGGCGGATGGTAACAGGAGACAAGGGACACGATGTTTTTACCTGTGTTGGGCCCTCTTGATGGAGGTAAAACCCTACTCCGCTTGATTAATATTGATGATATCGGTAGTACAAGA
This sequence comes from Aegilops bicornis, assembly GCA_021605145.1. NCBI lineage: Eukaryota > Viridiplantae > Streptophyta > Magnoliopsida > Poales > Poaceae > Aegilops > Aegilops bicornis. The sequence goes on from CM038674.1 coordinate 637,322,391, forward strand.
GTGGATCTACCACGAGATCGAGAGGCTAAACCCTAGAAGCTAGCCTATGGTATGATTGTTGTTCGTCCCACGGACTAAAACCCTCCGGTTTATATAGACACCGGATAGGGTTAGGGTTACACGGAGTCGGTTACAATGGTAGGAGATCTACATATCTGTATCGCCAAGCTTGCCTTCCACGCCAAGGAAAGTCCCATCCGGACACGGGACGAAGTCTTCAATCTTGTATCTTCATAGTCCAGGAGTCCGACCAACGGTGATAGTTCGGCTATCCAGACACCCCCTAATCCAGGACTCCCTCAACCACACTTGGTTACGTTCAAAACTGTTCAACTCTTCTTGCATAGCAATGAGCCAATCGTTGTCCATCAATGCTTCTTGTACCTTGAGAGGCTCAACACTAGACACAAACGAGAAGTGAGCTCAAAAGTTTGTCAATTGTTTATGAGTGACTCTACCTTCCGATATGCCGGTGAGAGTTTTATCAACATCAACACGACCGACCACTCGAGGCATGATGGAGGTTAGGGTTTCGTGAGGTTCAACTTCATGTCCATCATCCATGTCTTCAACATATGGATTATTAATGTGTGGTGGAAGATCTTCTTCTTCATATTGCATTTGTTGAGGTTCATTATCAATGATTGCACCTTATTGTTCTTGCCCTTGATGATTAACTTGTTCTTGAATATTATCATGAAGAGGGACTTGAACATCTTCTTGTACTTGGACTACGGGCATTGGTTGAGTAGTAGGAGCTTGAGGAGGTATGGGTGTTGGTTTGATGATGTGTGAAGTTTCCATCTTCTTCCTCATCATCATGATGTTCTTGTTCCATTGGAAGACGTGCACCAACACCCATGGTCAAAATATCTTGAGAAGAATCTTCTTCGCCTACATCACTTAGATTAACTTGCTCCCCATGGGAGCCATTAAATTCATCAAACACCACGTCGCAAGTTTCTACAACACATCCAGTAGATTTTTTTTAGCTCTATAGGCGTGAGAGTTTGATCCATAGCCAACAAATATGCCCTCAATTGTTTTGGATTGAAATTTTCCTAACCGTTCTCTTTTGTTGAGGACGAAACATTTGCACCCAAATACACGAAAGTACTTGACATTCGGCTTGTTCCCAGTTAGGAGCTCATATGGAGTCTTTTCCAATATAGTGCGGAGGAAGAGCCGGTTTGATGCATGACATGCAGTGTTGACAGCCTCGGCCCAAAAACTATGTGGCGACTTGTGTTCATCCAACATGGACCTTGCCATCTCCACAAGTGTACGGTTCTTCCTTTCGGCTACACCATTTTGTTGAGGAGTGTATGGAGCAGAATATTGATGCTCAATCCCTTCATCACTAAGAAATTCTTCCAAGGTGTAGTTCTTGAACTCAGAGCCATTATCACTCCTTATTGCCAAGATGTCTTTATCAAACTTGAGTTGTGCTTGCTTGTCAAAATCAATGAAGGTGATCTTTGTCTCATCCTTGGATTTGAGGAAAAACACCCATGTATATCTTGAGTAATCATCAACAATGACAAGCCCATACTTTTTCCCACCAAGACTATCCCATGAAGGAGGCCCAAAAAGATCCACATGAAGGAGCTCTAAAGGCCTTGAAGTAGACACGATATTCTTGGGTGGGTGCTTTGATTGATGTTGCTTCCTGGCTATGCATGCACTACACACACGATCTTTCTCAAAAGAGACATTAGTTAGTCCAAGGATGTGATTACCCTTTAAGAGATCTTGAAGATTTCTCATGCCAACATGGGCTAGCCGGCGATGCCATAGCCACCCCTTGTCAGCCTTGGCCATTAGGCAAGTTGCATAGAATGTGCTCTCTTTCGAGAAATCAACCATGTAAAGGTTGCCATCCAACTCTCCAACAAAGGCCACTTCAAGAGTATCTCTCTTAAAGACTTTCACATCCGTTAGTCCAAAGAGTGTATCATAACCAACAGAAGCCAATTTGCAAACAGAAAGAAAATGATATTTAAGAGATTGAACAAGCATGACATTTGCTAGAGATATGTCATTTGTGATAGCCACCTTACCCAACCCGAGTACTGTTGGGGAACGTTGCAGAAAATTAAAAATTTTCCTACGGTTTCACCAAGATCCATCTATGAGTTCATCTAAGCAACGAGTCATGGGAGAGAGATTGCATCTACATACCACTTGTAGATCGCGTGCGGAAGCGTTCACTAGAACGTGGATGATGGAGTCGTATCGCCGTGATCCAAATCACCGATGACCGAGTGCCGAGCGGACGGCACCTCCGCGTTCAACACACGTGACGGAGCGGATGGCGTCTCCTCCTTCTTGATCCAGCAAGGGGAAGGAGAGGTTGAGGAAGATGGCTCCAGCAGCGACGACGACGTGGTGTTGGTGGAGAAGCGACACTCGGCAGGCTTCGCCAAGCACGTGACGGAGGAGGAGAGGTGTAGCGAGGAGAGGGAGGCGCCAAGATGCCGAGTGCGTCGCCCCTCCCTCCCCCGTTATATAGGCCCCTGGGGGCGCCGCCCTGAGATCTGATCTCCCAAGGGGCGGCGGCCAAGGGAGGCTTGCCCCCAAGGCAAGTGGGCGCCCCACCCTAGGGTTTCCAACCCTAGGCGCGGGGGGCCCAAGTGGGGCGCACCAGTCCACCAGGCTGGTTCCTCCCACTTCAGCCCACAGGGCCCTCCGGGATAGGTGGCTCCACCGGTGGACCTCGGGACCCTTCCGGTGGTCCCAGACAATACCCCAGAACCCCGAAATTCTCCGATGGCGAAATAGCACTTCCTATATATAATTCTTTACCTCCGGACCATTCCGAACTCCCCGTGACGTCCGGGATCTCATCCGGGACTCGAACAACATTCGGTTTGCTGCATACTCATATTCATACAACCCTAGCGCCACCGAACCTTAAGTGTAGACCCTACGGGTTCGGGAGACATGCGAACATGACCGACGGCTCTCCGGTCAATAACCAACAGCGGGATCTGGATACCCATTTTGACTCCCACATACTCCTCGATGATCTCATCGGATGAACCACGATGTCGAGGATTCAATTAATCCCGTATTCAATTCCCTTTGTCAATCGATACGTTACTTGCCCGAGACTCGATCGTCGGTATCCCAATACCTCGTTCAATCTCGTTCTTGGCAAGTCACTTTACTCGCATCTGTAATGCATGATCCTGTAACCAATCACTTGGTCACTTTGAGCTCATTATGATGATGCATTACCGAAAGTGGGCCCGAGATACCTCTCCGTCATAGGGAGTGACAAATCCCGGTCTCGATCCGTGTCAACCCAATGACACTTTCGGAGATACTGTAGTGCACCTTTATAGTCACCCGATTACGTTGTGACGTTTGGTACACCCAAAGCACTCTTACGGTATCCGGAGTTACACGATCTCATGGTCTAAGGAAGAGATACTTGACATTGGGAAAGCTCTAGCAAAGCGAACTACATGATCTTGTGCTATGCTTAGGATTGGGTCTTGTCCATCACATCATTCTCCTAATGATGTGATCCCGTTATCAATGACATCCAATGTCCATAGTCGTGAAACCATGACTATCTATTGATCAACGAGCTAGTCAACTAGAGGCTCAAGAGGGACATATTGTGGTCTATGTATTCACACGTGTATTACGATTTCCGGATAATACAATTATAGCATGAATAAAAGAAAATTATCACGAACAAGGAAATATAATAATAATCCTTTTATTATTGCCTCTAGGGCATATTTCCATGATCTCCCACTTGCACTAGAGTCAATAATCTAGTTACATTGTGATGAACCGAACACCCATAGAGTTCTGGTGTTGATCATGTTTTGCTCGCGGAAGAGGTTTAGTCAACGGATCTGCGACATTCAGATCCGTATGCACTTTGCAAATTTCTATGTCTCCATCTTGAACATTTTCACGGATGGAGTTGAAGCGACGCTTGATGTGCCTGGTCTTCTTGTGAAACCTGGGCTCCTTGGCAAGTGCAATAGCTCTAGTGTTGTCACAGAAGAGTTTGATTGGCCCCGACGCATTGGGTATAACTCCTAGGTCGGTGATGAACTCTTTCACCCAAATTGCTCCATGCGCTGCCTCCAAGGCTGCCATGTACTCCGCTTCACACGTAGATCCCGCCACGACGCTTCGCTTGCAAATTGCACCACCATCGCTCCACCATTCAACATATACACGTATCCGGTTTGTGACTTTGAGTCATCCAGATGCGTGTCGAAGCTAGCGTTGACGTAACCCTTCTGACGAGCTCTTCGTCACCTCCATAAACGAGAAACATGTCCTTTGTCCTTTTCGTGTACTTGGGATATTCTTGACCGCTGTCCAGTGTTCCTTGCGGGATTACTTTGGTACCTTCCTACCAAACTTACGGCAAGGTTTACATCAGGTCTGGTACGCATGGCATACATAACAGATCCTATGGCCGAGGCATAGGGGATGACGCTCATCTCTTCTTTATCTTTTGCCGTGGTCGGGCATTGAGCCGAGCTCAATCTCACACCTTGCGCAGGCAAGAACCCTTTCTTGGACTGATCCATTTTGAATTTCTTCAAAATCTTATCAAGGTATGTGCTTTGTGAAAGACCTATGAGGCGTCTCGATCTATCCCTATAGATCTTGATGCCTAATATGTAAGCAGCATCTCCAAGGTCCTTCATTGAAAAACTTTTATTGAAGTAGGCCTTAATGATGTCCAAGAGTTCTATATCATTTCCCATCAAAAGTATGTCATCTACATATAATATGAGAAATGCTATAGAGCTCCCACTCACTTTCTTGTAAACGCAGGCTTCTCCATAAGTCTGCATAAACCCAAACGCTTTGATCATCTCATCAAAGCGAATGTTCCAACTTCAAGATGCTTGCACCAGCCCATAAATGGATCATTGGAGCTTGCATACTTTGTTAGCATTCTTAGGATCGACAAAACCTTCCTTTGCATCATATACAGCTCTTCCTTCAGATAACCGTTAAGGAAAGCTGTTTTGACGTCCATCTGCCATATCTCATAATCATAGTATGCGGCAATTGCTAACATGATTCGGACGTACTTAAGCTTCGCTACGGGAGTGAAAGTCTCATCATAGTCAATCCCTTGAACTTGCCGATAACCCTTAGCGACAAGTCGAGCTTTATAGATGGTGACATTACCATCCGCGTCCGTCTTCTTCTTAAAGATCCATTTGTTTTCTATCGTCGCCGATCATCGGGCAAGTCTGTCAAAGTCCATACTTTGTTTTCATACATGGATCCTATCTCGGATTGCATGGCTTCAAGCCATTTGTTGGAATCCGGGCCCGCCATCGCTTCTTCATAGTTCAAAGGTTCACCGTTGTCTAACAACATGATTTCCGTGGGTGAGGTTGCCATACCACTCTGGTGTGGAACGTGTCCTTGTGGACCTACGAAGTTCAGTAGCAACTTGATCCGAAGTACCTTGATCATCATCATTAATTTCCTCTCCAGTAGGTGTAGGTACCACAGGAACATTTTCCTGAGCTGCACTACTTTCCGGTTCAAGAGGTAGTACTTCATCGAGTTCTACTTTCCTCCCACTTTCCTTTCGAGAGAAACTCTTTTTCCAGAAAGGATTCGTTCTTGGCAACAAAGATCTTGCCTTCGGATCTAAGGTAGAAGGTATACCCAATGGTTTCCTTAGGGTATCCTATGAAGACGCATTTTTCCGACTTGGGTTCGAGCTTTTCAGGTTGAAGTTTCTTGACATAAGCATCGCATCCCCAAACTTTTAGGAACGACAACTTAGGTTTATTTCCAAACCATAATTCATACGGTGTCGTCTCAACGGATTTAGACGGTGCCCTATTTAAAGTGAATGTAGCTGTCTCTAGTGCGTATCCCAGAAATGATAGCGGTAAATCTGTAAGAGACATCATAGATCGCACCATATCCAATAGAGTGCGATTATGACGTTCGGACACACCATTACGCTGAGGTGTTCTAGGCGGCGTGAGTTGTGAAACGATTCCACATTTCCTTAAGTGTGTACCAAATTCGTGACTTAAATATTCTCCTCCACGATCTGATCGTAAGAACTTTATTTTTCGGTCATGTTGATTCTCTACCTCATTCTGAAATTCCTTGAACTTTTCAAAGGTCTCGGACTTGTGTTTCATCAAGTAGACATACCCATATCTACTCAAGTCATCGGTGAGAGTGAGAACATAACGATATCCTCCATGAGCCTCGACACTCATTGGACCGCATTACATCGGTATGTATGATTTCCAATAAGTTGGTTGCTCGTTCCATTGTTCCGGAGAACGGAGTCTTGGTCATTTTGCCCATAAGGCATGGTTCGCATGTGTCAAATGATTCATAATCAAGAGACTCTAAAAGTCCATCAGAATGGAGCTTCTTCATGCGCTTGACACCAATGTGACCAAGGCGGCGATTACACAAGTATGTGGGACTATCGTTATCAACTTTACATCTTTTGGTATTCACACTATGAATATGTGTAATATTACGTTCGAGATTCATTAAGAATAAACCATTGACCATCGGAGCATGACCATAAAACATATCTCTCATATAAATAGAACAACCATTATTCTCGGATTTAAATGAGTAGCCATCTCGCATTAAACGAGATCACGATACAATGTTCATGCTCAAACTTGGCACTAAATAACAATTATTGAGGTTTAAAACTAATCCCGTAGGTAAATGTAGAGGTAGCGTGCGAAGGCGATCACATCGACCTTGGAACCATTCCCGACGCCAAGATCGTCACCTCGCCCTTCGCTAGTCTCCGTTTATTCCGCAGCTCTTGCTTGTGAGTTACAAATATGAGCAACGGCATCGGTATCAAATACCGGGAGTTACTACAGTCTTGGTAAGGTACACATCAATTATATGTATATCGAATATACCTTTAGTGTTGCCGGCCTTCTTATGCGCTAAGTATTTGGGGAAGTTCCACTTCGGTGGCCCTTCCTTTGCAATAAAAGCACTCTGTCTCGGGTTTGGGTCCATTCTTTGACTTCTTCCGGCAACTTGCTTACCGGGCGGCGGCAACATCCTTGCCGTCCTTCTTGAAGTTCTTCTTACCCTTGCCCTTTTTGAACTTAGTGGTTTTATTGACCATCAACACTTGATGTTCTTTCTTGATTTCAACCTCTCACGACTTCAAAGATTGAGAATACTTCGGGAATGGTTTTCACCATCCTCGCATATTGTAGTTCATCACAAAGCTCTTGTAGCTTGGTGGGAGCGATGAAGGATTCTGTCAATGACCGCCTCGTCCGGGAGGTTAATGTCCATTTGGGACAGCGGTTGTGCAACCGGACATTTTGAGTATGTGCTCCTTGTGAGAACTGTTTTCCTCCATCTTACAACTATAGAACTTGTCGGAGACTTCATATCTCTCGACCGGGCATGAGCTTGGAAAACCATTTTCAGCTCCTCGAACATCTCATATGCTCCGTGTTGCTCAAACGCTTTTGGAGCCCGTTCTAAGCTGTAAAGCATGCCGCCTTTGAACGAGGGAGTAATCATCAAGACGAGACCGCCAAGCATTCATAATGTCTTGGTTCTGCAGGATGGGTGCATCACCTAGCGGTGCTTCTAGGACATATTGTTTCTTGGCTGCTATGAGGATGATCCTCGGGTTCCGGACCAGTCCGAATAGTTGCTTTGCCATCGTCTTTCAGCTTGGTTTTCTCTAGGAACGCATTGAAGTTCATGGTGACATGAGCGTTGGCCATTTGATCTACAAGACATTTTGCAAAGATTTTAGACTAATGTTCATGATAATAAGTTCATCTAATCAAATTATTTAATGAACTCCCACTCGGATTTGACATCCCTCTAGTCATCTAAGTGTTACATGATCCGAGTCGATTAGGCCGTGTCCGATCATCACGTGAGACGGACTAGTCATCGTCGGTGAACATCTCCATGTTGATCGTATCTTCCATACGACTCATGTTCGACCTTTCGGTCTCTTGTGTTCCGAGGCCATGTCCGTACATGCTAGGCTCGTCAAGTTAACCCTAAGTGTTTATGCATGTGTAAAACTGTCTTACACCCGTTGTATGTGAACGTAAGGATCTATCACACCCGATCATCACGTGGTGCTTCAAGCATTTAACTTTAGCAACGGTGCACGCTTAGGGAACACTTTCTTGAAATTATTATAAGGGATCATCTTATTTACTACCGTCGTTCTAAGTAAACAAGATGCATAAAACATAATAAACATCACATGCAATTATATAAAATAGTGACATGATATGGCCAATATCATATAGCTCCTTTGATCTTCATCTTCGGGGCTCCATGATCATCTTGTCACCGGCATGACACCATGATCTCCATCATCGTGTCTCCATGAAGTTGCTCGCCAACTATTACTTCTACTACTATGGCTAACACGTTTAGCAATAAAGTAAAGTAATTTACATGGCGTTGAATCAATGACTCGCAGGTCATACAATAATTAAGACAACTCCTATGGCTCCTGCCGGTTGTCATACTCATCGACATGCAAGTCGTGATTCCTATTACAAGAACATGATCTCATACATCACAATATATCATTCATCATTCATCACAACTTACGGCCATATCACATCACATGACAATTGCCGCAAAAACAAGTTAGACGTCCTCTAATTGTTGTTGCATCTTTTACGTGGCTGCAATTGGGTTCTAGCAAGAACGTTTTCTTACCTACGAATAACCACAACGTGATTTTGTCAACTTCTATTTACCCTTCATAAGGACCCTTTTCATCTAATCCGCTCCAACTAAAGTAGGAGAGACAGACACCCGCTAGCCACCTTATGCAACTAGTGCATGTCGATCGGTGGAACTTTGTCTCACGTAAGCGTACGTGTAAGGTCGGTCCGGGCCGCTTCATCCCACAATACCGCTGAAGCAAGAAAAGACTAGTAGCGGCAAGCAAGTTGACAAGATCTACGCCCACAACAAAATTGTGTTCTACTCGTGCAATAGAAAACTACGCATAGACCTAGCTCATGATGCCACTTTGTTGGGGAACGTTGCGAGAAAATTAAAATTTTTCCTACGGTTTCACCAAGATCCATCTATGAGTTCATCTAAGCAACGAGTCATGGGAGAGAGATTGCATCTACATACCACTTGTAGATCGCGTGCGAAGCGTTCACTAGAACGTGGATGATGGAGTCGCACTCGCCGTGATCCAAATCACGGTGACCGAGTGCCGAGCAGACGGCACCTCCGTGTTCAACATACGTCTGAGGCGGATGGCGTCTCCTCCTTCTTGATCCAGCAAGGGGAAGGAGAGGTTGAGGAAGATGGCTCCGGCAGCGGCCTGACGGCGTGGTGTTGGTGGAGAAGCGGCACTCCGGCGGGGGCTTCGTCAAGCACGTGGCGGAGGAGGAGAGGTGTAGCGAGGAGAGGAGGCGCCAAGATGCCGGTGCGGCTGCCCCTCCTCCCCCTTTATATAGGCCCCTTGGGGGCGCCTGCCCTGGAGATCTGATCTCCCAAGGGGCGGCAGCCAAGGGGGAGGCTTGCCCCCAAGTGGGCGCCCCCACCCTAGGGTTTCCAACCCTAGGCGCAGGGGGAGCCCAAGTGAAGCACCAGCCCACCAGGCTGGTTCCCTCCACTTCAGCCCACGGGCCCCTCTGGGATAGGTGGCCCCACCCGGTGGACCTCGGGACCCTTCCGGTGGTCCCACAATCTGCAGTAACCCCGAAATTCTCCCGATGGCGAAATAGCACTTCCTATATATAATTCTTTACCTCCGGACCATTCCAGAACTCCTCGTGACGTCAGGGATCTCATCCGGGACTCAACAACATTCGATTTGCTGCATACTCATATTCATACAACCCTAAGCGCCACCGAACCTTAAGTGTGTAGACCCTACGGGTTCGGGAGACATCTGAACATGACTGAGACGGCTCTCCGGTCAATAACCAACAGCGGGATCTGGATACCCATGTTGACTCCCACATACTCCTCGATGATCTCATCGGATGAACCACGATGTCGAGGATTCAATTAATCCCGTATTCAATTCCCTTTGTCAATCGGTACGTTACTTGCTCGAGACTTCGATCGTCGGTATCCCAATACCTCGTTCGGTCTCGTTCAAGCAAGTCACTTTACTCGTCAGTAATGCATGATCCTGTAACCAATCACTTGGTCACTTTGAGCTCATTATGATGATGCATTACCGAGTGGGCCCAGAGATACCTCTCCGTCATACGGAGTGACAAATCCCGCCTCGATCCGTGTCAACCCAACAAACACTTTCGGAGATACCGTAGTGCACCTTTATAGTCACCCGATTACGTTGTGACGTTTGGTACACCCAAAGCACTCTTACGGTATCCGGGAGTTACACGATCTCATGGTCTAAGGAAGAGATACTTGACATTGGAAAAGCTCTAGCAAAGCGAACTACACGATCTTGTGCTATGCTTAGGATTGGGTCTTGTCCATCACATCATTCTCCTAATGATGTGATCCCGTTATCAATGACATCCAATGTCCATAGTCAGGAAACCATGACTATCTATTGATCAACGAGCTAGTCCACTAGAGGCTCACTAGGGACATATTGTGGTCTATGTATTCACCCGTGTATTACGATTTTCGGATAATACAATTATAGCATGAATAAAAGACAATTATCACGAACAAGGAAATATAATAATAATCCTTTTATTATTGCCTCTAGGGCATATTTCCAACAAGTACCTGTCCTTTTGAACCTCCATCAAACATAATGCTCATAAATGGTTGAATAGCTTCCAAGAAATCATAGAGAAATTTGCTATCTCCGGTCATATGATTGGTACATCCATTATCAATCACCCATTTTACTCCACCGGAGAAGGCAACTACACACAATTATGACTTGGTTAGAGGCACCCATTTTGCAATGGGACCTCTCAAGTTAGTCATAAGGGTCTTCGGGACCCAAATAGCATAGAATAGGAATGCATTTCGAGGACCAACACATTTCGCATAAACTTCTCCATCCTTAGTCTTACGAAGTACATAGGATGGATGCATGAACTCTTTTGGCTTGTTGAGAGTGGGCATGCCCCTTGTGGACTTCCCACTAACAACCTTACCTTTCTCCTTGTGCCCTTCTCATACAAATGTTTCTTTTAGAGGGGTGGTGCATTTTTGAGAGAACGACTTCTTCTTGCTTGTGCTTGGGTCAAACCCGAGCCCCTCTTTGGCAAACACCTCATTGTGTTGGCTCAACACCTCGTTAAGGTTCTTTTGTCCTTGAGCACATGTCATGAGACCTTTCTCGAATAGAGCTTTGAGAAAGCGATTCTCCTCAAGAATAGATGCTAGATCACTACCAGAGTTAGTAGTACAAGCATCAACATTGATAATATAAGAAGAGTAGGCCTTGGCTAGAGTTTGAAGATAGGTAAGCTTGAGCGTCTCAAAACTCTTTGTAAGAAGGGTGAGCTCTTCTTCCTTAGTCTTGAGGTAGATGGATAGGAGCTCATAATCCTTAGAGAGAGAAGCATGAGACATCACAAGATTACTTTTATCGTTCATCAACTCTTCACAAGAGTCCTTAGCCTTTTTCAAGGAGGCAAGATATTTAGCATGAACATTTGCACCAATTTTCAAGCATAGTTCATCATTTCGTGCTTCCTCATATTGGAATTTACGCTCAAGGATTTCATATTTTTCCTTTTCCTCGGTGACGAGGGTTTCGAGTTCCTTAATGGTCATGGTGTGCTTACTCACCATCTCCATAAGCATACAAAACATAGTGAGCTTCTTTCCTTTGAGGGAGCACATGAACTTATTAAGTTTAGCAAGCATAGGATCATCGATATCATCATCCTCATAACTATCCTCCGCGTCAATATACTCATCACAAGGAGTAGAAGGAGTGAAAAGAGGAGGATTTGATCGTGGGGTTACCTTGACCTTGTCAGGAGAGCTTTGGTCTTCTCCATCTTCTACCACGGCCTTTGCCATTAGGCACTTGTGAGCGTTGCCCTTGTAGTATTTCATGTAGTTGTAGGTGACCACATCACCACTCTTGTTCACTAGCCTCAAAGTGTTTTAAGAATCTTGAGCAACTCCGACAACACCACTAACATCATCCGGATCGGATTCTTCATGAGCAACCATTGCTTTCCCGTCTCTCTTCTTGAGCTTGGAGTTCAAAGGATTTGGCAACTTCTTCTTGGGAAAGGTCTTAGGAAACCTTGGTTTATCTTCTCTCTTCTCATAAGGGCACTCGTTGGAGAAGTGGTTGGTTTCTTCACAGTTGTAGCATTTCCTCACTTTCTTCTTTTGGAACCTGCGCTAAACTTCTTGACAAAGAGAGAAATGTCTTCATATGATAGGCTCTCATCCGAGTCAATCTCATCACCATCCTCATCATCATCATCATCTTCTTCTTCACTTTACTCTTCTTCACGTACATGCTTGGCCTTCAATGCAAGATTGATCTTTGATGTTGAGGTACCATGCATGGCAAGATGTTTTGTGGCATTTTCCTTTGACTCTTCAAATAGTTGGAAAGTGGATATGATGTCATATGGAGTCATTTCCTTGAATCCATGGTGTTGTCTTATGTCCCACACCATTTGGTGATGATATGGAGCAAGAGCATGAATCAACTTATCCACGAGAAATCGCTTAGTCAAGTTGAATCCATCTTGAGTCTTGTCACATTCACATGACTCAATGTTGGCGGTGAGAGTCATGAGACGCTCAAGTAGTTGCTTGGGAGATTCACCTTTCTCCATACAAAAGTTTTGCAATTGACACTTGGAAATTTCATATTGAGCAAGCCGGAGAGTGGAAGTACCGGTCTTGGTCCTCACAATGCTATCCCATAATTCCTTGGCACTTGTGATATGTATTTATGGTGTTCTTTTGCTTGTCAGTCATACCTATTCTTATGCACATCGTTGAGATTCTTTTCATAAACCTCTCTTGGAGTAAGATTCTTCGGGTCAACAACTTGGTAGCCATACTCCAAGATGTCCAACATCTCATCATTTCCATATCGAAGATGATCCTGCATAGCAACTCTCCACAAAGCAAAATCGGTAGTGTCATCAAGTAAAGGAGGTTTGCCTTGAGGGTTATACTTAGGTTTCTCTATTTCAGGTCTTGCATAAAGCCAAGGAACACTGGAGTGTTCATTACTAGGAGGTTGTTGGCCAAGTGAGGGAGTAGGCACAGCTGGCCTCGAGGCCGCACCGCCAGAAAGTGGTGCAAGCATCGTGGTTAGTGTGGCTATCCTCATTTGACCAAGGCCTTAAGATAGGCATCATGCTCCTCCTTTTGCTTAGCAAGAGATCGTACCAGATCCTCTGAAGTGAAGGACTTGGAAGCCGCACCCGTACTCTTCAGATCTGCAACAAGGGGAGTCCCATCGGGGTTCATCTCACTCTAGGGCAGTTAAGCCACAAGAATAGAGCACGAGGCTCTGATACCAATTGAAAGAATCGAGATGGACCTAGAGGGGGGGGTGAATAGGTAGAATTACAAAATTTAATTTTACTTAGCAATTTTAGGCAATAATCGGAATATGAAGTTGAGCCTAACAATTGCAAGTGTGAAGCTATGAGCTAAGCAAGGTAAACAAGTAATTCAAGTAGAAGAGTAAGCAAGGTAAACAAGTAATTCAAGTAGAAGAGTAAGCAAACACAATATGATATAAGTAAAGACTAAGAGACAAGTAACCACAAGTAGGGAGTTAGGGTTAGGAATAATCGCAACTCTAGAGACGAGGATGTATGCCGATGTTCACTTCCTTGGAGGGAAGCTACGTCACCATTAGAGAGGTGGGTGTTACCACGAAGGCACACCAATGCCACGAATGCTCATCCTATTCTCCCTTTGAGACAACACCACGAAGGCGTTTCTCAACCACTAGTGGTAGACCTTGGGGTGGTCTCCAAACCCTCAAACTTTCCGGGGGTAATCACAAAAAACGATTCCTCTCCGAATGACACCTACCGCCTAGGAGTCTCCAACCTCCAAGAGTAACAAGAACGATGGGGAAAAGCTCAAGTCTTGCTCAAATCACGAATTCCTTTGGTGGAAAGAAGGGGAAGGAGTGGATCTATCACTTTGGTGGACAACTTCTATCAAATGCTCTCAAATCCCTTAGGGATCTAAGATTTGGTGTTGGAGAGTGAGAGAGAGAGAGAGTGAAGGTGTGTTCTTGAGGATGCTTGAAGTGAATGGTCAACCCTCTCACGGGATAGGAGAGAGATATTTATAGTATGCCTCAATAAGTGGCCGTCGGAGCCCAAAACAACACAGAAACGTCAGATGTCCAATGCACAACGGACGACCGAGGGCATGACAGACACCGGACGTCCGACATGGACCGGACGCCCGATGTTTTGGCACGGTCTAGTGGGTACCGGACAACCGGAGGATCCGAACGACCGATGTTTAGGCTCTGCGGAGAAAGTACGGGACAACCGAGGGCTCTGCAGACAACGGACGTCCAAGAGGGAGCGAACGACCGATGTTTTGGTTCTGGATCGGATTTGCCGGACGTCCAGTGCAGACCGGACGACTGATATTTTGGCTCTGTATGGAAGCGGTCGGACGTTCGATGAGTATCGGTCGTCCGAGAGAGATGAAGATCAGACACTGATTTTGAAGAAGTTGTTTGAGAAAGACTTTAGCAATAACCCATGTTCCCCTCTTAATAGTGCGGGATCCTATACTCAAGAATAAACATAAAGATAGTCTTGTTTATTTGTTCCTGATGAGGTTAAACATCTCCGAAGTCATAATCCACACACATAATTGATTCCGAGGGGACTAAAACCTGAGATATACTTAACAAACTTTGTTAGTCCCCCATGAGTATATTGTCATTAACATCAAAATAATATTTAGGGCATGATTGCACTTTCAACGAACTAAGGCAATGCCATAGTATATACATGCCAGATATTTAAATAAAAGTCAAATGTCATTCGTAGAGTATTAATTGACAATGAAAATACCAAGGACCATAGATAAAACTTCAACTTGCAATATTTAGAACTTCTTTGTGTTCTAAACACCCATGACTTTCCTGCAATGGTCATGTCTAGTGAATTTTGCTCCGCCTGCACATTTTAAACAAAGAGATATGACTTATTACACTATTATAATCTAAAACAACCATGAGAGGATTCCTGATTGAATTATCAAGATGTAAAATATGTGTCTATGAGAAATCTAATGAATTTTAAAAAGGTACACCAATGAGACTGAGGATGTCTCACAAATAATGATCAAGAGGGATAGCTAAGAACAAACTATCTAGAGAAAACATGTGTGACAATCCAAAGAGATTTTTTAAACTCATTTCTCATATCAAGAAAATCCAATCATTTGCAAGTGAAGAAATACAAAAACTGAACCTCATCTCCGCAATGTAGGAACCCTTTATCAGTACCGTATTGGTAACTACAATTCTTTTAACCAACTACAACATGCAATACAAAAGTGGAATATAAATTGCTAACCTCTTCTCCTAAGAAGCGCATCGATCATTTTTGTCATCGTTGGTATATTTCACAACTACGTTCCTGGTAAATTACATCCATTAGCATTTTCGTGACAGGAAGTTACTTGTTTGGTTGTTAATAGTATAGAACATCTATATTTTCAAGAAATCAAGATACGACGACGACAACAACAACAACAACAACAACAACAAAAACAACAACAACAACAACAACAACAACAACAACAACAACAACAACAACAACAACAACAACAACAACAACAACAACAACAACAACAACAACAACAAACAACAAACAACAAACAACAAACAACAACAACAACAACAACAACAACAACAACAACAACAACAACAACAACAACAACAACAACAACAACAACAACAACAACAACAACAACAACAACAACAACAACAACAACAACAACAACAACAACAACAACAACAACAACAACAACAACAACAACAACAACAACAACAACAACAACAACAACAACAACAACATAGAAATGGTTCAATAGAATTTCTAATTAATGGATGAGCATAGTGTTATATTTGGATAAGCTTTAGTGTTATATTTTAGGAGCTAACTTGTTGCATTCCTGCATAGATTTCTCCTAGAATATTCAAAAATATGCAATGTTCATCTATGCTCCAAAGGGAAATGGACTTCTTAGTATTTTCAGAAATATGCAGGAACCTTGTAATTGCTTGGAAATCTCTACATTCTAAAGGAGCAGATAACATAGATGTTGTGAAGTGAAAAAACAGATAATTATTTATAGAGATAAATGGATAGATAAATATTTGTTGCGCACAAAGAAATGCAATCCATAACATGGTTAAACTGACAAGAAATATAAACTAGGGTTGCGTACCCCAATGATGCCTATAAGTAACAATTGGCCAGTCACTTTATAATTCATCCACAAGATTCATATGAAAATGGCATGGACTGCAAAAATAGTAGTAGTATGGAAAAATTTCTGGCTCTACTGGTGTGAATCAAAACAACCACTTTTTGGCCACTATACAAACATTAGGATTCAAATGGAGCTCAAAACATAAATAATGTAACAACTATGCAACAAACAAATCAATTATCGCAGTGTCTTGTTATCCATAAAAGTTAATATAAACCATCTATTGGGTTAGAGCGATACGTGAAGTCTTGACCTCGGTCTGAAGCCCACTTGCAATGATTTAAACGACAAATAATCACCAATATCGTTAGGCATTTTCCCGAAAATTTCATTCAACTTCAAACCATTACATATGAAAAAACAGTGTAACGGGGTACTGGTACTCATTATACACTCGAAAGGTTTTAAATTTTGAAAACAATGTAACAAGTAACATCGTACATTGACATAATGCTCTTCGAATGCCCCTCGATCGACATAATGCTCTTCAAATCCCCCTTGGAGGTTGGGGAGATTTCACTACAAAGATTGAACCCTCGGAGGCTGCAGTCGTTGCACACATGAACACTTGTTAGTAACAACATACTGCAACCAGCAACAGAGCATAACATCTCCTACAGAGAGCTTCTTACGGAGTCGCAATGGCGAAGGCGACATTGTTGCAGAGCACACCACACCAGGAGCAGGCATGCCCCTTTGCTGGACTTGTCATGCAACATGTTGACAACACTGCGAAAGGATTTCTTGATCTCCAGCAGTGCCCACCCTAGAAACATGAAGAATCACACTTGAATAGTAAAATCAACAGCAATAAAATTACAAAAGAATATGGCACCATGATAAATTGACTTAACCAAGGGACTTTTGTGACATGTCATTGGTCATCTCCTTCACAAGCACTTGACCATGGGTAGCGAGGCAACTACAGGATCACATGCTCCTGGAGCATGAACCCGCTAGTGATTTCGGCAACCATGGTAGGGGCAGCGTGGCTGGGTCTTGCTGGGTCAAAATCGATGGGCTAGGCGAAGCAGGTATGTTGGGCCTGCAACCGTGGTGTCGTGATTCACTAGGGTCAAATCCCCTCGTCGTACTACTTCCGCCGTGGCACAGTCCAATCCATGTCGCGTCCTTGTCTAGTTCCCTAGAGTCTCCATTACATCTCCATTGTATCTCCATGCCTCCATGGACGGCATTCCGGCCCAGACCGCTGGTCACTGGCGGCACGACTCCTCCAATGACCATGGGGACGGAATCCGACAACCACTTGTGCTGTCGCTTCAAGGTCGACGATGGCTAGGACGCAAGCATAGGGGGAAAAGTGGCAAACAACCCAATGGATATGAAGGCGTCACACATGTAAGGCAAAGTTCTCCGTGAAGGCGATGCCGGAAAGGAGATGCCAAGATTGCAGCTAGGGCCGGGTTGGGGGTTTAGAGGTTGGACTATTGCGTGGCCCGATACACCACACGGTCAGCACCGTTATCGCGCTCCTCTGCGAGAGCGCACTACCGGGCAGTCCAGGAGGCGTCCACCTCCAAGGAAGGTCGCCGCCACCGCCGCCGCCGACCTCAGGAGGCTTCTACTTAGCCTTGGTGGCTCCCCCGCAACCTCGCGTGCCCGCCGTGCATGAGGCCTTCGCGCGGGACAGGCCGGGGTGAGCGCCCCGCGAGCGAGGATGTATGCCAGGTAGTTCTAGATTGGGAGAGAGATGGATATTATATGAGTGCATATAGATAATGACTATAGATGACATTGACGGTTCCTTATAACCATCAACTGACTATATTATTAACCATGCTGGTGCTAAGTGTATTTAAAACCTTAGCAACTAGTCTCTCCAATGCATTGGTGCTTAGCTTTTGTAGCTAAGCTTCCCTCGTTGAATTTTTTAACAATTAAACTCCATCATTCATTGGTTAATAGTCATTTTGCATAGGTCCACACGCTTAGCACCATTTTCTTCTGGGGTCATCATAATACTCTCTTCCCTCTTTAATTGCTTTACCACGTCATTTTCTTGTCTATGTGGCATTCTTAACACCTGTGCACCGTGGAGCACTGGAAAGGGCCTAAAACTTGCCGTTGGAGAACCCAGCAAAATCCCCCGCGAGTTTGAAAAAAAACCGCGGCCCACGACCCGATCTCGCCGCCTAAGAGCATTACTAGTAGTACCCCTAAACCCTCAAACCCTAAAAAATAACCGCTTTTTTACGGGTTGCAACAAAAAAAACGCAAAGACTAGAACCCTTAAACCCTCAAACCCTCAAAAAAAAGTAAGGGTCCAACCCTCAAACCCAATTTCAAACCGTAGAAGTGAGGGTTGGAGGCGCTTCGACCCCAGCCCGCACTCCCTTCCCTCGTCAGCGGGAGGAAGTTTCCCTCCCAACCTCCCGCTTCCTCCCTCACGCGCCGCCGTCGCCCGCCCAAATCCGGCCCCGCCTCCTCGGCCGCGCCGCCGTTCCCGCCGCCTCGGCCAGCCCGCCGCCTCCGCCCGCCGCCCGGCGCCTCCGGCCCCGCCCGCCCGCCTACTCGCCCCGCCGCTGCCGCCTCCTCCGCCCAGTAGCGCCTCCTCGCCGCCTCCCGCCCGGCGCGCCCGCCGCCCGCCCGCCTCCCGCCTCACCTTGCCGCCTCGCCCCGGCCCGCGCCCGCGCCAGCCCGCCCCGATCGCCTCCGTCCCGGCCGCCTCCGCCTCGGGCCTCCTCGGCCGCCAAAGGCGAGCAGGCGGGCGGCAGCGCCGCCGCCCGAGCTCCCGTGGGTATGCTTTCCTTTCTTTCTTTTTGTTTTATTTTTTCCTTTTTGTTTCATTGTTGGCACTCACAATTTATTGTTTGTTGTATTGTGTAGATGGAGGTGAACAACAAAGAAATGGACTCGTTGTCCGATTCGTCGGGTTGGTCGTCATCCGACGATTCGGAGATCGATGAGTTGTTGCAAGGCGATGACGTCGAGATGATGAGCCTCCTCATCGACGTGCAATCCTTTGAAAACCGCGTGAAGCTGATGGATCAGAGGAGAGGGTCGAAGATGGGGCGAGTCACCATCTACCGGAACCGCGCTCTCGGACACAAACATTTGATGGAAGATTACTTCTCCGAGGTACCTCATTACCCTCCTCGCCTCTTCCGCAGAAGGTACCGAATGCGGCGTAGTTTGTTTGTGAAGATTGTCACCGATTGTGAGGCCGCCTCATATTACTTTAAACGTCGTAGATCCGCCACGGTATCATGGGGTTTAGTGCATATCAAAAGATATCGGCGGAATCACGAATTTCGCTTATGGCATACCGCGGATTATACCGACGAGTATCTTCGCATTGGGCAAGATACAACCACGGAGTCAGTCCGTAGGTTTGCCAAGTTGGTCATTCGGTTTATGCGGTGAGCGGTATCTTGGGCACCAAACGAGGAAGATACAAAGAGATTAATGGAAATGAATGAAAAAGGGGATGGCCGGGATGCTAGGTAGTCTTGACTGCATGCATTGGAGGTGGAAAAATTGCTCAAAGGCATGGCACGGAATGTATTACGGTAAAAGCCGTGATGCTACCATTGTGCTTGAGGCCGTAGCATCTCAGGACACATGGATTTGGCATGCATTCTTTGGGTTGCCGGGAACACTCAATGATATCAATATCCTCAATAGATCTCCTTTGTTCAAAAGATTAATTTACGGGGATGCTCCGACTTGCAACTACAAAATCATGGACAATGAGTACTCAATGGGATACTATCTCACCGATGGCATCTATCCCGAATGGGCAACTCTTGTGAAGTCCATCAAGGAGAAAAATGGGGTGCCCTTAACAAGAAAAGAGGCTCATTTCACCAAGGCACAAGAGGCAGCCCGCAAGGATATTGAGAGAGCTTTCGGTGTTTTGCAAGCAAGGTTTGCCATAGTTCGTGGTCCAGCTCGGTTTTGGGACAAAAAACCTTGATGAACATCATGAAATGTTGTGTGATTCTACACAACATGATCCTAGAGGATGAAAGAGGGTTAAACCTCCCTTGTTTCTATGACAATGTTGGTACCCGTGTGCAACCGGAAAGAAACCCTTCTCGCATACACTCTTTTCTTCAAGCACATCGTGAGATTGAGGATGCAACCACTCATGGTCGGCTCCGGATGATCTAATAGAGCACCATCGGCGCTTGGATGGGCGGCGCATTGGCCCATGATGTATCTTTGTTTTACTTTTCTATGTCCTATTTGATTCGAACAATTAGTGTAATTTGCTCAAACATTGTTGTAATAATTTGAATGATTATTGTTTTATTCGGTGTTGTAATAATAACTAGAATGATTATTGTTTTATGTCAAATGTGATGGAATTTGGGATATGTCATATGATGAAATGTGTGATATATGAAATGATAGTTTTAAAGGTTAGGGTTGAGGCAAAGACTAGAACCCTCAAATCCAACCTTTAAAGCAGTTTACGGGTTGGGTTTGAGGGTTCTGCTTTCGCTTTTTCAACCCTTAAAAGTGTCAAAAACTGGCACTTCTCAACCCTTAAAACTGCTATGAGGGTTTGAGGGTTTGAGGGTTCTACTAGTAATGCTCCTCCCCTGCTGCTCTAAGATCTTCCGGTCTACCTCGCCCCTGCTCCTCCCCTGCTGCTCGGTCAAGTCGCCGCCGCCCCTCTTCGACCTCGCCGCCGCCAGAGGTAGCACGACGTCGCCGCCGTGAAAGGTAGCACCTCCACCCTTATTCCCCCTCCCCGTCCGCCCTCCTCATCCCCTCCTTCAACTCCTTCTCCCTCTTCCCTTCCTTCCGCTAACCCCCTGCCCCCATCCTTCCTGCCTCGTCCCTCGTCCGTCCTGTCGTGACGAACCCTAGCTTGTGAATTGTTTTATCTTGTACAGAGAGCTTTTTATGGCTAACTAGATTATGAGTATTTTGTTTTGTGAACTGCTTTATCTTCTGTACAGAGAGCCTAGTTCGTTGCATAATTTCCTTTACATCTCAAATGCATGAAGGCTGCCATTGCTATTAATTTGTACAGTACTCCTCTATTCCCTTCTGATTATGTTGTTTAGGTGGTAAGAACGAGCACTGTAGATGTTTCTCTTTCATATGTTGTAGCTATTGTGCTCAGATCTAGTTTTGTTGATTGCTTGTCATGCTGGAAAAAAAAATGGTGTGTGATAAGTTTTATTTGTTTTTATTTTTTTATATGGATGAAAAAAGCAGGCACAGGTGACACCAATCCAATCGTGTGCAAATTCCCTTGGTCGGGGCGTCAGACGAGGGCACACACACTCCGCAAGTGCCACCCCGAACTGAATCTCCCCCGCTGAACCGCAAGCAGCGACAGTGCTGCTGACTGAGGGGAGGAGGGGCTGCTGACAGTGGGATCGAGCGATGGCAGGCGAGTCCCGCGCCTGCCGCGCCCAATGGTGTCCTTCAACATGTCTCTCCACCTAACTGGAGGACCCGTCTGCCCTTGCAGCTGTCCGGCGGCAGGCAGCGGCGAAGCGGGGCGGAGGTGGCGCGGCCGGAAAGAGCGCATGGCTGGCGGCTGACGGGAGCAAGAGGTGGGGGGAGAAGTTCTTCCTGCTATACACGCCCTTCTGGCTCACGCTCTGCCTCGGTGTCGTCGTCCCCTTCAAGCTCTACGAGGTACTAGTACTAGCCGCCGTCACCTGTTGCTGGGTCTATCTCATCTTGGGAGCATTTTGGTGGATCCTAAAAGGAATATGGGACTCTAAGAGAAAGATTTGATCTTGGCAATATGTTTTGTGCCGATTGGATTTACATTTTTCTTCCTCTTAATCATTCTTGTATTTTTTGTTACGATTTGCAGAGTTTCACGGAGCTGGAATATTTGGTTCTTGGATTGGTGTCAACCGTGCCTGCTTTTGTCATCCCTCTGCTCTTCGTAGGAAAGGTAATTTGGCACGCTCTTCCTACTCTCTCGTCAGATCAAGTTCGGAAGATCTGTTCAATGTGATATTCAGTCTTCAGAGGGTGCTCAATGCTCATGACTACTCTTTGTAGCAAAAAAGGGCAGTATTTGCACAGCAGTATTACTGTTTCACCAAATTCAGGTGTCTGCCGTTAAGTGAGAATCGCGAAACGTTATATGCATAAACATAGACATTAACATTTCGTTGCAATTAAGATGACAACCAGAGTTGAGAAAACATTTTATGTTGAGAATATACTAGCATTTTGGTGTTTTGGATCAGCGGGCAATTCATGTTTCCAACCATAGCAGCAGTGTCTCTGGCTTACACAAAGGAATCCATCAATGCTGCAGTAAATGAAAAATTAATAACGAGAGTAAGGGCAGGTATGCAAATATTAAATGCTGAGCGAACACATTACAAAAACTATAAAAGTGGGGAAAGAAATGGAAGAGCAGGGATGGCAGGAGAGGGTTGCCTCAGCAATTCAGCTTCTCCATAAGGATGGGCTCCTCTCTCTTGCAGCTCTCTTATTTGAGCTTCAGTTATGCATTGCATCTTTTCCCTTTTGATTTGTCTTCCTATTTTCGATCCTAAACTACATCTTCTTTAATTTGGTCCATAAAGGATAAAATTTCGAGCTTATTATGTTACTCTTGTATACTGGTGTCATATATTTGAAAGTTAACTTCATTTTTTTATTTTTCCATTTCAGGAAGATAGTATTAGAAGTTTAAAAGATCGTTACTGGGTCAAGGTATGTATTTTCAGTGTGGATCTTTTGTAAGCCAATTTGTTTTCCAGAAATGGACACAGTCCTGGAAAATCCCACAGTTGTATGTAGTATGATTCTGATATATGGATCTGATTCAGGATTATATTCTTCACTACAATTATACCTTACAGATCTAACTTTGACCCACAGAAATTTAGAAGTGGTTTTATAACAGTTGATGTATCAAATGTTAAAACATATTTTTTGTCAAGTGACATTCATGAAAGCTTTTATACGCACATGAAAGCTTTTGTAATATAAACTCAGCAAACTACCCTGTCTGAACAAACAGTAGTGATATATATATATTCTTCAGTTACGACAGTACTTAATTTGTTGCTAAACTACTAATACAGGTATAATGAGTAGTACTTCTTATTGTCTATGGACTTAGTTTTATTTGGTAATGCATTTTCTCGTATTATCTCTTTGGAATTGTTTGCTAAATCCACGATACATCTTTCAATTGCAGGCTAATGTTTGGATTATAATTTTCAGTTATGTCGGTAACTACTTTTGGACACATTACTTTTTCACAGTTCTTGGCGCATCCTATACTTTTCCTTCATGGAGGATGAATAATGTAAGATCTTCACACAAGGGATGGATGGGTGGAGAAATTTCACCGAGTGCACACATGTCCTTTTTACTTACTAAACTTACTAGTAATTTGTACGTGCTTTGCACGTTAGATTATTATGTGTGATCACAATGCTATATCATTTCTTAAAAGTAAATATGTTATGTTATAATAACATTATCATGTTGAGAACTCGTGGATTGTTTCTTACAATTTGTATAAAATCATGGTGGCACAACATATTTCTAGTATATGAAGCATGCATAGAAATAATATATAATTTTATTCCAAAAGAAATGTTATTGACGTGTTTGTGAAATATTTTAAATTTTCATATTCGAATTTGAATTATAGATAAAATTAGTTTGATGTTATAATTTCACTTTTCCAAACCATCGGCGTTTTCTCACAAAATCTATTTCTTTTGTGTGTTGTCGACCGCACAAAGCTTTAAATAACTTAACGTCCCATTAAGAAAATAAATTAAAATATAAATCTTAATTTTCTACTGGTTGTTTAAATATTTCTCTCAACGAACAGCAATATTGCCATGCGTACAAGTTTTCTACAGTGTACTAATTCATTTGGAAAAAAATAAAAAATACTTCGGTGCGTGCATTCAACAGTACTCATGCATGCGAGGGGATAATTGCTACCGCAGTAATATAGGCTGCTAGGCTCTACGCGCACTCTTGTTTAGAGCTTCTATTCTACACTGGAGTAGTACACTTGTTCGCAACATAAAGCAGCTCCTCACGTGCAAATTCTCGAGCATGAATTTTGTAGGCTAGAAGCTCCTCACGTGAACTGGCATGTGTTTAACTCTAGAGAGTTCCGAGCATGAAATTTGTAGGCTAGGAGCTCCTCATGTGAAAGTTACTTTGTGTCAGGTTGGTCAGATGGCAGCTGAACTCTAGAAAGATCCCCGACCTCATTTTGGCGCGCAGCCGTGGGGAGCGAATCCCACGAACCATGGCCGTTGGATAAGTTCGGTTCCAAATTGATAAATGGCAGTGATTCATTCTGTTGAAGAAATCAACGGCTAACAAATGCTTCGGCATCACTCTGGGTGGCCAATCCAAATTTGAAAATTGGTGTACTATAGTAGTAGAGATAAAATCTTTTTGCGGAATACTGAACTTATAAAGTCAATCAATGGGTCAATGCTAAGGAAACTAGGAAATTGTCTCATTTCATTGCTTTGTTTCCACTTCATATATTCCCTTCCATCAATTCTCTTCTGCAAATTAGGGGTTAATAGCAGGGTTGATGTTTCTGCATATTAGTTGAGTACCATACGCCGACGGTATAATTCATCAATTCAGATTTTATATTTAATTTTAATTTTAATTTAAAACTTTGTTTGGTTGCTACATAGTTTCTGTCACGTTATGTACATTATTGACACAAACTAGATACATATCTGTTGCAACTCTTCTGTTGCAATTCTGTTTGTGCTACACTATTCTACTTATTTGTTTGCAATGCTTAATGATTTTTTTTCTTCATGTTTCAGGTACCCCATACAACATTTCTCCTAACTCATGCCTGCTTCTTGTTTTATCACATGGCATCGAATATGACACTTCGTAGATTACGTCACTCTACAGCCCACCTGCCACAGTCTATTCGGTGGTTGTTTGAAGCCGCATGGATTTTAGCACTCTCATACTTCATTGCATACTTGGAGACCCTAGCCATAGCAAATGTATGTTCCCACATATATCCCTTCCTGCATAGTGCTATGAATACTATGAGATTTTTTCTCCCCAATCTACTAATATTTAACTTTCATCTGCTTGCTTACAGTGGCAATCATCATTATTTTGTGCGTTAATTCTAGGGTACAAACTATTTTGATTGAACCCAATCTGTTATTACTTTTTGTATGTGTATCTCATGTGGCTCAATTGCACAGAACCCATCTATTCTAACGATGTATCCTGCTGGACTAGATAGATACCAGAGAACATGCAGCCAATGCCTTTTTTGAATCTCTAGTTATGGGCAATTGTGGATAAGAACTTCTAGGCAATCCTTGATATCTCTTAATTTTGTTGCTAACTACTACTCCGTCCGATCCATAATAAGTGTCACAGTTTTGAACTAAGGTGCGACACTTATTTGGATCGGAGGGAGTAGGTTATATCAAGTTTGTATTGTCCATTAACATATAAAATCAGTAGTAGCTTGTACAATGCTTTCGACACACGTTCTACTGTTCACTGTCCGGGCATTGTAATCCTGCAATCAATTCTCTGGTGCACTCGGAAGAATAAAATAACAATTAGGTAAACACAATCAAATACTTATACTTACATACAAAACAGATGTCATATGTAAATATTTTTTAAAACAGCACCTGGTTATTGCCACTTAACATTTTGAGGAAATTACTGCTTCATATTTTGGTTGCCTGACGTGGAGAAATCCTTAGTTCCTAATGTAAATTGTATCATCTACTCTGTATTTGACTTAAGATTCATTTACCTTGTCTCATGAATTTAAAGCTGTAGTGTTTACATTTTTGGTGTAAGTAGATGTTTTTGTGTCAGTCTTGTTTATTTTCCATGCATCAGAATTTTGTGAGGTACTTGGGAAAAATAAGAAAGCAAAACATTCTACCCCCATGCTGCAACTATTTTGTGGCATCACATAACACTGTATTATGAAGTTATGTTATACACAGCCACAGTATGTTATTATATGTGATGTACATATAATTGATGTTGTTTTCACTTCTCAGTGATGCTATCCAGAAAGCTAAATGTTTCTTTGCTTATACTAAGATCTTTCTGCTTCTGCATCCTTTTTTTAAATTTCTGAATGAAGTCTTCCCTTTCTGCTCCCCAAGATACTACATTCCTGATGTTGAAATTGACCTTGCAGTTTCCGTATTACGAATTCATCGATCGGGATATAATGTACAAAGTTGGATCATTGTTTTATGCAATATACTTCCTCGTCAGCTTTCCGATGTTCTCAAGGTAAATTTTTTCTGAATTTAGACGTGTACAACTGGCTTCATTGATAATGCCATCTTTGCTCTATTTCATATTGTTGACCTATCAGCTATGCATAGGGAGGATATTCTCCTTTGCTCCTCTATCTGCTATGACTTTATCTATCAAGCTCAT
Organism: Aegilops bicornis; assembly: GCA_021605145.1. NCBI lineage: Eukaryota > Viridiplantae > Streptophyta > Magnoliopsida > Poales > Poaceae > Aegilops > Aegilops bicornis. Next base: position 637,349,229 of record CM038674.1, read on the forward strand.
TGTTAAACAGCAATATCTGGTTCTGAACTCTGTCAATGCTTGCGAAAACATTTACTTTTCTCGAGCCGGCTATCTTAAACATCACTAGCTTGAATACCCAAAATAATAAGTATAGTTCTAAATTCCAAGAACTTACTTTCGCTCACATCATCGCAGCTGGGTGGATAGGCCTCTCACTGTTTTCTCTTTCACCTATTTCTAGTTGCCAATCTCATAATCCATATTCAACTCTGTGCAACTCTTATTTGGCATTCAGGATCGACGAAAAAGCAGAGAAGTGGGCCCTTTCCAGGGTAGCCGTCGACGCTCTGGGCGCAGCGATGCTCGTCACGATAATACTTGATTTATGGCGCATATTTCTGGGGCCAATCGTGCCCATCCCCGAATCAAGACGATGTGGCCAGCCGGGGCTAGCATGGTTCCATGTCCAGAATGAAAGCGTCTAGTCCAGGAACGATGTGGATTCTTCTGTTCCCACGGCCAGTGCCGGTGTTCTTCAAGAATAAAAAATGTTCGCCTCGCCATTGGAGGGATGAAAATTGCACCGTCAAGGGGTGGTTCTTGCCGATTAATGGATCGATTTCTTGTATGCATGTTGTATTTGCTTCCTGCAAATAGCAAACTTTGTCAGGTGCAGAAGAAGTTCAGTTATCGGACGGCTGTCAAGCGTCAAGAAGAAAGGATCCGACGGCTCGCTTCGCTCGCCTGTTCCCTGTACCGTTTCAGCAGGTTGCCGGTCACTGTTACCGTTTAGCTGTTGTCGAGGCTATATAACAGCCAGCGCTGTGCGCTTGTAGCCATTCATTCGATTCTCAGAAATATCCGAACAATGTATACCTAAACCTCCCTCTGTGAGGAATATACTTTAGCATATTCGAGTTAATACAAGCAAGTTAGAACCCTAGATCGAGTTCCTCTCCAGAAATTCCCCCGATCTGCTCGTGGGGTGTGACAATTGGTATCATGAGCCAGCGATTTCCTCGGCGGCATGATCGCGCGTGTTCGTGCTGAATTTTCCCCCCTCCCTTCCCACCCTTGGTTGGCGACGGCGACGGTGTTCACGGGTGTGGGACGGGGAATTGGCGGCGCAGGCGGAGGTGTTTTGTTCGTCGGCAGCTCGGAGGGCGGTACTGGTTGCTGAGACACCTCGTCTCGGTGGTGAAATCCCAGGTACGCGCACGAGTGGTGCTGTTCGGTGGCGTAAATTTTGGCGGCGGCAGGATCCGGTTCGGGTTGCCATTGTTGCGGTAGTAAAATTCCTCTCCGTTAGCGTGATCATGGGGCGTTCGAAGCCGAGCATCGACGAGTCTGAGCTCGCTGAACTTCTTCAGCTCAAGGAAGACGTGCTGACAAATCGAGAGGATACTACTGGGCTTCGGGAAGAGGTTGATCTGCTAAGGAAAGAGGTGAGTCTCACAAATGCCAAGCAGGATGACATGAATACTGTACTCTCAACAACAGTACATCAGTGATCAGTTAACCACAATTACTGATGTTCTGAAGAATCTGGGTGCTCAAGGAGCCAGTTCCTCTGCTCAACTAACATCCAGAGTTACAGAGCAGCAAGGGGGAAGAACAGATCCACCTCCCATTGTTCAGACAGGCATTGAAAATCCAAAGGAAAAGGCAACTCACAGAGGAATTAAGGAAGCGTTTACTGTTGGAACAGGAAAAAACAAGACAGTATACCCTACTTAGTGCTTCTCGATTGCCCCCCATGCAAATTGGACAGAAATCAACTCCTCCTGGGTTCAACAGAGCAAACCCACAAGAGATTCCATCAGAAAATGCAAGCCCTACTGCCCAAATGAAAACTGTTAGAACTACATTCATCCCTCAGCCAAATCAAGCTGAAGCAACTGTATTCTGGGAAGAATACTACGGGAATTATGAGAAGGAAATGAGAACACAGTTCCTAAAGAACATTATCAAGGGTCCTAGAATGGATTTTCTAAGGTTTGATGGTGCTAATCCTGGAGGATGGATCAGACAGGCTGAAAAATACTTTCAAATGTCTGGAGCTCCTAATGAATATAAAGTGTCACTTGCACAACTTTACTTCACTGACAGAGCTGATGTTTGGTTAAGGAGGTCAGGTCTACTGAAGAAACATCCTACATGGCGAAAGTGCTATTCTGAGCTCGAGCTCAGATGAGCTCGTTATCTAGGTCGTTGGTTAGTGCTAAGATTCGAACCATGTCAGGTATATCTTTATGTATTCGCAGAAGTTTGTGCGCTATTTCCCGAACGGTGGGCCACCAAACTTCCGCTTTTAATGCGACGGCCGTTATCTTCCGCTTCGCGGCTCAGACGGGGTGATCCGAACTGTGCGACGGCTCAGACATAGTGCACCTAACGGCCGCCGGCCGACCCGGCCCCATTAATTTAATTGTGCACGCCAGGCAATCCATACAGCCTCTCTCCCGAAGATTCGTTCCCCTCTGCCTCCCTCTCATCGTCTTCTTCACCCTCCTCGGCAAGGACCAGATCGGGAAAGATGGCCACTTATCTTCTTCTCCGGCCGACGGGGTACTGCCGCTGATCCATTGGCGACAAGGTGGTCAACTATATCTCTAGAGCCGGGGAAGGCTTCTACAAGTGCGTCAGAAAAGATGTAAGATTTCTTTAGCAGCATAAATTTATTTTCTCGCAGCCAGATCCCTTTTTGCTGAACATCAATCTCATTCATGCAGGCTGGGTCATGCCAGTTTTTTGAGATCCACGGACACGTACCTGCCGGAGTTGACTCGCCATGGCATGTCCCAGTCCCACGTGCTTCACCATAGATCCAGGCGCGAGCACAACTTCGTCGACGGCTGCCAGGCAAAGATCCAACAAGCTCCCCCCTGCGCTGCACCGCACTGCTGCTCGACGGACAGCCAACGCACGGCGCTGCTTTTGGCTTGCACCAACCAGCTCCTTGTTGTGGCTATCCTGTTCTTAATCTTCGCGAGATGAGCACTTAGTTTTAGTGTAGAGTCCTGTAATGGGGAGAGTCTAGTTTCGTGATTACATGAAGTAGTACGGACACGTGTAAGCTGGCCTGCTAATGTCCTGTCTTTTGTTCTCCCACTGCTATATGTTATTGTCGTGTCCAAGCATGTAATCATGGTTATCTCTGTATAATATTAATCAAGTTCTCCCCTCCAGATGGCAGGCGTTTTTATCGACAATTTCTTATGACTCATACTACATTTAGTTAATCATGACCTCTCATTTTTTTTATTCACTATGTGTAGTCACATCAATCACAGCCCAGGAGGAAGATCTGTTAGGCGGAGAACACCTTCGATCTTGGTGCACCAGCAGTCGCCGGCTTTTCAGGTGCGTCCGCCTTACCTTCATTTTTCCTGCTCCTGCTGCACCCAGTTCTGCATAATCCTAGATTCAGTCTTCAAAATCACACCTTGCTAGATTCGTACATTCATAGATTCAGAGATCTAGTCCTTTAAATCAATTGCATCTGAAGATTCATACATTTCCACAGTAACTCCTTTCAGATCACACGAATTTCTAGTGCACGTTCTTTACAGCAGGTTTCATTTAGATTATTTTGCTTAGAATTAACAGGGCCAGACACACTGTCCTGCTAACTTAGCAAGCAGCTCAGACTTGATGCTACCGCGTACAAGATCGTACTTACTCACACACGAACCCAATGCAGTTATTTTTATCGTTGGTTCTGGCTGAAATTCACCTTACTGGCGTAATTCCTAAGTGGTTGTCGTCGATTTATCTTGGCTAAAGTCACTGCACCGACCAAAAGCCCCATTGCCTGTGCCTGCACTTAATGAATTTAATTGCATTTTCTGTCCACAATCCCAGCCTCATTATTTTCGCCGATATTATAGCCTCGAGATGTCAGATAAAGGCAGCTACGACGGGGAGACGGCTGATGACATCGTTCATGAAGATAGCCAAAATTCAGCAGAGTGGTGACTCAGCTGTGCCACCAGCACCGACATCTCGCATGTCTGTCAAGCACACTATCGAAGTATACAGACATTCAATGAGTTCAAGTGATTACTTGTCACGAGCATTGGCTTTGGCCGCATGCTCGAACTCCAAATGTTGCAGAAACTAAACCTCAAATTCAGTACTTGGACAATGAGCAAGGTCAGCACCACCCGACGCGCCATTGTCCTGGCTGAGAACAAGATACTTAAGTTCTGAGCATAGGATGTTCACAAAGTCTTTGGAATCCCATGTAGACATCGCAACATAAAGGGTTGGGATGGCCACATAAAGCCAGAAGAGATTAAGTTCGTAAAGTCAATGTGCTTGTTGGCAATTTTTCCGCCATTTTGCTCAGCCTGATTGTCAAGCAGATACCGGAAACCCCTACCTAAGCTGGAGGCACCCTATCGAACCTGAATTCTCAGTAAGCCCGTCACTCCAGTTTTTTGAAGCTCCTCAATTGTAATTTTCCTGTTATTTCTTTTTAAATCAATTTCCCATGCCCTAACTTATCACTTTCATTTCAACCAGACTCTGGTGTTGTCTGATTCTGGTTTCTTCCACACGATATCAATACAGAAGTAGTTATCTGCTGACTCGATCAAGTATGACATAACATCGTCTCAAGCGGTACACAATGATCCCACACCTGTTTTACTAAGTTATCCATATGATATCCACCTACATATACACACAACTTATCAAGATTTTCTGTTTCTGAAATAGTTCATCACACTGGTGCCGCGCCCGGGAGGCTGGATGATTCTAGTGTGGGATATGCTACAAAAAGTATTGAATGTGACTGATCCTCTTTATGCCAAAAGTTCAACCAATCACCTATACAAGGAACGCGACGAAGCCTTGGCATGGAAGCTGCACAATGCATTATTCTCGTGCCTTCATGAATTCTATCCCGGATGGCCAGCAACCGAGGAAAACTGGTGGATCAAGCATGAACCCACAACCGATAACATCTTCATAACGTAAGTGACACCAGGTCAGTACTACATCCTTATTGCTGAAAAGACTCACCCCTCGTTCCATGTGGCACGCTTTCTGCATTTTTGCAGCGATAAGACAGGTTTCTGCACAATGCATTTCCAACCTGGAAATTGACACCTCCATACAAATTTGTTCACAGCACAACATATCCAAAACACAGAGGGACGGCCTGCATGAGTGCTTGAAGCTGCAGGGTAATTTTTCCCAGATTTCTCACAAGGCATTGTGGAAAGTCTTAGCACCTTCAGACTCCTTCGACGACTAGGAATCCTCCTTCATCACTCACCGGAGGAAATTTCATGCATCACATCCTGATAGTTATTTGTAGCTTCCCCGTAGAGTTTTTTGGGTTGTAAGGCAGTACAATACCATGAACTTGCCAAAGCTATGTTGGTTTCAGATTCTGCTAGAACCTTGTTTAATTTCTTATCTGCTTCCCATTGCTTTGATCATCTAGACCATGTATACCAGTGCGACCCACTTGCCCCTTACTTCATGTGACGCCCATTTTATTTAGGCGTTCAGCTGCTAATATAACAAACTGCTCAGCGTATCCCACACACATATTAAAATGGCATGCAAAATGAAGGCATTGCCATGACATATCCAACCAAATGGTAATCTTGCAGCTTGCACAAAGTCTCACATGCCAATATTCATGGATGTTTGTCTAAAGGCAAACCCTCCCTGCCCCGGCAGGCTTGCAAACATGGTGCCATATCCTTAAGAGATAAAGAAAAGTTATCTACACGTGTATTCATCCATATACCATAACCAACCACACCTCATGATACCATCAGCTCCAAGTCATCATAGCAATACATCACACACATACACTTCAAACATCACTGTCTTTTACATGCAGAGATCAACACAAGTTTGTCAAAACCAAAATGAGACATCTTGCCACTCATGGTACCCAGACACCACTATGCAGGATGGGAGCTAAACAACATTCCCAGTGTGACGAATCCCATCTAATTACTATAACTAGTCTTGGCTAGATTTTCTTCGCAAACTTGAACTCTTACACATAATATAACTATCTACATCCTGACATAGCCTCTCCTTCCTTTTTCAGAATAGCACTTCGTGCATCATGAAGCTTGGGAGCTCATCCCTTTTCCCCTTCATGGAGATCACCTTGTATGCAATTCTTTAGATACGCCAGCTCGTCCTGCAACACAGTTCATTTGTATCAGTCACTCCCATGAAATCACCTACAGTTTTTCAGCATTACTACATATGTTTTCCTAATATGTACTCACCCCAGAGAGCTGATGCTCAAGGTATAGGCCATTGTATTCTCTGAAGTAGTGGGCAACCAAAATCCACAGCTTCTTGGACATTGTTGTCCTGACCTGCACACAGCACCATTGGCTGGACTTGGTTCAGCATGGCACCTTTGTCTGCAAGTCGATCATGTAGGCCAAGACCATCCCTAACTTCTGCATAAGGTAACATCACTATCAAATTTCAACCGATTATATGCATCCACACTTGTGTCACCTAGCCTCACAAGTTCCATCACTTGCATGTACACGGTGAAGTGTCGATATGAGAATGTGTTGTTCTATATACTGTCTTTCTGGTACTGTGTCAGGTGAGCTGGCAATATATCTCGAGCATCCTTCATCCACCTCTTCACTATATGTTTCACTGGTATTTCTTTAGCTCTAATGAAGTCTAGAACCTGCACAAAACAAAATTCAATTGCTGTCAGCAACTACTTCACCCGAGCCACCCCCGAAAAAGCTAGCCTAAAAATATATTACAAACCTTCAACACATGCCTGCACAACAGGCACACGTGTGCAAACTGGCCACACTCGCTCGAATTCATTCCCCTCATCAAGCATTGTAACCTTGTAAGATGCCCTGCACCACTTCTCCCTCTTCTCTGCTTCACTATGGATTGCAACGTACGTCCTATGTTTCTCAACCTCTTCAACTTGATAAGTCCCGCACTCGTTCAGTATGTGCCCAAACTGTTCGAACGTTGCTCTTGTACAAATCTTGCTGGCATGCCTCTCGACTGTAAGGTTTGCTCTCATAAGCATTCTCCCCTGCATTTTCAGTGTACATCAAGGGGATTCCATTACAGATACAGAACTTAGTTACAAATACACAAGAGAAAGGAAATATAAATCCACATCATCCTTACAATTCTAGTCTGTTTCTCCTCGTAGTTCTCCTCCCATTCTCAGCCTACAAACACAGGCACATAAATCATTAAGTTTTCTAAATGCACAAACCAATCAGCCTACAACTCATAGGCACATCTAGCTTTATTCTTGTAATTGCAGAGAGTAATCACCCTAACAATACACGCACATATAATCTGAGATGAGTTTTCAAAATACAGGACAACAAATAGTCTGCAAAACACCAGCCCTTAATTTAGTAATTAAGCCTGGAAACACAGGCTCATGAGGCATGAATTTCCAAAATACAGGGAGCAAACAGTATGCAACCACTTGTACACGAATCAGAAATCTTTTCCACTACAGAATAGTAACCAACCTGCATTTCTGCTTTCATGGATTACATGCGCATATAGCCTACATTTTTTTGAATGCACAGAACAAATCAGCCTCGAAACACAGGCGGATACAACATGAAATTTACTAGTGCAGACAGCAATCAAGCACTTGCTCTAACTGCATGATTTATTGAATCGTTTGTAACTTCATCTATTAAGTCACAGATTTTCTGATGGAAGGCAAAGTTGCTACTTCACCAACCTTTTGTTCCACCCCGGTGCTTGGCAGCTTGGGGATTCATCTTCCCCATCAATAGCTCCTGACGTTGGCGGCGAGCTCTCCTTTCTGTTCGCCGCCACCCCCTTCGCCCACAAGATTTGTACTTCACCTGCGGTGCCACTTCGAGATCCCCCACGGCGAAGACATTTACAGCCGCCAGAGCCGCCACCAAGCGCTCCCCTACCTCCGCTACCAGACTGGATCCGATCTTGCAAGAAATCCAACTTCTGGATCAGCTAATGAGAGGGCTAAAAAAGTGCAGGCAGCATCGCCAGAGGAACCAAAGATCCATACCTGCTGATTGGTTGCATCAGAAACTCTCGCCGGCGGCGCTCGTTGCCTATGTCCCCGAGTGTACCCACGCCCTAGTCGAGAAGACTCTCGGTCCCGCCTTCAATTCGTTTACGCCACCACGGAAAGCGAACCCGTGGTCCACGGATCGACAATGGCGGATTACATTCCACGGCTCACCACGCCACAGCCCGACGGCCGTCCACACGGTCGTCATACTCGTCAACTCTTCCCCGCGCCGTGGCCCACCTCCCATCGCTTTCGCATGCGTATTTCGCTACAGTTCTCGTTTTTCTGGCAGACCACATGGCCGCGTATATAACTCTGGCACAGATCCCCAAGCGACAAACGACGAAGTAGATAACGAGCTCATTTGAGCTCGCGCTCAATTACTCTGCGTCCCCTACATGGCCACAATTCTGTGAAGAGGTACTCAAAAGATTTTCTCCCACTAGCTCTTATGATCTGACTGATAGATTTACTGCATTCAAACAAGGAAACCTGTCCATCTCTGAGTACACAGATAAGTTTGAGTCCCTGATGGCAGAAATGCAAGAAGAAAACCCTTCACTGTCTAAAAAGTGGTTCATCAAATGTTTTGTCAATGGAATGAAACCTCAGATCAAATTCCAACTCAGACCATTGAGGCCCCCTTCTTTGACTGAAGCTTATTGGTTAGCTGTAGATATGGAGCAGTCCTTAATTCCCAAAAAGAATTCCTTTCCAAACAGTTACCAGAAAAACCCTTACAACTCTTTCAAAACACCTGGGTTTGAAACTAAATTGCCTGAGCAGAAATTACCTGTTGTAGTACAAAAAGCCAGAGAGCCTGGTAAATGCTGGAGATGTGGTGATAATTGGTTCCATGGACATAAATGCAAACAAGCTCCTGTGATCAATATGTTGACAGGAGAAGAACCAACAACCAGGGGAAGAACAGGACACTGGGTCAGAACATGAACCAGAAGAAAGTGAGGAGGTTCAGGAGAAATGCATGAAAATCTCTGCACAAGCTATGGAGCCTGATAGTGTTAACACCATTTCCATATTGATTCAGGTGGGAGGAAAACAGGCTGTTGCCTTGATTGATTCAGGAAGTAACTCTACTTTCATGAACTTGCAGTTTGCCCTCAAAACAAATTGCACCATTTTGAAAGACAAAAGCAGATCAGTGGCAGTTGCAGGTGGAGGAAAATTGTGGTCTGGAGCTTATATTCCAAACACTTATTTCACTGCAGCCAAACAGAAGTTCCTTCAGACATTTAGAATATTGGAAATTCCTGGTCATGATGTGGTTTTGGGTTGTGACTGGTTAGCTAAGCATAGCCCCACATCTTTTGTTCACATCCAAAGAACAATTACTGTTCACAAAGATAGGGCACTTCCTGTCACCATTCCTGCTTGTGATGTTATGGCAAATGCAACTGAGGTGGATGAGAAAGAGATGAACAAGCTCCTCCTTAAAGGTGCACCAGGATTTGCCTTATTCCTGATAAATACTCTAAGGGAAAAACCTCAGAAAACTGTTGTATCTGACACTCCAAACGCTGCTACAAGGGAGAATGTTTCTAACACTGTCAGTGTTGAAACAGGGCAACAAAACAGTGGTGCTGAGAACAAGTCTGACACAAAGAACATTGCCTCTAAGTTCAACATTGTAAAAGCAAATGAGACAGATATGTTGAAACAAAATGCAGAGGAAAACAACTACAAGTTTCTGAGCAACACTGAACTGCCTGTGCCTATGCAAGAATTGTTACAGAAATTCCAGGATGTTTTTTGCTGAACCAGAAGGACTGCCACCTGTGAGAGCTTTTGATCATGAAATCCCTCTACAACCAGGTGCAATTCCCCCCTCTTCCAGACCTTACAGAATCCCTCACAGACACATGAAGGAAATATGCCCTAGAGGCAATAATAAAGTTATTATTTATTTCCTTATATCATGATAAATGTTTATTATTCATGCTAGAATTGTATTAACCGGAAACATAATACATGTGTGAATACATAGACAAACAGAGTGTCACTAGTATGCCTCTACTTGACTAGCTCGTTAATCAAAGATGGTTATGTTTCCTAACCATAGACATGAGTTGTCATTTGATTAACAGGATCACATCATTAGGAGAATGATCTGATTGACATGACCCATTCCGTTAGCCTAGCACTTGATCGTTTAGTATGTTGCTATTGCTTTCTTCATGACTTATACATGTTCCTATAACTATGAGATTATGCAACTCCGTTTACGGAGGAACACTTTGGGTACTACCAAACGTCACTGGCAATCGGGTGATTATAAAGGAGTACTACAGGTGTCTCCAAAGGTACTTGTTGGGTTGGCGATTTCGAGATTAGGTTTTGTCACTCCGATTGTGGAGAGGTATCTGGGCCTTCTCGGTAATACACATCACATAAGCCTTGCAAGCATCACAACTAATAAGTTAGTTGTGAGATGATGTATTCTGAACGAGTAAAGAGACTTGCGGTAACGAGATTGAACTAGGTATTGGATACCGACGATCGAATCTCGGGCAAGTAACATACCGATGACAAAGGGAACAACGTATGTTGTTATGCGGTCCGACCGATAAAGATCTTCGTAGAATATGTAGGAACCAATATGGGCATCCAGGTCCCGCTATTGGTTATTGACCGGAGATGTGTCTCGGTCATGTCTACATTGTTCTCGAACCGTAGGGTCCGTGACGCTTAAGGTTTCGATGGCGGTTATATTATGAGTTTGTGTATTTTGATGTACCGAAGGTTGTTCGAGTCCCGGATATGATCACGGACATGACGAGGAGTCTCGAAATGGTCGAGACATAAAGATTGATATATTGGACGGATATATTTGGACACCGGAAAGGTTCCGGAGAAGTTTGGAGCTCCGGAGGTTACCGGAACCCCGGGAGGTATATGGGCCTTATTGGGCCCATATAGGAATAAGGGAGAAGAAACAAGGGAGGCGCGCCCCAAGCCCAATCCGAATTGGGGAGGGGGCCCCCCTCCTTTCTCCTTCCCCTCTTCCTATTCCTACTACTAGTACTTATTCCTAAATGCTAGTACTCCTTCCTTCCCTCCAAGTGAAATAAGGAAAGAGAGGGAAACCTACTTGGAGTAGGTTTCCCCTCCCATGGTGCGCCCCTTGGTGGCGGCCACCTCCTCCCTCCCTCCTTTATATCTGGGGAGGGGGCACCTAGGACACACAAGTTGATCCTTGAGATCGTTCCTTAGCCGTGTGCGGTGCCCTCCACCATATTCCACCTCGGTCATATCGTAGCGGTGCTTAGGCGAAGCCTGCGGCCAGTGAAACATCAAGATCGTCACCACGCCGTCGTCTTGTGAACTCCCCTCCGGAGCTTTCTTTGGATCGAAGTCCGTGGAGCGTCATCGAGCTGAGCGTGTGCCAAGAACTTCGGAGGCGCCGGAGTAACGGCGCTGTGATCGGCTGGATCGTGAGGAGAACGTCGACTACTTCCTCTACGTCATCATCGACTCGGAGGTGCCGAATGCTTGGTATTTGGGATCGGCAGGATCGCGAGGAGAAAGTACGACTACTTCCTCTACGTTGTGATCGCTTCCGCCACGGTCACGAGGGTACGTAGACAACACTCTCCCTCTCGTTGCTATGCCATCACCATGGTCCCGTGTGTGTGCGAGGAAATTTTTTGAAATTACTGCGTTCCCCAACGGTGGCATCCGAGCCTGGTTTTATGCGTTGATGTCATATGCACGAGTAGAACACAAGTGAGTTGTGGGCGATACAAGTCATACTACCTACCGACATGTCATACTTTGGTTCAGCGGTATTGTGAGATGAAGCGGCCCGGACCGACATTACGCCAGACGCTTACGGCGAGACCGGTTTCACCGTTACGAGCATTCATGCTTAAAGGTGGCTGGCGGGTGTCTGTCTCTCTCACTTTAGTTGAACTGAGTGTGGCATACGCCCGGTCCTTGAGAAGGTTAAACGGAGTCTATTTGTGAAGTATCGTTGTGGTTTTGATGCGTAGGTAAGAACGGTTCTTGCTCAGCCCGTAGCAGCCACGTAAAACTTGCAACAACAAAGTAGAGGACGTCTAACTTGTTTTTGCAGGGCATGTTGTGATGTGATATGGTCAAGACGTGATGCTATATTTTATTGTATGAGATGATCATGTTTTGTAACCGAGTTATCGGCAAGCTGGCGAGAGCCATATGGTTGTCGCTTATTGTATGAAATGCAACGCATGTAATTGCTTTACTTTATCACTAAGCGGTAGCGATAGTCGAGAAGCAATAGATGGCGTAGCGACAACGATGCTACGATGGAGATCAAGGTGTCGCGCGGTGACGATGGTGATCATGACGGTGCTTCGGAGATGGAGATCACAAGCGCAAGATGATGATGGCCATATCATATCACTTATATTGATTGCATGTGATGTTTATCCTTTATGCATCTTATTTTGCTTTGATTGACGGTAGCATTTTAAGATGATCTCTCACTAAAATTATCAAGTAGTGTTCTCCACGAGTATGCACCGTTGCCAAAGTTAAATGCGTCGAGACACCACGTGATGATCGGGTGTGATAAGCTCTACGTCCATCTACAACGGGTGCAAACCAGTTTTGCACACGCAGAATACTCAGGTTATACTTGACGAGCCTAGCATATGCAGATATGGCCTCGAACACGGAGACCGAAAGGTCGGCGTGAATCATATAGTAGATATGATCAACATAAGATGTTCACCATTGAAAACTACTCCATCTCACGTGATGATCGGTTATGGTTTAGTTGATTTGGATCACGTGATCACTTAGATGACTAGAGAGATGTCATCTAAGTGGGAGTTCTTAAGTAATATGATTAATTGAACTTAAATTTATCATGAACTTAGTACTGATAGTATCTTGCTTGTCTATGTCTGCTTGTAGATAGATGGCTCGTCTTTGTTGTTCCGTTGAATTTTAATGCGTTCCTTGAGAAAGCAAAGTTGAAAGATGATGGTAGCAATTACACGGACTGGGTCCGTAATCGAGGATTATCCTCATTGCTTTGCCTGTAAGAGTTACGCCCCGGATGCACCGCTAGGTGCTGTGCCCGGCCGATGTAACCGACGACGTTAAGAACGTCTCGCAGAGCAAAGTCGATGACTACTCTATAGTTCGGTGCCATGCTTTACGGCTTAGAACCGGGTCTTCAACGACGTTTTGAAAGTCGTGGAGCATATGAGATGTTCCAAGAGTTGAAGTTGATATTTCAGCAGAATGCGGATTGAGAGATATGAAGTCTCCAATAAGTTCTATAGCTGCAAAATGGAGGAGAATGGGTGCATCGGTGAGCACATACTCGTAATGTGCAGGTATTACAATCACTTGACTCAACCGGGAGTTAATCTTCCGGATGATTGTGTCATTGATGTAATTCTTCAATCAACGCCACCAAGCTACAAAGGCTTCGTGATGAACTATAATATGCAAGGGTTAGTAAAAACTATGCTCGAGCTCTTCGCAATGCTAAAAGTCATGGAGGTAGAAATCAAGAAGGAGCATCAAGTGTTGATGGTCAATAAGACCACTAGTTTCAAGAAGAAAGGCAAAGGGAAGAAGAAGGAACTTCAAGAAGAACAGCAAACAAGTTGCTGCTCAAGTGAAGAAACCCAAGTCTGGACCTAAACCTGAAATCTGAGTGCTTCTACCGCAAGCAGATCGGTCCTTTGGAAGCGGAACTGCCCCAAGTATTTGGCGGATAAGAAGGATGGCAAGGTGAACAAAGGTATATGTGATATACATGTTATTGATGTGTACCTTACTAGAGCTCATGATGAGTACCGGGTATTTGATACTGGTTACATTGCTAATATTTGCAACTCAAACAGGGACTATGATTGCGAACACCGGCAAAGGACGAGGTGACGGCGCGCTGTGGAAATGGTTCCAAAGTTGATGTGATCGCGGTCGGCACGCTGCATCTACATCTACCTTCGGGATTAGTTTTAGACCTAAATAATTGTTATTTGGTGCCAGCGTTAAGCATGAACATTATATCTGGATCTTGTTTGATGCGAGACGGTTATTCATTTAAATCAGAGAATAAAGGTTGTTCTATTTATATGAATAATATCTTTTATGGTCATGCACCCTTAAAGAGTGGTCTATTTTAATGGATCTCGATAGTAGTGATACACATATTCATAATGTTGAAACCAAAAGATGCAGAGTTGATAATGATAGTGCGACTTATTTGTGGCATTGCCGTTTAGGTCATATCGGTGTAAAGCGCATGAAGAAACTCCATCTTGATGGACTTTTGGAGTCACTTGATTATGAATCACTTGGCACTTGCGAACCGTGCCTCATGGGCAAGATGACTAAAACACCGCTTCTCGGTACTATGGAGAGAGCATCGATTTGTTGGAAATCATACATACGGATGTATGTGGTCCAATGAATATTGAGGCTCGTGGCGGATATCGTTATTTTCTCACCTTCACAGATGATTTAAGCAGATATGGGTATATCTTCTTAATGAAACATAAGTCCGAGACATTTGAAAAGTTCAAAGAATTTCAGAGTGAAGTTGAAAATCATCGTAATAAGAAAATAAAGTTTCTTCGATCTGATCGTGGAGGCGAATATTTGAGTTACGAGTTTGGTCTACATTTGAAACAATGCGGAATAGTTTCGCAACTCACGCCACCCGAACACCACAGCGCAATGGTGTGTCCGAACGTCGTAATCGCACTTTACTAGATATGGTGCGATCTATGATGTTTCTTACAGATTTATCGCTATCGTTTTGGGGTTATGCTCTTGAGACGGCCGCATTCACGCTGAATAGAACACCGTCAAAATCCGTTGAGACGACACCTTATGAACTGTGGTTTAGCAAGAAACCAAAGTTGTCGTTTCTTAAAGTTTGGGGATGCGATGCTTATGTGAAAAAGCTTCAACCTGATAAGCTCGAACCTAAATCGGAGAAATGTGTCTTCATAGGATACCCAAAGGAGACGATTGGGTACACCTTCTATCACAGATCCGAAGGCAAGACATTTGTTGCTAAGAATGGATCCTTTCTAGAGAAGGAGTTTCTCTCGAAAGAAGTGAGTGGGAGGAAAGTAGAACTTGATGAGGTAACTGTACCTTCTCCCTTATTGGAAAGTAGTTTATCACGTAAACCAGTTTCTGCGACATCTACACCAAATAGTGAGGAAGTTGATGATGTTGATCATGAAACTTCAGATCAAGTTACTCTGAGAACCTCGTAGATCAACCAGAATAAAATCCGCACTGAGTGGTACGACAATCCTGTTCGAAGTCATGCTACTAGATCATGATGAACCTCACGAACTATGAAGAAGCGATGGTGAGCCCAGATTCATAAAATGGCTTGAGGCCATGAAATCCGAGATAGGATCCATGTATGAAAACAAAGTATGGACTTTGGTTGACTTGCCCGAGGGTCGGCAAGCAATAGAAAACAAGTGGATCTTCAAGAAGAAGACCGACGACGGTAATATTGGGTCTACAAAGCTCGACTTGTCGCAAAGGGTTTTCGACAAGTTCAAGGGATTGACTACGATGAGACCTTCTCACCCGTAGAGATGCTTAAGTCTGTCCGAATCATGTTAGCAATTGCCGCATTTTATGATTATGAAATATGGCAAATGGATGTAAAGACCGCATTCTGAATGGGTTTACGGAAGAAGAGTTGTATATGATGCAACGAAGGTTTTATCGATCCAAAGGAGCTAACAAAGTGTGCAAGCTCCAACGATCCATTTATGGACTGGTGCAAGCATCTCGGAGTTGGAATAAACGCTTTGATAGTGTGATCAAAGCATTTGGGTTTATCTGAGACTTATGGAGAAGCCTCAGTATTTACAAGAAAGTGAGTGGGAGCTCTGTAGCATTTACGATATTATATGTAGATGACATATTATTGATCGGAAATGATATAGAATTTCTGGATAGCATAAAGGGATACTTGAACAAGAGTTTTTCGATGAAAGACCTTGGTGAAGCTACTTACATATTGGGCATCAAGACCTATAGAGATAGATCAAGACGCTTAATTGGACTTTCACAAAGCACATACCTTGATAAAGTTTTGAAGAAGTTCAAAATGGATCGAGCAAAGAAAGGTTTTTACACAGACATAAGGTGTGAAATTGAGTCGACTCAAATGCCCGACCACGGCAGAAGATAGAGAGAAAATGAAAGATGTTCCTATGCTTCAGCCATAGGCTCTATCATGTATGCAATGTTGTGTACCGGACACGACGTATGCTTAGCGAAGCTTGGCAGGAAGGTACCAAAGTAATCCAGAGTGGATCATCGACAGCGTCAAGAACATCCCGAGATACACGAAAAGGACTAAGGATATGTTTCTCGTATATGGAGGTGACAAAGAGCTAGTCGTAAATGGTTACGTCGATGCAAGCTTTGACATCGATCCGGACGATTCTAAATCGCAAACCGGATACGTGTTTTTGTTAAGCGGTGGAGCTGTCGGTTGGTGCAGTTCTAAACAAAGCGTCAGAAGCGGGATCTACATGTGAAGCGGAGTACATAGCTGCTTCGGAAGCAGCAAATGAAGGAGTCTCGGATGAAAGAGTTCATTTCCGATCTAGGTGTTATACCTAGTGCATCGGGACCAATGAAGATCTTCTGTGACAATATCGTGCAATTGCCTTGGCAAAGGAATCCAGATTTCACAAGAGGACCAAGCATATCAAGAGACGCCTAATTCCATTCGGGACCAAGTCCAAGTGGGAGACATAGAGATTTGCAAAGTACATACGGATCTGAACATTGCAGACCCGTTGACTAAGCCTCTTCCACGTGAAAAACATGATCAGCACCAAGACTCCATGGGTGTTAGAATCATTACTGAGTAAACTAGATTATTGACTCTAGTGCAAGTGGGAGATCAAGGAAATATGCCCTAGAGGCAATAATAAAGTTATTATTTATTTCCTTATATCATGATAAATGTTTATTATTCATGCTAGAATTGTATTAACTGGAAACATAATACATGTGTGAATACATAGACAAACAGAGTGTCACTAGTATGCCTCTACTTGACTAGCTCGTTAATCAAAGATGGTTATGTTTCCTAACCATAGACATGAGTTGTCATTTGATTAACAGGATCACATCATTAGGAGAATGATCTGATTGACATGACCCATTCCGTTAGCCTAGCACTTGATCGCTTTAGTATGTTGCTATTGCTTTCTTCATGACTTATACATGTTCCTATAACTATGAGATTATGCAACTCCCGTTTACGGAGGAACACTTTGGTACTACCAAACGTCACAACGTAATCGGGTGATTATAAAGGAGTACTACAGGTGTCTCCAAAGGTACTTGTTGGGTTGGCGTATTTCGAGATTAGGTTTTGTCACTCCGATTGTCGGAGAGGTATCTCTGGGCCTTCTCGGTAATACACATCACATAAGCCTTGCAAGCATCACAACTAATAAGTTAGTTGTGAGATGATGTATTACGGAACGAGTAAAGAGACTTGCCGCAGAACGAGATTGAACTAGGTATTGGATACCGACGATCGAATCTCGGGCAAGTAACATACCGATGACAAAGGGAACAACGTATGTTGTTATGCGGTCTCGACCGATAAAGATCTTCGTAGAATATGTAGGAACCAATATGGGCATCCAGGTCCCGCTATTGGTTATTGACCGGAGATGTGTCTCGGTCATGTCTACATTGTTCTCGAACCGTAGGGTCCATGACGCTTAAGGTTTCGATGGCGGTTATATTATGAGTTTGTGTATTTTGATGTACGAAGGTTGTTCGAGTCCGGATATGATCACGGACATGACGAGGAGTCTCGAAATGGTCGAGACATAAAGATTGATATATTGACGGATATATTTGGACACGGAAAGGTTCGGAGAAGTTTGGAGCTCGGAGGTTACCGGAACCCCGGGAGGTATATGGGCCTTATTGGGCCCATATAGGAATAAGGGAGAAGAAACAAGGGAGGCGCGCCCAAGCCCAATCCGAATTGGGGAGGGGCCGGCCCCTTTCCTTTCTCCTTCCCCTCTTCCTATTCCTACTACTAGTACTTATTCCTAAATGCTAGTACTCCTTCCTTCCCTCCAA
Source organism: Aegilops bicornis (assembly GCA_021605145.1). Taxonomy (NCBI): domain Eukaryota; kingdom Viridiplantae; phylum Streptophyta; class Magnoliopsida; order Poales; family Poaceae; genus Aegilops; species Aegilops bicornis. The sequence goes on from CM038674.1 coordinate 637,367,368, forward strand.
GTGAAATAAGGAAAGAGAGGGACACCTACTTGGAGTAGGTTTCCCCCTCCCATGGTGCGCCCCCCTTGGTGGCCGGCCACCTCCTCCCTCCCTCCTTTATATCCGGGGGAGGGGGGGCACCCTAGGACACACAAGTTGATCCTTGAGATCGTTCCTTAGCCGTGTGCGGTGCCCCCCTCCACCATATTCCACCTCGGTCATATCGTAGCGGTGCTTAGGCGAAGCCCTGCGTCGGTGAAACATCAAGATCGTCACCACGCCGTCAGGCCGACAGTAACTCCCCTCCCCGGAGCTTTGCTGGATCGAAGTCCGTGGAGCGTCACCGAGCTGAACGTGTGCCAAGAACTCGGAGGCGCCGGAGTAACGGCGCTGTGATCGGCTGGATCGTGAGGAGAACGTACGACTACTTCCTCTACGTCATCATCGACTCGGAGGTGCCGGAGTAACTTGGCGCTGGGATCGGCAGGATCGCGAGGAGAAAGTACGACTACTTCCTCTACGTTGTGATCGCTTCCGCTTACGGTCTACGAGGGTACGTAGACAACACTCTCCCCTCTCGTTGCTATGCCATCACCATGGTCCTGTGTGTGCGTAGGAAATTTTTTGAAATTACTGCGTTCCCCAACAACACAGGCATGAAATGGAACATCAAGTGCAAAAGCTGCTGTCCAACAGAATTATCAGAGAAAGCCAGAGTCCATATGCTGCACCAGCTATTTTGGTTGCTAAAAAGGATAATTCTTGGAGACTGCGCCAGGATTTCAGAAACCTAAATGCTCTCACTATTAAAAAAAATCCCTATACATGTTATAGAAGATTTGTTGGATGAACTGCAAGGAGCCAAATACTTTACCAAGCTTGATTTAAGGTCTGGATACCACCAAATCAGGATGAATGAAAAGGATATTCATAAAACTGCTTTCATAACTCATATTGGACATTTTGAATATTTGGTAATGCCTTTTGGCCTTGCAAATGCCCCAGGCACTTTTCAAGCCCTCATGAACAGCATTCTAGCTCCTTATCTCAGGGTTTTTGTGTTGGTATTCTTTGATGATATCTTGATTTTCAGCAAAACTCTGGAAGAGCATGTTCAACATGTGGAAACTATACTGAATGTTCTCAGGAAGGAGAAATTATATGTGAAACTCTCCAAGTGCCTCTTTGCAGTTAACCAAGTGGAGTATCTGGGTCATATAATTTCTGGTGAGGGTGTTGCTACTGATCCTGCTAAGATTGTGGCTGTAGCTGACTGGAAAACCCCTACGACTGTAACTCAATTGAGAGGATTTCTGGGTATTATAGAAGATTTGTTAAAAAATTTGGACCAATTGCAAGACCCTTGCATGATCTTTTGAAGAAAGACAGTTTCCAGTGGACAGTAACACAAGATAAGGCTTTCCAAGCTCTGAAAACAGCACTTATTACTGCACCAGTTTTAGCTTTACCTGATTTCTCCTTGCCATTCGTCATTGAGACCGATGCATCTGGTGTGGGGTTGGGAGCAGTAATGATGCAGAATGGCAGAGCTATTGCTTACTATAGTTCCTCCTTGTGCCCAAGAAATGCTGCATTATCCACATATGAGAAGGAAGCTTTGGCTATAGTAGAAGCTTTAAAAAGGTGGAGACATTACTTGGTGGGACACAAGCTGATCATCAGAACAGACCATCAAAGTCTGAAGTTCATGACTGACCAGAAATTACATACTGGAATTCAACACAAGCTGATGTTGAAACTACTGCAGTTTGACTTTCAGTTGGAATACAAAAAAGGAAAGGACAACATAGTAGCTGATGCACTATCCAGGAAAGATCAGTTAAATGCAATCTCTTTGATCACACCAAAATGGACAAAAGAAGTGGAACAATCTTATCAAAATGATGCAAAAGGTAAAGAGTTACTGGAGAAACTGCTGCTAGCTCCTAATTATACAGACCAACATGATTCTCTTCATAATGGTCTCATAAGGCACAAGGGCAGAATCTACATTGGAAATGATGTAGAACTCAAATCCAAACTCATACAAGCATTACATTCATCAGTTTTGGGAGGGCATTCAGGCAGAAAAGCTTCTTATGAAAGGATAAAGAAAAAAAATTATTGGCCTGGCCTCAAATCTGATGTAGAAAAATGGGTGACAGAATGCCCTGTTTGTCAGAAAAATAAGGGGGAAACCTGCCATTATCCTGGACTACTTGACCCTCTGCATGTTCCTGATATGGCATGGACTCATCTGAGTATGGATTTCATAGAAGGACTTCCAAAGTCACAAGGGAAGGAAGTGATTTTTGTGGTTGTTGACAGGCTCAAAAAGTTTGCACACTTCCTTACTCTGTCACATCCTTTTACTGTGAAGACAGTGGCTCAAGTATTCATTGACAACATCATTAAACTTCATGGCCCTCCTATTGCCATAGTATCTGACAGAGACAAAATTTTCACTAGTCAGCTATGGAAGGATATTTTTGCAGCACTGAAAGTTGACTTGAGATACAGTTCAGCTTATCATCCACAATCGGATGGCCAAACCGAGAGGGTTAACCAACGCATTGAAAACTATCTCAGGTGTCTCACTTCTGCTCATCCAACCAAGTGGGTGCAACATTTACCAATGGCTGAATATTGGTACAATAGCTCATTTCATTCTTCTCTGAAGAAGACACCGTTTGAGGCTCTTTATGGTTATCCTCCTCCACAACTCAGTGAATATGTCATTCAGAACAATGAGGCTCAAGAACTGTTAATAGACAGACAACAACTGTTGGTTGATTTGAAGGACAACTTGCATCGTGCTCAGGAGAGGATGAAAAAGTTTGCTGACCGCAAGCGCACGAAAAGATCCTTTCAGGAAGGCGACATGGTATATCTGAAGATGCAACCTTATCGTGTGAATGCTTTCGGAGTTAAAACACACATTAAACTCCAAAGCAAATTTTATGGACCATTTAGGGTGTTACACAAGGTGGGAAATGTGGCCTATCATCTCCTATTGCCTGATGGAGCGAAGATCCACCCTGTTTTCCATCTCAGTCAGTTAAAGCGCCATATTGGTCCTCAAGTTGTCCCTTGTGCTGATTTGTCGTTGGTAACAGAGGAGGGCAATATCAAGCAGGAACCAGCACTGGTTCTGCAAACGCGCCAAATCCCGAGAAACAACCTACCCGTTGTGCAATGGTTGGTCCAATGGGCGAACCTATCTCCGGAGGATTCCTCGTGGGAAGATGCAGATTTCATCAAACAGACATTTCCGTCCTTCTTCAAGCAAACAGTTGAGAGTTGGCGTCACGAGCATTGAGAATTGAGACTCCTTGAGGACAAGTTCGTTCTCTCGAGGGGGCATTGTCAGGTGCAGAAGAAGTTCAGTTATCGGACGGCTGTCAAGCGTCAAGAAGAAAGGATCTGACGGCTCGCTTTGCTCGCCTGTTCCCTATACCGTTTGACGAGTTGCGGTCATTACCTTTTAGGCATTGTCGAGGCTATATAACAGCCATTTGGCGCTTGTAGCCATTCATTCGATTCCCAGAAATATCCAAACAATGTATACCTAAACCTCCCTTTGTGAGGAATATACTTTAGCATATTCGAGTTAATACAAGCAAGTTAGAACCCTAGATCAAGTTCCTCTCCAGAAATTCCCCCGATCTGCTCGTGGGGTGTGGCAAACTGCTAATTTGTAAGTTCAGCCTGATCTTAGAAACCATCTTGAATAAGGTGGAGGCAATGAAGATTTGATGTCAACCAGAAAGGGATATTTTTTTTGTTTGAGAAAACCAGAAAATGGTTCTTGACGCACCATGGTCTGAGTGCGGCTCGACGGTACCCTTCGGGGTGTTTGGGGCATGCATGTCCAAGGTTAACTCCTACGCATTTGATCCGGGCGTGTCCGTTTGGGTCGGAACGAACAAAAACGATGAATCATGCTGCTCGGTGTGTGTCTAGACGTATTTTTGGCCTAAATTTGGTCAGGTTTATGTCCACACGGATACGAGCAGACGTGTCCCGCGCCCCTTTGGTGTTCGTGCATGTCAGGCACACTTCTCGAGCGCGTCCTTTTGAATGTCAAGTGTGTGTGTTGGGGGGGGGGGGGGGGGGAGCTCATTCACTTCTCACCAGAAGTCCACAGCTAGAGCGGGTGGTGGGTGGCTGGCCTCATTCACTTCGCCATAAGTCCACATCTAGAGCTTGCTCCCCCGACGCCAGCCGCGGTCGCCATGGTCTTCTTCGGCCCAGCAAGCATGGCAAGCATGACGACGAGGCAGGCTCATCGCGCTTATCTACACCTGATGAACAGTTAATTCGTTAAAAAACAGTCAAAATTTAAAACTGATTTTTATCGACATCAAAGATGATTGAGTGCACAAGGAGCGTGCAGATTTTCATGATGTTTAGACATTTGAGGAGCTCTAGGCCAAAAAGATAAATTGAGCAGTGTACTTTTTCAAAGTTTCTTTAATAGCCTTTTTTTCGCCACGACCTCCTGGAATGTCCGAATGTCAAGAATTTCTGCACACATCACGCATACAAGCATCTTGGATGCCAAAACAAAATGATTGTTTAGTTTTTTTTGGTATTTTAAATGATTTATTGTTCACGCGCCAGGTAGATGCACTTGGGCACCAAATCGCTGCTTCCGCTATATATGGCTCATTGTAGGAGTCATCCCATTCACCGCTCACTGCATCAGATTGACGGACAAACGTTGGTTTATATAACGAGAAAGCTAAAATCCAATTGGCAGGAATTCTGCAACGGTTCTGAACGCATTGGATCTCGTCCGTTCTAGATCCTACGGTCGTGCGTCACCCCGCGTTTTCTTCTTCTCTCCCGCAGTTTTTGCGCTCGCTCCCGATGATTTCGTTCACCGCGGTCTCTCCCGATGATTTCGCTTGGATTTCTAGAGATCGTGAACGTGATAGGCGGGGTTTGTTTCCTAATTTTTTGGCGCAAGGAAGGTTAAATCAGATTCCTTTTTTCTCGTATATGGGCAGCGAATTTTTGGGCGGAGGTTGATCCTCGTACGTGGGCAGGGGCAGCAGTGATTTTTTGGCGGAGGTTGATCTCGATCTTTTTTTTTAAAACTAATCTCGATCTTTTCTAGTACCTGGGCTGGGAGATCGATCTCATGATGTACATGCCCCCGATCAGTTTTAGAACGAGCAGAAAGTTGTTTTTTAATGCAAAAATAAGAGCTACGTGGGAATCGATCACCCATTGTCTTGGTAAAGAAATTTGGCAACTAACCAACTGACCTAGTGCTTGTTTTGTGGTGACTACAGGATAATCGTACTATTTTAACTTGGTTCATCTCTAATAGCCAACCTTCGTTCAGCGTTTCTCTGACTTTTCGATGTTGGTAATTTTGTAGTTAAGTAGTAGCTCGCGGAATAGTTATCGAGTTCCTAAAGGTACAATTATCATCATGGTTATAGTTACCAAACTGTTCATGTTCAATTTGCTCATCTTGTGGTTACCAGACTTGTGTGCAGATAACATGGTAATATACGCACCATAGAGATGATAACTCACATACAAAACACCGCGGTAACTATTTGACCCACGAAAAAAGTTGTTAAAAACATACTCATAGTACATTCTCTGTAAATTGCATGGTAATACACGCACATCAGAGCTGATAACTTACTTAGCCCAAACGTGATAACTTTTAACCAGGAATGAAAAGTTTGAAACACCCCAGGTGACTCATATGTAAATAACATGGTGGTATATGCATAGTAGAGCTGATAACTCACTTACAAACAACACGATAATATTTTTACCCCGGTTAAAAACCGGGGTAAAAAAGATGTTAAAAACGTGTCACCGACAACTTGTGTGTAAATAGCTTGATAATATAGACTCACGGATCTGATAACTTAGGGACAAACACCACGATAACTTTGATCCGTGACAAAAAGTTGTTGAAAACATATGACCGATAAATTTTGTGTAAATAGTATGATAATATAGACTCTCGGGCCTGATAATTTAGATACAAGCACTATGATAATTTTGAATCTGGAAAAAAAATGTTAAAAACATACCACCGATAATTTTTGCGTAATTAGCATGATAATATAGTCTTCCGAACCTGAAAACTTAGGTACAAACACCACGATAACTTTGCCCCATGAAAAAAGTTGTTGAAAACATACCACGGTAAGTTCTATGTAAATAACATGGTAATATACGATCCCGGACCTAATAACATGGTAAAGAAACAGGCGATTCGAGCGATAAAACTTTTTGAAATTTTAAAACAAAAAGAATCCACGATGACATTAGTTTTTCTGCACTTTAGTGCATTTGCATGTGGGGAGAAAGTTAGAGGAAGTCATTTTTATGCCCGAAATTTGCCTATGTAAACATCGTGGTAACTAATGTATCATATATGTGATAACTGGCATACTCTATGCGTGGTAACTTTTACGCAAAAAAAGTCGTCGGAACATATCAACATGGGATTTAGTTTCGAAGTTCTCGCCGCGACGGTTCTTTTATGTGAAAACAATTTTTCGATCAGAGCGATGGTTTGGCCTACGAAACATTTTTACTTTTTTGAATCATGAATGAATCTATAATGATGTCATCAATTTCGTCTCACATGCATGCATGTAATTAAGCTTTCTACAAAATGCCATGCATCGTACATGACGAAAAAAAATCGCTAATTATCACATGCATGGGAAGAAAAACAGACTGCATGCAATCGCGAGGTAGAATGGGCTGCATGTGGATCGTCCGGATCTATCGCTAAAATCAGGACGTTTGTAAGTTAGCACTGTCCTTTATATAATTTGGCTATATTCTGTTTTCTCTTCTCCTTGGTTTCTTTCAGTTTTTCTCTTTCATTGTATTTTTTTCCTGTGTAGAGGTGATCATTTATTGGAAAAATTATAAATTAAAAAGTGCCATGTAATTTCGTAAAGGATTCACGTATTTACAAAATGTTCATATAATTTTTAATAAATATTTTTATAATATTTGTGTAAATAAATAAGCACACATCTAAAAAATTGTCGTGTACTTTTGAAAAGTAGTTATGCCTTTTAAAAGAAGTTTCATCTAAATTTTAAAAATTCATGTATTTTACTAAAATTATGTGTAATTCTAAAAAAATCATGTAATTCTAAAATGGCCCCCGCGTCGCCAACCTCTGGCGACACGGGGGAACACCCAGCCGCCGCCGCCAGGGAGGCTCCTCCCGCCCGAGCCGGGAGGCCGGCCGAACCCGTGCGTGCCCGGGATGGTGGCGTGAGGCGGATCCATCCCCACGCGCCCCCTGCCCAAGAGCCCCGAGATCCACTTCCGGCCGCCTCTGGAACCTCCCCCATCCTTCTGCGCCCGCCGAGGGCCGGCCCGACGAGGCCGCCCGTGCCGGGATGGTGTCGGCGGGCCGGATCCGTTCCTCCCGCGCTTCCCCAACCCTCACCCCCCAGCGCGTCCCAGAGCTCCCCGCGTTCTTACGCGTGTCGGGCGCCCATCTTCCAGCTGCGATGTGTCCCTGCCGGTCCGGCGACTGGCGCGGCGTGCTGGCCACGGCCATGGCGCCCTCCCCATTGAAAGGACATGCGGTGCCCCCATGTGTGGTTTTGGTAATTGATGACATTCTCTATGGACTAATGGTTGCATTGAGTTACATGTGAAGGATTTGTCCATAGGCATTTCTTGAAGTCCATGTGTTGGTTTCAAGGAGTTTATGTGTTGACCAAGGTGCTATTAAGGAATTATCCAAAGATTGGTCATAGAGTTGGAAAGAATCAAGGTTGATCAAGACTAAGTCAAGAGTGAATCAAGTTGATCAACACACAAAGCGTACAAGATGTACAGAGGGATCAAGTGATCCCATGGTATGGTAAGCATTGTCCATTACGCTTTGTGTACTAACCCATGGTCTTCGTGAGAGTTCTTTGTGGGGTTAGGTTGCGGTGTGCAAATTCAAGAGAAGCATCACGAAGAGATCAAATGCTTGAAGCTTGCCGTCCATTTGGTGACAATGGACTTGTGAATATGTGCGGAAGAGTGCTCACCCATAGTGGAGTATGGGGGAGCAATCAACTAGTCTTCTTCGAGCCAACGCAATCAAGAAAGGTGGTCCAACTTGAGGGAGTCAAGATCGTCATCATCTAGCTCAAGTGGACTTTGTGCAAGGTAAAGGTTTGCCCTTGATAGGTTTTCTATTTTACCGGTCTCATGGTAGTTGTGGGAGACCGGGTTATAGGATCGATTGCCGTACTATCAAGGGGGGCTCTCGATTAGTTGCTTGATCGTATCGTTCGTAGAGAGCTCAAACTATTGCATCCTTGCATCATCTTTATTGGTTCTTGTTTGGTTCTTCTCCTTGCGAGTTTTGGAGCTTATGGTCATTTTTATGACAAGCTCGAGTTCATCGAAAACGGAGTTCACATGCGTCTTCTATGATGTTTTCGATGTTGGAGGGTATGCCGGTTCTTCTCTGTTGGTGTTTCACTCCTTTGCTTGTTAGGCATACCTCCCCTGCCTCTTCTTACTCCTCGATGCTACTCATTGTCTTGTTTCCAACAAGTTTGAGTTTGCTCAATTCGGAGCTCATTTGTAGAAGTTATGGCAGTTCTTGTTATATTGTTTCCCTCTGTTGTCTTCTCTGCAAAATAAAGGACTCCCAGTGTTGCTAATCTGGGGCATGCGGTAATCTTGCTCTCGGGCGGTAGTACCGCATGAGCCCTCTGATATCTACCATGATCCACAGCGGTAATCTTGTAGGTGCTCTGATAGTACCGCTCTGTGGGAAGCGGTAGTACCGTGGGCTCGAGCGCCCTTGACTACTCGGCGGTAGTAGGCGGATGTAATTTTTACATCCGTGCCCTCTGTGAGTAATGCCGATGCTTGGTAGCGTAGTACCGTGGGCTCGCCAGGCTTAGCGGCATGAGCGGAAGTAGGGCAGATGTAATTTTTACATCCGCGCCCTCTGGCAGTAGTACCGCTCTTCGTGTGCGGTAGTACCGTGCCGGATTTTTGCGCAGGTCCTCCCTCGGCGGAAGTAGGTACGGAAGTAATTTTTTACTTCCATGCTTTCTCTGCGGCTAGTGTTGCCTGCCTTACGGTAGTACCGTAGGGGCGCGCGGTAGTACCGCTCCGGCGGTTCTACCGTTCGTTGCCCTGTGCAACAGGCCTTCATCGGCGATCTTTGCACTTGCGGTAGTACCGCAACCTGCAGTAGTACCTTGACCGATCAGCGGTAGTACCGCAACTCCGTCTTGATAGTACCCGGCGTCGTCTTGGCTGAGTGAGGGATAACGGTTGGTTTTTCTCCCCACCTATAAAGGGGTCTTCTTCCCCTTGAGATCTAATCCTTGGAGCTCGTGTTCTTCCCCATTGTTGACCTTCTTGAGCTTGCTAACTCTCAATCCCTCCATGGATTCTTGCTAGTTTTTGAGGGAAGAGGGAGATCTAGATCCACATTTCCACCAATCACTTTCTCCTCTAAGTGAGGGGAACCCCTTGGATCTAGATCTTGGAGTTCTTCGTGTTCTTCTTCGTTCTTCCTCTCATTTTCCTCCCTAGCATTAGTTGCTTTGGTGGGATTTGGGAGAGAAGGACTTGGGCACTCCGTGTGCCCTTGCCATTGCATTTGGTGCATCGGTTTGAGTTCTCCACGGTGATTCGTGGAAGTGAAGTTTGAGAAGCTTATTACTCTTGGGTGTTTGGGCACCCTAGAGCTTGTTCCTCTTGGGTGCCTTGGCGCCCTAGACGGTTGGTGGTGTTCGGAGCTCAATCATTGTGGTGTAAAGCTCCGGGCAAGCGTCGGGGTCTCCAATTAGGTTGTGGAGGTCGCCCTGAGCAATTTGACGGGTACCGGTGACCGCCCCAAGGGTTGCCAAAGTGTACGGGTTCGGTGACCGCCCCCAAGGGTTGCCATTTGTACGAGTTCGGTGACCGCCCTCAAGGGTCCCTTAGTGGAATCACGGCATCTTGCATTGTCTTGGCGTGAGGAGATTACGGTGGCCCTAGTGGCTTCTTGGGGAGCATTGTGCCTCCACACCGCTCCAAACGGAGACTAGCATCCGCAAGGGTGTGAACTTCGGGATACATCGTCGTCTCCGCGTGCCTCGGTTATCTCTTACCCGAGCCCTTTATTTATGCACTTTACTTTGTGATAGCCATATTGTTCTTGTCATATATCTTGCTATCACATAGTTGCTTATCTTGCTTAGCATAAGTTGTTGGTGCACATAGGTGAGCCTAGTTGTTGTAGGTTTTGTGCTTGACAAATTAACCGCTAGGTTTATTCCGCATTTGTTCAAGCCTCAACCGTAATTATTTTAAAGCGCCTATTCACCCCCCCCCCTCTAGGCGACATCTACGATCTTTCACCCATGCAGTCTCCCTACCCCCGACATGGCCCAGCCCTCCTGGCGCTGCTCGGCCGTGGGTTGGGTGCGGATCTGCGGCCGGTGGCGGGGGTGTTCGCAGCATGCCTTCTTGCGCAGGTGCCCTCCCTCCTCCTCCCGGCCCTTCCTCCCCCACCGAGCCACGGTGACGGCTCTCGCGAGGAGGCGACGAGGCTACAGTGCTAGTGACAGTCCCGGGGCTCCTCAAGGCGGGTACTTGCTGGCGCTGCTTCGGTCCCGGCGACTTTGGACCCGCGTCTCTCCTGTGTCCTATGCCGGGCAGCTCCGGCCTCGGCGACCCAGCAGCTGCGTCCCTTCCAGCTCGCCTGGCTCACCGACGTCCCGACGGCTATGGCCATGGGAACATGGATCTGCGTCCCTCCAGTCCCTGTTTGCCGGCATTGCTAATCGCCGCCACCCCGCCCCTTGTGGTTTGCTTCGCTGCCTGTCCTACCTTGTACGCCTCCAAGCCTTCCCTTTTGCTAGATCCAACGCTCGTGTGTCCGGAGGCGGTGCCACCCTCCGACGGCAGGTACAACCCCGCCAATCCCCTTCCGACATGGTGGCCCGACCAGCGTCGGCTTCCTCATCCCCGACTCCAGATACGGCGGCTATGGGTTTGCTCAGTCTGAGGCCTGGGAGAAATCCTTCCTCGGCATACCAATGCTGGCAGTGGCGGCGTCTGCGGATGTCGTTCCCTCCTTGGAGGCGCTGTCAAGGCCCTCAGTTGTGCCCCTCTTTGAGCTCAGGGGAAACCCTAGGTCTGGTTCTTCCGGATCGGATGGCGACGACGTCTCGGCGACGACTTCCTTCTTGAAGGCGCTATCTTGCTCGCTCGTGGTGTCCCCAGGTTCTGGCTTAGGCGATGTTGGAATTTGTGCTGGTTCGGTATTGCCGCTCTTGGTTCAGGCTTGGTAGGTTTAGAGCATCTCCAGCCGGCCCCCCAGGATGCCCCCCACGAGCACTTCTTGGACGTCGGCGTCTATTTTTTCTTCCAGTCGGGATCCCAGGACCTCAAATAGCGCCGGATTTGTCTAAAATTACGGCCGGCGCGCGCAAGCAGAACACAGCAAACCGGGAGGCAGCTGGGGCGCCCGGTAGCGATACTTTCGCTGCCAAAGGGCCACCGCCGACCTCTCTACCCCTCTCCTTCTTTTCCTGGCTTGGCCCACCATATGATGCATGCAAAAAAAGACAAGCTACATCTGCATGCCCGCCTCGCTCCTGCTCTCTCTCCTTTCTCCTCGCTTCTTGCTCCGTGAGCCAGCCGTCTCCGTCGCCCGGCCTCGCCCGCATCTCCCGGAGCAGCCGCGGAGAAGAAGGTCTCGCCCGCGGGACACGCCGCCCGCCCTCGAGGCTCGCGCCCGCTCTCCGCCTCCCGCCCTCGTGGCGGCTGCGAAGCTTCGCATGGCCGCGCCTCCGCGCGCGCCTCCCGCCCTCCATGGGCCGCTCGCGTGCAAGGGCTCCTAGACTTCACTTCGTCGGCCCGCGCCTCGCGTCGCCGTGGGGGGCCAGGTCGGGGGCCAGGTCGCTGGTGCTGCTCCTCGCGGACGCGTCGGACTTCGACGGCTCCTTCCCGCGCGCCATGGCGCGCCTGGTCGGTGGCGAGCTTTGTGAAGCAGAGCAGGCACGCTTGGGCGGTGGGGGGGGGGGCAACGAGTGGATATCATTCCAGCCCGAGGCTAAAATTTTCGCCGGTAGCCCCCCAAGGGGCGAAAAAAATGCCTCCTGAGAGGCTCAACGGCTGGAGATGCTCTTAGCTGTGATATTTCCTCTATTCGGGCCGAGCACCCCTTGTCTCTCTGCTCTGGACACCATGTTCACGCCTGTGTGCGTTCGTGTCATGTGTTGTATCCCTCTTTGTAATCATTCTACTCTTTTCTATCAATGCAATGATACGCAAGCTTTGCGTATTCGCGAAAAAAAGAATTATGTTATTTTTATAAGTATTAATTCTTTTTACAAAAATAAAAATAAAAGGTGTTCCTGTACTTTTCAAATGTTTGGATATTTCTTACAATATTCGTGTATTTAAAAAATGAAAAGGAAGAAAACATTAAAAATTATAAAGTGGAAAAGCGAAAAGGAAAAAACTGGAAGGAAATCTGGAAAACACCAAAAAGAACCTAGCATAAACGTTCTAAACGGGGAAAAAACGAAAACAAAGTTCTTCTGTGTGATGGCCATGAACAAGCGAGCGTATGGAAACCGTATGGGCCTTCCTTGCCGCTTCATAGGCTCTTTCAGGCCAGCACTCTGTGCCGGCGCACCGGCTGAATTTTGGGCCGGTCCGGCCGCAACCGTTCGATTTGGGCTCCAATAGCCGTCAGATCTGACATCTTATCCTTCTTTGACTTCATCTTCAACCTCCGTCCTCACAAGCCTTCGCCCCGCGCGCCTCCATCCTCCTGCCCCGCGCGCATCCGCATCCTCTCCCTGTCGTCACCGCTCGTCGCAGCACCCACGCCCTCTCCCCTCGTCGTTCGCCGCTCGTCGCTGTTGACGCTCGTGCGTGCAGACTTGTCCCCGCGGTTGAAGCTTTTTTTTCTTCGGTTGAAACTTCTTCCACTGTTTGAAGCTTTTTTTCTTATCAATTGAAGCTTTTTCTATGGTTTGGAGCTCCCTCATTTGCCGGTTGAAGCTTTTCCACACACCAGTTGAAGCTTTTTCTGCGATTGAAGCTTTTTTCCACATCCATTGAAGCTTTTTTTCATGGGTTGAAGCTTTCTTCCATGCCAGTTGCAGCTTCGACGTCCACGCTTGCAACCTCGTCGTCGAAGAGCACAACTCCCATGGCCCCTGTTGGTCGTAGCCAGCCCTAGCATCAGCATTTGTTGTTCGAAGCTTCTTTCAACGCTGGTTGAAGCTTCGTGCGACACCGGATGTAACTTTTTTGTTGTGAAGTGGTTGGTTGCAGCATTTGTCATCGCTGATTGAAGCTTTTTTCCACATCGGTTGTAGCTTTCCAGACCGCCCGTTGCAACATCAGGGGGTGTTTCCCTTGGTGCCGCCAGCTCGTCGTCCACCTTGATCTTGTAAGCCATGGCTGCCCTGCATGTGAGCTCGTAGGACGGTTAGAACATCCTAAATCGCCGGTTACAGCTCTGGGGTAGTAGCCGATTTGGTGAAGACATGGCCCCTAGAGGTAGGTGATGTTGTGGAGAGAGAGAGAGAGAGAGGAAGGAATCTGGTGCTCAAGATCGTCGGTCGCATATGGTGACCAGCGCACAAAAAGAGAGAGCACATGGAGGAGCTGGCGGTAGGCGGTCGTCTTGGGGGCGACAAGAGAGAAAGCTATAAGGTAGGGGATGGATGGGTGGACTGTAGCGGTGTGAAAGGGATAAGGCACGGGATAGTTTTTTTTTGCGTGGGGCCACTGCTCGCTCGTTCGCGCGTGGGAGACGACCGGCGCAAGCTTCGACCGGTCCGCCGGCTCGAAACGTTTCCCTTTCACATGTCCTTTGCGACTGTCTAATGAGAACCCTTTTCCTCCGCTCAAAAAAAATGAGAGCCCCCTTCCATTTTCTTCACCATTTCACAACGTTTTTTTCGCATAGCATGTCCTATATAAATGAAAAAGATAAAAGCGGAGACATGACGCTCCTCCGTGGAGACGCTTGCTGCCCGACGCCATGTGTATCCATTCCACTGAAAGATGGCTTGAAGCGTATGCCTAGCAGGGACGCGTTGCGTGTTATAAATAGCCATAGGCTAGGGTTTACAAGATTCGGTAGATGGTTAGGCTTGATCCCCAAGTTAGCTATTCTACAAATAAGGATCGAAGCTTAAACCTAACTACCGGTTTACAAGTTGATCACGCACGCAACACCAAGAGTATATACGGTTTTATATACACAACCGTATATACGTACAATATATTCTAACACACCCCCTCAATCATAACTTCATCAAGTTGAGATTGTTCATGAATTCTTCTAACTTGCGCCATGATAAGGCTTTAGTAAATCCATCTGCAACTTGATCATTAGTGGGAATGAACCGAATATCAAGAAGCTTCTTAGCTACCCTTTCTCGCACAAAGTGATAATCTACCTGTAAGTGCATCTAGTGCCCCTTAGTGATTTTGGTGTATTGAAGACTTATAGGTTAAGTAACTAATGCGTTTGTGAGTGTACACATGTCTATAAGTCTATGAGGAGTTTGATATTTACAGAGAAAGTCGACCCCTAAAAATGAAGTTCTTCATCTGAAGACTTTGATATTACGAAGACTTTCTGAAGACTTTGAAAGTGAAGAAATTGGTATGACCTTGAAGACTTGGTATTCATTTGAGGAACATGAAGCGTGAAGACTTTTGTTTTCGTAGTTTCATTTTCTCTTTCTTGAATCATAGGAAACACCGTGCTGTTAAAGGGGTCGAGGAAATACCAAGGAAAATTTTCCATTTGATGCTCAACTCAAAATCCTACACCTACCAATCCCTTCGAGTGAAGCTTTTGGAAATCTCATACTGATTCGATCAATTTCTTCAAAGGATGAGACGAAGCTCTTCCGTCGCCGAGGAATTTGTTCGATCGAGGAGTTAGGAATTCGCCAAAGGCGAATTGCCTACACAAATGAGGAACATGATAGCCCCGAGGAATTTGAGAGTCAAATTTCCGACCCGTTCTTTGTATTCTTGGCGACTGTCCCAAAAATATCTTATCCACCTAACGGTCATATCATTGAAGGGCATTTATGTCTTATCATGTCGGGCTGCTCCCTAGGCTATAAATAGCCGCCCCTACAACCACTAGCTGGTTGGCTGCTCCGAGAACTTGACACTTGTCATTTGAGAGCAACCCATCCTCCGAGGACTTTGAGAGAAAATCATCAAGTGAGGAAAAACCCAAAAGTGAGGGAAAACCCAAAAACCAAACCCCAACAAACCCAAAGTGATTGAGCATCACTGAAGAAATTGATCTGCGTGGATCCGACGCTTGTTACCTTTGAAGACTGTGCTTCTTCCAGACGGTTAGGCGTCATGGTCTAGAGCATCCAAGAGGAATTGTGGATCGCCGAGTGACCAAGTCTGTGAAGGTTTGGAAGTCGCTCAAGACTTACCACGAGTGATTGGACGAGGTCTGTGTGACCTTAGTTCAAGGAGAATACGGTGAGGACTTGGTGTCTGAGCTGCGTGCTTTCGATGATCGGGTGTCCGGGACTGTGTGTCCTCGAGTTTAAATACTCGGCCGCTCAACCAGACGCATAAGCCGAGACAGCAGTTGGAACTGGTCTACCAAATCATTGTCTTCACCAACCTAACTGGTTCTATTTCATCAACCCTTTCATTTCCTCATTCTTGTGTTGAGTATTTGTTCATATCTGTGTTTGAAGACTTTGTTGAAGACTTTCTCAATTTCCTCGGCTCAATTTCTTGATCATTTGTCTTCATCTGTGTTATCCTGTGATTACGCTTTTCGTACTCTGTGATTGTCTTCATTTCATCATGATGACTATGCTTGTAATCTGTTATGCTTACTTGAGTACTTATTCCGCTGCAAGTAGTTCTTCGCTAAGGAATTTCCTCACCGCAAATTCCTCGGTGAAGAATTCATAAAAATCGCCTATTCACCCCCTCTAGTCGATATAACGCACTTTCAATTGGTATCGAGCAAGGTACTCCCTTGTTACGTGTGATTTTAGTTTAACCACCGGAGTTTTAGTTATGTCGACCGCAGGTATGATCAAGGTCTCAGCAGGGTGTCCTACCTTCGATGGGACGAACTACCCCTCTTGGAAGAACAAAATGCGAATGCATCTTGAAGCAATTGACAACGATCTACGGTATGTTGTGACAAAGGTGTTTCCTCAGTCACACCTTCTACGAATGATCTTGATGTGAAGAGATTCAAGCAACTCGATTCTCAAGCGAAGAATATCATATGTGGCCATCTCGAGCAAAGGTCAATATGGAAGAGTGAGTGCTTTGGAATCTGCCAAACTCATCCGGGACAGGCTGTCCAAAGTAAATGAAGGTGTTTCAACTCAAGCGTGACTCTCGAGTTGATGTTCTTGAATCTCTTCAACCGCTTCAAAAGACTCGACAACGAAAATGTTCAACAAACCTTCGATCGCCTCACCGACATCTCAAATGAGCTTCAAGCACTTTGGGTGCCCTTGACATCACCGACCATGAGGTGGTGAAGAAATTGCTAAGATCGCTTGATTCCTCATTTGATACTCGCAATCGATGATACAAGAACGAGCTGACTACAAGTCTCTTGATCCTGCCGATATCCTCGAAAGGCTAAATACTCACGAGTTCGACTTCTTTGAAAAGAGAGATCTCTATGGTTACGGCTATGGAAAAACATGTGCCACAAGGCCAAGGTTGTGTCCGAATCTGAGAGTGAAGACTCGGTAGTAGCCTAGGAGATCTGAAGAATTTGGCGAGGAGCTAGCAATCGCTCGTGAAGAAATTCCAGAAATTCTCAAGACGTGGTCGCTTTGGAAAATCCTCAAGAAGCGGTTGATTCCTCATCTAGTGACTATAAGAGAAGACTTTGTCACAAATGCAAGAAACCTGGTCACTATATCCAAGATTGTCCTCAGTGGAAAAGGAATTAAGAAAGAAGAAACACAAGGATTACAGTTCTGATGACGTGAAGAAGAAAAAGAAATCATCAAAATCTTCATCATCAAAATCCTCAAAACCTTCTTCTCACAAGAAGAGCAGCTCCAAAAGGCTCGGGCATTCATTGGCAAGGAAATGGACTACTGAAGTTGAATCTGAGGAAAATGAGGAAGAGGAGGAGTCTCAAGAATCTGAATCTGGTGTGGCTAGTCCGGCTCTTGCTATCGCTTTTGTTAGCAAGTCCATCTTCAACATCAAGAACCGACTCACGACAAGCCCGATGAGGATGATGATGACTACGCTCCCACCTATTGCTTCATGGCAAAAGGTGCTAAGGATGATCAACCCAAAGCCACCGAGTGGGTTCTCGATAGTGGATGTACAAATCACATGATCGGTGACAAGAATCTATTGATGGATGCTACCTTATCACCGTCACATCTGAAGCATATCATCTTTCCTGACAAAGGCAAAAGTCAGGTATTGGGACTTGGTAAGGTTGCTATCTCTAAGGACATGCACATGGACAAAGTCATGCTTGTTGAGTCTTTAGGATATAACCTCATGTCAGTCTCAATGCTTTGTGATCTTGATATGGTGGTTATCTTTGGCAAGTATCGTTGTGTTGTGATTATGGAAGCTGACAATTCCAAAGTCTTCGAAGGCTTTAGGAGAGGAGACTTGTATATTGTTGACTTCTCTACAGGACCACAACCAGCCGTGTGCCTACTTGCAAAAGCTTGAAGGCTGGCTATGGCATCGACGACTTGGTCACGCAGAGGCATGAGGAATTTGCACACGCTTGCGAAGAAGAAGCATGTCATTGGCATTGAGAATGTCAAATTCCTCAAGGATCACCTATGCGAACTGTGAAGCTGGAAAAATGACCAAGGCCAAGCATCCAATGAAGACTATCATGACCACTACTCGTCCCTTCAATTGCTTCACATGGACCTATTTGGTCCCAATCATTATTCAAATTGTCGTTAATGAAGCATCACTATATGGCTTTGTTATTGTTGATGATTACTCTCGTTACACATGGGTACACATTGTTACTTACAAAAATCAAGTGCAGGTAGTCTTCAAACGATTTTCCTCGAGGGCTTCAACTAACTTTGGTGTGAAGATCAAGCACATCAGGAGTGACAATGGATCTGAGTTCAAGAATTCCGGTATTGATGACTATCTTGATGAACTTTGTATCACTCATGAGTTATCTGCTCCTTATACTCCTCAAAGAAATGGCATAGTGGAGCGCAAGAACAGAACTCTTGTTGAGATGGCTCGCACTATGCTTGATGAATACAAAACGCCTAGTCGTTTACGGATTGAAGCAATTGACAACTGCGTGCCACATCATCAACAGAGTATATCTTCACAAATTCTTCAAGAAGACTGCCTATGAACTCCTCACTAACAAGAAACCTAATGTAAGTTATTTCAAAGTCTTGATTGCTAAATGCTGGATTAGAGATCCTCACCACAACTCTAAATTTGCACCGAAAGCACATGAAGGTTTTATGCTTGGTTACGGAAAGGACTCGCACACCTCTGAGTCTTCAACATCGCTCTTCACAAGATTGTTGACACTTTGTAGATGTGCGGTTCGATGAAACTAATGGCTCGCAAAGAGAGCACCTACCTTCTGTGTTAGACGAACCAGCACACGAGGATTCTATCAGGTTCAAGGCAACCGAGGATGTCATTCCCATCAAGAAACTTACGAAGAATTCATTCCTCAGACGTGAAGAACGTCGAGCTGATGCACTGAAGATAATGTCAAGAAAATGGTGCCGAGGAAAATGATCAAATTCCTCGACGACAACCAGCTCATCCTCGCGTTGCAAAAGAAGTGCAAGTTGACAAGATCATCGATGACATTGAAGCGCCAGGGTCCTCTCACACGCTCAAAAGCTTCACATTTATCTAACTTTTGTGGGCACTATGCTTTTGTCTCTATCACAGAGCCCTCTAAGGTAGATGAAGCATTTACGAGCCGGAGTGGATTCAGGCCATGCAAGAAGAATTACATCGATTCGAGCTCAACAATGTAGGAACTGGTCAAACATCCAGATCCTCGCAAGCATAATATCATTGGCACAAAGTGGATCTATCGCAACAAGCAAGATGAAAATGGTCTTGTGGTGAGGAATAAGGCACGACTAGTAGCTCAAGGCTACACGCAGGTTGAAGGAATTGACTTGATGAAACTTTTGCACTGTCGCTAGACTTGAGTCTATTCGCATATTACTCGCCTATGCTAACCATCACAATATCACTTTATATCAAATGGATGTGAAAAGTGCATTCCTCAATGGTAAGCTTGAGGAAGAAGTATATGTTGCTCAACCCCCAGGTTTTGAAGATCCAAAGAATCCTGACAAAGTCTTCAGACTCAATAAGGCCCTATATGGCCTCAAGGAAGCCCCTCGGGCGTGGTATGATACATTGAAGGAAGTCTTCGTGAAGAATGGCTTCACACCTGGTTCACTCGATCCTACTCTCTTTACTAAATCTTATGATGGTGAACTTTTTGTGTGCCAAATATATGTTGATGATATTATCTTTGGCTGTACTGACCAACGCTATAGTGATGAATTTGCCTACATGATGAGTGAAGAATATCAAATGTCTATGATGGGAGAGTTGAAATTCTTCTTAGGTCATCAAATTAAATCAACAACACAATGGCATATTCATATCTTAGGAGAAATACCTCAAAGATGTCACGAAGAAATTCGGCATGCAAGGCGCAAAGGTGTCAAAATTCCTATGCCCACAAATGGCCATCTATGCCCTGATGAAAATGGTATTGACTTCGATCACAAGGTATACCGCTCCATGATTGGTTCCTTATTGTACTTATGTGCATCTAGGCCAGATATAATGCTTAGTGTTTGCATGTGTGCCCGATTTCAAGCTACAAGAAGGAATCACACCATAAGGCTGTGAAGCATATTCTTGATATCTAGCTCACACACCAACACTAGGATTATGGTACCCCAAGGGCTCTACTTTTGATCTCATTGGATATTACGACTCGACTATCTTTGGTGATCGTGTGGACCGCAAGTCAACATCTGGTACTTGTCATTTCCTCGAAGATCTTTGGTGCATTGGTCCTCGAAGAAACAGAACTGCGTATCATTGTCCACTTCGGAAGCTGAATACATTGCTGCTGGCTCGTGTTGTGCTCAATTGCTATGGATAAAGCAAACCCTCAAGGACTACGGCATCAACGTGAAGAATGTGCCTCTCTATTGTGACAATCAAAGTGCCATCAAGATTGCTCACAACCCAGTTCAGCACTCGAAGACTAAGCACATTCAAATTCGTCATCATTTTCTTCGTGATCATGTGTTGACGGGCGACATCTCCATCGAGCACGTGAAGACTGAAGAACAGCTAGCTGATATCTTCACTAAGCCCTTGGATGAGAAGAAATTTAGCAAGTTGCGGTGTGAGCTAAATATCTTAGAATCTTGAATGTTCTTTGAAAAGGACACACATCCTAACACTTATGCAAAATTGATGACTTAGATGTGCAACACATGAAGAAACGTTTTCTTCAATCAATGAAGAATAACACTCTAAGTGTGAAGAAATTAATGAAGAAATTGATTCTCGAACCCTCGACAATTATGCAGCGGTGTCTGAAATCATCATTCTTATCTGATGGGTCACGCCACCACCAAAGTTGAAATCTTCAATTTGAGTTTTTCCTCAGTTTTGAAATTCTTCAGTTTTTCAAATTCTTCAACTTTGCAAAATCTTCACTATTTCCGTCGTCTTTCTTCATTGGCTATATATATATATGGGTTTATGTCCTCTACAACATTCACTTATGGCTATTTCCTCAAGTCGCTTTTTATGCTAAGTGAATGTGATCGGACCCTTCCCCCTCTATGCTATACTCAACCCAATCCATTCACAAATTCTTCATATGCGTTCTACTTTGAAACTTCGTTCAAAATCTTCACTTTGTGTCCTTGACAATTTGAAGAAATTGCGAACGGAACTTTAAAACGAATCTTATCCAAACCTTCATTTTGCCGCTCAAACCGTTCCGCATCCCACGATGCATTACTTTATTCACCCACGATCGTACACAATCTCCACTACACGATGCGTGGGTGACACATGTCGTGAGAAGGGAAATGGTCAGGGCATGTTCGTCCTAAATCTTGGGCGACCCGTTTTTCACCGCGTCTATAAATATCCCTCTCCCTTCCTCACTCTTTTACTCTGCTCGACCTCTCTCTCCGCCGAGCTCCTCAAACCCTAAGCGCCGCCGCTTCTCCATCGTCGCCCGGTGAGGAAAAGCTTCCTTTGCCTTGACCTCGTCGCCGACGTACTCGCGCCGACCGCGGAAATCTTCACTCCGCCATCGCCGTAGCTGTCTTCCTCCGCCAAGTTAGGGCGTGGAAGATCTGAACGGACGAACTTCCCAACTGTTCTTCTCAGTTCGTCGTGTTCTTCACTTCGGGTAATTAAAAGTTACTTTTATTACTCGCTTTGATTCTCAAATTTTCTTCAAATTCTTCAAAGGTGTTTATTCCTCAAATCTTCACACATATGAACACCTCAAATCTCTTGACTCGTTTCTCTAAGCTATGATTTTCTTCAAGATTCCTCAATTGTGTGGATCCTCGATCTATACAACTCTGGAACCTAAGACAAAGAACGCTTAGTAAAATTCTTCAAGGCTCATCTGGTCAAATCCTCAAAACTTGTATTTTAAAAACCTTACGAGAAGCATATGACCTCTCCAAATTCCTCGCACCTATACTCTGTTCACAGGTACAAATGTCCATTGCTTTGAATCCCTAGGTTCTCATCAACTTAACTCATTTGCAGCGTTCCTCGAAGAAAAACTGCACACTTCTTGAGAGAACTCAATTGTTCAATTTCCTCAAGCTGAAGATACTGGCAGATGGTAAGAAGCCACAGAAGGGAGGAAAGAAACCTGAGGTTATGACTGCGTTTGAAATCCCTGAGGAAATATATGCTGACTACTGCACACCGGATGAAGAAAGCAAAAATCAACGCAAGGTGCTGTTGGGGAACGTAGTAATTTCAAAATTTTCCTACGCACACGCAAGATCATGGTGATGCATAGCAACGAGAGGGGAGAGTGTTGTCTACGTACCCTCGTAGACCGAAGCGGAAGCAATCACAACGAGGAAGTAGTCGTACGTTCTCCTCGCGATCCAACCGATCCAAGCACCGTTACTCCGGCACCTCCGAGTTCTTGGCACACGTACAGCTCGGTGACGCTCCTCGGGCTCCGATCCAGCAAAGCTCCGGGAGAGAGAGTTCCGTCGGACTGACGGCGTGGTGACGATCTTGATGTTCTACCAACGCAGGCTTCGCCTAAGCACTGCTATGATTTGACCGAGGTGGAATATGGTGGAGGGGGCACCGCACGGCTAAGAGCGATCTCAAGGATCAACTTGTGTGTCATGGGGTGCCCCTGCCCCCGTATATAAAGGAGCAAGGGGGAGGGCCGGCCGGCCCTAGGAGGTGCGCCAAGGGAAGGGGGAGTCCTCCTCCTAGTGGGAGTAGGACTCCCCTTTCCTAGTCCAACTAGGAAGGAGGAAGGGGGAAGGAAAGAGAGGGAGAGGGAGAGGGAAGGGGCGCGCCCCCTCCTTGTCCAATTCGGACTCCCCATGGGGAAGGCGCCACCTCTGGCGCAGCCCTCTCTCCCCTCTTGGCCCAATAAGGCCCATTACTTCCCAGGGGTGTTCGGTAACCCCTCCGGCACTCCGGTTTTCTCCGAAAACTTAGGAACCTTTCCGAGTCCGAATATAGCCGTCCAATATATCAATCTTTATGTCTCGATCATTTGAGACTCCTCGTCATGTCCGTGATCACATCCGGGACTCCGAACTCCTTCGGTACATCAAAATACACAAACTCATAATATAACCGCCATCGAAACCTTAAGCGTGCGGACCCTACGGTTCGAGAACAATGTAGACATGACCGAGATACATCTCGGTCAATAACCAATAGCGGGACCTGGATGCCCATATTGGTTCCTACATTTTCTCTGAAGATCTTTATCGGTCAGACCGCATAACAACATACGTTGTTCCCTTTGTCATCGGTATGTTACTTGCCCGAGATTCGATCGTCGGTATCCAATACCTAGTTCAATCTCGTTACTGGCAAGTCTCTTTACTTGTTCCGTAATGCATCATTCCGTAACTAACTCATTAGCTACATTGCTTGCAAGGCTTATAGTGATGTGCATTACCGAGATGGCAGAGATACCTCTCCCAGCAATCGGAGTGACAAATCCTAATCTCGAAATACGCCAACCCAACATACGCCTTTGGAGACACTTGTAATACTCCTTTATAATCACCCGATTACGTTGTGACGTTTGGTAGTACCCAAAGTGTTCCTCCGCAAACGGGAGTTGCATAATCTCATAGTTATAGGAACATGTATAAGTCATGGATAAAAGCAATAGCAACATACTAAGCGATCGGGTGCTAAGCTAATGGAATGGGTCATGTCAATCAGATCATTCAACCAATGATGTGACCTTGTTAATCAAATGACAACTCCTTTGTCTATGGTCGAAACTTAACCATCTTTGATTAACAAGCTAGTCTAGTAGAGGCATACTAGTGACACTCCGTTTGTCTATGTATTCACACATGTATTATGTTTCCGGTTAATACATTTCTAGCATGAACAATAAACATTTATCATGATATAAGGAAATAAATAATAACTTTATTATTGCCTCTAGGGCACATTTCCTTGATCTCCCACTTGCACTAGAGTCAATAATCTAGATTACACAAGAATGATTCTAACACCCATGGAGTCTTGGTGTTGATCATGTTTTGCTCGTGGAAGAGGCTTAGTCAACGGGTCTGCTACATTCAGATCCGTATGTATCTTGCAAATCTCTATGTCTCCCACCTGGACTGAGTCCCGGATGGAATTGAAGCGTCTCTTGATGTGTTTTGTTCTCTTGTGAAATCTGGATTCCTTCGCCAAGGCAATTGCTCCAGTTTTGTCACAAAAGATTATCATTGGTCCCGATGCACTAGGTATGACACCTAGATCGGATATGAACTCCTTCATCCAGACTCCTTCATTAGCTGCTTCCGAAGCTGCTATGTATTCCGCTTCACATGTAGATCCCTTCTGACGCTTTGTTTAGAGCTGCACCAACCGACAGCTCCTCCATTTAGTGTAAATACGTATCCGGTTTGCGATTTAGAATCGTCCGGGATCGATTGTCAAAGCTTGCATCAACGTAACCGTTTACGATGAGCTCTTTGTCACCTCCATATCTGAGAAACATATCCTTAGTCCTTTTTAGGTACTTCAGGATGTTCTTGATCGCTGTCCGATGATCCACTCTGGATCACTCTGGTACCTCCCCTGCTAAGCTTATAGCAAGGCACACATCAGTGCGGTACACAGCATTGCATACATGATAGAGCCTATGGCTGAGGCATAGGGAACATCTTTCATTTTCTCTCTATCTTCTGCGGTGGTCGGGCATTGAGTCTTACTCAACTTCATACCTTGCAATACAGGCAAGAACCCTTTCTTTGCTTGATCCATTTTGAACTTCTTCAAAATCTTGTCAAGGTATGTGCTTTGTGAAAGTCCAATTAAGCGTCTTGATCTATCTCTATAGATTTTTATGCCTAATATGTAAGCAGCTTCACCGAGGTCTTTCATCGAAAAACTCTTGTTCAAGTATCCCTTTATGCTATCCAGAAATTCTATATCATTTCCGATCGGTAATATGTCATCTACATATAATATCGTAAATGCTCTGAGCTCCCACTCACTTTCTTGTAAATCTGAGGCTTCTCCAAAAGTGCAGATAAACCCAAATGCTTTGATCACACTATCAAAGCGTTTATTCTAACTCCGAGATGCTTGCACCAGTCCATAAATGGATCATTGGAGCTTGCACACTTTGTTAGCTCCTTTGGATCGATAAAACCTTACGGTTGCATCATATACAACTCTTCTTCCGTAAACCCATTCAGGAATGCAGTCTTTACATCCATTTGCCAAATTTCATAATCATAAAATGCGGCAATTGCTAACATGATTCGGACAGACTTAAGCATCGCTTCTGGTGAGAAGGTCTCATCGTAGTCAATCCCTTGAACTTGTCGAAACCCCTTTGCGACAAGTCGAGCTTTGTGAAACGATAACATTACCGTCGTCGGTCTTCTTCTTGAAGATCCACTTGTTTTCTATTGCTTGCCGACCCTCGGGCAAGTCAACCAAAGTCCACACTTTGTTTTCATACATGGATCCCATCTCAGATTTCATGGCCTCAAGCCATTTTGCGGAATCTGGGCTCACCATCGCTTCTTCATAGTTCGTAGGTTCATCATGATCTAGTAGCATGACTTCGAGAACAGGATTACCGTACCATCACTGCAGTGCGGATCTTACTCTGGTTGATCTACGAGGTTCTCAGAGTAACTTGATCTGAAGTTTCATGATCAACATCATCAACTTCCTCACTATTTGGTGTAGATGTCGCGAAACCGGTTTACGTGATAAACTACTTTCAAATAAGGGAGAAGGTACGATTACCTCATCAAGTTCTACTTTCCTCCCACTCACTTCTTTCGAGAGAAACTCCTTCTCTAGAAAGGATCCATTCTTAGCAACAAATGTCTTGCCTTCGGATCTGTGATAGAAGGTGTACCCAACTGTCTCCTTTGGGTATCCTATGAAGACACATTTCTCCGATTTAGGTTCGAGCTTATCAGGTTGAAGCTTTTTCACATAAGCATCGCATCCCCAAACTTTAAGAAACGACAACTTTGGTTTCTTGCTAAACCATAGTTCATAAGGTGTCGTCTCAACGGATTTTGACGGTGTTCTATTCAGCGTGAATGCGGCCGTCTCAAGAGCATAACCCCAAAGCGATAGCGGTAAATCTGTAAGAGACATCATAGATCGCACCATATCTAGTAAAGTGCGATTCTGACGTTCGGACACACCATTGCGCTGTGGTGTTAGGGTGGCGTGAGTTGCGAAACTATTCCGCATTGTTTCAAATGTAGACCAAACTTCGTAACTCAAATATTCGCCTCCACGATCAGATCGTAGAAACTTTATTTTCTTATTACGATGATTTTCAACTTCACTCTGAAATTCTTTGAACTTTTCAAATGTTTCAGACTTATGTTTCATTAAGTAGATATACCCATATCTGCTTAAATCATCTGTGAAGGTGAGAAAATAACGATATCCGCCACGAGCCTCAACATTCATTGGACCACATACATACCAGTATGTATGATTTCCAACAAATCTGTTGCTCTCTTCATAGTACCGAGAACGGGGTTTTAGTCATCTTGCCCATGAGGCACGGTTACTTAAGTGCCAAGTGATTCATAATCAAGTGACTCCAAAAGTCCATCAAGATGGAGTTTCTTCATGCGCTTTATACCGATATGACCTAAACGGCGGTGCCACAAATAAGTTGCACCATCATTATCAACTCTGCATCTTTTGGTTTCAACATTATGAATATGTGTATTACTACTATCGAGATTCATTAAAATAGACCACTCGTCAAGGGTGCTTGACCATAAAAGATATTATTCATATAAATAGAACAACCATTATTCTACCGATTTAAATGAATAACCGTCTCGCATCAAACAAGATCCAGATATAATGTTCATGCTCAATGTCGGCACCAAATAACAATTATTTAGGTCTAAAATTAATCCCGAAGGTAGATGTAGAGGTAGCGTGCCGACCGCGATCACATCGACTTTGGAACCATTTCCCACGCGCATCGTCACCTCGTCCTTTGCGGTGTTAAGCAATCCGTAGTCCCTGTTTCGAGTTGCAAATATTAGCAATGTAACCAGATTATCAAATACCAGGTGCTACTGCGAGCTCTAGTAAGGTACACATCAATAACATGTATATCACATATACCTTTGTTCACCTTGCCATCCTTCTTATCCGCCAAATACTTGGGGCAGTTCCGCTTCCAAGACGACCGCTTGCGGTAGAAGCACTCAGTTTCAGGTTTAGGTCCAGACTTGGGTTTCTTCTCCTGAGCAACAACTTGTTTGCTGTTCTTATTGAAGTTACCCTTCTTCTTCCCTTTGCCTTTCTTCTTGAAACTAGTGGTCTTATTGACCATCAACACTTGATGCTCCTTCTTGATTTCTACCTCCGCAGCCTTGACATTGCGAAGAGCTCGAGCATAGTTTTTACTAACCCTTGCATATTATAGTTCATCACGAAGCCTTTGTAGCTTGGTGGCGGTGATTGAAGAATTACATCAATGACACAATCATCCGGAAGATCAACTCCCGGTTGAGTCAAGTGATTGTAATACCGGACATTACGAGTATGTGCTCACCGACAGACCCATTCTCCTCCATCTTGCAGCTATAGAACTTATTGGAGACTTCATATCTCTCAATCCGGGCATTACATTTGAAATATCAACTTCAACTCTGGAACATCTCATATGCTCCATGACTTCCAAAACGTCGTTGAAGACCGGTTCTAAGCCGTAAAGCATGGCACTTTGAACTATAGAGTAGTCATCGACTTTGCTCGCGAGACGTTCTTAACGTCGTCGGTTGCATCGGCGGCGGGCACGGCACCTAGCGGTGCATCCGGGGCGTAACTCTTACGTGCAGCAATGAGGATAATCCTCGTGTTACGGACCCGATCCGTGTAATTGCTACCATCATCTTTCAACTTTGCTTTCTCAAGGAACGCATTAAATTTCAACGGAACAACAAAGACGAGCCATCTATCTATAAACATACATAGACAAGCAAGATACTATCGGTACTAAGTTCATGATAAATTTAAGTTCAATTAATCATATTAATTAAGAACTCCCACTTAGTCAGACATCTCTCTAGTCATCTAAGTGATCACGTGATCCAAATCAACTAAACCATAACCGATCATCACGTGAGATGGAGTAGTTTTCAATGGTGAACATCTTATGTTGATCATATCTACTATATGATTCACGCCGACCTTTCGGTCTCCGTGTTCGAGGCCATATCTGCATATGCTAGGCTCGTCAAGTATAACTCGAGTATTCTGCGTGTGCAAAACTGGCTTGCACCCGTTGTAGATGGACGTGAGAGCTTATCACACCCGATCATCACGTGGTGTCTCGGCACGACGACGAACTTTGGCAACGGTGCATACTCAGGGAGAACACTACTTGATAATTTAGGTGAGAGATCATCTTAAAAATGCTACCGTCAACCAAGCAAAATAAGATGCATAAAGGATAAACATCACATGCAATCAATATAAGTGATATGATATGGCCATCATCATCTTGTGCTTGTGATCTCCATCTCAAGCACCGTCGTGGTCACCATCGTCACCGGTAGCGACACCTTGATCTCCATCGTAGCATCGTTGTCGTTCGCCATCTATTGCTTCTACGACTATCGCTACCGCTTAGTGATAAAGTAAAGCAATTACAGGCGTTGCATTTCATACAATAAGCGACAACCATATGGCTCCAGCCGATTGCCGATAACTTCGGTTACAAAACATGATCATCTCATACAATAAAATATATCATCACGTCTTGACCATATCACATCACAACATGCCCTGCAAAAACAAGTTAGACGTCCTCTACTTTGTTGTTGCAAATTTTACGTGGCTGCTACGGGCTTAAGAAAGAACCAATCTCAACTACGCATCAAGACCACAACGATACTTCGTCAAATAGACTCCGTTTAACCTTCTCAAGGACCGGGCGTAGCCTTTTCAGTTCAACTAAAGTGAGAGAGGCAGACACCCGCCAGCCACCTTTAAGCACGAGTGCTCGTAGCAGTGAAACCAGTCTCGGCGTAAGCGTCTGGCGTAATGTCGGTCCGGGCCGCTTCATCTCACAATACCGCTGAACCAAAGTATGACATCTGGTAGGCGGTATGACTTGTATCGCCCACAACTCACTTGTGTTCTACTCGTGCAAAACATCAAACCATAAAAACCTAGGCTCGGATGCCACCTTTGTTGGGGAACGTAGTAATTTCAAAATTTTCCTACGCACACGCAAGATCATGGTGATGCATAGCAACGAGAGGGAAGAGTGTTGTCTACGTGCCCTCGTGAGACCGAAGCGGAAGCAATCACAACGTAGAGGAAGTAGTCAGACGTTCTCCTCGCGATCCAACCGATCCAAGCACCATTACTCCGGCACCTCCGAGTTCTTGGCACACGACAGCTCGGTGGCGCTCCTCGGGCTCCGATCCAGCAAAGCTCCGGGAGAGAGAGTTCCGTCGGACGACGGCGTGGTGGACGATCTTGATGTTCTACCAACGCAGGCTTCGCCTAAGCACTGCTATGATTTGACCGAGGTGGAATATGGTGGAGGGGGCACCACACGGCTAAGGAACGATCTCAAGGATCAACTTGTGTGTCATGGGGTGCCCCCTGCCCCGTATATAAAGGAGCAAGGGGAGGGCCGGCCGGCCCTAGGAGGTGCGCCAGGAAGGGGGAGTCCTCCTCCTAGTGGGAGTAGGACTCCCTTTCCTAGTCCAACTAGGAAGGAGGAAGGGGAAGGAAGAGAGGGAGAGGAAGAGGGAAGGGGGCGCCCCTCCTTGTCCAATTCGGACTCCCCATGGGGGGGCGCGCGCCACCTCCTGGCGCAGCCCTCTCTCTCCCCTCTTGGCCCAATAAGGCCCATTACTTCCCCGGGGGGTTCCGGTAACCCCTCCGGCACTCCGGTTTTCTCCGGAAACTTCCGGAACCTTTCCGGAGTCCGAATATAGCCGTCCAATATATCAATCTTTATGTCTCGATCATTTCGAGACTCCTCGTCATGTCCGTGATCACATCCGGGACTCCGAACTCCTTCGTACATCAAAATACACAAACTCATAATATAACCGTCATCGAAACCTTAAGCGTGCGGACCCTACGGTTCGAGAACAATGTAGACATGACCGAGATACATCTCCGGTCAATAACCAATAGCGGGACACGGATGCCCATATTGGTTCCTACATTTTCTACGAAGATCTTTATCGGTCGGAACCGCATAACAACATACGTTGTTCCCTTTGTCATCGGTATGTTACTTGCCCGAGATTCGATCGTCGGTATCCAATACCTAGTTCAATCTCGTTCTTGGCAAGTCTCTTTACTCGATTACGTAATGCATCATTTCGTAACTAACTCATTAGCTACATTGCTTGCAAGGCTTATAGTGATGTGCATTACCGAGATGGCCCAGAGATACCTCTCCGACAATCGGAGTGACAAATCCTAATCTCGAAATCGCCAACCCAACATCCGCCTTTGGAGACACTTGTAATACTCCTTTATAATCACCCGATTCGTTGTGACGTTTGGTAGTACCCAAAGTGTTCCTCCGCAAACGGGAGTTGCATAATCTCATAGTTATAGGAACATGTATAAGTCATGGATAAAAGCAATAGAAACATACTAAGCGATCGGGTGCTAAGCTAATGGAATGGGTCATGTCAATCAGATCATTCAACCAATGATGTGACCTTGTTAATCAAATGACAACTCCTTTGTCTATGGTCAGGAAACTTAACCATCTTTGATTAACAAGCTAGTCTAGTAGAGGCATACTAGTGACACTCCGTTTGTCTATGTATTCACACATGTATTATGTTTCCGGTTAATACATTTCTAGCATGAACAATAAACATTTATCATGATATAAGGAAATAAATAATAACTTTATTATTGCCTCTAGGGCACATTTCCTTCAGTGCGTATTCAGAAGATTGAGCGGAGATGGGCACGGGAATGGAGGGAATATAGATATGTAACTCCTAAGTACATGAAGAAATTCGCTCTTAATCCTCCATGCCCAAGAGCTCCTTTGGCACCTGGCCAAATAGCTGATCCCACAAGCATCAAACGAGGTGAGGACTTTCCTGATGAATGGGCTAAACGCCAAGCAAAATTGGCAAAGCAAGCAAAGGAGGCAGTGAAGAAATTCAATGAGGATTACGTCATTGCCATCGCCACAGAGGTCTCGGTCAAACCGAGGAAATCAATGCAAAGAAGCCTGCTCATAAGCCAAGTGCTTCATCATCTGCGCCCTCAAGGCCAAGTTCCTCAAGACACCTTCCAAGCAAATTCCTCAAGCTGCTGCTGCTCCACCAAAGTCCTCAACAGCTCCGTCAAAACCTTGGTTCCTGTGCACCTAGCTACGTGTCAAAGGACTGCTGGCTTTTCAATTGCCTCGAGCGTCTCTGCAAGTTCCTCGTAGCTCCCATTTCTTCAAGCTGGTCCGACTCATTTGAAGACCAAAGCAACAAATTTGGGACGAGGTCCTCGGCCTAGCCCAAAGAAGAAAATGGTTGCATTCCATGTGCCATCGATGATGAGGCATCGATGAAGAACTTGAAGAAATCATCAGAGACCGTCAAGTAAGGGCCGCTAGAGCCAAAGGTACATCTGTGCCACTGCTATTGGATCCGAAGAAAGTCCTCGACTTTATTGATCTCTGGCACAATGATCCCAATACCCCTCTGCCTGACCTTCATTTGACACCTGGACAAAGTCATATGTTGACTCACTTCATTCTTTGAAGAAAAATGGAAGTATGAAAAGGCGAGGGAAATCAAAAGGCTCAATACAGAAGGAGAAGTTCACGAAGAAAAGCGTTGTCAAGATGACACACGAGAAGCTTCTCCGGTCCAGACTAAAATTCAAAACCTCAAAGAAAAACTTGATTCATACTATGCTGATTGGCAAGGAGCCAAGGTCGATTCGTCAACTGACGAAGAAACTCACAAATGTTCTTGTCCCAATGCAACATGAAATTCCTCAGTGAAGCCTCGGCTCGACCTCTTTGAAGAAAATGCCGACACCGATGACGCGTTCAGCCTCTGATGAAAGCGTTGATTCGAGGGCTGATGATCCCATTCCAGACAAGAAATTGCTAGGGCACCCACTAGTGGTGCGCTGAAGAAATTGCTCAAGACAGGGGAACTGCATCGGTTGCTCTGAAGAAAGCGAACCAAATTCCTCGGCTCCTCCTGCGCCAACTCCAACTCCAATTCTTCCATCTGCTTCTGATGTGAAGAAAACCAAGGCTGCAGAACGAGCTGCTGTGAAGAAAAGGAAAGCATCAGCTGCGTCGGATTCTTCGGCTGTGAAGAAAATGAAGCCAATGACCAGCTCATTCGAAAATCCAATTGATGTTGTTCCATTTTCCTCCATACCATCACAGGATTTTGTTACTTTTGGAGAATACTATGAGATCCCAATCGGTTCCGATGACGAACATCGATCTGCTTTGCCCGTCGAGCAGCTTGATGAAGAAATTGAAGTGGATGCCATCCCTTCAACCCCGATTATTCCCTCATCGGACTATGAAATTCCTCGGGCTGGTCTTTGAGGAAATTGAAGATGAAGATGTGGATATTGGATGCACCACACCAGTGATCAATGATGACTTTTGGGAAAGTCGGCATCCCAATACTCCGCTCTTCACCCGCTCCAACAGATTCCTCGGTCCCTGCACAAACAGTCCGAATCGACTACGAAGAAAATCAACCCATGGTTACGTGCATGAAGAAATTCCAGCCACTAGTCTTTGATGAAGCTACTGCTTCTTTGCTAATCCTCGATCGCACTTTTGTTGAGGAACAAGAAATTCTCAGCTGAAGAACCTGAACTTACGATTCACGAGGTGGTGATGCAACTCATCGACACCCTCTGCCCAAGCAAAAGAATCCGTTCTCAACCAAGCAAAAGTTCAAGGCTGAAGATTTCTTTGCCGAGCACGTATTCTTCATGAATATAATCCTTATGATTACGCTCGCATTAGGAAGAGGCGCTTACGACTGCGCCCAAGCCAACTTCTATTCCTCGGTGCTCTTCAACAAGGATAAAATCTTGATCATGCTCATATTCCTCATGTGGATATGGAGTCCTTTGCCGAGCTTTGAGCCGGTCCTCGGTGTTCTTCACGACGCAGGACTTCTAAATTTCTGCTTGATATACGTGGATTTGGAATGAAGAGCTAATTCTTGATTTTATGCAACACCGCACATCACCGGAGACGCTGAAGACGTGAACTCATGGGTCTTAGATTGGATGACCGAAAATACTCACTACAAGGCACCAAAGAATCGAATTGCTTCGTGCCCTACCACTCGATCCTCCACTTGATGGTGCACGTCGTATCTATGACGAACCAGAACTTACAAATCCTTTGTATGCAAGTCTTGATGAAGCCTTTGAAGCCAAGGCAGGCCCCAAGAACCAAATTCCTCGTCAAGGAATTATTATATGTGCCTCGGACTGTCTATCGGATTCTGACGAAGACAATGAGTCCTATCAAAGGCCACGACTCGAATGATGAAGAAGTCGTTGGCATCATGAAGAATATGCTTTTCAACATCATCCATGGCGTTCCGTCAACTTCCATGATTTCTTCATGAGGACTCGGCAAACATTGCTATGTCACCATTTGAAATTTGAAGCCTTACGCCTTGGATAATGAGATTCATCGGGACAAGGTCTTCACTCAATTACAGGGCTGATACTACGAACCACTGCAGCTACTTGCCCCGATTGAAGTCCTCAAGCGGACAATTACCTCGGTGATGACAAGGGCAAGGCCCGCTGCTGTGATCGATGAAGGCATTCGTCCATTGGATGGACGGTTTCAGCAAGCAGCATCCTACTCCACCAATAATGACTACGCCACACATGACTCGGCCGCAAATACCTCGGTCAAGCAAAATCCTCAAGCTCGCACCTGGGGTGATGATCGATCATGAGTTACTCCTCGGTCTTCATCGGAAGGTTGATCGTAATCATAAATGGGTCAAGCGTCGGTTTGGTTCAATTCTTCACAACATGACCTCAACACACAATGCGGTGAAGAAAAACCACTACTACCTTCATGAAACCTTCAAGCGCACTGGCTGTTCTTTCACATGTCTCTGATGAAGAAGAACTGACTTCAATGGGTCTCAAGGAAGAATTTGACTGGTGCGCACCTCCTCAGAAGAAATTCAAGAAGGTCAAAGTTCCTTCCTTGGTGGCCAGCTCCTATTCTTCATCTCGCGACAATCGATGAAAATGAAGACTTGGAAGACACCGCGGCTCGTCCTACTTCAACAAACAACCCGACAATCTTTGGCGCTCCGTCTTCAACTTGAAATTCTTCAAGAGCGTTAGTCCTCGGTTCGATCCTTTTGGTCATTCGATGACAAAGGGGAGAAATTTGAGTTAGTCTTCAAGCGGGTCTAGTTTTTGTCTATATACCGTATTTTATTAAGTTACAACTCTCGTTCTTCTGAAACCTTTTATTGGATCGAGTTGTAATCTTAAACCCGGTGGTGCTTTGATACTTTTGATGCATTATGCTCTTGCTCTATGTTCTGATTCTCGTGAGCTCCTTGAAAATCTTCATAATCGATTTGAGCTCTGATATTCTTGATGCGTTACTTTGCATAACATCAAGCACCATATTTCATCATGCATTTCAAATTCTTCATATTATATGTTAAATGCGTGTATGAATTACAAGATATAGGGGGAGATCTCCATGATTCAATTCTTCAAATGTGCATTACCTCAAAAGCAAATTCCTCACTATGCACATCTTCAGGGGAAGTTCTTCTATATCTTGCAATCAAATTCCTCATTATCAGTATTTACAATTCATATGTTTATCCCCGTTGAAAACTTAACCCATATTGTCATCAATCACCAAAAAGGGAGATTGTAAGTGCATCTAGTGCCCCTTAGTGATTTTGGTGTATTGAAGACTTATAGGTTAAGTAACTAATGCGTTGTGAGTGTACACAGGTCTATAAGTCTATGAGGAGTTTGATATTCTGAGAGAAAGTCGACCCTAAAAATGAAGTTCTTCATCTGAAGACTTTGATATTCTGAAGACTTTCTGAAGACTTTGGAAGTGAAGAAATTGGTGTGACCTTGAAGACTGCTTGGTATTCATTTGAGGAACATGAAGCGTGAAGACTTTTGTTTTCGTAGTTTCATTTTCTCTTTCTTGAGTCATAGGAAACACCGTACTGTTAAAGGGGGTCGAGGAAATACTAAGGAAAAATTTCCATTTGATGCTCAACTCAAAATCCTACACCTACCAATCCCTTCGAGTGAAGCTTTTGGAAATCTCATACTGATTCAGTCAATTTCTTGATGTGAGACGAAGTTCTTCTGGTCACTGAGGAATTTGTTCTGACTGAGGAGTTAGGAATTCGCCAGTGCGAATTGCCTACACAGTGAGGAACATGATAGCCCTGAGGAATTTGAGAGTCAAATTTCCGACCGTTGCTGTGCTGCGCGCCAGCTGTCCCAAAAATATCTTATCCACCTAACGGTCATATCATTGAAGGGCATTTATGTCTTATCATGTCGGGCTGCTCCCTAGGCTATAAATAGCCGCCCCCTACAACCACTAGCTGGTTGGCTGCTCCGAGAGAACTTGACACTTGTCATTTGAGAGCAACCCATCCTCCGAGGACTTTGAGAGAAAATCATCAAGTGAGGAAAACCCAAAAACCAAACCCCAA
Source organism: Aegilops bicornis (assembly GCA_021605145.1). NCBI lineage: Eukaryota > Viridiplantae > Streptophyta > Magnoliopsida > Poales > Poaceae > Aegilops > Aegilops bicornis. Next base: position 637,402,875 of record CM038674.1, read on the forward strand.
CAAACCCAAAGTGATTGAGCATCATCAAGAAATTGATCCTGCGTGGATCCGACGCTTGTTACCTTTGAAGACTGTGCTTCTTCCAGACGGTTAGGCGTCATGGTCTAGAGCATCCAAGAGGAATTGTGGATCGCCGAGTGACCAAGTCTGTGAAGGTTTGGAAGTCGCTCAAGACTTACCACGAGTGATTGGACGAGGTCTGTGTGACCTTAGTTCAAGGAGAATACGGTGAGGACTTGGTGTCCCGAGCTGCGTGCTCAAGGATCGGGTGTCCGGACTGTGTGTCCTCGAGTTTAAATACTCGGCCGCTCCAACCAGACGTACAACCGAGACAGCAGTTGGAACTGGTCTACCAAATCATTGTCTTCACCAACCTAATCGGTTCTATTTCATCAACCCTTTCATTTCCTCATTCTTGTGTTGAGTATTTGTTCATATCTCGTGTTTGAAGACTTTGATCAAGACTTTCTCAATTTCCTCGGCTCAATTTCTTGATCTGTTTGTCTTCATCATGTGTTATCCTGTGATTACGCTTTTCAGACTCTGTGATTGTCTTCATTTCATCATGATGACTATGCTTGTAATCTGTTATGCTTACTTCTGAGTACTTATTTCGCTGCAAGTAGTTCTTCGCTAAGGAATTTCCTCACCGGCAAATTCCTCAGTGAAGAATTCATAAAAATCGCCTATTCACCCCCCCTCTAGTCGATATAACGCACTTTCACTACCTCAATGTGTTTTGTTCTAGCATGAAACACTGGGTTTGCTGATAGATATGTAGCACCAATGTTATCACACCACAACCATGCAACAGGAGAGTGATTAACAGGTAGCTCATTCAACAAGGTTTGAACCCATATCAACTCTGCCGTGGCATTAGCCAAAGCTTTGTACTCAGCTTTTGTACTTGATCTTGATACAGTAGCTTGTTTCCGTGCACTCCATGATATAAGATTTGGTCCAAAGAAAACAGCAAAGCCCTGTTGATCTTCTATCATCGTGGCAACCTGCCTAATCAAGATCGGAGAATGCACTCACCAAAGTTGACATTGACCTTGTGACTTTCAACCCTGTACTCATAGTACCTCTTAAATATCTCAAGATTCTTTTCACTGTTGTCCAATGTGCAAAGGTGGGAGCATGCAAGAGCTGACATACTTTGTTGATAGGAAAAGATATATCAGGTCTTGTAAGTGTTAGATATTGCAAAGCACCTACAACACTTCTATAGTTTGTAGAATCTTCAGCACTTAAAGGCTCTCCTTCCTCCTTAGATAATTTTTCAGAAGTTGAGAGAGGCATATTTGACACTTCGCAATTCATCATACACCTTTCGTTTCAAAGACATCGACACATACTTTTCTTGACTCAAGACTATGCCATCTTTAACCCTTTTTACTTCTATTCCCAAGAAGTAGTGCAAATCACCAAGATCTTTAGGAGCAAAGTCTCTCCTTAGATCTTCAAGCAATGCTTTGGTTGCATCCTGCGATGAGCTTGCAACAATAATATCATCAACATATACTAGCATGAAAATGGTGATTTTGCCTTTTCTGTAGAAGAACAGTGATGTGTCAGCTTTGGATGGCTGAAAACCAAGTCTTTGGAGTTTCACTCAGCCTATAGTACCATGCTCTAGGTGCTTGTTTCAAACCATATAATGCCTTATCAAGCTTGCATACATAATGATACTTGTCCTTTACCTCATACCGAGGTGGTTGTCTCATATACACTTCTTCCTTTAGAACGCCATGAAGAAACGCATTCTGCACATCCAATTGATGAAGACTCCAATTGTTTGATCTTGCAATGGATGTAACAAGTCTAACGATGCTGCTTTCACAACAGGGCTAAAGGTATCTTCATAATCTATACCATATCTTTGTTTAAACCCCTATGCAACTAGTCTAGCCTTGTATCTGTCTATTTCTCCATTTGCCTTTCTTTTAATTCTAAAAACCCATTTGCAGTCAATTAAGTTTCTCCTCTTTGCTGGAGGAACTAGATGCCATGTTCTATTTTTCATGAGAGCATTATATTCCTCATTCATTGCATTTTTTCAATTTTTATTTTCCAATGCTTCTACCAAAGTATTTGGTTCTCCTGTGACAGCAAGGCCAGCAAAACGACGCCCTCTGTCATACCTGACCGTACCGTCCGTACGTACTTTTGGTTTCAAAATACCATGTTGAGATCTTGTTTTTGGTGGTGACGCAGAAATCATCGCAGAAGCCGACTGCACAGAGGATCCGGAGCCCTGCACAGCGGGTCCAGATCCTGACCCGGCTGCACCAGATCCAATGCGGATCCTGTTGCCATCGCCAGCGTCCACACCTGGGCCGGCAGTGGCAGATCCGAGGCGGATGCTGTCGCTCATCTGCGACGCTCTTGGTTGGCCCACGTCATCATGCGGAGGGGACCGCCCCACTTGGCGTGTGGAGAGCGGCGCCTCGCTGCTTGTGGGTCCACCTGACCCTGGGTGCGCGACAACGCCTGTGCCTACGAGCCCGCGAGGGCACACGTGTCGCGGCGATGCTGGATCGCCCACTCCCAAGGCTGATGCGGTGCGAATCCCGCCGTCTGGCGCGGCAAGCGGGGGAGGATCTTCCTGGGGATCGCCGCTGGCTGGATCCGACGCAGCACCTGAATTTGCATCGTGCTCTACACCTATCTGCTGCATAAAATCATAGCCAAAAACAGAATTTCCACCAAAATTTACAGCAGGATTTTTATGAAGATTAACCGAAATATCAGCTGTCTGTTCGCCCCCATGATCAAGAGGTTCGGATGGAGCAGTTTCTGCAAGAAGAAGAACTTCAGAACGAAGAGGAACGCCGGCATTTGGATTTAGCGAGGCAAATGGAAAAATAGTTTCGTCAAAGATGACATCTCTAGAAATATAGACACGTCCTTCTTTGACATCGAGACACTTGAACCCTTTATGGAGATTGCTATAGCCAAGGAAGACACATTGTTTTGAACGGAACTCTAGCTTCTTAGCATGAAAGGGTCAGAGATTTGGCCAAAGACGCATGACCAAAGGTGCGTAGGGCATGGTAGTTTGGTTTTTCATGAAACAATTTTTCCAAAGGAGTGTCAAGATTAATCACCTTGCTAGGAGTACGATTGATAAGATAGGTGGCAGCTAGAAAAGCCTCGTCCCAAAATTTTAAGGGCATGGAAGCATGAGCTAAAAGTGAGAGACCCACGTCCACAATATGCCTATGTTTTCTCTCGGCTGACCCATTCTTTTGATGGGCATGTGGGCATGAAATGTGATGTGTGATCCCTATTTGACGAAAGAAGGAGTTGAGGCGCTCATACTCACCGCCCCAATCTGTTTGCATGGTGATAATCTTGCGATAAAAAAGTCGTTCAACTAGTGCTTGAAACTCATGAAACACTTTGAAAACTTCTGATCTATGCTTGAGGATATATATCCATGTGAATTTGCTGAAATCATCGATGAAACTCACATAATAACTTTTCTTATTAATTGAATCTTGGGCAGGCCCCCATACATCAGAGAAAACTAGCTCTAAAGGAGCTTTTGAGATACTACTAGAATTTGGGTAGGGAAGTTGATGGCTCTTGCCTTGTTGGCAAGCATCACACACTCCCTCTTTATTCAACTCTTTGCTAGAAAAGGCAATTTGATTGTGTCTAAGAACATGTTGAACTATTGCCAAAGATGGATGTCCTAAACGATCGTGCCACCTCGATGGAAATATCTTGGTGGCGCCAAGTGCATGTCTGCCCGAGCTTATTGGAGCTGATGATAGGGGATAGAGCCCGTTTCTACACCTGCCGTGGAGGAGGGTTTTCCTCGTTGCCTTGTCCTTGACAAAGAAAAAATCAGGATGAGTTTCAAGAAACACATGATTGTCATTGGCTAGACGATGAGCAGAGATCAAGTTTTTAGTGGCTTTGGGCACATGTAGAATATTTATGAGATGAAGATTACGAGTAGGGGTACGAACATATGCATGACCTATATAGGAAATCTTCATACATGCGCCGTTTGGCACGTTTACTTGATCGTGTCCATTGTACTTGTCAAGGACGGTGAGCTTGTCGAGCTCACTGGTAATGTGGTATGTTGCACCTGAGTCCACATACCAGTTCGTGTCCACGCCGTAGGAGGAGTTGGTGTTGACGGCTGCCATAGTTTTCTCCTTGTTGAAGGAGACGTCAAAACGACGATATCACTCCATGGCCGTGTGATTTGGCTTGGTGCAGATTTGGCAGAAGACTTCCGGCAGATAGTTGCGGCCTCCTCCATTGCCGCGGCCGCCGCCGCGACCACGTCCGCCGCCATTGCGGCCACCGTTGCCACCGCGGCCATCACCGCGGTTGGATCCACCGCGTCCGCCGCGAGACACGGCGTTGGCAGAGGAGTGGGAGGATTGCCCTCCGCCTTCAAACATAGCCAGCCTGCTTTCAAAGCTGATCAGCTGCGAGTAAAGCTCGCTCACCTTGATTTGCTGAGTGCGAGCGCAGATCGTGGAGACGAAGGACACGTAGTCGTAGTCGAGTCCCGCCAGGATGTAGGACACCATGTCGTCGTCGGTGAACGGCTTGCCCACCAATGCCATCTCATCACCGAGCGCTTTCATGCGCCCGATGTACTCGGACATCGTCGAGTTGCCCTTCTTGGTGGTGGAGAGGGCGATTCTGGTGTTGACGACGTGCGCCTGGGTTTGGGAGATGAAGATCTCCCAGATGGCGGCCCATGCTTCGGCCGCCGTGTCACAGTGTGCGACCTGAACCATGACAGGAGCTGAGATAGAGTTGAAGATGAAGCTCAGCACCTGAGAATCTCGAGCCTTGTCGATGTCGCATGCAGGGTTGGGCACGTCCGTGGGCTTGCCGTCCTTGTCGCGGAGCTTCTGCTCCGGCTGCTCCCGATCTGGATCGAGGTAGGAGATGAGCTGCGCCCCACGGATGGCTGCCATGGCTTGCGTGCGCCATACCAGGAAGTTGGAGTGATGGAGTCGGTCGGCTATGAGGATGAGGGCAGGCGCGGCGACAACGGAGCTTGAGGAGGCCATGGCTACGAGAGATGTGCTTTTAGAGGAGATAAGCTCTGAATACCATGAAAGATGGTTTGAAACGTATGCCTAGCAGGGACGCGTTGCGTATTATAGATAGCCATAGGCTAGGGTTTACAAGATTCGGCAGTTGGTTAGGCTTGATCCCCAAGTTAGCAATTCTACAAAAAGCAACACCAAAAGTATATACGGTTTTATATACATAACCGTATATACATACAATATATTCTAACATCCACGTGATGAACAAACATACATGCCACAACGGCCGGTATCGATACATCCAGTAACAAAATCATCGTTAACCAAGGACCCGGGCGACACGCCGGTACATTATGTTTGAGCATGGCATCCTGTCACGACGAGTAAGCACCACGCGGTACGACGGGACCACCATCTGCCGCACGGCCCACCCAACGAGAAAAAAGTCTAAAACAAACCTTTAATTTGTAGGCAAAAGCTAAATCAAACCCCGAACTCTTAATCCCTGAAATAAGCACACCGAACTTTCTAATCCCGCTTTATTTTGACGTACCCAGGATTTGCTAAATTGGGCCGGCCCAGTCTGCTGGCGCACGCGCACTAATATGGCTTTCTTAGTTTCTTTTTTTTTTGTTTTCTTTTCATTTTTACACATGTCTAAATTTTCTCAGTATCCAATGTACATTTTTAACACATATATTAAATATTTTTTAGATAAGCTTTTGATATTTTCAAATACATTATGCACATTTTTAAATTAAATGTTTTAAAACTTTTTGAATACATACATTTTTTACATTTTATTAATGATAATAAACATTTTATAAAACTACACGAACACTCTTTTACATGGTTCAACATTTTTAAGTTTGCATACATTTTTTTCAAGGACATGGCACATATATTTTGTTAAGGTTATGACACATTTTTTTACATCAAACAAACATATCTTTACATTGCACACACTTTTTTTAAAATGTCACAAACACATTTTTTGAAACTCATGAGCACTTTAAAATTTTTTCAAGTTGCAAAAAATGTTTATAAAGGTGTTCGCTTTTTCAAAGTTGTTGGTTTTTTAAAAGTATTTGAAATTTCCAAAAAGTGCTCGCACTTTATAAATGTTCAAGGATTTCATATATAAATACTTTTTCAATATTTGTTTGCTCCTAAAAGATATTTTCAAAGTTCGATGCTTTGGTTTCTGTTTAAATATTTTGGGCCTCTGACTATGCCAGTCATAGTCGTCTACTGTTGTCGTGGCTACCAGGTCCCAAGTTCGACTTGAGGGCATGTTTTTTTGTTTTCGAATTATTACGTCGCTCGTTAAGAAAAAAAAAGAAATAATTTTTACGCCCCATGTTAAGGAAAAAAAACCCGCTTCACGTCTTGTGGGCTGGCCCAGTCGAGTCCACTGCCAACAATCTGAAACACTTTTTAAATACATTATTTATGAAATAATTTACGAAATTCCAAAAATATTATTTAAAAAATGTGACACAATTTTAAAAATACGAAACATTTTTCAAAGCATGTGAAAAACTGTTGGAATTCTGAACATTTTTTGACAAATGTGATTTTTTTGAAATCATGAACAGTATTTTTAAATGCTAATAGAGTTTCAAAATTCCAAACAGTTTTTTTAAAAACACAAAAAGAATTTAATTTGTTCGAAAAATAGAAAACAGGAACATTTTTAACTTCTGAACAATTTTATATATGTGCGGGCATTTTTTAAACCTCACGAATTCTTGTTTTGTTATAGTGGGCCGGATCAAATTCTTGTCCGTGAGAATAGCTGGTAATCCCGGCTGGGATTGTATTATTCCCGGTGTGCCAAACAGGAATAGGGTCCAAAATAGACCGGGATTACAAGTTTAAAGTGTCAATTTCCGGGATTCAAAGTTCAGGGTTTGATTTAGCTTTTGTCTACAACTTTAAGGTTTATTTTAGACCTTTTCCCACCCAACGATTCCCTCGAAACTACGCACCACGTGGATACCCCGGACAAACGCACGCAGCGTACTGACTGCCCTCCGGTACGCCCTGCGTTTCCTAGAGGAATCAGGACCGGGACCAGGAGAAACAGCAGCGGCAACAGTTCCAGAAGGAGGACCGCGCGACGGTCGGACCACGGTACAACGCCAGGGTGGGTTGCGTACGCCGCGCGCCGGACCTTGTACGCTCCGCCTGCGCGCGCGTACGTCCAACCTAACCCTACCCGAGCCGTCGTTCCAAACCACTTGTTCTCCAGTGACGGACATGAGTCCAAGCCCGGGAGGCAACGCTCCAATGAGGCTGCCGGCCCCGGCCTGGCTCAGGCTGGCGCTGCCGGGCAAAGCGAAAGCGGCAGCCTGAGCGCCACCCCACGCCACCGCGGCTCGCACGTGACGATGCCGTCTTTCGCTTTCCGCGGCAGGGCAGCCATGCCATGAGCCGGCCTGACAGGCGGGTTCTGGGCTCCCCGCTTGGCATTGAACGTAACGTGTCGGTGGACAACGGTTGGCGGGAGGAGCGTGATAACTGAGGAATGGGGCTGGCTGCTACCAACCGTGCGTTTGGCGCCACCGGCACCGGAATACTGGTTGCGTTGCGTTGCGTTGCATTGCATGGATGGATGGATTATACGTGAGCTGCCACCCACCGCATTCTTGGCCCACCCTTTCCGCATGACAAGCTGCCGCCGGATTTTTGTAATGCCAATGGAGCAAGGATCCAATCCAACCGTTAGGTGCGCCTGATCATCTTACCCAGTGCGGCACAAAACACGTGGGGCCTCCACTCCACTCTTCCCTCCGTCCGAAAATACTTGTCATTAAAAATATTTATCCTAAAAATGAATGTATCTAGTCTTATTTTAGTTATAAATACATCCATTTTATCCATTTCTAGGACTAGTATTTTCAGACGGAGGGAGTAGTTGCTAGTACTACCACTCTACGAGACTACGAGGTAATAGCACCCCAGGTACCCTAACTTGCACAGAATGTGACGATTTAGTCCCAAACTTGCAAAATGCAACTTCACCATACCTCAACTTGCACCTCATGTGATGATTTAGTCCCCAGCCTATCACAGCTCGACAAGTGGCAGCCAGGTGGCTGGACCGGTCAGCGCACACACTTTTGCAGAAACCCTCCTACCGTTTTCTTTAATCAGCCTGCACGCACTTTTGCAGAAAAAATATAGATTTCTCGTTGTTGATCTTTCGCTGCCCCCTGGTTCAGCAGGTCAATCCCACTCATTTTGCCATCTCATATATGATTTGTTCCATTGCTAGTACTCTCTTCGTCCGAAAATACTTGTCGAAGAAATGCAAAAAAATGAATGTATCTAGAACTAAAATACATCTAGATACATCCATTCCCCCGATAAGTATTTCTGGACGGAGGGAGTATCATGCATCCTTTGGTTTCAGCTAGAGACCAAGCTAAGATTTTAATTCCCTTGTATTTCATAACTGGATGTTAAGGTGCAGTTAACTGTAGGAAACACTGACTGATCTGTGAATGAACTTGAAAAGAAATTTTGCTTCAGGGCAGGGCATGGCAGGCGTTCGTACTACTAAGCTGAAGCCTAAAGGAACAAAAGTAACTTACGTACTTCCTCCGTCCGAAAATACTTGTCGGAGAAATGCATAAAAATGAATGTATCTAAAACTAAAATACATCTAGATACATCCATTTCTGCGACAAGTATTTCCGGACGGAGGGAGTACTTGATTGTAACCTAAGAAACAAAAGAACGGCGAAGGACTGACGACTAGCTGCTGCTAATTAGACATAAGCAGCATTTTACAGCTGTTGTGCTACGTGTTACTACTGCCCAGCAGTCTTTTCACAGGATCGGCGAACTGCTCGAGTTCCTCTCCCACGGCTTGGCCTGAGCGCCCCGGCCGGAGCCGAACGTCTCCGCCGCGCCGCTGCCGGTCCGGGCCATGCCGACCGCGCCGCCCATGGGCTGCATGAACACGGGGAGGCCAGAGGCCCCTGCTCGTCGTTGCACCGGTGGGGCTCATCCCGAGCCCCAGGAAGTCCAGCGTGGCCGGCTTGACGCTGAACAGTGATGACTGGCCCATCATGAGCTCCGGCAACCCCATCGGACCGCCGGTAGAGTCGTATGGTAACCCGAGGCCCAGCCCGGCCGACATCATCGGAGCTGGCTCGGGCTCCAACCGCGGCGGCCATTGCTGCAGCCACCCCTCCGGGAACTGCATTTGCATGGGCTCCTGGTGGTGGTGGTGCTGCTGCTGTTGATGCTGACCTAACGACGTCGATGCCGGCGACGACGACGAGATGTCCAGGCCCAGCCCACGCAGGAACGAGGAGCTCGACGAGGTGGCGCCCATCTGCGCCGCCTTCTGAAGCAGCGCCGTGGCTGACATGTGCGCCGACGGGGACGGCGACGGCGGCGGGAGCTGCTGCTGCCAGTCACCCGCGGGGGCCGAGAACTGGGCGGACGCGGCGTCGGTCGCGAGGCACAACGACGGGGGCTTGTCGGCCAGTGCGCGCTCCGGGTACTGCGACGCCTGGGCCACGGAAAACGGCGCGAACATGCTGCCGAGGAGGCTTTGCGACATGGCCGAGACGCTGCTGGTGCTGGCATTGACATTGGTGATGTTGACCGAGGGCGGGGACGGCATCAGCGGCGCCGGCGGCGTGTACTGGACGACGGGCTCAGGCGCGGCAGCGCCGATCTCCCGCTCTGCATGAAGCACAAGAGTATCAGCAAATCAGCAGCAAGATTCAGATCACAGATAATAAAAAATGATTAAGTTGGTGGTTTGTTGACTGTCGGCTATCTTGTTGATGATCTCCGCTCTTGACAGCTTCATGGTGCTTTCCTTGGTGGCCTTCAAATTAACCCACCACACCATATCATAGTACTTCAAGTTCTCCTTGTACCGGCCGGTGCGAACAACTCCGGACAACAGGTAGGGATGCACCACCATGAGGAACAACATGTGGTTGGAGAGCACTCGTATGCTGTCCCGGACCTCCTTGTCCGGGTCAGGGTCAGGGCCAGGGCACATGGAGAGGTAGAGATTGGTGGCGATGTGCCACACCATGATGCTACGGTCCAGCTCAGTGTCGTCGGCGATCCGTGTGAGATCCTCGTACATCTCTTTCTCCTTGAGGATCCACCTGCCTCGTGCATTCCTCAGATCATCTATTTTCCTCTTCCTGATCTCCCTCAGCAGCAAAGTCTTGATGGCGTCAGAGACGGGGGCGGTGCTTGAGTAGTGCATCTTCTACCATCGGTCCTTAAGTCCAATCATCTTGGCGATCTTGCCTCTCAGGTGGCCGTCCTTGTTGGCGTCGGTGCAGAGGTCCAGCAGGTTGTACTGCCCAAGCGTCCAGGGAGGCACTCCTCCTTGCTCCAACTTTGAGCATCCGACGGAGGCACATCACCGCATCACAGAGTCGGTGCCATCCCCGGGCATGGTAGGACGCGCACGCCCAGGAAGACCCTGCCGCCCTGAGAGACGACACGAGCTCCAATGCCATGGCTCCCACGAGCAGGACGTAGGTGACAGCGACGTCAGCTCTTGTGCTTCATGCAGTTAACTGCACCTTAACATCCAGTACTGTGTGTTAATTAGAGAAGACGGTAGGGTGTTTCTTGCAAAAGTGCGAACAAAGACCGGTCAAGCCACCTGGCTGCCACTTGTCGGGCTGTGATAGGCTGGGGACTAAATCATCACATCTAGTGCAAGTTGGGGTATGATGGAGTTGCATTTTGCAAGTTTGAGACTGAATTATTACATTCTGTGCAAGTTAGGGTACCTGAGGTGCTATTACCTCCCACTCTACTGTGGTTTGGCTTGTATATGTGCTACTATCAGGAAAGGTCCGATGCATGAGCTCATCATGAAGCGAAAGGCGGATGATTGTCGCCAGGAAAAGGGCGTGAAGCGAAAGAGGAGCGGCATGGGCCTAACTCAATTCAATCTCTTACTTTAAACGGAAGGTGTTGCGACATACTAAATCGCGGTTACCTGTGAGTCATGGGGCGCTTCGGTCGAGGATGCTTCTACGATCGTTCTCCCATGTGTATCCCATGACGACTTGCCAAAAACGACAGGCCACACTCTTATACGAAGTGGACGATGTCGGTGTCACTAGCAAAAGCGATGACACCCCTCAAAAAAAAAGCAAAAGCGATGACATGCACATGCACATGCACCTCTTGGGTAATGGTTGTCACAAACCCTTAGCCTAGACTTAGGGCCGGACTGTGCACAAGTCGCCTGGAAAACGACTCGGTGTCAGTTGATTAACCTTTTTTTAAACGCGATAACTATTTGCTTAACTTAGAGGACCTGCAGTGCTATTTCGTCGATTTAAAGTATTTGACCTCCGTGGCTCTGCCCATGTGTGGTGCGGTGCAGCCAGCCGATCGCCCGCCCGCATGCGACCGTGCTTGTGCCGCGGCACGCGCCGGCGCTTTTACGTCACACGGAAGAATCCGGTACCACCACACGGTCTGACCCGGCCAGCCATCACGCTTCTCCCGGCCGTCTAGTCGATCGTCCTTTCAAAATAAGACTCGTCAGTACATCTGGAGGGATTGCCATTTGCCCAGTTTTACAACTGAAACTGTTAACTTCTGCGTGACGGCAGGATCAAAATTGACCAGGACATCTCTGCACACGTAACCCCTCCATGATCTCAGGTCGCCGCCCAATGATCCTGCCTGTTCTAGTACGTAGTTAATTATGTGCCCACAGCCCACGGCTGTGGAAAAGGCCCTGGTGGCGTGTGTGGCCGGGCGGGCAAGTGGGTACCTGAGCCAAAAACGTCGAGGAAGGCGTCACGGTCACATTGTGTCATCGTTCATACAAGATCATTTAGTTTCCGTTCTTCGGATGCACAGGTGATTTGTCCACTTGTCACTTTCTAGTTGAAATTATATGTGTGGAACAATGCGAGGCTGTGACTCCTTGAGGCCGTGACTGTGTATCATGTGATGTGAGCAGCAAACAGAATACGCAAAAACAGTCAAACAAAAAGGCAAACTTTGTTAATACAAATCATTTTTTCTGTTGTATTCGCATATGGGGGAGGGGGAGTAGAAGCTAGTTTGTGCTAACATGGTGCATGGTTTGCCCATCTGTCACTTCATAGTGGAAAAAACATATGGATTTAATATATTTGTTGACAAATTCAGATATGTTATAGGTATAAATTAAACTGATTGTGGCCTTTTCAACCATACATTTGGGCTCCTATGATGCAAAAGAATCTCATAGGATCTTTGGAGGATATTAATTGTAACGACCCCCCCCCCCCCCCCAAAAAAAAAGAATTCATTTTACAGTACTGTGGAGGAAAATTCCCATGCTTTAAAACCTTTTTTGTTACAATTTATTTGTTTACTATGTAGTATCTCAAACACTCTTCAATGCAAAATTCCTTTCGTTTTCGAATCCTATATAACTGAAAGTGAGATTGCACTCTGTGTTTTCTTTTCGTAGTGTTTTGGAAATCCTGCAAATACAAGGGCCATTGGTTTCATTAGTGGCAGCACCAGCTACAGCCTTAGCTATGGGTCATCATCATCATTCGGTCGACATTCTTCCTTCATATACTTTTGCACCATCTTTCATTTCACTCTTTGCACAACTTACCGCCATGTTAACAACTCGTCTACTGCCACGACTGAGCCTTCTTGTTCTATCGACGTCTACGGGTGAAGAATAGAATTAATGTTTTTTTGGCGAGGGTCTGGTTCGTGGTAGGCCAGAGGAGGGTATCAGCGATGTTCACCAACCGGGGCAAATGATAGGGTTGCGGCTCTAATACATGATCCCATGAGAGGGTTAGTAACTTTTTTAGAGTGTGTCTTGATAAGAGATAAGAGATTAAGAGCATAACAACATTTTTTTACCATGCAAACTAAATGCACCGAACTTTTACAGTTCCATATAAGTATAAAACTAATAACAAAATAAACAGACAAAATCCTTCAGATGAATGAATAAATAATTGAATGCAAGAACAATGAAATAGATTGTATCTTAACTGTTATGACAATGACAATACAATAAGTTTTTTGTGCTGATTTTAAGATAAATCCATATATCTTCATGCGGTTGGACTTACGTCATTCTGCAAGAACACATCATCATTTGTAAGACATTCCAACTCCTTTTCTTTTGCAAAGGGCCTAAGGCCATATATTAATAATCGAGTCCTTACAAACATATCCATACAGAAAAGTAAAATTATATTTACATCCTTAGGGTGACGAAGTCTTCTTCCTCCTGCATGCACCGGCGTCACACCATGATCATAGCTCGATGTCGTTTCTAAGCCTCCGCCTCTACGGGACAATTTTTTTTAAACCTAGGAGCTTTTATAAGAGATGCTGACGACCGTAACTTGTGGAGAAATCACCGCCCCAGAGAACAAAACGTTGATAAGAACTTTGAAGATCACGAAACCAGTTGAATTTGGACGGATCCAGTGAAAACCTAAATCAGCTGCATCCTGGGAGACCTGTCGTGGTTCTAAGTCTGACAGTAGAATGGGGGGTAGGTATGGAGAGGCAAGATACTAGCTATGGAGTAGTTGTATACGCACGAGTTTTACGTGTTCAGGCCCTTCTCGGAGGAAGTAACAGCCCTATGCCTCGGAGCCCGGAGGCGGTCGACTGGATTATATGCGTATGAATTACAGGGGTGCGAACCCTTCTACCTGTGGAGGGGTGGCTTATATAGAGTGCGCCAGGACCCCAGCCAGCCCACGTAGCGGAGGATTAAAGGTACATTAAGGCCAGGCGTTACTGATAACGCGTTACATAAAGTGTCATCATGATCATAAAGACTACATAATTACCGACCGTTCGGACACCGGGTGGTTCTTGAGCTCCTGGTGGTCGAGTGGGTCTTCATGGTCGAGTGTCTTTGATTCTGTTGAGTGGAATCCTACCAGGTCGACTGGAAGGCAGTTTATTCTAAGGACGTCCTTGGGGAGGGTATCTTGGACAGGTCCATGACCCTACCCTAGGTACATGACTTCATCAAGACCCACTGGAGACACGGCTCCACATGCCTCCACCAGCAATCACTAGTGCAAAACCGGTCTTTAGTGCCGGTTCGTGACGGCCTTTAGTGCCGGTTCGCCAACCGGCACTAAAGAGTGGGGACTAAAGGTCCCCGCTTTAGTACCGGGTTAAATCACGAACCGGCGCTAAAGTGCAAACACGTGGCATGAGCCAGGCCCATGTGCGCGTAGGTCTTTAGTACCGGTTGGTAACACCAACCGGTACTAAATGTTTGGGTGTTTTTTTTTATTTTTGCTTTGATTTTGTGTTTTCAATTTGGCTTTATTTTCCATTTAATTATTTTTTGTTTGCTGGTATTTCACGATACTACAAATTGTACCCGTTATGCATATATATATATATATATAAATAGATTTTCTCACGTAGAACCGCATATATATATATATATATATATATATATATATATATATATATATATATAATACCATCGAATGTCTCACAGCCAACACCATTAACTAATCACACATACACATGTATATACATATACAATTTCTCCTACATGTTGCCTTGGTGCCTTCGGAGCATGCACGATGACAAGTGGTTCATGGGGGCGGTAGCGGGTAATAGTATTCTCCTATGGGATCTATGACCTGGTCGAGCAAAAATCCGGTTATTTCCTCTTGAAGTGCTAGTATGCGCTCCTCGGGTAGGAGCTTATCCCGCACCTCTCTAAACTGTTAAGAAGGAGATCAATATGCATGTGTATTAGTTGTGTTACAAGATATCGATAATGGTGTGAATAAAGTTCTGACAACGTACCCATTCCTGTCTTTGAGATCTGCTCATTTCGGACGCCATCATACGAATGTTCTCGCAAACGTAGAATGCACAAAGATCATTCCCCGACGCCTGCTTCAGGGCCTTTACGAGAATGGAATTGAATCAGATAATGATTAATCAAGCATGATAATTAATTAATGGTATTGAAACAAAGAATTAAGGAGATGGCTAGCTAGCTAGTACTACTTAATTACTTACCCTTGGTCGATGCCAAAACAACTTTTTTGACCATTTGTCTGGAGTCACCTTGATGAACTTTGCCCAAGCCCTGCCCCCCGGCAAAGAAAATCAATAAAGGGGTTATTAAATAGTTCATATCAAGAAATGACGAACTAATAATAGGCCGAGATATAGTTAATAATGATTGAAATTACCTGTTGACTATCCCCTTCATGATGGTGTAGTCTTTATCTTCTTTAAGTAGCGAGTCGAGTACTTCGACTGTTGCTTTGTCAACTTTAATGGCTAACAAGATCCAGTGGAAACTGCATGCGCACATGTTTGCATGTCTTAATTAAGCAGGCATGCGCATAAAATTAATCAACTATATATCGTAAACCGTATACACTTAGTTATTAATATCTAGCTAGCTAGTAAGCAAAAACAGAATTTGTATTAACTCACGTGAAGTTGTAAGGAAGTAGTATATCTTCATTGGTATTGAGGCACTTCAAGAACTCTAGCATGCTTTCCTCTACACCTGCTTTAGAAGTTGCAAGATTCCATGTGTACTCATTAATGGTATTTGGGTCAATGAACCCAGTGCCATAGCGTCCAGATTTTTTCATTTCATACATCTTCATCCTGCATATAATACCAAAGAAAAGAATATATAGTGAGGATAATTACATGTAATGATTGATCAAAAATTACAGAAAGAAATCACTTACAAACAATAGCAATCGACGAGAGATTTGTCGAGTGCGTCTTGATTGTATAACTGATATAGTTCTGAATACTCAACGCATGAGCTTTCTCATGGTAGTAATGCTCCTTATTGATATTCACCATTAGGTACTCTAGATTGTAAATATTGTTAATGTTCATGTACAATTGATGCAATTCATACATTATAGTTGGGATGTTCTAGACCTTATGCAGGTGGACCAAAGGTTTGCCCGGGCATATTTCCATTTTACTTCCTCCTCTCTAAGCGGAGACATGGGCTCAATTTCGAGGAGTTGTCCAACAGAGATCTTGAGCATTTCACCTGCATTATATGCTCCTCCGTTATTACCACATCGCCTAGTGGGGAACTTTAACGGTTTGCCCACAATAATATTGGGCGCGGCCTTCTCTCATGTGTTGTTGTTGGCACAACAAGCGGGAGATCGATTAGCGCCTTTGTTCTCCCAAATTGGGAACGGTTTTCCCGCATTTTGCCCATTGCTTGTTGGCTCGAGCTCGAGCTCGCTTCCTTCTTTAGCCATTCTCGATGTAGTTTCCTGATTTGGCGCTCATAGTCCGAGTCAACAGGCTTGGGAGCTGGTTCTCTAGCCATTTTAATGAAGTGGTCAATTACTTTCTCGTGCACTTTCTCCTTTGGCGGCGATGCCGGTTTCGGTCCAAAATGGGCGTCCACTTGGGCCTGCACTATGGCTGCATTTTGCTCCTTAGTCATGTCGTAAGGCCTCTGAGGAAGAGGAGCGAGGCTTGGACCATATTTACATCGCTTGTCTCCGCTTTGTACTTCTGAACTACCTCGACTTCGTGCCGCCACGCACCATAGCTGCGGCATGTCTCTTCTGCGATTCGAGACGGCGGAGACGGCTGATGTGGCTGAGTTGGACCGGAGAAGTGGCACGATGATGTGCCGGACTTGAAGCAGGAGGTGTGGCTCGACACGGTGCCGGACTTGAAACCGGAGAAGTGGCATGACGCTGTGCGGACTTGAAACCGGAGTCGGCTCACGCGTTCGGGGACTTGGAGGAGGTGGCAGACTTGAGGAGGAGTCACCACGCGTTCGTGGACTTGGAGGAGCGGGAGTCTGGCGACTCGGTGGTGGAGTCGGCAGACGCAGCGGTGTCGATGGACTTGAAAGATGATGCAATCCTTTCTCCATAGGATGATACGATGTATGGCCTCTCCCGGTGTGCGCTTTCGTCTTCACCTCCGGGAAAGTCAAGTTGTAGCCCGAATATGGGTCCACCACTTCATCAACCATGACACGAGCATAGCCCTCTTGAATCGGGATGCAATGGAAGGTTGCTTCGGGGTAATCGGAAAAGCAACGCCGTCCGCCACCTTCATGGATATGTTCTTCATTTTGGAGTGTAGCTCACAGTTAGTGTTCTCTATGATGTCATCCACAGGGTATGTATCCAGCAGTGTGTCGCCCGGGGCAGAACCAACACTACTTCTCGGCATGGATGGGACGGTGCTATCCAATGCTGGACGATCATCCGCTTCTGCTTTGCCGCTTCTTTGAGACCCCCTTTCACGGCTAAGTGAGTTGATCTGCTGCTGCTTCTTTGGAATTTGAGTGCAGTGTCCGCGTGCCTTGCTTCTAGGCCTTGAAGGCGTTCTGCGTCTGCTTCCTCTGCTCCTCCTCCGACTTCCTTTTCTTCTCCTCCTCCATCTTCCTTCTTGCACAGGTCCTGTAGTCCTCGTTCCATTCTGAAAAGCCCTCATACCAGGAATAACGCCCTTGCCTCATGTTCTTCCGTGGTGTTCAGGATTTCCTGTATGGCGTAAGCTCGTCGTTCTCTCTGTTGGCGTGAACACCCCTTTCGAGCTTCTTCTATCACGTCAATTATTTTTGTTCGGCTCCTTTTAGACTTGCCTTCCATGAAACTTCGCTTTGTCTTGGTTCAACGCACCCCATGCGCATAGAACCAAGTTACGCACTGGGGGCAGTTCCTAATGTCGGTGTGACCCTGCATCCTCCATCTCTTGCTCAGACTTATCCCACTTAGGCAATCCCACCACGTAGCCACTGGACCCAGCCTATGGAATGCGTCTTTTTGCGGCATTTGCCTTGTTTTTCATCGACCGTTCCTTAGCTAATTACGAATCCTTGAAGGTCACGAAATCGTCCCAAAGGTGCTCTCTTTGATTCTCCAAAGTGTTACCGTGAATTCGAGTCTTCCTTTCATTAGCGAGGTAGTTGGCCCATACAGTTTTCTTGTGGGTGTTGAATGCAATTGCCATCTTCTTAAGAGCAGCGCCCTTCACTTTGTCCACATCTGCTTTAGTGAAATGATCTGGTAGGGTGAAATGTTGCATCGAGAGATTTCCAAAGGGCTTCTTTGGCTCTGCCGTCGACCCAAGTAACACACGGACGTTTAGTCTTTGGCTCTTTCCATTCTTGCATGGAGATCGAGTTTGTCCTTCACAAGAACTCCGTGACCGACGAGTCCACTTGTTCGCAATGTTCTTAGGCGTGAGGGTTCACCACTAGGTTTGATGGATTCGATGTTGTACTTTACACCATCCTTCAACTATCTGCACAGGCCTCGCTTTGTCCTGTCATGCAGAGAAGCAGATTTTCTCGATCCAGAGGGCTGAAAGAAGAATGATCGATTCGTTAATATATCTTCAATAAAAAAATGTGATGATCACCATGATGCCTGCTTATATAAATATACCTCGCCGGTAGTCTTTGTTATTTGAAGATCAGCATTGTCTGTGTCATCACAAACATTGCTTATGTCATCATAATCATAATCATAGTTCATGACTTCATCAGCTCGGTCGTCGAGATCGAATATCTTTTCATCACCCTCTCCGGTATTGTTCAGATATTGGGAGCCATCATCTGCTTCATTCAGACCATCTAGCCTGTGAGGGCTGCGTATGATGTCGAACAATTCCTCTTCTCTCTCTCTGCCGGTATTGTCCGCCATAGCTTTTACTTAACTAATCTGAGAAGAAATATAAAACAATTTAATTAGTATTCAAATTACAATGCATGGATGCAATCAATAAGGAAAAACTGAATCTTGAATACATCGTCTTAATATATATAATCTCGAATACATCATCGTCTTAATATATATAATCTCGAATACATCTTCTCGAATATTATATATCGAATACATCACTGGCTAGGTACCTAATAAAGATCGAGTACTACAGAAGAATCTAGGGCGCCACTCGCGGTTCCTGGGCGCAGGCGGTGCACACCCAAAGAGAAGGAACCATCACAGGATCATATCTCCGGTCATACGCCCAAAGAACCCGCCAAGTAGTGGAGAACCCGGCGTCGTCCATAGCAGCCATGTAGCGATGGACGTGCTCATCTTCCTCCACGACACGGCGACGCACCACCTCGGCGGGGCCGGCTGCCTCTGCACCGAATGTGGCCCACGCGAACGCCACCAAAGAAGATCGGGTCGACGATGGACCCGAGGTCGGGTTCCTCACCAAGCGGCGCGCCCTCCAGTAGCACCTCCCGGTGCCCGGCCAGTGAGCCTGGTCCGGACATGGGTCCTCTGAAGCGGGGCGTCGTCGCGAACGGGTCGACGGCGAGGATGCGGGCCGGCATATCGTCGAGAACAAATACTATATGCCATAAAAAGTAACATTTTTTAAATGATTTGATTGTGATAACTAAAACTAATTCATCTAACTAAAACTAATTATAAAATTTAAAAAATACTATAGGCCCGCAAAAACTATTTATATAACTAAAAAACAAAAAAATTGCTAACATTTCTATAAATATTTCTATAACTAAAAAACAAAAAACATTTATAACATTTCTATATAACTAACAATTCTAATATTTCTATAACTAAAAAACAGAAAAATTGCTAATATTTCTATAACTAAAAACAGAAAACATTTATAACATTTCTATATAACTAACAATTCTAATATTTATATTACTAAAAACAGAAAAATTGCTAACATTTCTATAAATATTTCTATAACTAAAAACAGAAAACATTTATAACATTTCTATAAATATTTCTATAACTAAAAAACAGAAACCATTTATAACATTTCTATATAACTAACAATTCTAATATTTATATTACTAAAAAACAGAAAAATTGCTAACATTTCTATAAAAAATGGCGTGTGTGTGTGTGTGTAGTGTGTGTGTGTGGACAACTAGACATGGCGGCCGGGGCGAGCTCACCGGCGAGGCGACGACGGGGCGGCCGGGGCGCGGCGACGGGGACGGCGGGACGATGGGGACGGGGGCGGGCGGCGACGCCGACGGAGCGGCGACGAGGCGGCGGCGACGCCGACGGGACGGCGTCGGCCGAGGAGCGGCGCTGACGGAGGGAGAAGCAGAGGGAAACTGAAATTTTTTCAAGTGTTCTATATATAGGATGGACCTTTAGTACCGGTTGCACTACTACAAAAAGGGCTATAGATGGAATGGCTACTAATGGCGCACCTGTGATGTGGTGCGCCATTACTATATTCTAATGGCGCACCATGTCTCGGTGCGCCATTAGTAATATATTAGTAATGGCGCACCTGGTGTGTGATGCGCCATTAGTAGTTTGGAGAAAAAACATAAAAAAATTTCTTTTTACTAATGGCGCACCGGTGCATAGTGCGCCATTACTAATTGACATAGTAATGGCGCACCACATCCGTCGTGCGCCATTAGTAGTTTTGAAAAAATGTAAAAATAAATAAAAAATTTGTTACTAATGGCGCACCTTGGGTGGTGCGCCATTACTAGTTTTAACTAGTAATGGCGCACTTTCCACTGGTGCACCATTACTAAGTTTTTTTTTTTAAAAAATAAAAAAAAATCATTTTTTTTATTTTTTTTCAAAACTACTAATGGCGCACCGTGGGAGTGGTGAGCCATTAGTAGTTGAACTAATAATGGCGCACCACCCCACGGTGCACCATTAGTAACTTGGCCACCCCACGGTGCGCCATTAGTAACTTGGCCACCTTCCACCGAATGCACCCCCCCTGGATCGCCTTTTCAGTTTTAAAAAAAATTAAAAAAAATGATGAAAATGTCAAAAAAATAAAAGAAAATAAGTTTCCCAGGTGATATGTGGTCTAGTTGTTGGGAAAATTTGCAAATATGAATTTCGACTTCATTTGCAAAATCTCTCGAGAATTTGTAAAAATGGGCATAACTTTTGCATACTAACTCGGATGAAAAAGTTTTTTATATGAAAAATCATCTACTCGAAAAGTTACATCCGAATTTAACGGGGAACCCCGTTAAACATTTTCAAAATCCCCAAAAGCCTAACAGAAAAAAGTTACGGGGCTTTCAAGATCTAGCGGCAAAAAAATTCAAAAAATTTCAAACTTACTAGTGGCGCACCGTGGATGTGGTGCGCCACTAGTAACAGAAAAAAATCACTAATTTCAAAAAAAAATTGATTTTTTTTTTCAAAAAATGATACGTAATATGATCGAGAAGTTTGAAATATTTTTCAAAATTTCATCATAGTCATTAACATGAAAAAAGTCCTAGACATCAATAAGGTATAACAGATTGATATGCTAGATATATCAACAAGTGCTGTGAAGTGAGCTGTTCTTTGGGGTTGGATAGAACTACGAAGTTAAGCGTGCTTGGGCTGGAGTAGTGTGAGGATGGGTGACCTTTTGGGAAGTTTGACCACGGAGTGCGAGTTGACCTGAGATTAAGCATATTGACCCGAGATTAAGCCATAGTGAACTGAGATTAAGAAAAATTTGAAGAAAAAACTAAAAAATTTGAAAAAAATTAAAAAAAAAATTTAGAAATTTTTTACTAATGGCGCACTTCTATGTGGTGCGCCATTAGTATACCAGATACTAATGGCGCACCGTGGGCTATACTAATGGCGCACTACATGGTGCGCCATTAGTATACCAGATACTAATGGCGCACCAGGTGGTGCGCCATTAGTAAAATTACTAATGGCATGCTATTAATGGCGCACCACAGATGCGCCATTAATAGCCATACTAGGTGCGCCATTAGTAGGGGTTTTTCTAGTAGTGTTGGAGCCACCAACCGGTACTAAAGGTCTGTTTTGGCCAGCCGAAGCGGCGGGAAGCACCCACCCTTTAGTATCGGGTCGTGGCACCAACCGGTACTAAAGACCCACCCTTTAGTACCGGTTGGTGCCACGACCCGTACTAAAAAGTCTTGGCGTAATCTTGACAAGTTTAGTCCCACCTCGCTAGCAGGGGCTACAGACTGGTTTATAAGCCCGGTCACGGTAGCTCACTCGAGCTCCTCTCCTAAGGAGGCCTCTTGGGCCTACATTCTCTTCTGCCTAGTGGGCCTCTTGGGCCTTATGGCCTGCATCCCGGCCCAACAAAAGGTTGGGTTCCTAGTCGTATGCAGCCGCTTTGGCCCAAGAGGGCGGGCTTTTTTTTTCTTAATTTTTTTCGCTTTATTTATTTTTGTTTTATTTATTTTTGAGTTGTTTTTTGCTGTATTTAGAGTTTATTTGTGAATATTTTTTCTTTAGGTACAAAAAATTACAAACTTTCTGTTAGTGCAGGTAGTTTTCAAATTTGAATAGTTTAAATTTTAAATTATTTGAAATTTGTGTGAATCACTAGTTTGTGAATAACTTAACTTTGAAAAAAGATTTTTCAGTGATTCTTTTTTCTTATATTTAATATTAGTGTGTTTTATCATTATGTTCAATTTGGTAATGCAACCGTTGAGTTTTCGTCGGAAACCCTGATACTTCGAAAGAGATTGTCCATTTTGTACACGAAGTGCATCCAGTTTTTGCCGTAACCCTCTCTACTTTTGTTTGCACATAAAAATTTTCGCGTTTCAAATGCCAAAACACATAACTACCCTAACTATTACAGAGATTCCCTCACAGGTGTGAAACACAGAAGAAAGTGATGATAGTGAAGCCGATCACATCCCAGATCTTTGGGTGTGAAACTTTTTCTTCAGCGTGTGTCCCTTTGCACGTAGCCATGGAAAATCTTCATCATTTAGCTGGATGCTCGGGTCAATGTTCACTTTGTGAATGGAGGAATTTCATCAAACTTTTCATAATCTTGACATGTCGGTCGTGTCATCCACTCCCACGATGTTTCTTTTTCCTGAAAGAACTATGTGGCGCTTTGGCTCTTCGTATGATCCATTCGCTTCCTTATCTTTTCTTTTTCTCGGCCTGGTAGACATGTCTTTCACATAAAAAACCTACGCCACATCATTGGCTAGGACGAATGGTTCGTCTGCATACGCAAGATTGTTGAGATCCACTTTTGTCATTCCATACTGCGGGTCTTCCGTTACCCCGCCTCGTGTCATATTGACCGATTTGCACGAAACAAAGGGACCTTCAAATCACCTCCATAGTTAAGTTCCCATATGTCCACTATGTAACCATAATATGTTTCCTTTCCCGTGTTGGTTGTTGCATCAAAGCGGACACCACTTTATTTTGGTTTGTGCTCTTCTTATCTTGGGCGATCGTGTAAAATGTATTCCCATTTATCTGGTATCCTTTGAAAGTCATTATATTGAAGATGGTAATCGGGACAACGAGTACAGGTCATTTTGAATATCGCCATCATTCAGAACGCGTTTACGCAACCAACCGTGAAAGTCCTTGTTTGTTCGCGTGTAATCCGTCGTCGACTTCTCCGGTGTTTGGAGTGTAGAAAATTCTTGTGTTCCTCCATATACGGAGCCACCAAGGCGGAATTTCAGTAGAACTGCGTGTAGTGTGCTTTAGTGAGAGAATGCCCGTCCATACATATTATTTGATGCCCTCCTAGCGTGCATTTTCCTTCCAGTCTGCCCTTATGCCATGATTCAGGAACACCAATCGGCCTAAGGTCGGGAATAAAGTCAATCTGAAACTCAATGACCTCCTCAATTTCATGGCCCTTCGAGATGCTTCCTTACGCCTAGCACGGTTATGAACATATTTCTTCAAGACTCCCATGAACCTCTCAAAGGGAACATATTGTGTAGAAATATAGGACCCAAAACGCTAATCTCTTCAAGAAGGTGAACTAGGGCGTGCGTCATGATGTTGAAGAAGGATGGTGGGAACACCAACTCGGCCCGACAAGACATTGCACTAAATCATTCTCAGAACCTTGGTATGATTTACGGATCGATTACCTTCGAGAGATTGCATTGAGGAATGCACATAGCTTCACAATGGCTAATCGAGCGTTTTCGGTAGAAGCCCCATCAATGCAACCGGAAGGAGTTGCGTCATAATCACGTCGCGATCATGAGACTTTAGGTTCTGGAACTTTTCTACGCCATATTTATTATTCCCTTTATATTCGACGAGAAGCCGACGGTACCTTCATCTTTGCCGAAAGGCATTCGAAGAAGATTTCCTTCTCTTCTTTGGTAAGAGCGTAGCTGGCCTGACCCTGATGTATGCCGTCTTTTCCGTGCATACGTTGCGGGTCCTCCTGTGCCTCTGGTGTATCTTTTGTCTTCCCATACACGCCCAAAAAGCCAAGCAGGGTCACGCAAAGATTCTTCATCACGTGCATCACGTCGATTGCGGAGCGGACCTCTAGGTCTTTCCAAAGATGGCAGGTCCCAAAATATAGATTTCTTCTTCCACATGGGTGCGCGTCCGTCGGCGTCATTCGGAGCGGGTTGTCCGCGGGACCTTTCCAAAGATTACCTTCAAATCCTTGACCATATCATGTACATCGGCACCGATGCGGTGGCGAGGCTTCGTCCGGTGATCTGCATCACCTTTGAAATGCTTGCCTTTCTTTCTTCACGGGATGCCTTGTCGGAAGAAATCGGCGATGTCGGTACACATTCTTCCTACAACTATCCAAATATATCTTTGTCGGTATCATCCAAACGGTGCATGCATCCGCGGTATCCCTTGTTTGTCCGTCACGAAAGGTTCTTGAGAGCAGGTCAATCATTGATGGTCACGAACAGCAACGCCTTTTAGGTCAAATTCTTCTGTCTGCGTGCTCATCCCACGACGTACACTGTTCCATTCCACGGCTGTAATAGTTCTTCAACTAATGGCCTTAGGTACACATCAATGTCGTTCTTGGGTTGCTTAGGGCCTTGGATGAGCACCGGCATCATAATGAACTTCCGCTTCATGCACAACCAAGGAGGAAGGTTATACAAACATAGAGTCACGAGCCACGTGCTATGGTTGCTACTACGCTCCCCAAAAGGATTAATGCCATCTGCGCTTAGACCAAACCATACGTTCCTTGGGTCACTGCAAACTCCTCCCAGTACTTTCTCTTGATTTTTCTCCACTGCGAACCGTCAGCGGGTACTCTCAACTTTCCGTCTTTCTTACGGTCTTCTGCGTGCCACCACATCGCCTTCGCATGCTCTTTGTTTTGGAACGAACATTTCAACCGTGGTATTATAGGAGCATACCACATCACCTTGGCAGGAATCTTCTTCTGGGCGCTCGCCCTCGACATCACCAGGGTCATCGTGGATCGATCTTATAACGCAATGCACCGCATACCAAGACAGCGTTCAAATCCTCGTACTCACCGTGGTAGAGGATGCAGTCATTAGGGCATGCATGTATCTTTTGCACCTCTAACCCTAGAGGGCAAACAAACTTCTTTGCTTCATACGTACTCTCGGGCAATTCGTTGTCCTTTGGAAGCATATTCTTTATCATTACGAGCAACTTTCCAAATCCCTTGTCAGATAAACCATTATGTTCATTCCATTGCAGCAAATCAATTGTGGTGCCCAACTTTTTTGTCGACCGCAATTCGGGTAGAACAATTTCTTGTGATCCTCTAACATGCGCTGCAACCGTCCTCTCCGGATCACTTGCGCAGTTTCTCTTTGCATCGGCAATGGCCCGACCTAGATCATCGGCGGGCTCATCCGATGCCTCTTCTTCGACTTCTTCCGCATTGCCGGCTCGGCTTCTTCCCCATTGTTGTATCATCGTATTCAGGGAACCCATGGCGGGATAGTCGTCGTCGTCCTCTTCTTCTTCATTGTCTTCCATCATAACCCCTCTTTCTCCGTGCTTGATCCAAACATTATAGTGGGGCATGAAACCGGACTCAAATAGGTGGACGTGAATGGTTCTTGACGTAGAGTAATTGTGACCTTTCTTACTGCCATCACATGGACATGGCATAATACCATCCGCCCGCTTGTTTGCCTCAGCGGCAAGCAGAAAAGTATGCACACCATTAATGAACTCGAGAGAGCATCGGTCATCATACATCCATTGTCGGCTCATTTTCATTACACAACACCGAATAGACCAAATTAATACAAGTTCATACATAAAGTTCATATACATCACTTAATTAAATGCAACATACAAATAACTCTCTAGCTAAAGAATTTAAATGCAACAACAAATGCGATCAAGATCGCAACTAAGGTAACAATTGATCCAACAACATAATGATACCAAGCCACACTATCAATGGCATATTTTCTAATCTTTCTAATCTTCAACCTCATTTTATCCATCTTGATCTTGTGATCATCGGCGACATCGGCAACATGCAACTCCAATTCCATCTTCTCCCCTCAATTCTTTTCATTTTTCTTTGAAATACTCGTTTCTCTTTCAACTAAATTTAACCTCTCGACAATAGGGTCGGTTGGAATTTCCGGTTCACATACCTCCTAGATAAAAATATCTATGTCAACTTGATGGGCATAATTTGTCATAAACACGAAATGCAACAACTAGTTTTAAAAGAGAATATACCACATGCGAATCATAACAAGGACGAGGGCCGACGGGGACGGATATCAAAACCATGGCACTATGTATAACAAACAACGTACGAGTAAGATAATTATACGAGTAACTATATATCCAAATCACGCAAACATCAATTTGGTAATGTAAACCATTCATGAACAAGAGCCTCACCACAAGGTGGTGCCGTGACAGAGACGGTGCAAGTGCAATCGACGGTGGTTACGACGGAGATTTAGAAGGCACTAAGTAAACCATACCTACATATGCAAACTAAGTGTTATTTTTGACCTCAAATTGCATATAGATCAAATACTAGCACATATAATTCCTTCCAAATTACTAAACTCACAAATTAATCACTATATAAAGCATTGCAAAAGCTAATCTAGCAATGAGAGATGAAAGGACAAAGTTGCTAACCTTTGTGATCATTTGAATGGATGGGGGCCTTCAAATCTTTGACAAATTTTGGGCAAAATGTGTGATGAGCTCGAGGAAGAGAGGGGAAGAACAGAGGAGGAGAGGGGAAAGGGAAGAACAGAGCGAGCTCGGGTGGATGAAGGGTTTATGTACGTCGACCTTTAGTACCGGTTCGTGCCACGAACCGATACTAAATGTTTGGGCAGACCCTGCATCGACAACACCACCTGCCACTCTCTTTAGTACCGGTTCGTGGCACGAACCGGTGCTAAAGGTTCGCCACGAAATGGTACTAATGAGAACGGCCGGCTAGCCGTTGGAACCGGCACTAATGTGTCTCAGATTAGCCCCTTTTTCTACTAGTGGATAAACACATCAACAAAACATGAATAGGATGGGGAGAACATTATTCCTACAACGGGCTAACGCCACCGCCTCACCGCTCCAAGCTAAACACGAAAACCCCTAAAGAAAACTTAAAAAAAAATCGCCCATGCCGTTGCACGACAAATTGAGGATATGATGTTGAGCATGCCACCGTCTGAGGACCATGCACCGACACCCTCTTCCTCGGTGACCTAGCCAAATTGGGCTACCATTGAAGATCGTTGTGCTGGATCCTCCGGCCGTCATCGACTTCACGACCACCGCCACTGAGCGCCACCTAATGAAGACTGACACTGAAGCCCTCATCTCCTTCACCGTCCACAGTAGCCCTCCAACAGTTCCACAACATAGGCCGCCCCGATCAGTACCTCCCCCGCTGCCGCCGACTCGCCACCGGTCTCTTTGCCTGGCAACGCGCACCGGCGGCGGCGTGAGTGGAAGACGGCGGGTGACGGCTAGGGTTTTTGATAATAAAGCATCGCTGATGTCACGTATCTCCAACATTAGTACTTAGGTCAAATATATGAAATAAACATCAAAACCCTCTAGAAAGAGTTTGGACTTCAGATCCATCCGTGGAGCACTATCTACTCCTATACGTACGTCGTAGGAAAATTCCCCCCTCAAGAAAAAAAAAAGGAAAAATCAAGGAAAACGCCAGCCATGCGATGCGCGTCCCTTTCACCGCGTCAAGAAAAGTAAATTCCCTCCCTGTAACGAAAAGACGTAAATGCTCCCGTCCGACGACGCGCTCCGCACAGCGCAAGAGAGCGAGCACCAGTCGTCCCAGTCCACCTAATTAGCCTCCCCCGCATCAACAAAAACTTTATTCCCCGCTGCACATATACAGTACCCGTCAGCAATCAATAATAAAGTCGGCGCTGGGCTCAGCGCTCCTCCTCTTTCCTTTCCCCACCCCAATTCATCCAGCTCATCGGCGACAGCCAGCCAATTCGGCAGCTGCTTAGCCGTTGTATACTTGCCTTTTCCCCGGCGGCGGGGGGCGTGGCGATGGAGCGGGCGGAGGCGGAGGTGGAGATGGCCGGCAACGGCGACGCCGTCCACACGCCCCACTCGGCGCCGCCGACGGCGCCGTCGGCGCGCGTGTCGATCTGGGAGTCGGTGCGCGCGTGCGGGGTGTGGGGCCGCGACGTCGACAAGGCCGAGCTGCGGCGCCGCGTCGTCATGCCGCTCTACGCGCGGAGGGCCGTCGCCGCCGCCGTCGCCGAAAAGGACGAGGCCGCCGGCGTGGCGGCCGCCGCGGCGGCGAGGGACGAGGCGGTGGGGGACGGGGAGGAGGAGGACGGGCTGGAGGTGGTGACGCCGATGGTCGTGTTCGTCAACTCCAAGAGCGGCGGGCGCCACGGGCCCGAGCTCAAGGTGCGCCTGCACGAGCTCATCAGCAAGGAGCAGGTGGGTGATGACCTCGCGATTCACGTGCTCCCTCC
Organism: Aegilops bicornis; assembly: GCA_021605145.1. NCBI lineage: Eukaryota > Viridiplantae > Streptophyta > Magnoliopsida > Poales > Poaceae > Aegilops > Aegilops bicornis. Next base: position 637,431,621 of record CM038674.1, read on the forward strand.
CAATTCTGGCGTTTTCTCCCCCCTCGCTTTGCTTTCGTGATGGCCGTTGCTGTACTACTAATTGTTACCCCGCAGCAGATTTTACTTCTCTGTTCGTGTGGAACCCGACAGGGAATTGATTCAGAGATACCGCTACTAGTATGATTTAGTGCGAGGTAATACACCCCCTTTCGGCTGGGATTCTGCTCCGGTGGCACTTTCATGATACAATGGTACTACCGTGAAACCAAGGACGAGAGAGGCTCCCCGTCCTGTGATCCGAGGAGGATGGATGGTGTGACGCGACCAGAATCTCTGGTTGCCTAGTATGTGTTGAGAGGATCGTCATGCCCCATATGAGGCATTGTACTAACCTTTTTGTTCCCCTTATTTCCGAGTTCTGCCTGATACTTCGAGGGTCGAATCATCTAGATAGCTATGCACTTTAATTGGCACCACGAGGGGTTGGGGGAGTAGGGATGAGGACTGATACCTGACCATTATGGTTGGATGATAAATGCATAATAAACGCGTACACCGTATGCTGCTGTGAAGGCTCCATCAGACCGTGTCTCACTTCCACATGTGGTTCTAGAAGAGGCGATGGGGTGAAGGAAAAGAACTAGTAGGACGGTAGGTGTTAGGTTGGGAAGGAGGGAGGATGCTTGTGCAGGTGACAGAAGTGAGAGTAATGTAATGGGTCTGTCTTTATAATTTGTAGCTTAATTTTTTCTTGTAACAGAAGACAGAGCCACATGCAGAGCCATTTGGTGATAGTCACTGACATTGTTTCATGTTGATGATTATTAATCAACATGGAAGTACTGGCTTCTACCCGAGTTAGCTGTGGATCAACATGTGAAACTGGAGGTTGGCTTGTGAGGATTGGACACTGATGTCATTATGTGGTGTAAAAGGGTCAGAACTGATAGAAGCTAGGGCCGTAAAGAAGCTAGGGCAATTCTGTGGAACTTGATGGTCTTTAAGGGCTTGGAAAACGCACACAACATGTTATTGTGGTTGTCAAGACAGGCTAACTGCTTAGGACTCGTTTGTAATGCCAATTCTGGATTATTTTGTGCACTCGGAAGCCACAGCATGTCTTTTGGAAATTCCAGTTTCTTATTCTTTCGTTTGTTCTGGAAAACCATGGATTGTATAGTAGTACTTGCTGATGGAACCATTTTTGTTCAGGTCTTCGATCTTTCTACTGTGAAGCCTTCTGATTTTGTTCGCTATGGTTTGGGCTGTTTGGAGAGGTTGGCTGATCAAGGTGATAACTGTGCAAAGGACATCCGTGCAAATTTGAGGATTATGGTACGTGCTTGATGGGATTCAGTAAGGATATTGTAGCTGTCAGAAGCTTTTAAGGGTTCGCTGCATGTTAGCTTTGTTATTTACTGTTAGACACTATTCGATAAGTGAGCTTATATCTTAGCTTATGAGAGGTTTCTGCTCCACCATTTAGGTGTCCATATGCTTTCCTTATATGTCACAATTTTCCAACTACTTTGCATAACATCCTTGCACTAGTTCTTTCTGACAGGTTGCTGGAGGTGATGGTACTGTTGGTTGGGTACTTGGATGTCTCCAAGAACTTAATAAGTCGAAAAGAGAACCACTTCCTCCCACAGGAATCATTCCACTTGGGACAGGAAACGACCTTGCTAGATCATTTGGATGGGTAAGGGCCGATATGCGATGACACCGTTCTATTTAAGTTCTTTGTTTTTAATTGAAAATACTAATCAACTAAAGCACAGGGTGGCTCTTTTCCCTTTGGTTGGCGTTCAGCTGTAAAGCGATATCTCAACAAGGCAGTGTCTGCTTCGGTCGTCCATCTTGACAGGTGAGAATGTGAGGTCATTGCTCGAGAGTTATTTCTATCTTTATTCATGTATGCGTATTCAGCTCTATTTTGTTGATCGCTGGTACTTAAATTTGAGGAACACATTTTGCACTGCCGAGTAAAACCTATCGTATACCTATCTGGAATATATTTCCTGATGGTGGAAAGAAAATCGTCAATCTACATAAGCCCGTCATATATCTGCCATATTTATTATCTCCAAATGTGTAACATGTGTACATCGTGAAGAGGCTCAACTCTAGATGTTTCTTCTAATAATTGCACATACACTCTTCATCTGTTTTTGATCTGAAAATCGCTACCAATGTTTTTGCAGTTGGCAGGCTGTGATTAGGATGCCAGAGGGAGAAATAACAGAGTTGCCACATGCACTTAAGAAAGCGGAACCTGCTGATCAGCTGGAGTTCAGCAAGGTCTTGACTATGAATTTACCTGGAAATTCAACCCTGAAATAGAAAACAGACTTTAGCCCAAATCTATGCACTTGGTAGCATGCTCTTCTTCCATCATTAGATCTCTTCTTGACTTAAGAACATTGTTTTAGACATTTGTTAAGATTGCAATGATAACATAAAAAAAATATTGTTGAGGTAGTTCTTTTTCGAAAGCGAGTTGTAAGATGAACTCTGCATTATATTGTTTGTTTATCTGCGCCTAAATGATCAAAGATAGTCTAAACTTTGCATTTAAAAAAATATTCAAGTCAATTCTGAAAATCCAAGTTGCATACAGGATGTCCCTTACTTACCTAAGAAAATAATTTTAGTTACTGCTAAGTTTTGCATAGTAACTTTGAATGTGTGCCACTCTTTGACTCTGCATGGTTGCCTGTCATACTTGCTATTTCAAGTGCTTGTTACAATTTCTTTCTCTTGAATAGTTTGATGATTGTTCCGGCATCTTATTTTCTTCTGTCAATTGTCAACTCTGCTTGAAAAATACTACGATCCCTCCTATATTTTGTCTTTCTCAGTGCGTGTGCAAGTACTTATGTATTTGCTAAAGACCTTGTGTAATTTGGTGCAGGCAAGTGGCAGTGAGTTAACCGAAAAAGCTTCTTGCTATAAAGGAGTATTCTACAACTACCTTAGCATTGGTATTACTTTGTTACTTCATCTACTTTCTTTCCTTAGCTAATTCTGTTATTTCTCGTGAACTTTACATGGTGATCTACATTTACTTGAGAGGTTTTATATTCAGACCAACTGGATAATACATGTAATATATATTTTCTCTCCAGTTCCTAGGTGTTTAGGGTTGCCTAAGATTTTTTTGTGCGCTAAACCTTAATTTGAAATTTTGAATGGCTGAATATTCTCAGTATCTGGAAGTTTGATGTGAAATATATAATCTAAAACTACACACACTGTCTCTATGATAATATAAAGTTGTAAGACTACAACTGAAACCACAAGATATGAATGTACCAGATCAATGATTTTTTGCTAAATTATATTGTTTATTCTTTATTACAGTTTGTTAGTCTTGATTAATTGTTAAGTGTGCCATTTATTTTGAATAGGGATGGATGCCCAAGTTGCATATGGCTTCCACCATCTACGAGATGAAAAGCCATATCTTGCTCAAGGACCAGTTGCAAATAAGGTGCGGAAAGAACTTCTTTAATGGTGTAATATGTAGTGGCTTAATGTTTTCATGTATGTCATTGTGAAGTGTGATCTTTTTCGAAGCCCACAGTAATTTACTGAATTCTTTTGGTGAGGAGCTTAGCATTCAGAATGTGCTGGTTAACAACATCTTCCTTAGTTAGTTGTCTTCTATCAGTAGGATATATTAAGTATGGCAGACTGATAGATCACGTGATGTTGCACACATACAAAAGAACTCATGCACCCAAGTTCTCCCATATTATTATCATGTGGATCCAGCTGTATACTTGATAGATAAGCTGGATGTGATTCTGCAAGTTCTTCTAGAATATGTAACTTCTGAACAAAGAAAGAAACTGGCTTCAAAGGTTCCTTTTCATTTTCTGTAGCATAGTTATCTGGTACCTCAGAATTCTATGTTATGCTGTTCTGCGACCTATAGGTGACTGTTTTAGTAATACTTGGTTATATGCAGTTGATTTATGCTGGATATAGCTGCACACAGGGATGGTTCTGTACTCCTTGTACAGCAAGTCCTCAGCTAAGGTAATGACCTGCCTTTCCGTGTACTTTGAAATGCAGCTGGACTTTTAAAGTATCAAATAGTTCCTTTGTTTTCATCCATCCTCGAGACGCTATCATGGTTTGAGGTTAACTATGAGATCGACCCACAGAACTTATAAAAAATAGCAGGAGTCCCAAACTATAGTACTTTCTTGGTTAACGCATGAGGATTTGGATTCAAGTTCCACTATGCTAAGTACTATGCAATGCCAATGACCAACTGTTATTATGCTTTATCTTCATATTTTTAGTGTTCATAAATAAACTGCAATAGTGCTAAGATATTCTTCTTCCTTTGTTTGTGACATTTGTCTCAATCATCTATCCAAGACTGACAGAATGCTTTGTTGATGCAGGGGACTTCGGAACATTTTGCGGCTTTACATTAAAAGGGCCAATTGTTCTGAATGGGAGCAAATTCAAATGCCTTCAAGGCAAGTCATAAATTCTGTTACATTCAAAAAAGATATTTTGATATCTATGATCCTTAGGATATCAGAAAATCGAGTAGCTGACCCTATTTATACAAACCCAGTGACCATTGCTATTAGTTTGGGGATTAGTGTTCAAATATAAACACTGGGCAATGTATGGCCTATGCAGATAATGTGAAATGCTGACATGTGGTGTCTGGTAGACCGTTTACATTGTTTCATCTGAAAATATTTAAATTGGCACAAAAACTACATATGTGGGTTCAGTAATTATCTAGATTTCCTCTCCTTCTCAATGACGAAATGGATTTATGTCAGCAGATAATAATTAAATATTTGGTTATCTTAGCAGCAGCCTACCTTTAACCGTAGAAAAATGTATGATATTGCCATTGTCAGGCCTGTCCAAAGTACGCAGGAAGTAAATAAATATTTGAAACATTGTGTGATGCTTAGTTTGTACTCCCTCCGTAAATAAATATAAGAGTGTTTAGATCACTCAACTAGTGATCTAACACTCATATTTATTTACAGAGGGAGTACTACATAACTATTATCGGTTGGTTGTGTCAGTGGCATACCGTTTTCAATGTTTTTGGAACTCCATTTGCAATATGTATTAGTAATACTGTTGTGAACCCTGTATCACCACAAAACAGATGTAGAGGATAATGTTGTGACTATCTTATTGGTGATGCGTTCGAACGAACTTGGTTACTCTTGATGATTGTCCTTCAAATTTGCTGTACAAATACTTACGTTGTATACACCGAAATTGAGCTCACATTTATTTCCATCTGTTAATAATGCAGTGTTAGGTCCCTAGTGGTCTTAAATCTGTACAACTACGGCAGTGGAAGGCATCCATGGGGTGATCTTAAACCGGATTATCTCGAAAAGGTTGGTAGTTGAGCTTGCTCATTCACGTTGCATGTATCTTTTTGTTATAGTTTTCTAGTCCCGGATTTATAGCTAACTTTGAAGTTGCCAAATGGATAAGTTGACATCATGCAAGTGAGCATAATAACATGATTTGGAAGTGTTTTCTATCATTGCTGCTGTTTTTTTAGAACAAATGGTAGCTACTAGCTAGACTTCAGTATTGGGTGGGGTTACACAAATGCACATGTTTTGTTCTATGCAAATGATGTGTCCTTTTTCCCCTCCTTCCAGAAAGGTTTTGTTGAAGCTCATTCAGATGATGGTTTGATTGAAATATTTGGTCTGAAAGAAGGTTGGCATGCTTCATTCGTTATGGCTGAGCTTATCAAAGCAAAGCACATTGCTCAGGTACTTGCCCTAACTTTGCATTGATTTTCCTGTCAAAGGATTGATCTATTTGGGTATCATTTCTTCAGTAACTTATGATGAACTTCTGTCCAAAAATATTGCATTCTGTTAGGCTGCAGCTATCAAGTTTGAAATGAGGGGAGGCGAGTGGGATCGAGCATATGTTCAAATGGACGGCGAGCCATGGAAACAACCACTCATCCAGGACCAGTCGACAATTGTGGAAATAAACAAGGTTCCCTATCACTCCCGGATGATAAACGGGGATTCATGAGATTTCCCCTATGTCAATCAGGTATTGATTCCGCAAAGTCCATTTTCTGGTTGTCCGCCGACATCAGTTGCATCCTTATAGCTCCCTAACCATCCAATTACTATGCCATCTCAGGGTTACACTCTAGATCGGTAGGCTATGTACAGTTTAGGAGCAGCTGGAGCTAGAATCGTAGAGATGGCCCAGCTGCAGCGAAGATGATGCAATATTTATTGCCCTTTACCATGCCATGGTCGAGTCATGGCAGGAGCACAATGCGCCACCATGTACTGTTGTATCATATATATAAATTATGTTGTATCCTAGTTCCTTTTTTTTTTGCGGGGGAAAACAATTTGAACTTGATTTGTATTATTTCTTGTCTCTGGTAGACAACCAGATGAAAACCAGCTTGTAAGATCAAGTTATTATGCTTTGCGTTCAATCCAACAATTCCAATTCTTTTCCCTCCGAGACGTTCCTTTGTCCGATGTCAAATACAATGCTTTTGCTTCTAGCTATGTACAACCAATGTGTTCTTTTTAACTATGTACTAGTAGTATTATAACATCAGAGAACTTCCTTCCTTTGAATTCCCTAATGTTCACTAGAAGAAGAATACAAAACGATTTTCTGGCCAAAGTACAATTAGTGCCACAAGACTAGGACTCCTATACTGGCATTCCTCATGGAAATGTTTCTACTCTTACTGCAGCCGGGAGGCGTTTGACCTTGCCATTTCCACGGAGGCTGCTGCCCCCTCTATCCTCTGTTCGAATGATTCACTGATCTGCGACGCCGGCGTCCCCTCCGGCGAAGAGCCAGCAGTCATCTCCGAGCTGATGTCCACGCTCAGAGGGCTCGCCCCTCCCATGCCGTGTTCCTCCCCACCGGCCCTCGGCGTCAGGCCGGCGTAGTCGCTGCCGTTCCTCACGGAGTCGTCGTTCCACGTCCTGAAGGTGGGGGACTTGAGGTCCCTCTTGTCGTAGTGCTGCAGCAACACGCGCAGCCTCCGCACGGGCATGCTCCCGGAGCCGTCCTCGGCCTTCGCCTCCCGCTCCGCCTCCCGGAGCTCGTCGCGCTCGCGGTACATGAAGATGGCGACGTAGAGCAGCAGCATGAGGCTGGAGACGACGCCGGTGATGAGGAACAGCCCGCCGAAGCTCCGGAAGCTGAGGTTCGACGAGCCGCCGCCGGCGCCGATGCCGCCCAGCGCGTCCCGGCACGTGCCGGGCTCGCCGAACCACGCCTTCTCGATGCGCGCCATCTGGTCGCCCTCCGCCAGCCTCAGGATCTCCCGCGACACGTCCCCCACCATGGGTGACCCCCTCGGGAACACGAACCCGAAGCCGTCCGTCTTGTACACGGGCCCCACCTGCACGTACCCGTCGCAGTGCTGCGACAGGAACAGCTTCAGGTACGGGATCTCGTCGAACACCGCGTCCACGCCGCCGTTCGCCGAGCCCTTGGACAGCGCGTCGGCGTACTGATCCAGCGTGCTGTACTTCTTCATCTTCCTCCCGTCGAAGCCCATCTTTGTGAGCAAGGGCTCGATGAAGCTCCCCTCCTGGTACCCGATGTGCTGGCCGCGCCTCTGCAGCTCCTTCACGTCGGTCACGGTTGGCCGGAGCTGCTGGACCGTCAGCATCGACGTCAGGCTCGCCGTGTAGCTCGACGTCAGGATCAGCACCACAAACACCCATATGATCACCACCAACCTCGACAGGTTGCTCTCCAGCTTCTCCTCTGAAAATTAGAACATCAGGATCGATTAGGTGTCACTGATATCCTTCATGAAACTGCATAATTGAGACGATGAGATGGTTAGTAAGTGGCTTACTGTGTGCGAAGACGAGCGTTGAGAAGGAGAAGTAGAAGATGAGGCCGAACTGCTGCGACGGCGTGCCCCGGAACTCGGGGTTCACGCGGTGCTCGATGACCCACACGACGAAGCCGGTGAAGCAGAAGAAGGCGAGGCTCGTGAGCCAGAGGCTGGTGGTGAGCGGCTGCAGGAAGATCCACATGCTGGCGCTCGTGTCCGGCCGCGTCGCCACCACCATCGCCCACCCGGACTCCGTGAACGGCATGGTGAAGTCCGCCTCGTGCATCCTGCTCGCCGTGATCGTCACGTCCCCCACCGCAATGTCCGCCTCCCCGCCGCTCACCTGGTCCACCAGCTTCTCGTACGAATCCGGGCTTCTGGGGAACGGCACGTACTGGTACTTCACCGGGTAGGGCAGGTTCTTCATCACCGCTTCGAACACGTCGATGCAGTACCCCGTGACCTTCGGCGTCGTCGAGTTCTCAGAGATGACGACGTCCACGAACTGCTTGAATCCGTTCTTCATCGGTACGGCGACCTTGAGCACCCGTCCGTTCGGCGATTCGGTCCAGCCTCTCGGCTTGGACAGCGCCTCGCCCGGCCAGAGGATGGGTTTCAGCTGCCGCGCAGCCTTGCCGCCCCCATCGTTCAGGTCCCGCAAGATGCCGGACTCCGGCGTCCAAAATCCCACCGTCCTGGCACCGTTCCCGATGATGTTCACGACCTCGTACGCCGCCACCTGCAGCTGCCCGTCCACAAGCTTGAACCTGCCAGCCATCCCGTCGAACGTTGTGTTGAGCACCGCTCTGAGAAGCGCTGCTCCGGTGGCCGACACGCCGAGCCGGTCCAGGTCTGTAAGGGCCCTGCTACGCTGCGGCGTCTGAAATGCCGGGCCGGGGACACTCGCCGCCTCGGCTGCCGCGGCGATCGCCCACGCCGTGTCGTACGACCAGAGCCTCGTCACGGTCGGGTCATTGATCATGTCGTCGTCGGAGGCCGGGTTGTCCCGTCGGAACCTCGCTCTGAACCGCGCCGAGAAGTTCTTGACCTGGCTCGTGAACTCCACGTGAGGACGAAGGCTGACGACGCCCTGCATGGCGTCGACGTCCTCAGGGCTGAGCCTGTCCACCAAGCTTCCGACGCCATCTGTGACGACCCAGGCGTAGCCATCGGACATCATGCCGGCCTCCTCCGCTCGCCGGAAGAGCCGCGTGGCCAGGCGGAAATTGGCGTGCACGACGAACACGCGCGTGGGCATCGCCTTGAGGCGGTAGAGCAGCGCGTCGAGGGCGTTGTCGTGCGCGCCGCTCGGCACGGCTACGCGTTCCACGATGGCCGCGCTGTCGACGCTCTGGAGCGCGTCGGCGAGCGCCGGGAGGATGCCGGTGCCGTAGGGCGAGTCCTCGTGCAGGACGACGGCCGCGCGCCATCCGAAGTGTGCTAGCACAGCAGCGACCGGGGTGGCCTGCAAGGAGTCTTTGGCGGCGGTGCGCACGAAGTAGGGCGTCTGCGCCGGGGACAGGGACGGGGAGGTGGCGGAGTAGGAGAGCACGGGGACGTGGGCGCGGCTGCCGAGGTGGGCGATGAACTCCGCCTCCGCTGATGTCTTGGGCCCGATGATGGCCTGCACCTGCGCGTTCTTGATCAGGTCCAATGCTGCAACAACAACAAAGAAAAGGAGTTTTAGGCCCATGGTACTCTTTCGGCCCTTTAAAATCTGAACCATTAGAAACTTTCAAGGAGCCCAAACTAGGAGTGAAAAATGATACTCTCTCCGTTCATTTTTGTAAGACCTTTTGGCGTTTATAAGGCGAATTTCTAAAACAGTTCGATTTCAAATTTGCCCCAGCGACTTACAAAAAGTGAGCAGAGGAAAGATTACAGTTTTCTAAATAAAAGGCGAGAAAAATGATTTAGTTAGTTTCTCTCAACAAAGGAAACATGATTATATTTTGAAACAAAATTAAACATTGTTTTTTGAGGGAGGGAACAAAGTAAACAGTCTTCTTTTTTTGTGGGAAAACAAAAACATTCTGTAAGTGTGAATTAATGAAAACCCGATTCTGTTCCCATGAAGGATCTACAGAAGCTGAGCAGTCAATATCATCGACCAAATTAACAAGCCATCTACAGTGGTTCGTGTACCAAAGATGACTGGGGCTGCGCCAGAGAACATGTACAGACGGTTCGTAAAGTAATGAACATCCGATTTTCCTGTCGATCGTGAAAGATCTATTAGAAGCTGTCGAGTCACTTTCATCGGCCAAATTAACAAGCTAGCGCCCATCTTTCTGCTCGAGACTTTGACAAGGAAGTTCGAAAGCGAGTCGTCTCCCAGACCAGCGCGGACGACACAGATGCTAGCAACTAGTACTAACTTGGACTGCATACATGACCGAGGATGATGAATTGATGATGATGAAGAATGCATGACTGGCCATGACAAGTACTATAGCGTAGTAAGAATTTTCAAGAGTAGTGCTAATTTTGGAGTGGCCGTTCAACGTTGCTGACCCGACATGGATGATGCATGTAGATGTACGTCCACATGGTGGTGGTGCCCGTCACACCGGTTGAAACTTGGATCTCATGCATCTCTAGGGGAGTGGTTGCAATGCGTTCCAGAACGGATATAAAGATTTGAGGCATCTATCTAGTATGTCCTTATCGTCGACTGTCGTCCCCAACCAATCTAGCTACAGCCACATGCATGAGCCATGAGGGAGATAGCTTAGCTTGACCGACTCGCGCGCTAGCACGTGCATGCATGCGTACGCGGTGAAGAAGCAGACCGCGCGCGTAGACTAATCAGACCACACCAGTCCAAGTGCCCAATGATCGGCCCGCCCTGAGCAGCCAAGAATTTTTAAGCTTAATAGCACGGGCTGACAGGCACGCACGAACCCAAGCCTGACAGAAGTGGCGAATATCTGCACCGGTCACGGTTAAAAATGGATTAGTTGAGATTACAGCGCAGTTCGATCGAGATGTGGTGGTTGTTAATTTGTCCCCGTGCGTCGTCCTCCTTTTGGGACAAAATGGCGACAGGGGCGGCCACGATGGATGTCCATGCAAGGCGACAATTCTAAAGGCTGGCGGCCCGGCAGCCGGCCGTGAGTATCCGGCGGCACCACAGAACAGCTAGTCTGCTAGTGGCTCTCGTGTACCATAGTCGGCGGGAGCTGCACGGTCGTGCGCGCAGCTAGCAACCCCGGCCCAGTGGGATCAACTAGGAAAAAAGATAGTGCTAATCTCGAGACGAACGTGATTTAGGAGCTTAATTACAGAAGGCAACCATGGTGGCGTACGTGATAAGCGAGAGAGAGAGAGACAGAGAGAGGGGTTAACTAACTACCACCGGAAGCGGCGCCGCGGACGTCGTCCCCGGCGACGTCCGGCCCCGGAATGGACATCCGCCCTGGTGGCCGAGCCCGGCGGGGTGCGCCGCGCAGCCACAGAACATCTATAGCCGCCGGTGATCAAGGGACTAAAGAGGCCAGGGCGCCAGGCTAGATAACTAATGTCGAGACAGCAAGCTTGCGTTTGCAAGTGATATCGTAGACTGTAGCTAGCGTACGAACTTGCACAGGATCATGAAGTTAACTAGGGAGGGGGCTTACCGGCGGAAGCTGCGCCGACGACGTCCCCTTTGGAGTCCCCGAAATGGAGCTCCACCCGCCTGGCCGACCCCGGGTGCGCCGCGTAGTAGTCCTCCACGGCCATCTGAATGCCGGTCCGCCGCCGCAGCGACACCGACGACGCCGCCTTGGTCGCCCAGTCCAGGATCACCCCGACGCGCACCGGCACCGGCGCCGGCACGCTCTGCGCCGTCGCCACCCGCAGCGGGCCCGCCGGGTGCCGCCCGACGAGCGCGGCCACCACGAGCAGCAGCAGAGCGTAGAAGAACGAGGCCGGGCCGACGAGGGAAGAAGGCGGGAGCGCGCGCACCATGGTATTGCAACTCGATGGGATGCGTGGATGATTTTGATCAGTACCCTCTAGCGGCGCCGGCCGCGGTCGCTTTATAGGCGACGTGGATGGTACCGGCGATGGAAGTGGAACCTCGCGCGATCGATCGATTTGGTTTTGCGGTGGCGTACCGCGACGTTGCTCTTGAAAACCACTCGACTCTTGACTTTGACTTGTATGCGCGCGCGCGCTACGGGGTGGGGCCACGTACGTGTACGTACGAAAGCTACGTGGCAGCGCAGGAACCGGTCAAGAGCGTACGTATACAAGTGGAGGTCGACGAGGATAGAAAAAGGAAACCATGGTGAAAAGAGAGTGAAAAGCTCAGAGCTCTCGTCTTCTTTTAATCCCTCTCCTTTGATCTAGCTAGCTAGTGTCTGCTGGTCGATTGACTCTACGCGGACGACGCAGCTGTTTTCCTTGCCCCATCAAGTCGGATGTTAAGTTCTTTGCCCGCACCCTAAAGAATTTTGGAAAAGTCACGGGCTTGGTCACGAACTGTACCAAAATCTTGGTTGCTCCTATTCGTTGTGAGAAACCTGGACCTGGTGGACATCTTACACTCTTTCCCGACCAGCCATACCTCCTTCCCGATAAAGTATTGGGCCTACCTCTCTCCTTCAAGAATTTGAAAAGAATCCACTATCAACTGCTTGAAGACAAGATCGCAGCCCAATTGGCACCGTGGATGGGTAAACACGTTGCCTCTCCAGGACGTGTTGTGTTGGTCAAATCTGTGCCTACGGCCATTGCTATCTATTATATGACGGCGCTGAACCTCCCGGTTGAGGTGATCAACAAGATTGATGCTCTCCGACGAGCATTCTTGTGGGCTGGATGTGACAAAGTCACTGGAGGAAAAATGCAAGATTAATTGGGAGCAAATGTGCAAGTCAAAACTTCATGGTGGCCTTGGCATTCTCAATCTGAAAAAGTTTGCATCTGCTCTGCGCATTCATTGGCTCTGGGGAGAGTGGCTTACTCCGATCAAGCCTTGGGTGAGATTAGGGACGCCATGCGACCGGCAGGATAGAGATATCTTTGCGCCCTCCACAAAAGTCGTCGTGGGCGATGGTACACGTGCCATTTTTTAGGAGTCTGCTTGGCTTGATGGTTTGAGACCCAAGGACATTGCACCAAATTTTTTTGAGCTGTCACAAAGAAGGAATTGCTCGGTCCAGAAAGCGCTCCTCAACAATTTTTGGGTGTCTCAGGTGAAGACCTCTCAGGGCATGACTGTTGACCATCTTCATGAGTTAAATCAACCTATGGGAGAAGCTATCTCATGTTCAGCTAATACCTGACATGCCCGACTCCATCATTTGGAAGCTCACCAAGGATGGTCACTATTCTGCAGCAACGGCTTATAGTGCGCAGTTTCTCGGTTTAGTCGACTCGGACTTGCCTCAAATTGATTGGACAACTTGCCCCCCTCCCCCCCCAAATGCAAGTTTTTCACTTGGCTAGTCATCAACAATAGAATCTGGACGGCAGACCGGCTTCAGAAGCGAGGGTGGCCTAATTGCAACATGTGCCCCCTGTGCAAGCAAGTTCAAGAATCGGCGGCTCATCTGCTTTTCAAATGCCGCTACACGGTTAGAGTATGGAACATGATTAAAGTATGGCTTGGCCTTCATGACATTTACCCGCAGAACTGGGCCATGGTTGACACGGTGAAGAATTGGTGGGCGTAACGCTTCCAACACGACGCAATCTCGACGACCGCTTACCTACCTTATGCCGCTCGTCTCATGGGAAATCTGAAAAGAGCGGAATGCTAGGGTATTTCGTAATGTCGCAGTGCCTGTTGGGGTTTTAGTAGCTAGAATCAAAGATGAGGCGGCGCTATGGTGTCTGGCCGGTGTGAAACATTTGTGTAATATCATGCCGCGAGAGTGATACGTTGTATTTGGCCTTTGGCCAAGACCCCTAATACTCCTTCTTATTCAACGAAAATGTCAAATCTTTTGCCTTGTTTTAAAGAAAAAACTATCGTGCATAATTTTTTTACCAGGTTCAAAGAGGAATCATGTTCTTCGCTGTTGAAATTATGTACCACAAACATTCTTTACAAAAAAGTGGGATGACCGCGGGGTGCATTTACGTAGTGTGTACACGGGACGTGCGGGCAAGCACCGACCATGGCCACGACTTCCTGCCCCGTTGAATACGTTTGTCGAATTGCGCAGGGTCAAATTTTAAGAGCAGCTGAAATGGAGAATCTTCTGCTACAGAATAATTTTTGTATACGTAGCATGGTTTGTCAAACCCTGGGTTTTGGATGGTAGCAGCTAGTCCTGTTAATTTGGCCCATCTTGTTGGATACTTATAACAGTACAATACACCATCAAATTACCTACCTCTAAGACTTCATCGAGAAAAAACCTGCCCGCTAGGAGTCTAGGAGACATAGATTATCCTAAATTTTAGAGTTTTAGGTCACTAGCTAGCTTGCTTCACGTCACTTGTTAGACGGTACGCTTTCTATACTCGATCGAAGAACGACATGCGAAATTTCCCAGAGTATTCCAGCATCTACACGACTACACACAAGAATGTCACCCGCAGAAAAAGAATATAAAACACACCACGGATGTCAAACCTCGTCCCATAATTTCCAATTGCGATCCTGACCTACTACTCGCTTATTCAGAAAGTCCACCGGTTGCATGAAAGAGATGTGCAAGGGTTCAAAGTGTGCCTGCCTATCATGCATGGATCGACCTTTTGGAGAAAAAAGCGCAGTACTTTTCCTAGCGCCCCAGCTCAAGTGTCATGGACGGCGACGCTACAAGTACGTAGAAAATACACTCGACGGTGGTGCCACGTACGCATATCGATTGATCGGTAGAACAAACATACAGACTTTTTAAATGCAAAGTCAACTTGGAGAAGGTATGTAGTCGATCCTATGCTATGATATATCGCGTACGTGGAGCTGCGCCGATGCAGAAGCATGCAATCAAGCGACGTCGACTTCTTCGCCCAACATTTCTGGATTTATATAATTACAAAGGAAGGCAGATTCATTGGTAGACGGCATACATATACATTCTCCTGGCCACAGGACTCCGTGCGGAAATTTCCGTAGAGTTTCCTTCTGATCAGCATGCGTGCCGCCAATTAACATCACGGAAGATCTTTGTTGATTTCGCATCCCGTAAACAAATTCTCTGCCTCTGAAGTCGGAGTCTAGTACGGTACTCACTGTCCGTCCGTCCGTCCCTGACTGACCTGAATCTGTAGCTGACTGATGACCATGGATTAGGCCACGGATGGACGCTCAAGTTGCGTGGCAAATCCACATGGATGGGCGTCATGTAATTGAGCTTCAGCGTGGATGGCTCTGAATGAACGAATGACTGACGCGTGCATCGTAGACACTGTTTGAGGAAAACTTGATTCTAATCGGGGTCTAGTTTGAACGTCCGAAAATGACTTGACTGAAGAAGATCGCGTCTCGATCGTGTGCGCATGTGCGTGCGTTGGTGACCGACCTGCTGGGACTTGGGCGCCCCTCCAAGTGGGCTGGTTTCGTTGACAAAACTTGCACGTACAGTACAGTACAGTGGGAGCATCGCAGAGAGAAGAATGGAGGAACATTCGAGATTTCTCGACCAGAGTTGCATACAACTCTTCCCTGCAGAGTGCAGACCCTCGGCCGAGTCGGCCGCCTCTGAGAGGCCCTGCGCTCTCCCTGCTCGGTCGGTCAGGGCCGTCCTTTCCGGACTCCAAGAGATCTCTGGCGTCGTTCAACTTACAAAATAGTGCTCGAGTTGTTGAAGATGCATTTCTCCCTTCAATTTTTTTTACCCGGGTATTCTTTATAGGAAAAAAAGGGGACGATGAGCTGTGGTGTTCAGTGTGTGGTGTGTACAAAGGACCTCCGCGCTCAGGACAACGGGCAGGACCTAGGCTGCGTTCGTGCCCCCGAATAAGTTCTTTTGCACAAAAAAGTCAAAAGAGCAAAGAGAAAATTTCGGAAGAGCAGCTAGCCAGCACTCCAATGAATTGGCCGGTCGCGTTGGAAGTACTCCCTCTGTCAAGAAAAATATATAAGAGCATTCAAATCACTACTGTACATATCAAATTAATATACTCCTACCTGCCCTCTAGCTAGGAGATCAAGATCCTAGAGCACAGTGTGTGCCGAAGCATCTCACCAATGTGGACGTTTCATCTTTCCTTTTGTTTAGGTTAGGGCTAGCTACATTCGTTTTTATATAATGGATGCATGGAAGAGCAGACGTAATTCCACTGAGTTTTCGAGCATCAGTCTAACTTCCCAGGTTGTCAAACCCTTTCTCTCTCTAATCAAAAGAATAAAGAGAACATCAAACCCTGCCCCATAATTGCCACTTGAACTATACTCACTTGCTGATTCAGAAAGTGTGTTTAATTAGTAGCATCTCTTTTGCTGGGCTCGCAGAAGAACCAGATGCTAGTTTGCGCGACATGATTAATTGATTTGATGGGTACAAAGTGCTTAGCTAGTGTGCCCATCACTCTTGCTTACTTGTCGGCTTTGTCGCCCATGCATGTGGTACACAACTTTTCCTGAAGAAAAAAGGCCCAGCTCAAGGTCGCAGATGTTGACGCTACTGGCAAAGAACATATGTTGCTCCCACGTATATATTGATAGGTGATGCAAAGATGCAAACTTTTAAATGCAAAGTCAACTTGGAGAGGATAACACACACACATTTCGTGCATGTTTGTTACTCTCTCCGTTCCTAAATGTAAGTCTTTGTAGAGATTCAACTATGAATCACATACGGATGTATATAGATGCATATTAAGAGTAGATTCATTCATTTTTCTCCGTATGTAGCCACCTAGTGAAATCTCTACAAAGACTTATACTCTCTCCGTTCCTAAATAATTGTCTTTCTAGCCATCTCAAATGGACTACAACATACGGATATATGTAGACATGTTTTAGAGTGTAGATTCACTCATTTTGCTCTGTATGTAGTCACTGGTTGAAATCTCTAGAAAGACAATTATTTAGGAACGAAGAGAGTATTTAGGAACGGAGGGAGTAATTAGCTACCGATGGATGCAGATATCTGGCTCGATACTTGCAGGCCAAGTTCAGATCAGCCTTGGTCGCTTGTCAGTACGCAAATGGGATTTATGCGAAATAAGGGGATGAAAATGAGGCTGCGCCACTGCTTGCAACTGCAGCTGTTTTGTGCATGAAGCATGCCATATATAACCCAAAATACTCCTATTGGTCTTCCATCGTGCGGAAATTTCCGTAGCATTTAATATCATCGCGATACTGGAAATTTCATCTCCCGTGATTAAACAACCTCATTTGCAAAAGTCTGAATCTAGCAAGCACGCCTCGCCGTGTTTTCCCTTGCCTGAACGTGGACCGTGGAAGGATTAAGCTACTGAACCCGTGCAGCATTCCACTTCCACATGGCACGATCTTCTACATGGAGATTTCTTAATTGCAACGTGTGCATCGTACCACAAAATACACGGCACGCTAGCCAAATTACTTGCTTTGCACTAGGAAAATTAAATAATGTTTGTCTAGGACTAGATAAACTTGAATAGACTCCTTGAACGTCAGAAATATGACTTTATTGAAGAAGTATGCGGTGAATAACTTGTTCGGACTTGGATACTTCAAGTGGGTGTTTTTCTCTCGATCGTCTGTAATGCAAGACGTTTTTGATTCGTGTCTCTAATTCATGAATTCGGTCAATCTTACCCAACTCCAACTTCCATGCACGTACAAATGGAAGGCTCCAACCTCGGAGGGCTTGGTATCCTCAACCTTGAATTTTTTTTCTCGAACTCTTATGCTCTGATGGCCATGGTACGAGCGGAAAGACCCCGCAAAGCTATGGATGAGTATGGAAAAAACTCTTAGGCTCCTATGGGTATGAGTGGAAGGACCCCGCAAATGGTGCCGGAGACGGGAAGGGGGGACTGCCCCCCCCCCCACCTTGACGTGAACTCTGAAATAAGGATAGGGGCCCATGTAAAAGCCCACCAGTGAATCATTTTCAAGTTGTTCGAAAGGCCAGATGGATTTTCCTATTCCGTGCATAGGTCGCGCGCGGGAGCTTCTATACCGTGCGTGACATGCAGGCGAACAAGCCAACACGCACGTCCTTCCCTCCTGCATGCCCTATTTGGCCGGCCACTTGCTTTTTTTATTTTTTTTCCTTCTATACAATAATTTGGGATTTCAAAAGAGTTCTCAAGTTTTTAAAAAGTGAAATTTGGAAAAATGTTCCTGAAATCATAAAATGTTCATGGATTAAAACATGCTCATTATTTGGAAAAAATGTTCAGATGTTGAAAAATGTTCGTGAATTTGAACACAATTCTGCAAATTCAAAAAATGTACATGAATTTTTCAAAAAAAAAGTTCACAAAAAATATAAAATTGATCGTGACTTAAAGAAAAATGTTAACTGATTCAAATCTTCATCATTTCTAGAAAATGTTCATGAATTTCAAGAAAATGTTCATCAAACAAATAATGTTCAAGAATTTCAGAAAAATGTTTGCAAATTTAAAACAATGTTCCAAATAACTAAAAACTGTTAATTTTTAATTTTTATGGACATTTTTGGTATTCTGATGAACAACATTTGCATTTGGATGAACATTTTTGAATTTGGATAAAAAATTATATTTGAGAAAAAAGAAAATTCAATGAACATTTTTTGAATTAGGCGAACATTTTTTGAATTCAACAAACATTTTTACAATATGATGAAATGTTTTGGAAAATTCATGAACATTTTGTGAATTTGATGCACATTTTTTTTATGAACAATTTTTTGAATTGGATGAAGAGATTTTTTATAGTGGATGCATGGAAGAACAGATGAAATTCCACTAAGTTTTCAAGCATCAGTCTAACTTCCCAGGATGTCAAGCTCTCTCTCTCTAAAAAAAGAGAACATCAAATCCTGTCCCATAATTTCCACCTGAACTGTACTCACTTGCTGTAGCAGTATCTCTTTTGCTGGGCCGGCAGAAGGACCGAATACTAGTGTGCTCGAGGAGATGATTAATTTTACAAAGTGCTTCACTAGTGTGCCCATCAGTCTTGCTTACTTGTCGGCTTGTCGCTGATGCATGTGGTACACAACTTTTCCTGAAGGAAAAAGCCCAGCTCAAGGTCGCAGATGTTGACGGCTTGACGCTACTGGTAAAGAAAAGTTTTTCCACAACTTTTCCCCAAAAAAAGAAAGAAAAGTTTTTCCACGTGCAGTAGTATATTCATAGGTGATGCAAAGATACAAACTTTCAAATGCAAAGTCAACTTCGAGAAGACAATGTGTGTACACCATTTCGTGCATGTTTGTTAATTAGCTATCGTTGGATGCAGATATCTAGCTCCAAACTTGCAGATCAGATCAGCCTTGGTTGCTTGTCACTTCTCTGTACGCAACTAGAATTTATGCCACCAAAATTTAGAAGGAAATAAGGGGATGAAAATGAGGCTGCTACCTCTTGCAACTGCAGCTATCAATAACTGAAGCATGCCATTACATAACACAAAATACTCATATTGGTCTTCGATCATGCAAAAATTTCCGTAGCATTTAACATCACCGCGATACTGGAAATTTCATCTCTTTTGATTAATGTGGCACCCCGGCTCAGACAAACCGTAACGCCCCGTATTCCAGCCCAGAGATCGAGATGAAGTCTTCTGTAATACGGCACTGCTTGACATAGAACAAATCAACTCTTATTACAAAGGATAAATACACGGGTCTGATGTTACAAAGGATCACATCAGCACGGCGACACTACACCTGCGATACTACACTTGTTCTATGCTAGCAGCGGAATATTTCTAGCAGCGGAATAACGACGAAGGTGGTGAACCCCACTCAGCAGGGACTCTGACTGGGACACAATCTAGCTCGCACGAACGGTAACCTTGGCAAACAATCAAGCAATCACAACATCACCTGCAATCTGGCATGACACGCCAGGTCAGTACATTGAATGTACTTGCAAAGCTCACAACAACCAAAAGCATCAAGGCAAGAAAATAACATAGCATTAGCAGATTAATTAATTAACAGCTACCATGATGAAGCAACTTCTAATCATGATATGAAACTACTAAGATACTGATAAATCACCATCTCAATCTTAATAACCATCTCACTCTTGGCTATCCTGCCAAGCAATATACCATCTCGATCACCTCGTGATCCAAAACATCCACGTGATCACCTCGTGATCACACCACAAACTGAATGATCATCCTCGAGATCATCCCAACATCATCATCTGCATCCTGCCAAACTGTTACTGCTCATAAAATATCAACATATAAATCATCTCAAAGTCAATCTGTCATGTGAGTGTTGATCGAATGGTGTGATCTAGTACGAACTTATGCCCATGACCGAGGACGCGGCTATCGATAGATTAAACACACCCACTCTCTGCAGAGGTAGCGCACTTTACCCACACCACGAACCCATGGCCTCGCACTCCCATTCGGGTGGACCAACGGCGTTCCGACAAAACCGACCTACTGCCATGACATCTCCCGGCCACTCCGACCAACACCCCCTTTGGGTTCACTCCTGGGTGGCCCCGTGCCCACCAAAGGCATCAACGGCCACCGTCATGGCAAAACACACACGGTCCAAACGGGGACAAGAGATCTCAATACCAATCATGGGAACACAAGGTTTATGTCCGCCTACCTAATCAGGGTAGCGCGAGCCCATAACCTTCCCTCGTGGGAGGCACCGGCGAGAGACATGACAATAGATCGCATTAGGGCCTCCCCATAAAAGGCAAATGTGGTTGCACTGGAGAAAGCCCGGTTCGGTGGCACCTGACCAACTTAATGACATAATTTATCCCCAAAAATAGACCTAAGGAACCTAATACTTCGATATCATCTATCAACCTGTAATCCAAGTCACAGCAATATCCAACACATAGTCTAAAGCATAATATCATCATATCAAACTACTCCGAGGATAGCATAATCCTATAATCATGAATCCAAGAACGATACTGCTACTACTCAAATATCAAGAACAAGCTATCCAACTAGGATCCACATGCTAGCATCATCTCCGAAATCATACTCCAAAACATAATATCAACTAGCATCATGATGGAAATAAAACTAGCCACTAATAATCCAAAGGCAGCATGGCATCCAAACTAATACTCCAAAATAATATCAGATATCAACGTGAAAATGATCATGATATGGGCCACTAATAATCCAATGGCAACATGTCATACTCTTGAGCTTCAAAATATTAGTACTATAACTCCAAACAGCAGCGCAATAGCAAGATCAAAAACAACTCTGAGAAATGCCATGCACAAATTCATGTAGCTAAAGCAATATTTTAAATAAGTTCAAGTAAATAAAACCACGATATTGCATTGCAATCATGCAAATGGAGGGTGTGGCTTGTCTGGGGTAGATGGATGCACCGGGAGGAAGTGCGAGAAACTCGCGGAAAGAATCACCGGAAAACATTCTCTCTTGGAGGGGGCTGATTGAGGGCAAGGGCATAATGGTCATTTTAAGAATATTAAAACATGGTGAAAATTATACCAACAGAGCGGGCTCGACAAGACGAAGAAGTGGGATTTGGAATCACCTCATTTGGAGTTATGGGTAAAAAGATACGACCGTTTAAAGCCCAGGGACTAATCTGCAAAAATAACTTATACAAACAGGTCCCTGGCATTTTAAACAGAACGCGCCTTTCTCAGAAATACGCTTTCCAGAGAGGAAAGCGCATGGCCCAAAGAAGAAGCGAAATACACTTTCGATAAGGGAAAACGTACTCACCAGGAGTACGTCTCCACTTATCCACGTCAGCGAGGGGGCGGGGTCGGGCCTGTTGGGGAACGTAGTATTACAAAATTTTCCTATGATCACGCAAGATTTATCTAGGAGAAGCATAGCAACGAGTGGGGAGAGTGTTTCCACGTACCCTCATAGACCAAAAGCGGAAGCGTTTAATAACGCGGTTGATGTAGTCGAACGTCTTCGCGATCCAACCGATCCAAGCACCGAACGTACGACACCTCCGCGTTCAGCACACGTTCAGCTCGATGACGTCCCTTGAGCTCTTGATCTAGTTCAGGCCGAGGGAGAGTTCCGTCAGCACGACAGCGTGGCGCGGTGATGATGAAGTTACCGGCGCAGGGCTTCGCCTAAGCACTACGACGATATAACCGAGATGTGTAACTGTGGAGGGGGGCACCACACACGGCTAAGACAAATCTTTGGTGTGTCTTTGGGGTGCCCCCTGCCCATGTATATAAAGGAGGGAGGGGGAGAGGCCGACCCCCTAGGGGCGCGCCAATAGTATGGAGTCCTACTAGGACTTCCAAGTCCTAGTAGGAATCCCTTTCCTTTTCGGAGTAGGAGAGAAGGAAAGAGGGAAAGAGAGATGGCGTAGGAAAGGGCAATGGGGCGCCTTCCCCTAGTCCAATTCGGACCCATGGGGGCGGGGCGCTCCACCTCCCCTTTGGCCCGCCTCCTCTTTTCCCGTATGGCCCAATAAGGCCCATTACTTCTCCCAGCGAATTCCCGTAACTCTCCGGTACTCCGAAAAATACCCGAATCACTCGGAACCATTCTGATGTCCGAATATAGCCTTCCAATATACGAATCTTTACCTCTTGACCATTTCGAGACTCCTCATCATGTCCGTGATCTCATCTGGGACTCCGAACAAACTTCGGTCATCAAATCACATAACTTATAATACAAATCGTCATCGAATGTTAAGCGTCACGGACTCTCTGAGTTCGAGAACTATGTAGACATGACCGAGACACATCTCCGGTCAATAACCAATAGCGGAACCTGGATGCTCATATTGGCTCCTACATATTCTACGAAGATCTTTATCGGTCAAACCGCATAACAACATACGTCATTCCCTTTGTCATCGGTATCATCATACCTAGTTCAATCTCGTTACCGGCAAGTCTCTTTACTCGTTCCGTAATGCATCATCCCACAACTAACTCATTAGTCACATTGCTTTCAAGGCTTATAGTGATGTGCATTGCCGAGAGGGCCCAGAGATACCTCTCCGATACACGGAGTGACAAATCCTAATCTTGCTTTATGCCAACCCAACAAACACCTTCGGAGACACACAGAGAGCATCTTTATAATCACCCAGTTACGTTGTGACGTTTGATAGCACACAAGGTGTTCCTCCGGTATTCGGGAGTTGCATAATCTCATAGTTAGAGGAACATGTATAAGTCATGAAGAAAGCAATAGCAATAAAACTTAACGATAATTATGCTAAGCTAACGGATGGGTCTTGTCCATCACATCATTATCTAATGATGTGATCCCGTTCATCAAATGACAACACATGTCTATGGCTAGGAAACTTCAACCATCTTTGATTAACGAGCTAGTCAAGTAGAGGCATACTAGGGACACTCTGTTTGTCTATGTATTCACACATGTACTAAGTTTCCGGTTAATACAATTCTAGCATGAATAATAAACATTCATCATGATATAAGGAAATAAAATAATAACTTTATTATTGCCTCTAGGGCATATTTCCTTCAGTCTCCCACTTGCGCTAGAGTCAATAATCTAGTTCACATAGCCATGTGATTTAACACCAATAGTTCACATCGCCATGCGACCAACACTCAAAGGGTTTACTAGAGTCAATAATCTAGTTCACATGGCAATGTGATTAGCACCCAAGAGTGATCATGTTTTGCTTGTGAGAGAAGGTTTTTAGTCTATGGATCTGCCACATTCAAATCCATATGTATTTTGCAAATTTCTATGTCTACAATGCTCTGCACGGAGCTACTTTAGCTAATTGCTCCCACTTCCAATATGCATCTAGATCGAGCCTCAGAGTCATCCAGATCGGTGTCAAAGCTTGCATCGACATAACTCTTTATGACAAACTCTTTATCACCTCCATAACCGAGAATATTTCCTTAGACCTTTAAGGATAATTTTGATGCTATCCAGTGATCCACTCCTGGATCACTATCGTACCCCCTTGCCAAACTCATGGCAAGGTACACAATAGGTCTGGTACACAGCATAGCATACTTTATAGAACCTATGGCTGAGGCATAGGGAATGACTTTCATTCTCTTTTTCTATTTTCTGCCGTGGTCGGGTTTTGAGTCTTACTCAACTTTACACCTTGCAATACAGGCAAGAACGCCTTCTTTGACTGTTCCATTTTTGAACTACTTCAAAATCTTGTCAAGGTATGTACTCATTGAAAAATCTTATCAAGCGTCTTGATCTATCTCTATAGATCTTGATGCCCAATATGTAAGCAGCTTTACTGAGGTCTTTCTTTGAAAAAACTCCTTTCAAATACTCTTTTATGCATTCCAGAAAATTCTACATCATTTCTGATCAACAATATGTCATTCACATATACTTATCAGAAAGGCTGTAGTGCTCCCACTCACTTTCTTGTAAATACAGGCTTCACTGCAAGTCTGTATAAAACTATATGTTTTGATCAACTCATCAAGCGTATATTCCATCTCGGAGATGCTTGCACCAGTCCATAGATGGACCGCCGGAGCTTGCACATTTTGTTAGCAACTTTAGGATTGAAAAAACCTTCTGGTTACATCATATACAACTCTTCTTTAATAAATCCATTAAGGAATGTAGTTTTGTTATCCATTTGCCAGATTTCATAAAATGCGGCAATTGCTAACATGAAATGAACAGACATAAGCATCGTCACGAGTGAGAAAATCTCATCGTAGTCAACACCCAATTTGTCGAAAACCTTTCGCGAAAATTCGAGCTTTGTAGATAGTAAGACTACTATCAGCGTCCGTATTCCTCTTGAAGATCCATTTATTCTCAAATGGCTTGCTGATTATCGAGCAAGTCAACCAAAGTCCATACTTTGTTCTCATACATGGATCCCATCTCAGATTTCATGGCCTCAAGCCATTTTGCGGAATCTGGGCTCATCATCGCTTCCTCATAGTTCGTAGGTTCGTCATGGTCTAGTAACATGTCTTCCAGAATAGGATTACCGTACCACACTGGTGCGGACCGTACTCTGGTTGACCTACGAGGTTAAGTAGTAACTTGATCTAAAGTTTCATGATCATTAATTATCATTAGCTTCCTCACTAATTGGTGTAGGAATCACTGGAACTGATTTCTGTGATGTACAACTTTCCAATTTGGGAGAAGGTACAATTACCTCATCAAGTTCTACTTTCCTCCCACTCACTTCTTTCGAGAGAAACTCCTTCTCTAGAAAGGATCTATTCTAAGCAACGAATATCTTGCCTTCGGATCTGTGATAGAAGGTGTACCCAACAGTTTCCTTTGGGTATCCTATGAAGACGCACTTCTCCGATTTGGGTTCGAGCTTATCAGGTTGAAGCTTTTTCACATAAGCATCGCAACCCCAAACTTTAAGAAACGACAGCTTAGGTTTCTTGCCAAACAAAAGTTCATACGGTGTCGTCTCAACGGATTTAGATGGTGCCCTTTTAACGTGAATGTAGTTGTCTCTAATGCATAACCCCAAAACGATAGTGGTAAACCGGTAAGAGACATCATAGATCGCACCATATCTAATAAAGCATGGTTACGATGTTCGGACACACCATTCTGTTGTGGTGTTCGGTGGCGTCGATTCTTGAAAGCGATTCCACGTTGCTTCAAATGAAGACCAAACTCGTAACTCAAATATTCGCCTCCACGATCAGATCGTAGAAACTTTATTTTCTTGTCACGATGATTTTCCACTTCACTCTGAAATTCTTTGAACTTTTCAAACGTTTCAGACTTATGTTTCATCAAGTAGATATACCCATATCTGCTCAAATCATCTGTGAAGGTTAGAAAATAATGATACCCGCCGCGAGCCTCTACACTCATCGGACCGCATACATCGGTATGTATTATTTCCAATAAGTCAGTGGTTCGCTCCAGTGTTCCGGAGAACGGAGTCTTAGTCATCTTGCCCATGAGGCATGGTTCGCAAGCATCAAATGATTCATAATCAAGTGATTCCAAAAATCCATCCGCATGGAGTTTCTTCATGCACTTTACACCAATATGACCTAAACGACAATGCCACAAATATGTTGCACTATCATTATCAACTTTGCATCTTTTGGCATCAATATTATGAATAGGTGTATCTTTACGATCAAGATTCAATAACCCATTTATATTAAGTGTATGACCGTAGAAGGTTTTATTTATGTAAACAGAACAACAATTATTCTTTGACTTAATGAATAACCGTATTGCAATAAACAAGATCCAATCATATTCATGCTCAATGCAAACACCAAATAACATTTATTTTGGTCCAACACTAATCTCAAAGTTAGAGGGAGTGCGCGATGGTGATCTTATCAACCTTGGAATCACTTCCAACACACATCGTCACTCCGCCCATAACTAGTCTCTGTTCATTCCGCAACTCCTGTTTTAGTTACTAATCTTAGCAACTGAACCAGTATAAAATACCCTGGGGTTACTATGAACACTAGTAAAGTACACATCAATAACATATATATCAAATATACCTTTGTTCACTTAGCCATCCTTCTTATCCACCAATCATTTAGGGTAGTTCCGCTTCCAGTGACCAGTCCCTTTGTAGTAGAAGCACTCAGTTTCAGGCTTAGGTCCAGACTTGGGCTTCTTCACGGGAGTGGCAACTTGCTTGTCATTCTACTTGAAGTTCCCTTTATTTCCCTTTGCCCTTTTCTTGAAACTAGTGGTCTTGTTAACCATCAACAATTGATGCTCTTTCTTGATTTCTACCTTCATCGATTTTAGCATCACGAAGAGCTCAGGAATCGTTTTCGTCTTCCCTTGCATATTATAGTTCATCATGAAGTTCCAGTAACTTAGTGATAGTGACTAGAGAACTCTGTCAATCACTATCTTATCTGGAAGATTAACTCCCACTTGATTCAAGCGATTATAGTATCCAGACATTCTGAGCACGTCCTCACTAGTTGAGATATTCTCCTCCATCTGGTAGGCTAAGTACTTTGTCCGAGGTCTTATACCTCTCGACTCAGGCATGAGTCTGAAATACCAATTCCAGCTCTTGGAACATCTCATATGCTCCGTGGTGTTCAAAACGTTTTTGAAGTCCCGTTTCTAAGCCGTAAAGCATAGCGCACTAAACTATCAAGTAGTCATCATACCAAGCTTTGTCAAACGTTCATAACGTCTGCATCTGCTCCTGCAATAGGTCTGTCACCTAGTCGGTGCATCAAGGACATAATTCTTCTGTGCAACAATGAGGATAATCCTCAGATCACGGACCAAGTCCGCATCATTGCTACTATCATCTTTAAACTTATTTTCTCTAGGAACATATCAAAAATAAACGGGGAGCTATATCGCGAGCTATTGATCTACAACATAATTTGCAAATACTATCAGGACTAAGTTCATGATAAATTAAAGTTCAATTAATCATATTAATTAAGAACTCCCACTTAGATAGACATCCCTCTAGTCATCTAAATGATCAGGTGATCCATATCAACTAAACCATGTCCGATCATCACGTGAGATGGAGTAGTTTTGAATGGTGAACATCACTATGTTGATCATATCTACTATATGTTTCACGTTCGACCTTTCGGCCTCAGTGTTCCGAGGCCATATCTGCATATGCTAAGATCGTCATGTTTAACCTGAGTATTCTGCGCGTGCAAAACTGGCTTACACCCGTTGTATGTGAACGTAGAGCTTATCACACCCGACCATCATGTGGTGTCTCAGCACGACGAACTGTAGCAATGGTGCATAATCAGGGAGAACACTTATACCTTGAAATTTAGTGAGGGGTCATCTTATAATGCTACTGCCATACTAAGCAAAATAAGATGCATAAAAGATAAACATCACACGCAATCAAAATAAGTGACATGATATGGCCATCATCATCTTGTGCCTTTGATCTCCATCTCCAAAGCACCGTCATGATCTCCATCATCACCGGCTTGACACCTTGATCTCCATCATAGCATCGTTGTCGTCTCGCCAATTATTGCTTCTACGACTATCGCTACCGCATAGTGATAAATTAAAGCAATTACATGGCGAGTGCATTTCATACAATAAAGCGATAACCATAAGGCTCCTGCCAGTTGCCGATAACGGTTACAAAACATGATCATCTCATACAACAATTTATATCTCATCACGTCTTGACCATATCACATCACAACATGCCCTGCAAAAACAAGTTACTTCCTCTACTTTGTTGTTGCAAGTTTTACGTGGCTGCTATGGGCTTCTAGGAAGAACCGTTCTTACCTATGCATCAAAACCACAACGATTTTTCATCAAGTGTGTTGTTTTAACCTTCAACAAGGACCGGGCGTAGTCAAACTCGACTCAACTAAAGTTGGAGAAACAGACACCCGCTAGCCACCTGTGTGCGAAGCACGTCGGTAGAACAAGTCTCATGAACACGGTCATGTAATGTCGGTCCGGGCCGCTTCATCCAACAATGCCGCCGAATCAAAGTAAGACGTTGCTGGTAAGCAGTATGACTATTATCGCCCACAACTCTTTGTGTTCTACTCGTGCATATAACATCTACGCATAGACCTGGCTCGGATGCCACTTTTGGGGAACGTAGTATTTCAAAATTTTCCTACGATCACGCAAGATCTATCTAGGAGAAGCATAGCAACGAGTGAGGAGAGTGTGTCCACGTACCCTCGTAGACCGAAAGTGGAAGCGTATAATAACGCGGTTGATGTAGTCGAAAGTCTTCGCGATCCAAGCACCGAACGTACGGCACCTCCGCGTTCAGCACACGTTCAGCACGATGACGTACCTCGAGCTCTTGATCCAGTTGATGCTGAAGGAGAGTTCCGTCAGCACGACGGCGTGGCGACGGTGATGATGAAGTTACCGGCGCAGGGCTTCGCTTAAGCACTACGACGATATGACCGATGTGTGTAACTGTGGAGGGGGGCACCGCACACGGCTAAGACAAATCTTTGGTGTGTCTTTGGGATGCCCCCTGCCCACGTATATAAAGGAGGGAGGGAGAGAGGCTGGCCCCCTAGGGGCGCGCCAATAGTATGGAGTCCTATTAGGACTTCCAAGTCCTAGTAGGAATCCCTTTCCTTTTCGGAGTAGGAGAGAAGGAAAGAGGGAAAGAGAGAGGGCGTAGGAAAGGGCAAGGAGGGCGCCGCCCCCTTCCCCTAGTCCAATTCGGACCCATCGGGGGTCGTGCCACCTCTCCTTTGGCCTTCCTCCTCTTTTCCCGTATGGCCCAATAAGGCCCATTACTTCTCCCGGCGAATTCCCGTAACTCTCCCGTACTCCAAAAAATACCCGAATTACTCGGAACCATTCTGATGTCCAAATATAGCCTTCCAATATATGAATCTTTACCTCTCGACCATTTCGAGACTCCTCGTCATATCTGTGATCTCATCTGGGACTCTGAACAAACTTCGGTCATCAAATCACATAACTCATAATACAAATCGTCATCGAACGTTAAGCATGCGGACCCTACGGGTTCGAGAACTATGAAGACATGACCGAGACACATCTTCGGTCAATAACTAATAGCGGAACCTGGATGCTCATATTGGCTCCTACATATTCTACGACGATCTTTATTGGTCAAACCACATAACAACATACGTCATTTCCTTTGTCATCGGTATGTTACTTGCCCGAGATTCGATTTTCGGTATCATCATACCTAGTTCAATCTCGTTACCGGCAAGTCTCTTTACTCGTTCCATAATGCATCATCCCGCAACTAACTCATTAGTCACATTTCTTGCAAGGCTTATAGTGATGTGCATTACCGAGAGGGCCTAGAGATACCTCTCCGATACACGGAGTGACAAATCCTAATCTTGATTTATGCCAACCCAACAAACACCTTCGGTGACACCTATAGAGAATCTTTATAATCACCCAGTTACGTTGTGACGTTTGATAGCACACTAGGTGTTCCTCCGGTATTCGGAGTTGCATAATCTCATAGTCAGAGGAACATGTATAAGTCATGAAGAAAGCAATAGCAATAAAACTTAACGATCATTATGCTAAGCTAACGGATGGGTCTTATCCATCACATCATTCTCTAATGATGTGATCCCATTCATCAAATGACAACACATGTCTATGGCTAGGAAACTTTAACCATCTTTGATTAACGAGCTAGTCAAGTAGAGGCATACTAGGGACACTCTGTTTGTCTATGTATTCACACATGCACTAAGTTTCTGGTTAATACAATTCTAGCATGAATAATAAACCTTCATCGTGATATAAGGAAATAAAATAATAACTTTATTATTGCCTCTAGGGCATATTTCCTTCAGGGCCTTGTGTCGCTTACAGGTGGAACCGCGCTGCTTGTCTCTCCTCCCATCTCCTTCTTCCTCCCCCCCCCCCGACGCCACACGTAGAGCAGAGGCGGGCCGCCGGCACCGGCGCTCGCCTAGCCATCTCTGGCCGTCTCCGGAGGAGAGAAGAGGGTCGCGCCCGTCCTGGCTGGTCGCGGACGCCGAGGAGCTCGAGGTTGGGCGGGGCATCGGCCGGGGCGGGCGGAGGGCTCGGGCAACTCCGGGCACGGCCCACGGCCATGGAGAGATGGCGGAGAGCTACAGGAAAGGGACTAGGGTGGTGGAAAGAAGAGGAGAGGGACTCGACATTGTTGCAATTTAGGCGGATGGGACCGGTGGCTATGGCGGCCATGGAGGTCGAGAAGGGGCTCTAGTGCTCGGGGAAGAGGCTCGGGAGGTCTGCGGGAGTGAGATGAGGAGGCTGGTGAGCTCGGAAGGGGCTCAGAGTGGCTATTTATAGCCGAGGAGAGGTGGTTGGGCGAGGGCCGAGGTCATGTGTCGTCGCTCGAGCTCGGCCAACACTCTGGTGCGCTCAGCGAGCATGGGCAGGCACAGACAACACGACGAGGGATCGATGCAGGGGGACACGGAGAAGAAAGTAACGCTGGGGAGTGATACGTCTCCAACGTATCTATAATTTTTGATTGTTCCATGCTATTATATTATCTGTTTTGGATGTTTAATGGGCTTTATTATGCACTTTATATTATTTTTGGGACTAACCTACTAACTGGAGGCCCAGTGCAAATTGCTGTTTTTTTTGCCTATTTCAGTGTTTCGTAGAAAAAGAATATCAAACGGAACCCAAACGGAATGAAACCTTCGCGATGATCGTTTTTGGAACAAACGCAATCCAGGAGACTTGGAGTGGACGTCAAGGAAGCAACGAGGCGGCCACGAGGCAGGAGGGCGCGCCCCCCACCCTCGTGGGCTCCTCGCAGCTCCACCGACCTACTTCTTTCGCCTATATATACTCATATACCCTGAAAGCATCCAGGAGCACCACAAAACCCTATTTCCACCGCTGCAACCTTCTGTACCCGTGAGATCCCATCGTGGGGCCTTTTAGGCGCTCCCGGAGGGGAATCGATCATGGA
This sequence comes from Aegilops bicornis, assembly GCA_021605145.1. Classification (NCBI taxonomy): domain Eukaryota; kingdom Viridiplantae; phylum Streptophyta; class Magnoliopsida; order Poales; family Poaceae; genus Aegilops; species Aegilops bicornis. The sequence continues at coordinate 637,462,905 of CM038674.1, forward strand.
GGGCTTCTACATCAACACCATAGCCTCTCCGATGATGTGTGAGTAGTTTACCACAGACCTTCGGGTCCATAGATATTAGCTAGATGGCTTCTTCTCTCTCTTTGGATCTCAATACAAAGTTCTCCTCGATTTTCTTGGAGATCTATTCGATGTAATACTTTTTGCGGTGTGTTTGTCGAGATCCGATGAATTGTGGGTTTATGATCAATATTATCTATGAACAATATTTGGTTCTTCTCTGAATTCTTATATGCATGATTTGATATCTTTGCAAGTCTCTTGAATTATCAGTTTGGTTTGGCCTACTAGATTGATCTTTCTTGCAATGGGAGAAGTGCTTAGCTTTGGGTTCAATCTTGCGGTGTCCTTTCCCGATGTGACGAGGGCAGCAAGGCACGTATTGTATTGTTGCCATCGAGGATAAAAATGATGGGGTTTATATCATATTGCTTGAGTTTATCCGTCTACATCATGTCATCTTGCTTAATGCGTTACTCTGTTTTTATGAACTTAATACTCTAGATGGATGCTGGATAGCGGTCGATGTGTGGAGTAATAGTAGTAGATGCAGAATCGTTTCAGTCTACTTGTCGCGGGCGTGATGCCTATATCATGATTATGCCTAGATATTCTCATAACTATGCGCTTTTCTATCAATTGCTCGACAGTAATTTGTTCACCCACCATAAAATATGCTATCTTGAGAGAAGCCACTAGTGAAACCTATGGCCCCCGGGTCTACTTTCCATCATATTAATCTCCCGCCAACGTGCGATTTCTGGCGCCGTTCTTTTATTTTGCAATTTTTACTTTCTAATCTATACAACAAAAATACCAAAAATATTTATCTTATTATCTATCAGATCTCACTTTTGCAAGTGGCCGTGAAGGGATTGACAACCTCTTTATCTCGTTGGTTGCAAGGTTCTTATTTGTTTGTGCAGGTACTAGGGGTTTGCGTGTAGTCTCCTACACTATTGATACCTTGGTTCTCAAAAACTGAGGGAAATACTTATGTTACTTTGTTGCATCACCCTTTCTTCTTCAAGGGAAAACCAACGCATGCTCAAGAGGTAGCAAGAAGGATTTCTGGCGCCGTTGCCGGGGAGATCTACGCACAAGTCAAGACATACCAAGTACCCATCACAAACTCTTATCCCTCGCATTACATTATTTGCCATTTGCCTCTCGTTTTCCTCTCCCCCACTTCACCTTTTCCTTTTCTTCGCCTCTATCCAATTTGTTTTTCTTTCGCCATGGCCGAATCAAAAAGGGTTAAGGGTTCTCTCCTGGGTTTTAATACATTGGATAGTCCCTCTGTCCTCTCTAAACTCATAAATAACGATGCTATGGAAAGACCTACCGGGGTTATCAATGAGGGTTTGAATAATTTCGATGAACATAATCCTAGAATTTTTTTATTTACTTGATGAGACTTTGAAAGGTGCTTGGGATAGGCTATTAGGGATCCGAGCTAGCTATGTGCCATAATATCAAATTGAGATATACTTAAAAAGCTTTTATGCGGGCTTACCCTCTTCGTTCAAGCAAGTTTTAGATTCTATTTTTGAAGAAGGTTTTCTTGAGGGGGATCCCATAGATACCTATGAAAAGATGAAAACTATATTTGGGCACCCCATGAGTGAGAAGGTTGAATCCACCTCTCTTTTGTGCTTTTATCAAAACGAAATCATCAAAGAGATGAAGGCTAGCTTAGATGCAAATTTCCGTAGCGTGCTTAATCTTTCTTCCACCATTAATGGCCATGTGCTTTCTCAAAATAGAAGGATAAATGCTATAGATAAGAATTTTTCTCTTTTCTTTCCCAACACCAAAGATGGCAATACCTAGATCTATTCTTGTTTTTATGCCTAGCTAGGGGCGTTAAACGATAGCGCTTGTTGGGAGACAACCCAATTTTATTTTTGTTCCTTACTTTTTGTTCCTGTTTAGTAATAAATAATTCATCTAGCCTCTGGTTAGATGTGGTTTTGTGTTTTAATTAGTGATTGTGCCAAGTAGAACCTTTAGGATAACCTATGGTGATAGTTAATTTGATCTTGCTGAAAAACAGAAACTTTTGCACGCACGAGATTAGTTTTCATAAATCATAGAAACATGATTTTCAGTTGATTCTTTTTGCAGAAGATTAATACACAAATTTCTTAGGACTTCCTAATTTGGTAGAATTTTTGGAGTTCTAGAAGTATTCGAAAGTTACAGATTGCTACAGACTGTTCTGTTTTTGACAGATTCTGTTTTTCGTGTGTTGTTTGCTTATTTTGCTGAATCTATGGTTAGTATCGGGGGGTATGAACCATAAATAAGTTGGAATACAGTAATTTTAACACCAATATAAATAAAGAATGAGTTCATTACAGTACCTTAAAGTGGTGGTGTTGACACCAAATTTTGGCACAGTCAAGAACTTAATTAATATGGTCTCAAATGGAGAAGTGATCTACATAAGAAAGGTTCGTATTGTCGATATGAACATCTTTGAAGTTTGGGCCATCGCCATATGATATCATCTCGAAGGCCGAAGTTGTGTTCGAAATAATGAGATTTTGTATTCAGAACACTATTAGGCTCATTACGCCCCCAAGACTGCCTCATATGGAAAAATGGTCTACACGGGTTGTCTTCGTCTCGTCGAAACGATTGATTTTGATATAAAAATTGTTCCAAGCCAAGTTCCTGTGCAAAAGTTAGAGCCGTCGAAATGCAGCTATGTCAGGAGGCAGAAAGTGGTGCGTCCCACAAAACACCATGTCTGATGGGTAGCGCGAATAATAGCTTGTTTTGCGCGAGGTAGCGTGAATAATAGTCTATTTTACACGAGCAATTTGAACCTCGAGATGACCTCTGATCAAAAAACGTTCAACATGAAAGTTGTTCACCTCGCCGAAACGGTCAAGATTGCTTTTGGGCTCGTTTTCATCCGAGGTTGTTTACCACCACAAAAAAGACCCGCAAGGTGCAGCCAGTTTAAACCGAACAGTTTTGGAAAGTTCGGAAAAAACCAATCCGAATTTGACTAGGGTTTTGGACATGAATCCAAGCCTTTTCCTTGCACGGGAAGTCCATCCGCCTCTTATATACCTAAGGGGTGACAGCCGATTGAACAACAACACACAATCGCAAAACCCATCTACAAACTTTCATCTCCTACCCTAGTTTTCTGCTTCTCGTTCATCGGTGTTCTTCGCTCCGGAGAGCTTCGATCTACGAAGCCCTAGGGCAGGCGAACCGACCTAGGGCAGCCCATCACCGCCGTGCGTCTAGACGGGGTCTCTCCCGGTCGCGTGGGGTTTCGGGTCTTCAAAAGAGCTCACCGGATTGTCTTGCGTATCGCGCTTCCGGTGAGCCTCCTTCGGCGACGTGTCCTGCGTATCGCGCTCGGCTCCGAGGGTACACGGTGGCGTGTTCGTGTGTGAACACACTTTTGGCGAATCCACTAGGGACTAAATAGCAATCTTCATCATCATCCATCATGGTCGATCTTCCCAAGCCATCTGAAGTGGATGCCGATAACATCATCAAGCCCAATTTTGAGGAATTATCGGCAGAGCATCGCCAAGCTTTTGAGGAGTACAAGAAGGCGCGTGAAGAGAAGGAGATGCAGGAGTTCCTTGCTAAGTTCAAAAAGGATCGCCAAGGCAACATCACTTCAATTGAAGAAATCAAGTTTCCTCCTCTTCACAATGAGCGGGTAGAACCATTTGTAAGCAAAATCTCCTCTCACATGACAAATCGGCTGAAATTACTACTCTTATTGCTCAGAATAATGATCTTATTTACCAAGCTATCATAGACAATAATACTGCTCGAAATAATACTCCTCAATCACATAATGGTAGTGGTAGTATGTCTGCTGGTGTGGAAAACTTTAGTCCAACTTTACCTATTTCATCGGCGCCGCCCGTGCCGTTGAATTCTTATCCCAGTCAGACAAACCAACTTGTTTCTCCACCCTTTAATCCTGCCATGAACGTATCAGGTTCAGTGAATCCAACTGCATTGCTAGGTTATGGTTCGGCAAGTCCAAGTGGATTGCTGCCGAACTATGGTACAACATACACACCACCATCTCTTTCGACTAGCATTGTACCAACTATTAGAAATCATATCCACCATGCGCCACAACCACAAGCAACGTCACTCAATACGAGTGATATTTTGGCTCATGTCAGAGAGGAAATGTCTAGGGTGTTCCGAGTGCATTGTGAGATTGAACTACCTAAACCACGAATTTCCAGGAAACCATATCTAGAAATTTTTGATGCCGTGCCAGTCCTCCCGGATATAAAGTTCCAGATTTTGTTAAATTTAGCGAAGAGGGAACAAAGACTACATGGGAGCATGTTAGTCAATACTTGGCACAATTAGGTGAGGCAAAGTTCACGAGACGAGTGGAAAGTACGTTATTTTCCTTTATCTTTAACCGGTACTGCTTTCTCGTGGTTTTCTGCATTACCACCCGGTTCTATTACTACATGGTTTCAATTGGTGCAAAAGTTTCATGATCACTTCTACAGTGGTGACAATGAGCTTAAACTATCCCATCTTACATCGGTTCAGCAAAAGCATGATGATTCGGTCTCCGATTATGTCAAAAGATTTAGGGATACAAAAAACCGGTGCTATAGTTTGGTGATAACCGAGAGAGATTTGGCTGATCTTGTGCTTAGTGGTTTGAGAACTCACATTCGAGAAAGGCTAGAAGGATACGTGTTTTTAAATATCAACCAAGTCTTGCAAAGGGCTTTGGCTCAAGAAAGCCGAAGCAAAGATCTTAAAGAGGTGCATAGATATAAAACTGATCGTCCCAAGGTGAATATGGTTGAGTATGATAGTGACCACTCGGACGATGAGGGTGATATTTATGCTCCTGAATTTGTTTGGCCATCTAAGGCCAAACCATTTACTTGCAATGATTTAAAGCTGATTCATAAGAATCATGATGAAGAGATGGAATTTACTTTCAACATTGCTAAGTGTGATAAAATATTTGATGCTTTGTTGCAAGCCAAGATTATTAGAATATCTCATACTTTACCGCCATTCGAAGAGCTGAAATGGCGTGCTTATTGCAAGTATCATAATTCTTTTTCTCGTGCTACTAATGATTGTAATGTTTTTCAACGACAGATACAATCCGCCATTAATGACGGACGATTGAATTTTTCTGAGATGCAAGTTGATAAGCAGCCTTTCCGAATGAACACCATGGATTTGGAGGGGAAGAACATGTTAATTCGGCCGAACATAGCCGAATCAGCTAATAAAAATAATATTGTCATTGGTGAGCCCAGGAAACATAAGGAGAGCGACAAGGTCTTGGGGAGACAAGTTGTGCTTGACAAGCAACCCGGTGGCAAGGAGGTAATCAAGATCACCATCAAGAATCCTACACTCGGGGGGCAACCACAAGTGCAAGAGAACACTCATGTCAAATTTGTTAAGCCCAAGAGTCCAGAGGTTGGCAAGTGGAAGACGAATGAAGCTAAAGTGCAGCGCAAGAGAATCAAGCCAACTTTTGATATGCTGTTGTCCAAGTATGCCAATCAACGGCCGGTTCTAGCTTTGACCGGGCATCAATTTTGAAGCGTTCAAGGTCACCTCCCCGGGAAGAATTTCAGCATCATGCAAGGCCATATGGGTCATGGGCACCGGGACCATCGATGGCGCCACCCCCCCTATGCGCCATACTACATGGGAGGCTACAATGGAGGATGGGGGCAGACCCCAATGGCCCCTTATGCTTTTCATCCGGGTTGGGCTGAACCAAGGAGGCCCGTTCATGAGAGGCTTTCTTATCCCACACGAGGCCATTGAACAATGGTGTCAATCGGCAAATGCAAGATAATCATGGAAGGGTTGGCAAGCAAGTGTGGCGTGCTAAATCACCAAGTGCTAAAATTTCAGAGCCTGGCAAGCAAAAGGAGAAGAATACTAGTGCTGAAACTATTATGATAGGCACTAAAGAATTAACAATCAAAGAGCCGATTATTGGTGATAATCCGGCTGATTCTAATAAAGATGTGGCTGCTGTCCAGTAGGGTCCCATGGCTAATGATCATGAAGCTAGCACAAGCAAGACCAAGTCGAGGGATCCAAAATATACTCAGCCTAAGTGGTGTCCTTCCGGTCTGACCAAGGCGCAAAAAAGGAGATTGCAGCGCATGAGGAGTCATGAGAAGGAGGAACAAGAAGCAGAAAAGCTAAGGGATAAATTTTTCAAGGAAAGCCAGGGATGGTACCCCCAAAACAAGTGTGGAGGCCAAAGCAAAAGGAAAACATAACAGCTTCTGCATTGATCATAGCAACACCTACACCACCAACGGAAGACGATGCGGCTACTATTACATCTTCCACTTTGCCTACTACTTCCTCTTCCCTTGAAGATATTTCGGATTCAGTGGACATGCTTGCGGAAGAAGATGAAATGCTTGATTACGAGTCTACACCGGTTCATGAAGGTATGATATTAATATGGTGTATTACTTACCCGCTGAATTTCATGCTATAGATGAAGAAGGGGAAGTAGCTCAACTAGATTTTGGTCCTAAAAATGCTATATTCGAGAAGCCAAAAGAACCGGTGACGCACTTGAAGCCATTGTTCCTTAAAGGTCATATTGATGGATCATCGGTTGCTAGAATGCTTGTCGATGGTGGTGCTGTGGTGAATCTTATGCCATATTCGATCTTCAAAAAATTGGGGCTGCGTGATGAAGAGTTAATAAAGACCAACATGGTGCTTAATGGATTTGAAGGCAAAGAGAAAACTGAAGCCAAAGGTGTAATGTATGTGGAGCTTACGGTGGGAAGCAAAACTTTGGCTACCACATTCTTTGTCGCCGAGGTGCAAGATAACTACAATGTGATATTAGGCCGCGATTGGGTTCATGCAAACCAATGCGTGCCATGTACTATGCACCAGTTTTTAATTCAATGGGTTGATGATGAAGTAGAAGACATTCATGCAGATAATTTGGCTTGTGTTGCTTTGGCCGATGCATCGGTGGATTGGCAACATCCCAATGCTATTTGCTTGACGGGGCGCGACTTATCAGAATATGATTTTCTTAGCGCCACAAAAAGTGGTTTTGTTCCCGTTTCTTTAAAGCCGGTTGGCGATAATCGGCTCAAAGGTACGTTGTATTTAAATGGATCCTAACTCAGAGTGGTTACAAAAGCGTCTTGTAGAATATCGGTCCAATGAGAATGATATGTATGAGTCCATAAAAGAGTTAGATGATATGGATAAATTAGGACAAGGTTTTATATCGGCCAATCATTAGAAGAGATAGATATAGGAGATGGTTCAATTCCTAGGCCGACATTTGTAAACGAAAATTTAAGAGCCGATCATAAGGCTAAGTTGATCGAGCTATTGAAAGAATATGTTTGTTGCTTTGCATGGGAATATCATGAGATGCCAGGTTTAAGCTGAGAGCTAGTGGAGCATCGGTTACCTATAAAGGACGGTTTTAGACCATACAAGCAATCGACCAGAAAGTTTAATCCAAAAACGTATGACCGGATCAAGGAAGAGATCGGTCGTTTGCTTAAAGCTAATTTTATTAGACCTTGCAGGTATGCCGAGTGGATTTCTAACATTGTACCAAGAGAGAAGAAAGGCTCGGCAAGTTGAGGGTGTGCATTGATTTGAGAGATTTGAATAGAGCTACACCTAAAGATGAGTATCCTATGCCAATAGCCGATATGCTTATTAATGATGCTTCTGGACATAAGGTCATTAGCTTTCTTGATGGTAATGCGGGGTATAACCAGATTTTTAAGGCCGAAGAGGACATGTCCAAAACGGCTTTTTGATGTCCCGGTTTCCTTGGCTTATTTGAGTGGACAGTGATGACCTTTGGATTAAAAAATGCCGGTGCCACATATCAAAGGGCTATGAATTTAATTTTTCATGATTTACTTGGTGTTATACTTGAGGTTTATATTGGTGATATTGTTGTCAAATCAGATGCTTTTGAATACCATCTAGCTGATTTGCGCTTAGCTTTTGAGAGAATGAAAAAATATGGATTAAAGATGAATCCTTTGAAGTGTGATTTTGGTGTATCAGGTGGAAAGTTTTTGGGTTTCATTATTCATCCAGATGGCATAGAAATTGATCCCAAAAAGATAGAAGCTATACAAAAGGTAGAGGCCCCAACATGCAAGAGAGATATGCAAAACTTCCTTGGCAAAGTCAATTATTTGAGGAGATTCATAGCCAACTTGTCAGGGAAGGTTGATGCATTCACTCCCATCCTTCAGTTAACGAATGAAACTAATTTTACTTGGGGGGCAAAACAGCAAGAAGCATTTGACATGATCAAAAATTATTTATGCACTCCTCCGGTGTTGAAAGCTCCCAAACATAAAGAGCCCTTTAGGCTTTATATTGCAGCGGAAGAAGGTGTTATTGGTGCTGTCTTAACTCAAGAGACCGAAGGAAAGGAGCATGTTATTACTTATTTGAGCCGACGCTTATTGGACGCCGAGACCAGGTATACATTTATTGAGAAATTATGCTTATGTTATGTTATGCTTGTACAAAATTGAGACATTATCTAGTGCCTAGTACTTGCATTATAGCTTGTCAAACTGATGACATCAAGTACGTGTTGCATAGGCCAATTCTTAGTGGTAGAATTGGCAAGTGGGCTTATGCTTTAATTGAATATGATTTGGCTTATCAATCTCTGAAATCCATGAAAGGCCAAATCGTTGCTAATTTTATTGTTGAGCATCGGATTGATGACAAGCATGATATTGATATAAACCTTGTCTTGTTAGTACCATGGAGATTATATTTTGATGGTTCAGTTTGTAGCAATGGCCAAGGTGTTGGTATTGTTTATATATCTCCTCATGGTGCTGTTTTTGGAGACTCGTGCCGCTTAGAATATTTTTGCACAAATAATCAAGCCGAATATGAAGCATTGTTATTCGTCTTAGAGATGTTGCTTGCCGTAGGTGCTACACATATTGAGGCATTTGGTGATTCGTTATTAGTAGTGCAGCAAATATCCAAAGTTTTTCAATGTTTTGACGAATCACTTAATGTTTATCTTGATAAATGTCTAGATATAATTTCTGTTTTGGATTATTTTAGCATTGCTCATATATCAAGACATGACAATTGGAGAGCAAATGAGTTGGCACAACAAGCATCCGGCTATGATGTTGATCGTGGCATGTTTCATATTTCTGAAAGGCCGATGTCTAGTCTTGCCAACATAGGGGAGGCTGAACCGGAGCCCACCGTTTCGGCCACTAATGAAATATTTAATGCAGGAGAAAATCAAGAATGGAGGAAACCCATTATTGATTATTTGTGTGATCCTAGTAAAAGGGTGGACATGACTGTTCGGCGTATGGCTTTCAAATACACAATGAGAAATGATGATCTCTATCTTCGAATGGTTGATGATGTTCTTTTAAAGTGCTTGGACGAGGACCAAGCAAGAGTTGCTATGGGAGAGGTCCACGAAGGTATTTGTGGCACTCATCAGTCGGCCCCCAAGATGAAATGGTTATTACAACGTGCTGGGTTTTATTGGCCGACGATGGTTAATGATTGCTTCCAGTATTATAAAGGATGTGAAGCTGGTCAAAAGTTTGGTGATATTCAGTTGGCTCCCACTGCTATGCTACATCCTATTATCAAGCTGTGGCCTTTTAGAGGTTGGGGATTAGACTTTATTGGAGAGATTCATCCTTGTTCTTCAAAAGGGCATCGGTTCATGTTGGTGGCAACTGATTATTTCACTAAATGGTCTGAAGCAATACCACTCAAAAATATGACGCATACAAAGGTAATTCAATTCATAACTGAGCACATTATTCATAGATTCGGCATTCCTCAAACGTTAACTACGGACCAAGCTTCATCCTTTATGTCACATCAAGTTAGACAATTTGCCGAATCATATAAGAGTTTCTCAATTCATCCCCATATTATGCCCAAACCAATGGACAAGCTGAGTCTAGCAATAAAATATTAATCAAGCTCATCAAGAAGAAGATTGAGGATAATCCAAGGAGATGGCATGAGCTACTGTCCGAAGCTTTGTGGGCACACAGAATCTCAAGGCATGGTGTTGCAAAGGTAACTCCATATGAGCTCGTATATGATCAAGAGGCCGTTTTACCAGTGGAAGTGAATTTGAATGCTTTGAGAACAGCCAAACAAAATGATTTATCGGTGGTGGACTTTTATAACTTGATGATTGACAATATTGATGAAGTCACCGATAAACGTTTGGCTGCTTTGAAGGCCATATAGAGAGATAAGTTGAGAGTGGCAGGAGCTTACAATAAGAAGGTCAAGTTGAAGAATTTCCAAGTTGGCGATCTCGTGTGGAAGGTGATTCTACCAATTGGTTTAAAAGATAGAAAATTCGGGAAGTGGTCTCATAGTTGGGAAGGTCCTTTTAAGATTACAAGAGTAGTTCCCGGAAACTCATATTTGGTGGAGTCCATACAAGGCACATTGTTACCTCGAGCTCTCAATGGAAAACATTTAAAGAAGTATCACCCAAGTGTGTGGCAAGAAGCCTAGATAGGCAACGGCCGATATATAACTATCGCCCTAAGCAAAGACATGGCCGATATATGACTATCGCCCTTAGCATAAATCATGGCCGATATATAATTATCGCCCTAAGCACATATAAATGGACGATGGAGTGTTGACGTCGTCCTTAGAACAAACTCTGGGCAAATTATTTTTCGGCATCCAAGTTTCGCCGAAAAACAGGGGGGCATGTGTTGACACCAGATTTTGGCACACTCAAGAACTTAATTAATATGGTCTCAAATAGAGAAGTGATCTACATAAGAAAGTTTCGTATTGTCGATATGAACATCTTTGAAGTTTGGGCCATCGCCATCCGATCTCATCTCGAAGGCCGAAGTTGTGTTCGAAATACTAAGATTTTGTATTCAAAACACTATTAGGCTCATGATACGTCTCCAACGTATCTATAATTTTTGATTGCTTCATGCTACTTTATCTACTGTTTTGGACTATATTGGGCTTTATTTTACGCTTTTATATTATTTTTGGGACTAACCTATTAACCGGAGGCCTAGCCCAGAATTCCTGTTTTTTTTGCCTATTTCAGTGTTTCGAAGAAACGGAATATCAAACGGAGTCCAAACGGAATAAAACCTTCGGGAACGTGATTTTCTCACCGAACGTGATCCAGGGGACTTGGACCCTAGTCCAAGGAACAAAAGAGGCGGTCACGAGGGTGGGAAGCGCCCCCCTGGGCGCGCCCCCCTGCCTCGTGGGCCCCCTGTTGCTCCATCGACGTACTCCTTCCTCCTATATATACCTACGTACCCCCAAACGATCAGAACAGGAGCCAAAAACCTAATTCCGTCGCCGCAACTTCCTGTATCCACGAGATTCCATCTTGGGGCCTATTCTGGAGCTCCGCCGGAGGGGCATCCACCACGGAGGGCTTCTACATCATCACCATAGCCCCTCCGAAGAAGTGTGAGTAGTTTACTTCAGACCTTCGGGTCCATGGCTAGTAGCTAGATGGCTTCTTCTCTCTTTTTGGATCTCAATACAATGTTCTCCCCCTCTCTCGTGGAGATCTATTCGATGTAATCTTCTTTTTGCGGTGTGTTTGTTGAGACCGATGAATTGTGGGTTTATGATCTAGATTATCTATGAATAATATTTGAATCTTCTCTGAATTCTTTTATGTATGATTGGTTATCTTTGCAAGTATCTTCGAATTATCCGTTTGGTTTTGCCAACTAGATTGGTAGTTCTTGCAATGGGAGAAGTGCTTAGCTTTGGGTTCAATCTTGCGGTGTCCTTACCCAGTGATAGAAAGGGTTGCAAGGCACGTATTGTATTGTTGCCAACGAGGATAACAAGATGGTTTTTTTTATCATATTGCATGAATTTATCCCTCTACATCATGTCATCTTGCTTAAGGCGTTACTCTGTTTTTAACTTAATACTCTAGATGCATGCTGGATAGCGGTCGATGAGTGGAGTAATAGTAGTAGAATCTTGAGAATCGTTTCGGTCTACTTGTCTCGGACGTGATGCCTATATACGATCATACCTAGATATACTCATAATGATGCTCAATTACGCCAATTGCTTATGATGAATTTGTTCACCTCTTGTAGAATACTTATGCTCTTGAGAGAAGCCACTAGTGAAACCTATGGCCCCCGGGTCTATTCTCATCATATCAATCTCCATTACTTTAATACTTGCTTTGTTTTTACTTTGCCTTTTACTTTTTACTTTGCATCTCTATACCAAAAATACCGAAAATATTATTTATCATCTCTATCAGATCTCACTCTCGTAGGTGACCGTAAAGGGATTGACAACCCCTAGTCGTGTTGGTTGTGAGGAGCTATTGTTTTGTGCAGGTACGAGGGACTTGTGCGTTGCCTCCTACTGGATTGATACCTTGGTTCTCAAAAACTAAGGGAAATACTTACGCTACTTTGTTGCATCATCCTCTCCTCTTCGGGGAAATCCAACACAATGCTCAAGAGGTAGCAAGAAGAATTTATGGCGCCGTTGCCGGGGAGGCTCACGCAAGAGCAAGTCAAGCACCATACCAAGTACCCATCACAATCCCTCTCTCCCGCATTACATTATTTGCCATTTGCCTCTCGTTTTCCTCTCCCCCACTTCACCCTTGCCGTTTTATTCGCCCTCTCTTTCCCAATCTCCTCCTCTTTTTCCCGTTGCCTTTTCCTCACTTGCCTTTTGTTTTCTCGTATGTTGGATTGCTTGTTTGTCGCGATGGCTCAAGATACTACCAAATTGTGTGACTTCACCAATACCAATAATAATGATTTCCTTAGCACTCCGATTGCTCCTCTTGCCAATCTTGAATCTTGTGAAATCAATACTGCTTTGTTGAATCTTGTTATGAAAGATCAATTTGCGGCCTTCCTAGTGAAGATGCCGCTACTCATCTGAATAGCTTCATTGATTTATGTGATATGAAAAAGAAAAAGATGTCGATAATGATGTCGTTAAATTGAAGCTATTTCCTTTTCGCTTAGAGATTGTGCTAAAGCGTGGTTTTCATCTCTGCCTAAAAATAGTATTGATTCTTGGAACAAGTGCAAAGATGCTTTTATCTCTAAGTATTTTCCTCCCGCTAAGATTATCTCTCTTAGGAGCGATATTATGAATTTTAAGCAACTTGATCATGAACATGTTGCACAAGCTTGGGAGAGAATGAAATTAATGATACGTAATTGTCCTACTCATGGTTTGAACTTGTGGATGATTATACAAAACTTTTATGCCGGATTGAATTTTGCTTCTAGAAATCTTTTTAGATTCGCCGCATGGAGGCACTTTTATGGAAATCACTCTAGGAGATGCTAGTAAACTTCTAGATAATATTATGGTGAATTATTCTCAATGGCATACTGAAAGATCTACTAATAAAAAAGTGCATGCTATAGAAGAAATTAATGTTTTGAATGATGAACTTATGAAATTATTTGCTACTAAGAGTGTTTCTTCTGATCCTAATGATATGCCTTTGTCTACTTTGATTGAGAATAATAATGAATCTGTGGATGTGAATTTTGTTGGTAGGAATAATTTTGGTAACAACGCATATAGAGGGAATTTTAATCCTAGGCCTTATCCTAGTAATCCTTCTAATAATTATGGAAATTCCTACAACAACTCTTATGGAAATTTTAATAAGATGCCCTCTGAATTTGAGAGTAGTGTTAAAGAGTATATGAATCCACAAAAGAATTTTAATGCTTTGCTTGAGGAGAAATTGCTTAAAGTTGATGATTTGGCTAGGTATGTTGATAGAATTTCTCTTGAGGTTGATTCTTTAAAGCTTAGATCTATTCCTCCTAAGCATGATATCAATGAGTCTCTCAAAGCTATGAGAATTTCCATTGATGAGTGCAAAGAAAGAACCGCTAGGATGTGTGCTTCCAAAGATGCTTTTATTAAAGCGTATTCTTCCAATTCCTATGAAAATCAAGATGAAGATCTAAAAGTTATTGATGTGTCCCCCATTAAATCTTTGTTTTGCAATATGAATCTTGATGAAACTGAATATGATCTCCCTTTACCTAGAAGGCGTTCTAAGAATTCGGAGTTTTTAGATCTTGATGATGAAATTGATAAATGTGGGATTGGAAGAAATAAAAACCTAGATGTTGCTAAACCCACTATTTTGGATCTCAAAGAATTTAATTATGGAAATTGCTCTTTAATTGATTGTATTTCCTTGTTGCAATCCGTGCTAAATTCTTCTCATGCTTATAGTCAAAATAAGGCCTTTACCGCACACATTGTTAATGCCTTGATGCAATCTTATGAAGAAAAACTTGAGTTGAAAGTTTCTATCCCTAGAAAGCTCTATGATGAGTGGGAACCTACTATTAAAATTAAAACTAAAAATTATGAGTTTCATGCCTTGTGTGATTTGGGTGCTAGTGTATCCACTATTCCCAAAACTTTGTGTGATTTGCTAGATTTTCGTGACTTTGATGATTGCTCTCTAAACTTGCATCTTGCGGATTCCACTATTAAAAAGCCTATGGGAAGAATTAATGATGTTATTATTGTTGCAAATAGGAATTATGTGCCCCTATATTTTATCGTGCTTGATATAGATTGCAATCCTTCATGTCCTACTATTCTTGGTAGACCTTTCCTTAGAACGATTGGTGCAACTATTGATATGAAGGAAGGGAATATTAGATTCCAATTTCCATTAAAGAAAGGCATGGAACACTTTCCTAGAAAGAAAACAAAATTACCATATGAATCTATCATGAGAGCCACTTATGTATTGCCTACCAAAGATGGCAATACCTAGATCTATCCTTGCTTTTATGCCTAGCTAGGGGCGTTAAACGATAGCGCTTGTTGGGAGGCAACCCAATTTTATCTTTAGTTTTTTTTGCTTTTGATTCTGTTTAGGAATAAATAATCCATCTAGCCTCTGTTTAGATGTGGTTTTATGTTTTAATTAGTGTTTGTGCCAAGCTAGACCTATTGTATCTTCTTGGATGATAGTTATTTGATCTTGCTGTAATTTCCAGAAACTTTGCGCTCAGTGCCCGAATTATTACAAATCACCGGAACGTGATAAAATATTGATTCCAATTGCTGCTGATCAATAAACAAATTGTCTAGGTCGTATAACTTTGGTAGATTTTTTGGAGTTCCAGAAGTTGGCGTTAGTTACAGATTACTACAGACTGTTCTGTTTTTGACAGATTCTGTTTATCGTGTGTTGTTTGCTTATTTTGATGAATCTATGGCTAGTAAAATAGTTTATAATCCATAGAGAAGTCGGAATACAGTAGGTATAACACCAATATAAATAAAGAATGAGTTCATTACAGTATCTTAAAGTAGTCTTTTGTTTTCTTTCTCTAACGGAGCTCACGAGATTTCTATTGAGTTTTGTGTTGTGAAGTTTTCAAGTTTTGGGTAAATTCTTTTTGATGGATTATGGAACAAGGGGTGGCAAGAGCCTAAGCTTGGGGATTCCCATGTCACCCCCAAGATAATCCAAGGACACCAAAAATTCAAAGCTTGGGGATGCCCCGGAAGGCATCCTCTTTAAATCTACTTCCATCGGTAATTTACTTGGAGTTATATTTTTATTCACCACATGATATGTGTTTTGCTTGGAGCGTCCTGTATCATTTGCATCTTTGCTTGTTAGTCTACCACAATAATCCTTGCTGTACACACCTTTTGAGAGAGCCATACATAAATTGGAATTTGATAGAATACTCTATGTACTTCACTTATATCTTTTGAGCTTGATAGTTTTGCTCATAGTGCTTCACTTATATCTTTTGAGCGTGATAATTTTTGCTCTAGTGCTTCACTTAGATATTTTAGAGCACGGTGGTGGATTTGTTTTAAAGAAACTATTAATCTCTCATGCTTCACTTAGATTATTTTGAGAGTCGTTAATAGCATGGTAATTTGCTTAATATTAATATACTTGGTATTCAAGATATGTGAAACTTTCTTTTGAGTCGTTGAATACTAAGAAAAGTTTGATGCTTGATAATTGTTTTGAGATATGAAGATGGTGATATTAGAGTCATGCTAGTTGAGTAGTTGTGAATTTAATGAATAGTTGTGTTGAAGTTTGTGATTCCCGTAGCATGCACGTATGGTGAACCGTTATGTGATGAACTCGGAGCATGATTTATTTATTGATTGTCTTCCTTATGAGTGGCGGTCGGGGAATAGCGATGGTCTTTTCCTACCAATCTATCCCCCTAGGAGCATGCGCGTAATACTTTGCTTTGATAACTTCTAGATTTTTTGCAATAAGTATATGAGTTCTTTATGATTAATGTTGAGTCCATGGATTATACGCACTTTTCCCATCCTTCCACCATTGCTAGCCTCTCTAATACCGCACTTTTCGCGGTATCATACACCCACCATATACCTTCCTCAAAACAGCCACCATACCTACCTATCATGGCATTTCCATAGCCATTCCGAGTTATATTGCCATGCAACTTTCCACCGTTCCGTTTATTATGACACGCTCCATCATTGTCATATTGCTAGCATGATCATGTAGTTGACATCGTATTTGTGGCAAAGCCACCGTTCATAATTATTTCATACATGCACTCTTGTTTCATTACATATCCCGGTACACCGCCGGAGGCATTCATATAGAGTCATACTTTGTTCTAAGTATCGAGTTGTAATTGTTGAGTTGTAAGAAAAATAAAAGTGTGATGATCATCATTCTTTAGAGCATTGTCCCAAGTGAGGAAAGGATGATGGAGACCATGATTCCCCCACAAGTCGGGATGAGACTCCGGACAAAAAAAAAGAGAAATTAAAAAAAAGAAAAGGCACAAATAAAAAAAATGAGAGAAAAGAGAGAAGGGACAATGCTACTATCCTTTTACCACACTTGTGCTTCAAAGTAGCACCAAGATCTTCATGATACAGAGTCTCTCATTTTGTCACTTTCATATACTAGTGGGAATTTTTCATTATAGAACTTGGCTTGTATATTCCAATGATGGGCTTCCTCAAATGCCCTAGGTCTTCGTGAGCAAGCGAGTTGGATGCACACCCACTTAGTTTATTTTGTTGAGCTTTCATATACTTATAGCTCTAGTGCATCCGTTGCATGGCAATCCCTACTCACTCACATTAATATCTATTGATGGGCATCTCCATAGCCCGTTGGTACACCTAGTTGATGTGAGACTATCTTCCCTCCTTTTGTCTTCTCCACAACCACCATTCTATTCCAACGTATCCAACGTATCTATAATTTTTGATTGCTCCATGCTACTTTATCTACTGTTTTGGACTATATTGGGCTTTATTTTCCACTTTTATATTATTTTTGGGACTAACCTATTAACCGGAGGCCCAGCCCAGAATTGCTGCTTTTTTGCCTATTTCAGTGTTTCGAAGAAACGGAATATCAAACGGAGTCCAAACGGAATGAAACCTTCGGGAACGTGATTTTCTCACCGAACATGATCCAGGAGACTTGGACCCTACTCCAAGGAACAAAAGAGGCAGACACGAGGGTGGGGGGCGCGCCCCCTGATGTAGACATAAACCTAGGGTAGGGTAATATGCCTGACCTACACATCCTACCCAAGGTCCTAGTCCTAAGGACAAAGAAGTTCAAGTATCAGAAGAAGGGATCCAGTAAAGGTGTCGAGTGAAGTCCACTCGACCTACCATCCACTCGGAGATCTCACTTTATCCAGGTCACTCGACCATCAAACCACTTGACGATAAGAAGACATAAAGCCGCCCTGCACAGCAACGGTCGAGCATTCACTCAGATACTTAATGACCATTTATAGCATTTCAATACAGGCGTTACCTGTAACGCCACCACTTTATGTACATTGAATCCTATGTAACGGAGAGGGTCTAGGGTCCTGGCGCACTCTATATAAGCCACCCCCTCCTCTGGGACAAGGGTTCGCACGCCCTGTAACTCACACGTGTATAATCCAATCGACCGCCTCCGGGCTCCGAGACGTAGGGCTGTTACTTCCTCCGAGAAGGGCCTGAACTCGTAAAACCAGCGTGTACAACTCCTCCATAGCTAAGATCTTGCCTCTACATTCCTACCCACCTATTCTCTTTGTCGGACTCGAGAACCACGACAGTTGGCGGCCACCATGGGGCCGGTGTCTTAGCAACTTGTTGGAGAAGTTGCAATTTTTTCCGATCCCCTTCATCATGGTTTCAGGCGGAGGTTTGTCTGAGGGCCGCGAGATCCGTCTCGGCGCGCTTGTGTTCGTCGCCGACGACTCTGCTTGGCTTCAGGAGGCTCCACTCGACGTTGAAGCACTCCCCGTCTGCGGGGCAACACACTTTCGCGCCTGCGTTCGTGGCGTCCTCCTGAGGCAGCCGTCGAACCAATATCGGTCGGCGCCTGTGGCATCCTCCCACCCCATCACCCGCCGGCGCAAGCGCTCCGGTCAGTCAAAGCTTCAGCGATGGGTGAGGCATGCGGTGTCTCGCCAAACGGCCACCCCCCAAGTCACGGCGATCGAGCCCGACGAATCTCTCTACGACCTGTTCGCCGCAGAGACTGCATCCGAGTGCGAGAGCAGTGATCCAGTGGCGGAGGTCCTGATAGTCGATGGACCTCGCAGTCCTCCCGGCTTCCCTCGCACCGGCGATGGCGACGCCAGAGGTGATCTGTCGCGTGTCCATGAGGAGTACCTCCCCGAGCCCCTCTCTTCGGAGCAAAGGGAAGAAATTCGCCGCCGGAACATGGATGCCCTTCACACTCCTATCGTTGGAGTGTCGGTGTACTAGAGTAGGGGTACCCTAGTATCCCGTACTCGTGCACGGACAATTGCAGCACCCCGCGGCAGGGTTTGCCTCGTCACCACCAAGATCCTCCGTGGCTCCTTTGGAGCCATTCAAGAACAAAGTATTTGATTAAGAAGACAAGGCCCCGGCAAGAGGAACTTGTCGGGAAGGCCACTCAAGGCATGAAGAAGAGAAGGCCCCGGCAAGAGGAGCTTGCCGGGAAGGCTCGGAGCGCGACAAGCCTCCGGGCGCGACAAGGATTCGGCGCGGCAAAGGCGCTTGCCGCGGCAAGCAACCTCTCTCCATCTCCGCTCCAGCTCATCCAGCGACGTGTCGCCATGGGACCGTTCCATGCGCGGCGTGTCGGCGGCTGTGCAGCCAGCGGAGAGCAGCGATAAGCGGCGCCGACAAGCTTGCCATCGTGGCGGCGGAGACGCACTGACGGCCTCTGTTGCCTTTGTTTGGGCGACAATCGACGGGCATTTATTGCTTTTGTCCCTTGCCGTCGAGTTAGGTATTTTGCATCAGACATAATCGCTCGAGTAGGTGTACCAACTCCTGTTTTACATTTGTACCCTCGCCTATGTTGCCACCAGCCGGAGACCCTTGAGCATATAAAAGGAGGCCCATGCATAGCGTAGGGGAGGTTGGAGTTTCGGTTCATTCGACTCACCAGAGACCAGATACGCTCACGCTAGGTTTTGTAGCCCGCATTGCTCCCTAGCAAGAACACAATAGATCAAACAAGCAGCAATAGGAGTTTTATCTCTCCGGAGAGCTCCGAAGCTGGGTAAACTGCTCGTGTGCCTCGCCTCGATCTGCTCTTCGTGCGATCACCGCCCCCCTCCGAACCACAAGGGGCCGGTCCGCCGCCCCATAGGTGTCCGTGGAGTACGATCAGCCTCCCGACATCTTTGGCGCGGCGGTGGGGGCGTCGAGGCCGTGTGAATCTGATCCGGCGTTCACATGAGCAGCGTCATCAACATCTTCCTCAACATGCCACCGAAGAAGAAGGCTTGGTGGCGGAAGAAACCCGTCCGCGTCGTACCCACCCTCACCGCAGCAAACGGGTGGTGGGGCAGACGCTGGTGGAGGTGCGGGCGCCGACGAAGGTGCTCGCGACGTTGCCAAGTCCAAGGACAAGGCCCCGCAAACCTCGGCGTCCGCGCATCCCCCGCGCCCATCTCAGGAGACGCGGGACCGACAACGTCATGGCATTCACAATGCCATGCGTTCGTTGGATCCGGACCCTCAAGACCAGCATGCGCGCCAACATGCTGGCACGAGTGAGATACGGTCGCCCGGACGGGGTGCTGCTCCTTCTAACGTAGTTAGAAGTCCGAGCATATCCCGCTCCTCGCACCGTTCTCCAATGCCACCCACTACTCCAGCGAAGCTACGGCGAGAGCTCACTGCTCCTCGACTACCCTCCAACGGCCGACAAAGGTCGACGAGTGGAGGGCCACTATCGAGCCTCATCGGCTTTGCCAACGGCGGCGCTCGCGGCAACCAACGCCATCGTTGCAGCGGCGGGCGACAAGGCACGAGCCGGTGGCGGCAGGCTGTCGGAGGTGCAACCACCGTGCACTCTCCGCCACGAAGGCCAAGATCGCCGACTCACCGGATCCACCTCGACAGCGACTCCAGCGTAGCCGTCCGGATCCATGAGCTCGCCGCGATCAGCGCCAAGTTCTTCATGAGCGACAACAAGAGGACGCTCGAACTTCGCATCGAGCGCCAAGAGAAGCGCTGACGTCGATCCGACAAGCGCCTGGGCCTTCTGTTGACATGCGCGCCGGAGGAGCAGGCGACTTGCCGTACTCGGTAGGTTGCCCTGCGTTCACTCGTGAGCTGCGGCAAGTCGGTGGCCCAGCGAAAAACTTCAAACCAGACGCGTGCGGAGAAGTATGATGGCGGGGCGCATCCGTTGGAGTTCCTCGGCATCTACACCATCGCGGTGCAGGCTGCGGGGACGGGACGACAAGATCCTCGCCAACTACTTCCCGCCGTGCTCAAGCCCAACGTCGAGATCTTGGCTCATGCACTTGCGGACAGCTCCATATCCTCTTGGGCAGAATCTGTGCCATCGGTTTGTTGGCGCCTTCACGGTGGCCACAAGCCTCATGGCCAAGAGAGTGACCTTCATCTCGCCGCCCGGAAGGAAGGAGAGTCCCTGCGCAAGTTCATTCAGAGATTCACCGTGTGCACTACAACATCCCAGATGTCCACCACCGCACGGTGATCGGTAGCGTTCCATCGAATGTGCGGAACCGCAGGATGAGGGAGGAGATGGCGATGTGCAAAGTCAAGGACGTCAGTGAGCTGTACGCCTTGGCCGACAAGTGTGCATGCGCTGAGGAAGGGAGGAGACTCCCAGGAGAGAATGCGGAAGCATGATCTGACAGTGAGGAGACCGCTTCGGCAAAGAAGAGCCGGCGGCGAGGCAACAGGAAGAAGAAAGGCAGAGAAGTGCTAGCTGTTGAGCAGTCCGGCAACGGGGGCGGCGATAAGAACGCCAAGGCTGGTGGCTCCGGCAAGGAGGTTGCGGCCGACGTAACCACCGGTCGGTGGCGGCCGCCGACAAGCGTGACAGCTCCGGCAAGCGATCTTGCAAGATCCACCGCACCAAGGGCCACGACCTCCAGAGCTGCAAGAAAGTCGAGCAGCTTGTCGAAAGCCAGAGGGCTGAGTACGAGCGGCGCGACAAGGAGAAGGCCAGGAAGGTCTTTGGGGACCAAGCAAGAAACGTCCGGCGGGGAGGACGCCAGCAAGGCCAAGCAGCGGCAAGGAGATAGACCTCCAGCGGCGCGACAAGGATGAAGATGATGACGACGATGAAGATATGGAAGACGCAGACGCCGATGAGCAGGAGTTTGAGAAGCCACCGAGGTCCTCTGCGTTGTGGAGGTGCTTCCTTGCATACCTCCCACCGCCAACTCAAGCAATGGATGCGGGAGGTCAATGCAGCGGAACCATCCGTGGAGTCACGCAGGCCTCTCAAGTGGTCCAAAGACGCCTATCATTTTTGATATTGAGGACCACCACGATCGCATAATCTGCGGTCGGGTGCTTGCCGATGTTGGTCTCACCAACCATCCGCAACCTCAAGGTCACCAAAATGTTAGTTGACGGCGGGGCCGGCTTGAATCTGATCTCCTCGCGGTGCTCCGTAAGCTTCAAATCCTCGACGGCGAGCTCGAAGAGGCTGGCACCTTCCAAGGAATCAATCCGGAAGGAGCAAGCGAAGGGGAAGATTACGTTGCCGGTAACATTTGGCGTGAGCTGAACTTTAGGACCGAGAGGGTTACATTCGGCGTTGCCGATTTCCCGTTGCCTTACAATGGGATACTTGGCCGCCCAAAGACTCGCCAAGTTCATGGCAGCCTCTCATTACGCCTACAACTTACTCAAGATGCGGGCCGATAAGCATCATCTCTGTCCATGGCGACAAGAAGGATGCCCTTATACGTGCCGACAAGATCTACCGGGATGCAGCAGCCGCGACAGATTGCCAAACACTTGCCGCTGAAGCTCCCGGGGGGAAGAAGACGAAGTCCAAGTCCGGCAAGGACTCTGATGCTTACTCCGGCAAGCGCACCTCTTCGGAGTGCTGCGCTACCATCGAGGACGCACCATCGAGCTCCACCGGCAAGTGCAAGAAGATGGTAGCTCCGCCAAAGACCAAGAAGGTGCCCGCCAAGGAGGACGACACTGGTGGTACCTTCACCATCAGTGCCTCTCTTGACGCGCTCGTTGCTTTCCTGCGGGCGAACGTCGACGTGTTTGCATGGCAACCGTCTGACATCCCCGGTGTTCCCAGGAAAGTGATTGAGCACCGTCTCGCCGTTTGTCCTCACGCGCGACCCGTCAAGCAGAAAGTCAGGAAGCAGGCAGTGGAGCGCCAAGAATTCATCGCAGAAGAGATCAAGAAATTGGAAGCAGCAGGCCTTGTCAGAGGAGTGCTCCATCCTACGTGGTTGGCCACTCCTGTAGTCGTGCGCCAAGCAAATGGAAACTGGAGACTTTGTATTGACTTCATGGATGTTAATAAAGCTTGTCCCAAAGATCCATTTCCCTTGCCGCGCATTGACCAGATTGTTGACTCCACGGCTGGATGTGATTTGCTTTCGTTTCTTGATTCATACTCAGGATACCATCAGATCTTCATGGCTGAAGAAGATGAGGAGAGGACCGCATTCATTACACCATGTGGCACATACTGTTTCATACGGATGCCTTTCGGTTTGAAGAATGCTGGTTCAACATTTGCAAGGGTAGTCCATGGCGCTTTTGAGCCGCAAATGCACGTAAATGTAGAAGCCTACATGGATGACATAGTGGTCAAAAGCAAGGACAAAGCAACTCTAGTTCAAGATTTGGACGAGACCTTTGCAAATCTGCGCAAGATCAACCTCAAGCTCAACCCCGAAATGCGTGTTTGGAGTCCCTTCCGCAAGCTTCTCGGGTTCTTCGTGTCTCAACGAGGGATTGAAGCTAATCCCGACAAGATCAAGGCCATTGAGCAGATTGAAGCACCAAAGCGCGTCAAGGATGTACGAAGACTTGCGGTTGCGTGGCTGCTCTCGGCAGGTTTATTTCTAGGTTCGCTGAGCAGCATACGCCATTTTTCAAAATTTTGAAAAGGCAGGTCCAATGAAATGGACTCGAAGCGGAGGCTGCGCTGCAGGACTTAAAGAGATACCTGTCCTCCACTCCAACACTTGTCGCACCTAAGCCACAAGAGAAGTTGCTGCTATATATAGCGGCAACCAATCAAGTGGTTAGTGCTGCGTTAGTAGCGGAGAGGGAGGCGGATGACGAGCCAGCAACCACGGCAAGCACATCCAGCGACGAGCAGGGGGCTTCGCCGACAAGCTTTGGTCCCAACAAGGACGAGTCCGTGCAGACACGTGACCAGATGCAGAAAAGGATGGTGCAGCGCCCAGTCTACTTTGTCAGTTCCCTCCTGCAGGGGGCTATGTCGAGGTACTCTGGTGTGCAGAAATTGCTTTTCGGCCTCCTCATGGCCTCGAGAAAGCTGCGCCATTACTTCAAAGCACATGAGATCACAGTTATCACTCGCTTTCCGCTGAAGAGGATACTGCAGAATCCAGAAGCAACGGGCAGGATTGTTGAGTGGGCATTGGAACTGTCAAGCTTTGGTCTCAAATTTGAAAGCACATCAACTATCCAAAGCAGAGTGTTGGCAGAATTCATAGTAGAATGGACGTAACGCCAGATGAAGAGATTAGGAGATGAGCATTCCCGTCAAAGAAGCAAGCAAAGAGTGGCTGATGTACTTTGATGGTGCCTTCTCGCTGCAAAGGCGCCGGCGTGCGCTTATCGCACCCACGGAGAGCACCTCAAGTCGTAGTCCGGATGCACTTTCCCAAGGAGCAAGCGACAAACAATACTGCAGAGTATGAAGGTTTGCTTGCCGGTCTCAGGATCATGATGGACCTTGGGATCAAAAAGCTTATTGTCAGGGGTGACTCGCAACTTGTCGTCTGCCAAGTGAATAAAGATTACCAGAGTCCATTGATGGAAGCCTACGTCGATGAAGTGAGGAAGCTAGAAGAGCACTTTGACGGCCTGCAAATGGAACATGTTCCAAGAGCTCAGAATGATATTGCTGACGGCCTGTCAAAGTGCACCGCACTTAAGTTGCCTGTGGAACCAGGGATTTTCGTGCTCAAGCTGACTCAGCCAACCGTAACACCATCAAATGGACAAAGTAAGAAGAGGAAGTTGACCTCTGGTGACTACTTTCCGACGGAGCTTCCCGAAGCTGTCATTGCAAAGGTCCCCAAGATCAACACCAACAATGCTGAGGAGCGATGCGCTCAAGCCGGGCCCTGTGGTTTGTTTCGTTGAAGCAGACGCTCCCGACAAGTCTTGCTCCGGCAAGCTTGTCGGGGAACATCAAGCTCCGGCAGGGCCGCAGGTCCTTGCCGTGGAAGCTGATGTTCCCGCAGCAGCAGATGTGCCTTTAGTCCTTGTTGTCGAGCCACAAGCTCCAGCATGGGCGCAGCAGATTGTCCATTTCCTCCAGACGGAGAACTTCCGAAGAGCAAGAAGAAGCGGAAAGAGTAGCCCGGCGGTCAAGTATGTACCAGTTTGTCGACAAGATACATCGCATGTAAGAAGACTCAACGGTGTGAAATTGAAGTGTATTCCGGGGAAGATGGGCCGAAGCTGTTGGCGAGAGATACGAGGCATATGTGGTCACCACATTGGCGCAAGAAGAGCACTTGCAAAGTTTTCCGGCAAGAAGGTTTCTTCCGACGACAGCCCTCCGTGATGCAAGCGCACAAGTAACCAAGTGTGAAGCGTGCAGTTCCATTCCAAGCAGATACACCAGCCAGCTCAAGCTCTCCAGACGATCCCTTTATCACGGCCATTTTCGTTACGGGGCTCGACATCCTCGGCCCCTTCCCCGAAGCTGTCGGGGCTTTGAGTACTTGTACGTCGCCATCGACAAGTTCACAAAGTGGCCGAAAGTGGAAGCAATGAGGAAGGTGACAGCACAGTCAGCAGTCAAGTTCTTCAGGTCAATTGTTTGCCGTTTCGGAATCCCTAACAGGATCATCACCGATAACGGCACACAGTTCACGAGTCGCACCTTCATGCAGTACGTCCAAGATCTTGGCGCCAAGGTCTGCTTTGCTTCCGTAGCTCACCCGAGAAGGAACGGCCAAGCAGAGAGGGCAAATCTTTGAAGTGCTGCGGGCTCAAGACCAGAACTTTCGACAGGCTGCACAAGTGCGGAAGAAAGCTGGATCGAGGCTGCCGGTGGTTCTTTGGTCGATCAGACGACGCCAAATCGAGCCACCGGCGGACACCTTTTGCTCTAGTCTATGGAGCAGAGGCAGTTCTCCCCACGGAACTCGTGTCACGGATCGCCTCGAGTGCTCGCTTATGATGAGCTTGAGCAAGAGCAGGCTGCGACAAGATGACGCTGCTCCTTGAGGAGGATCGCCTTCGAAAGCCGTCAGGCGAGCCGCTCGCTACCAGCAAGCTCTGCATTGCTACCATAGCCGCAGAGTTAGTGCCAGAAGCCTCGAGGAAGGCGACCTTGTTCTTCGGCACCGGGCCCCTTGTGGTTCGGAGGGGGGCGGAGATCGCACGAAGAGCGGATCGAGGCGAGGCACATGAGCAGTTTACCCAGCTTCGGAGCTCTCCGGAGAGATAAAACTCCTACTGCTGCTTGTTTGACCTATTGTGTTCTTGCTAGGGAGCAATGCGGGCTACAAAACCTAGTGTGAGCGTATCTGGTCTCTGGTGAGTCGAATGAACCGAAACTCGAACCTCCCCTACGTTGCGCATGGGCCTCCTTTTATATGCTCAAGGGGTCTCCGACAGGTGGCAACATAGGCGAGGGTACAAATGTAAAAACAGGAGTTGGTACACCTACTCGAGCGATGTCTGATGCAAAATACCTAACTCGGCGGCAAGGGACAAAAGCAATAAATGCCCGGATTATGTCGCCCAAGCGATTACATGAGAGGCCGTCAGTGCGTCTCCGCCGCCAGGATGGCAAGCTTGTCGGCGCCGCTTATCGCTGCTCTCCGCTGGCTGCTGACCGCTTCGACACGCAGCGCATGGAACGGTCCCATGGCGACACGTCGCTGGATGAGCTGGAGCGGAGATGGAGAGAGGTTGCTTGCCGCGGCAAGCGCCTTGCCGCGGCCGAATCCTTGTCGCGCCCGGAGGCTTGTCGCGCTCCGAGCCTTCCCGGCAAGCTCCTCTTACCGGGGCCTTGTCTTCTTCATGCCTTGAGTGGCCTTCCCGACAAGTTCCTCTTGCCGGGGCCTTGTCTTCTTAATCAAATACTTTGTTCTTGAATGGCTCCAAAGGAGCCACGGAGGATCTTGGCGGTGACGAGGCAAACCCTGCCGCGGGGTGCTGCACGGACTATGGACCAGGCACCGCTCGAGGAAGCTTCACCTCATCGGGAAGCAGCAAGAGACAGAAAAGCTAAGTTGCCAAAGTTTGAGCAATCAATTTTTAAATTCTTAAGTTATCTCCCTCGAACGATAGTACTTTGTATGGAAAACACATGCGCAGAGGAACCAACTTCACGGGCTAGTCGCGCCCTTACTTTGTTTCGAGTCCGCTCAACAACTTAAGTGAGCTGCGGCTAGTCGCGACAAGGTTGCTTGTCGGAACCTTGCCGGCCAAAGGCGACGTTCACTCGGCGCATGGCAAAGGTGCCCGCGCCAACAAGTCCCCCAATTGCGTAGGGCAGAAACATACAAAGGAAGGAATCAAGTAGAGGAAATAACGTTGCATTGATCGCCTAAGATAGAGTATATTACAAAATAACTTGTCGCTGATCTAACAAAGTGTTCTAAAACGTGATCAGCAGCGACAAGGGAAAGATAAAGTTGGCGGCCTAGTCTACGCGGTCGCCCTCAATCCGCTTGATCTTGTTCACCTTGTCCACAATGGGTGCGACAAGGGCTTTGAGCTCCTCCACGTTGGCATCGGACGGCAAGGATCTGAGGACGCCGTTAAGGTTGAGGCCCGGATTGCGGAAGGCCACCTTTATCAACACCTTCTCGAGGGCTCCTGCACAGATCCGGCGTGATTCCTCGGCCAGCTGCCGGGACCTCTTCACGAGTCGCGGAGACCCGTCACCACGCCTTTGAAGAACAAACTGAGTTTGGCGCTGGGTTGGAGGTGCTCGTCGGAGGAGTATGCAAGGTCCGCCATCCCCAGCTCCATCAGCTCGTTGTGGATGTCGGCGGCGGTGTCCACAAGACCTTCAGTCCAGTGCTCCATGCTCTCCCTCAGGGTGCTCTGGGTGGAGGCAGCATTCGCTAGCAGCTCCTCCTTGGCCTTGATCGCCTCCAACAAGCCCACCTCCCGCTCTCTGGCGCCGTCCCACGTCTGTGTCAGAGTGGTCAGCTTCAGCTCAAGATCCGCCTTGGAATCCTTGGCGGCGTCGAGCTCCTTGGCCCTATCAGCGAGACGACTCTGCAGCTTGCCAAGGGTGTAAGCGTCCTTCTCACGCTCACGCTTGAGCACGACAAGCTCTTCGCCGTTCTTCTTGAGGCTGGCCTCCAGCTGTGAAACCTTCGCCTTCAGCTCTTCCTTGGCGGCCTCGGCGGCTGCGGCAGCATCCTTCGCTTCCTTAAGCGCCCCGCCAAGTGACTCCTCGTGCGCGGCAAGGTCTTCTTCGTGGCTGTCCAGGTTGACCTTCCGCTGCGCCAGATCGCTTTCTGTGTGGCGAGCTTCTCGGCAGACCAGCTGCTCCTCCTCATGCGGCCTTCTCAAGGATGAAGGCCGTGCGCTCTTTCTGAAGTTGCCCCAGCGCTTCTACCACGTCGCGGAGAGCTTCTTGGTTGGCGCCCGGAGCTCCTCTCTGGCGCTTCTCCATGTCCGCTCCTGCCCTCGCGACAAGCGCTTCCGGTCTCCAACTTGGCCTGCCGGCGCGGTAGAGCGACAACAGCTTCTTCAGGCTTTGCTCCTCCTCAGACTTCGCCGCTCTTTGCTGCTTGGCGCGTCCACCAGCGTCCAGCCAATGGAGGCGAGTAGCTCGCCGTCGAAGGTCTCTCCCTCGACCGGCGCCTGGAGCTCGGTTCCTGTGGGAGCTTGATGAAGACGCCTTCGCCCGGCCTTCGTGTAGGCATCGGGCTGGGGCTCCTCGAGTCTGACGCCGCTGGCAACAAGTCGGCTGTCGGTGTAGCGCTTGCCGCTCTTGCGGCCTCAGGGCCGTCAGTACGATCGCCCGACCCATTGCCGGCCTCTGCGTCGGCAGCCTCGGTGGCCTCCTCGCCAACAGGCTCATCGGCGACGGCCTCTTCTTCCATGACAACGACCTCTTCTTCCTCGACGGCGGCCTCGTCGGTGTTGCCGCGCCCTTCCTCCTCGCCGGTGGCCTCGACCTCCATCGGCTCTGCGTCAGACAAAGAAAGAGCAGTCAAGCAGATGTTCGAAAAGAGAAACAAAAGAAAGCAAGCCCAAGGGAGATTTTCGTGTAAGGAAATTACCTGCAACGGGATCCGCAGCCATGGCCTCGACCACTAGAGGGTCACCGCGCCCGCCCCTTGCCGGGTAGCCTCCCTTGCCGGAGTGGCCTCCTTGTCGGAGGGCGCCCTTGTCGGAGATTCCTCCCTTGGCGGCGTAGTGGCAGCAGACAGGATCTCGGGGGCGGCTTCCGAGCCCTCCTGATGAGGCTGCTCTGCCCCTACACAAGCAAACGGTCAGGTATCAACAAAGAAGGGGCACCCCTGCACACCCAATAGTAAGAAGAAAACTACACACTTACTCTGGGGGCTGTGCTGGGGGCTGCTCAGAGGGAGGGTTGCCGGGTCCGGCAAGGGAGTCTCGGACGCGTCCCCCGTCGCCACGGGGGAATCGTCCTCAACGACGACCGTCGGGATCTTGGCCCTCTTCGACACTCTCTGGGCCAGCATCCTGAAAAGGAAAGAGTCCAGAACAAAGCAAATCAGATTCAAGATAAAGCAATAAAATTGAAGAAATACAAGCACAATCTCAAGAGCTTACTCTTCGCCTTCCTCCTCGGAGCTGAGCGCGGGGAAGTCAAACTCCGGTTCGCCTCCGGTGCGACGAGGCGGGGGAGTGGGCTCTCTTGGCGCTATTGGAGGCGTCGGCGGTGGCTCGAGAAGATCCCGCCCGGTTGTCGCGGCAGTGTGGGGTGCTCCGCGGCAACCTCGCTTGCCATGTGGAGCGCGTCGCGTGGCGCTGCTTCTTTGTGGGCGATCATCACCCGACTTCGTCTCGGCCTTGCGGAGACGCCTCTTCGGCGGAGCCGGGGCTCGTGGCGGCAAGTCGCTGGGTGGTGGAGAAGAAGCGCCCTCGGCGGGTCCACTCGACCCGGCCTCGGGCTCGACAAGCTCGTCCTCGCCGATGACCACCCCTCGCTCGGCAAGGCTTGCCGCCTTCGCAGCGTCCGCCTCCTCCACGGTGAACCCAAAGGCTCCAGCGGCAGCGGCTGCTGCCGCCTCCTCCACCCTGGTGGCAATCCGCGCCATCTCCTTGTCGGTGGTGTCGCGGGTGAGCCTCTTCTGCTCGTCGGAGCGGATCGGCACTTCTTCCAAATCATCGAAGAACTGCTGCACGACCTCGTCGGGGGGCTCCTGCCAGGTTGGGACGATCCCGTGGGAGTCGCACAACGGCATCATGGCGCGGATGCGGTCGAGCGCCGAGTTGTTGCACAATGGGACGACCCCCCGCGGCAACCTAAACCACTCAGGGTGGTCGGGGTCGCTCTTGAACAGCTCGAGCAGCATCGAATCCAACTCCAAGATGGTGAAGTTCCAGTTCAAGCCCGGGCGCAGCCTCATGATATCTGCCGCGTTTTGGAACTCCCAAGCAGGCCTCCTCCTTTCCTGCAAGGGAGCGATGCGGCGGCGAAGGAAGTCTGCGCCAACTGCGCCTACGGTTAACCCGGCAAGCCTGAGGCGCAGAATTCGGGTCACAGCTATCTTCAGCTTCGCATCCTCCGGCGCCAAGTTACTCCAATCTCTGCCGCGCACTATTGGGGTTTGGCGCACGGCGGTGAAGGGCCGCGGTTATCCTCTACGACCCAGCACCAGTTGGCTCTCCACTCCTCCCACTTGTTGCGGAACTCTCCTTCTAGGTAGGCCTCTTTCTTGCCGATCCTAGAGACCCAGGCTATCCCTCCGGCAAGTGGCTCTCCTCTCTCGACGTGGGGCACAAAGAAATGGTGGAAGAGTGCCACGTTTGGGTGGACTCCGACAAAGTTTTCGCACAAATGCGTGAAAACTGCCATGGTCAAGACGACATTGGGGGTGAAATCAAGGAGGCGGAGGCTAAAGGTGTTCATGATGTCGCAAAAGAACTTCCGGAAAAGGCGGGCAAAGCCCGCAATAGAAAAAAGGGCGAAAAAGGGTACCTGTTGGGGCCAAATCAGCGGCGGAGGCGGGAGTACCCTAAATGCGCGGATGCGCACGCGTCTCCGTCGACCAGAAGAGGTAGAAGACGTCCCGCAGCTCCCTTGCGCCAAGCTGCGGGGGGAAGATGGCCCGCTCCTTGCGCAGCGCCACGAGCCGCTGCGCCTCGACTTGACAGCGCCCTTCTCCTTGGCGGCTTTGAGCCATGGCGGGGAGGGGCGGAGGAGGCCGACGGCGGTGAGCGTGCTTGTGGAGAAAGGGCGGGCGCTGCTCTTACGCCGGAGAAGAAGAGGGAGCGGCGGTGGTTTTCTTGACAAGACAGCGATGGCGAGTGGACGGCCTGCCCTGCTTTCCTCCGCTTATAAAGAGGGGAGGCGGACGTTCGCTTATACTAATAAAGAAACCCCCACGACCGCGCCCACGATCTCTCGACGACGCCACGTCCGGTGCGTGCCGTTAGTAGGGATCGTGGTGGGTCCGGGCGAAGTTGCGGCGTGGTCGAGGCCGCGTGTCCAGACACAGTTTTGGGCTTGGCCCGACAAGCGCTTCGGCACCGCATGCCCAGGCCCGGGGGCTCCTGTCGGTGTACTAGAGTAGGGGTACCCTAGTATCCCGTACTCGTGCACGGACAGTTGCAGCACCCCGCGGCAGGGTTTGCCTCGTCACCACCAAGATCCTCCGTGGCTCCTTTGGAGCCATTCAAGAACAAAGTATTTGATTAAGAAGACAAGGCCCCGGCAAGAGGAGCTTGTCGGGAAGGCCACTCAAGGCATGCAGAAGACAAGGCCCGGCAAGAGGAGCTTGCCGGAAGGCTCGAGCGCCGACAAGCCTCCGGGCGCGACAAGGACCGGTAGCGGCAAAAGGCGCTGTCAGCGGCAAGCAACCTCTCTCCATCTCCGCTCCAGCTCATCCAGCGACATGTCGCCATGGGACCGTTCCATGCGGCGGCGTGTCGGCGGCTGTGCAGCCGGCGGAGAGCAACGATAAGCGGCAGCGACAAGCTTGCCATCGTGGCGGCGGAGACGCACTGACGGCCTCTGTTGCCTTTGTTTGGGCGACAACGACGGGCATTTATTGCTTTTGTCCCTTGCCGTCGAGTTAGGTATTTTGCATCAGACATCGCTCGAGTAGGTGTACCAACTCCTATTTTTACATTTGTACCCTCGCCTATGTTGCCACCTGTCGGAGACCCCTTGAGCATATAAAAGGAGGCCCATGCGCAACGTAGGGGAGGTTGGAGTTTCGGTTCATTCGACTCACCAGAGACCAGATACGCTCACGCTAGGTTTTGTAGCCCGCATTGCTCCCTAGCAAGAACACAATAGATCAAACAAGCAGCAGTAGGAGTTTTATCTCCG
Source organism: Aegilops bicornis (assembly GCA_021605145.1). Lineage (NCBI taxonomy): Eukaryota > Viridiplantae > Streptophyta > Magnoliopsida > Poales > Poaceae > Aegilops > Aegilops bicornis. The sequence goes on from CM038674.1 coordinate 637,494,994, forward strand.
GAGAGCTCCGAGCTGGGTAAACTGCTCGTGTGCCTCGCCTCGATCCGCTCTTCAGTGCGATCTACGCCCCCTCCGAACCACAAGGGGCCCGGTCCGCCGGCCCCATAGGTGTCCGTGGGTACGATCAGCCTCCCCGACATGGAGAAACCCCCGAGGCCCAGGCCTTGGAGGATGCGCGCCTGGCCAATCTAGCTGAGCGCACTCGGCTGGAAAATCTCCAGCAAGTACTCGACGAGCGTGCGCGGCAAAGGGTTCAAGAATCCAGTCGACGCCAGCTTTTTCCACCTCCGACTCAGGTATATCGAACTCCGATTCAAAATCTTGCAGCTGCAGCCCGAATAGCGAGTCAATTCAGCCCTCCCAGTCAGAAGCTGGCAGAGGTTTAATGCAGATCAGAGATCTACTCCGGGCAACAGGTGAGCAAAATACAGCTGTGTCGCAATCACGGAATAGGATCCATAGTAGATCCGTTGTTGCGGATACACTCCAGTCGGCTCACAGCCCAAGATCGCCCCCGAGGCGTGAGGGACATGGTGACCGACGTGATCAGTACAGAAACCGTGAGTAGTATGATCACCGACTCGACCGTGATGATCATCGTCGAGTGCCCACTCCTCCCCCAAGGAGTGGATCATATGTGCCTCGACAGCAGGATGGCAGGCGCCCTCACAGTGCTGGGCGAAGGATTCCAGTCGACCCCAGAGAACCAGGCTTTGATGCGAGATCTATTCTCATTCAGGGTTTGGTCGACAGGAACAGAGCTCACCGAGAAGGTCATGATAGAGATGTGCCCACTAGCAGTAGGGCACGCGTCTCAGGACCAGAGTGCTTCAGCAGGGCCATCAGGGCCGCGGTGATTCCTCCCAACTTCAGGTTGGCGATCGAGTCGATAAGTTCCTTTGGTGAGTCCAAGCCTGATACGTGGCTTGAGGACTACAGAGTGGCTGTTCAGATTGGTGACAGTAATGATGAAGTGGCTACGAAACACCTGCCTCTGATGTTGGAGGGTTCGGCCAGAGCGTGGCTGAATCAGTTAGCACCCAACAGCATTTACACTTGGGAAGATCTTGCCCGAGTGTTTGTCAGAATGTTTGAAGGGACATGCAAACGACCAGCAGGGTTGACAGAGCTGCAATCCTGTGTGCAGAAGACAAATGAAACTTTGAGGGATTATATCCAGAGATGGATCACACTGCATCACATAGTTGAGAACGTGTCTGATCACCAAGCAGTCTGCGCCTTCAAGGAAGGCGTCAAATATCGAGAGTTGAACTTGAAGTTCGGTCGGACCGGAGACATGTCTCTGAGTCGAATGATGAAGATTGCCACCAAATATGCTAATGGTGAAGAAGAGGATCGGCTCCGGAGTGGCAAGCACAAATCAGTCACCCATGAAACCAGAGGAGGAAACTCCAGTCGGAAGCAGAAGCACAAAGGCAAGCTAGCTGCTCCTGGGGAAACCTTAGCCGTGACTCAAGGAAAACCCAAAGGGAAGCCCAAGGGGCCATGGAACCCTAAGAAGATAAAAGATCAAGATGGAAATGATGTGCTAGATTTGCCGTGCCACATCCACACAAAGAAAGACGAGGAGGGTAAAATCATTTACCCGAAGCATACCACTCGGCGATGTCGGCTCCCCGATCCAGCGAGCCCGAGATAAACAGCCCAAAGACAAGGAAAAGAGTCGGACAAGGTTGAGGATAAGGAGGAGAGTGATGAAGGTTACCCTCACGTCAATTCCACCACGATGATTTTCTTGATGTTGAGAGCAAGAGTCGGTTGAAAGTGATTAACGAGAGAAGTGAATATGGTCGCTCCATGACACCCGATTATTTGAAATGGTCTCGCATCGCCATCACATTCGACCAGTCCGATCACCCGACACACATAGCCACCCCTGGGAGACAAGCTTTGGTGGTCGACCCAGTTGTCGAAGGCACTCGACTGACTAAAGTTCGGATGGATGGTGGCAGTGGCCTGAACATTCTATATGCAGAAACATTGAAAGGGATGGGCATTCCGATGTCCATACTCAGTGAAAGCAGTATGAGTTTCCATGGAGTCATTCCAGGCAAGAAGGCTGAATCACTCGGCCGGATTGCTCTTGTCGTAGTTTTCGGTGATTACAAGTATTACCGCAAAGAAAAGTTGACATTTGAAGTGGTGGATTTCCAGAGTGCTTATCACGCCATTCTGGGCAGGCCGGCTTACGCGCGCTTTATGGCTCGACCATGCTATGTGTACCTCAAATTGAAAATGCCTGGTCCCAAGGGCGTGATCACTATCACTGGCAATTGAAAGAAGGCAAAAGAGTGCTTCCAGAAGGGCTCAAAAATTGCTGATGCGCAGATGGCAGTAGTGGAATTGCAGGAGTATCAGAAAAATGCAGATCCGAGTGATTTACTGCGAGCAAAGAAGCCTGCAACGGAGTCAGCATTTCAGTCGTCCGGTGAAACGAAACTAGTTCATATCCACCCGACTGATCCCAATGCCGCTCCGACTCACATTTCAACGACTCTCGACTCCAAATAGGAAGAAGCGCTCATCCAGTTCCTCCATGAGAACTGGGACATCTTTGCATGGAAACCTTCCGACATGCCGGTGTTCCTGTGGAACTGGCTGAGCATCGCTTGCAAGTCGACTCAAAGATAAAACCGGTCAAGGAACATCTTCGACGGTCCGCCCGTCTGTAAGAGAGAAGAAGCAATCGGTGAAGAAGTGGCTCGGCTCCTGGCAGCTGAGTTTATCCGAGAGATTTACCACTCAGAGTGGTTAGCTAACATCGTCATGGTCCCTAAGAAGGACAATTCACTTCGCATGTGCATCTACTTCAAGCATATCAATCGGGCCTGCCCGAAGGATCACTTTCCTCTCCCTCGCATCAATCAGATAGTCGATTCGACTGCGGGATGTGAGCGTCTGTCCTTTCTGGACGCCTATTCCGGGTATCATCAGATCCGTCTGTTTGGACCCGACAAAATTAAAACAGCTTTCATCACCCCATTCGGGTGCTTTTGTTATGTCACTATGCCATTCAGTCTGAAGAACGCTGGAGCCACATTCATGCGAATGATTCAGAAGTGTTTACTCACTCAAATCAGTCGGAATGTGGAAGCATACATGGATGACATTGTGGTCAAGTCACGCAAAGGTTCCGACCTCATCGACCGACCTTGCTGAAACCTTTGCCAACCTCGGAAGATGCGATATCAAGCTTAATCCATCAAAGTGCACGTTCAGAGTTCCAGGCGAAAAGTTACTCAGTTTTCTCGTTTCCGAACGAGGGATCGATGCTAACCCCGAGAAAGTTGGTGCCATACTCCGAATGAAATGCCCAGTGCGTGTGCATGATGTCCAGAAGCTTACTGGTTGTTTGGCCGCCCTAAGTCGATGCATTTCCAGACTCGGTGAGAAGGCGCTACCTCTCTACCGACTGATGAAGAAGTCAGATAAGTTCAAGTGGACTCGAAGGCGATGCGGCGTTTGCGAGCTAAAAGCCCTGCTTTCCACCCAGCCGGTGTTTGCTGCCCCAATCAAGAAGAGCCTTTACTGCTTTACATAGCAGCCACTTTGGACAAGTCGTCGATCTGATTACTTACGGTCGAGCGAGAAGAAGAAGGAAACACCTATAAAGTTCAGTGCCCGGTTTATTATGTTTCTGAAGTTCTGACTCCGTCAAAACAGAGATATCCGCACTATCAGAAGCTTGTTTACGAGATTTATATGACCACAAAGAAGGTTGCACACTATTTCTCTGACCACTCTGTTATAGTCATTAGCGACGCTCCATTATCAGAGATTCTGCACAACAGAGATGCAACTGGTCGAGTGGCAAAATGGGCGATTGAACTCCTTCCCTTAGATATTCAGTTTGAGGCAAAGAAAGCTATCAAGTCCCAAGCAATAGCTGATTTCCTCGCCGAGTGGATCAAACAGCAACTGCCGACTCAAGTTCACTCGGAGCACTGGACCATGTTCTTTGACAGTTCCAAGATGCTGAATGGTTCGGGTGTCGGGGTGGTATTAGTATCCCCCCGAGGAGACAAGCTCACATATGTACTCCAGATTCACTTTGATTCCTCCAACAACGAAGCAGAATATGAATCACTCTTATATGGGTTGCGCATGGCCATTTCACTCGGCGTCGCCTCATGGTCTATGGCGATTCAGATTTGGTGGTCAATCAAGTGATGAAAGAGTGGGACGTCAGAAGCCCAGCCATGACTGGTTACTGCAATGCGGTGAGAAAGCTGGAAAAGAAGTTTGAGGGGTTAGAGCTTCATCATATACCCCGACTGAAAAATCAAGCAGCCGATGATTTGGCGAAGATAGGTTCCAAGAGAGAAGCCATTCCCAGCAATGTGTTTTTGAAACACATTCACACACCAACAGTTCAAGAAGATCCTTTTAAAGAAGAGCCCCCGCAACCTAAGAGCGCCACAGATCCGACTGAAGTCGAGGTTCCAGCCGTGGTCGACCTAATCATGGAAGTTCTGGTCATTACTCCCGACTGGACAGTGCCTTACATCGCGTACATCCTTAGAAAGGAACTCCCAGAGGATGAAGAAGAGGCTCGACAGATCGTCCGTCGATCCAAAGCCTTTACGGTGATAAAGGGACAATTGTTCAGAGAAAGTGTGACTGGGGTCAGTCAGAAATGCATAACACCAGAAGAAGGTCGAATGATCCTCAACGACATCCACTCGGGGACCTGTGGTCATCATGCGTCCTCTCGGGCCATTGTGGCTAAAGCATACCGAGCCGGATTTTATTGGCCCCGAGCAAATGAAATGGCGAAAGATATAGTTGGCAGATGTGAAGGTTGTCAGTTCTACTCTGATATGTCTCACAAGCCTACTTCATCCCTGAAGACCATTCCCCTGGTCTTGCCCTTTTCTGTTTGGGGGTTGGACATGGTCGGGCCGCTGAGGACTGGTAGGAGCAGATTTACTCATGTGCTTGTAGCAGTCGACAAGTTTACCAAATGGATTGAAGCCAAACCTATCAATAATGTTGATGCCAGCACTGCTGTCAGCTTCATCAGAGAATTGACATTCAGATATGGAGTTCCACACAGCATCATCACTGACAATGGATCGAACTTTGATTACGGCGAGTTTAGAGCGTTACGCACTTCTCAAGGCACACAAGTCGACTATGCTTGATCGCTCACCCACAAATCGAATGGTCAAGGTAAAGCGGGCGAATGGTCTAATCCTCAAAGGGCTGGAACCCCGACTGATGCGTGATCTCAAACACGCAGCAGGCGCCTGGGTCGATGAGCTTCCATCAGTTCTTTGGGGTTTGAGGACAACTCCCAACCGATTAACCGGACGAACACCTTTCTTTTTGGTCTATGGAGCCGAAGTTGTTCTGCCAAGTGACCTGCTCCACAATGCACCCCGAGTCGAACTCTTCTCTGAAGAAGAAGCAGAGCAGGCCTGGCAAGATTCAGTTGATCTCTTAGAAGAGGAAAGAGAGATGGCACTGATTCGGTCGACCATCTATCAGCAAGATTTGCGTCGATTCCACGCCAGAAACGTGAAGGGTCGATCTTTTCAAGAGGGAGACTTGGTTCTTCGAGTGGATCAACAGAAGCCACACAAGCTTGCCCCTTCTTGGGAAGGTCCCTTCATTATCACCAGAGTTCTCCACAATGGAGCGTACCATCTTTACAATGTCGAACATCAGAAAGACGAGCCACGAGCTTGGAATGCGGAGCTGCTCCGCCCCTTTTATACTTAAGTAATCACTCGGTTGAGATGCAATAAGAAGCACCTTTGTAGTTTATTTATCAAAGACAAGAGCTTTATAATCTTCCTAAATGATTGTTGTCGCTTTTGTTTCCGTTTGAAACCCCCCAGCTGCGAATCCGTTTCGCCCAAGTCTGAAAAATCCTACCGAGTGGTGAGTGATACGTCTCCGTCGTATCTACTTTTCCAAACACTTTTGCCCTTGTTTTGGACTCTAACTTGTATGATTTGAATGGAACTAACCCGGACTGACGCTGTTAAAGCAGAATTGCCATGGTGTTGTTTTATGTGCAGAAAACAAAAGTTCTCGGAATGACCTGAAACTCCACGGAATATCTTAGAATAAATAATAAAAAATCCTCGCCAAAGATGAAGACCAGGGGGCCCACACCCTGTCCACGAGGGTGGGGGCGCGCCCCCTACCTCGTGGGCCTCCTGGTGGCCCTCCGACACCAACTCCAACTCCATATATTGGCTCTCGGGGAGAAAAAATCAGAGAGAAAGTTTCATCGCGTTTTACGATACGGAGCCACCGCCAAGCCCTAATCTCTCTCGGGAGGGCTGATCTGGAGTCTGTTCGGGGCTCGGGAGAGGGGGATTCGTCGCCGTCGTCATCATCCACCATCCTCCATCACCAATTTCATGATGCTCACCGCCGTGCGTGAGTAATTCCATCGTAGGCTTGCTGGACGGTGATGGGTTGGATGAGATTTATCATGTAATCGAGTTAGTTTTGTTAGGGTTTGATCCCTAGTATCCATTATGTTACGAGATTGATGTTGCTATGACTTTGCTATGCTTAATGCTTGTCACTAGGGCCCGAGTGCCATGATTTCAGATCTGAAGCTATTATGTTTTCATGAATATATGTGTGTTCTTGATCCTATTTTGCAAGTCTATAGTCACCTACTATGTGTTATGATCCGACAACCCCGAAGTGACAATAATCGGGATACTTCTCGGTGATGACCATAGTTTGAGGAGTTCATGTATTCACTATGTGCTAATGCTTTGTTCCGGTTCTCTGTTAAAAGGAGGCCTTAATATCTCTTAGTTTCCAATAGGACCCCGCTGCCACGGGAGGGTAGGACAAAAGATGTCATGCAAGTTCTTTTCCATAAGCACGTATGACTATATTCAGAATACATGCCTACATTATATTGATGAATTGGAGCTAGTTCTTTGTCACCCTATGTTATGACTCTTACATGACGAACCGCATCCGGCATAATTATCCATCACTGATCCGGTGCCTACGAGCTTTCCATATACTGGTTTACGCTTATTTACTTTTCCGTTTACTCTTTGTTACAATCATTACAAAAATACCAAAAACATTACTTTTGCTGTCTTTACTTTGTTACCGTTACCACCACTATCATATTACTTTGCTACTAAACACTTTGCTGCAGATACTATGTTTCCAGGTGTGGTTGAATTGTTAACTCAACTGCTAATACTTGAGAATATTCTTTGGCTCCCCTTGTGTCGAATCAACAAATTTGGGTTGAATACTCTACCCTCGAAAACGGTTGCGATCCCCTATACTTGTGGGTTATCAGTGAGCAAGCCTCTCACTCGGGGGCTTAGCTGCAAATCCATTTCGCCCAAGTCTGAAAAATCCTACCGAGTGGTGAGCAAGCCTCTCACTCGGGGGCTTAGCTGCGAATCCGTTTCGCCTAAGTATGAAAAATCCTACCGGGTGGTGAGCAAGCCTCTCACTCGAGGGCTTAGCTGCGAATCCGTTTCGCCTAAGTTTGAAAAATCCTACCGAGTGGAGAGCAATCCTCCCACTCGGGGCTTAGCTTCTTGATCAAGTACTCGCCTAAGTATGAAAAATCCTACAGAGTGGAGAGCAATCCTCCCACTCGGGGTCTTAGCTGCAGTCAAGTACTCGCCTAAGTATGAAAAATCCTACCGAGTGGAGAGCAATCCTCCCGCTCGGGGGCTTAGCTGCAGTCAAGTACTCACTGCTATGTCTTGAGCTTGTGTTGGTTTTCCCCGAAGAGGAGAGGATGATACAGCACAGTAGCGTAAGGATTTCCCTCAGTTTTTGAGAACCAAGGTATCAATCTAGTAGGAGGCCACGCGCAAGTCCCTCGTACCTGCACAAAACGATAGCTACTCGCAACCAACGCGATTAGGGGTTGTCAATCCCTTCACGGTCACTTACGAGGGTGAGATCTGATAGAGATAATATTTTTGGTATTTTTGGTATAAAGATGCAAAGTAAATAGTAAAAGCAAAGTAAAAACAAAGCAAGTAAATAAAGTGATGGAGATTGATATGATGAGAATAGACCCGGGGGCCATAGGTTTCACTAGTGGCTTCTCTCAAGAGCATAAGTATTCTACGGTGGGTGAACAGATTATTGTTGAGCAATTGACAGAATTGAGCATAGTTATGAGGTTATCTAGGTATGATCATGTATATAGGCATCACGTTTGAGACAAGTAGACCGAAACGATTCTGCATCTACTACTATTACTCCACTTATCGACCGCTATCCAGCATGCATCTAGAGTATTAAGTTAAAAACATAGTAACGCCTTAAGCAAGATGACATGATGTAGAGGAATAAATTCATGCAATATGATAAATACCCCATCTTGTTATCCTCGATGGCAACAATACAATACGTGCCTTGCAACCCTTTCTGTCACTGGGTAAGGACACCGCAAGATTAAACCCAAATCTAAGCACTTCTCCCATTGCAAGAACTACCAATCTAGTTGGCCAAACCAAACGGATAATTCGAAGAGACTTGCAAAGATAACTCAATCATACATAAAAGAATTCAGAGAAGATTCAAATATTATTCATAGATAATCTGGATCATAAACCCACAATTCATTGGTCTCAACAAACACACCGGAAAAAGAAGATTACATCGAATAGATCTCCACGAGAGAGCGGGAGAACATTGTATTGAGATCCAAAAAGAGAGAAGAAGCCATCTAGCTACTAGCTATGGACCCGAAGGTCTGAAGTAAACTACTCACACTTCATCGGAGGAGCTATGGTGTTGATGTAGAAGCCCTCCATGGTGGATGCCCCCTCCGGCGGAGCTCCGGAACAGGCCCCAAGATGGGATCTCGTGGATACTGAGGAAGTTGCGGCGGTGGAATTAGGTTTTGGCTCCTGTTACGATCGTTTGGGGATAATGAGGTATATATAGGAGGAAGGAGTACGTCGGTGGAGGCGTCAGGGGCCCACGGGGTAGGGGCGCGCCTGTGGGGGCGCCCACCCTCATGACCGCCTCTGGCACTTCTTGGAGTAGGGTCCAAGTCTCCTGGATCATGTCCGGTTGGAAAATCACGTTCCCGAAGGTTTCATTCCGTTTGGACTCTGTTTGATATTCCGTTTCTTCGAAACACTGAACTAGGCAAAAACAGCAATTCTAGGCTGAGCCTCCGGTTAATAGGTTAGTCCCAAAAGTAACATAAAAGTGGAAAATAAAGCCCAATATAGTCCAAAACAGTAGATAAAGTAGCATGGAGCAATAAAAAATTATAGATACGTTGGAGACGTATCACTCGCCTAAGTATGAAAAATCCTACCGAGTGGAGAGCAACCTTCCCACTCGGGGGCTTAGCTGCAGTCAAGTACTCGCCTAAGTATGAAAAATCCTACCGAGTGGAGAGGAACCCTCCCACTGGGGGCTTAAGCTATGATCAAGTACTCGCCTAAGTATGAAAAATCCTACCGAGTGGAGAGCAATCCTCCCACTCAGGGGCTTAGCTGCGGTCAAGTACTTGCCTAAGTATGAAAAATCCTACCGAGTGGCGAGCGATCCTCCTGCTCGGGGGCTTAGCTGCAGTCAAGTACTCGCCTAAGTATGAAAAATCCTACCGAGTGGAGAGCAATCCTCCCGCCGGGGCTTAGCTATGATCAAGTACTCGCCTAAGTATGAAAAAATCCTACCGAGTGGAGAGCAATCCTCCCGCCGGGAGGCTTAGCTGATCAAGTACTCGCCTAAGTATGAAAAATCCTACCGAGTGGAGAGCAACCCTCCCGCTCGGGGCTTAGCTGCAGATCAAGTACTCGCCTAAGTATGAAACATCCTCCCGAGTGGTGAGCAACCCTCCCACTCGGGGGCTTAGTTGCAGTCAAGTACTCGCCTAAGTATGAAAAATCCTACCGAGTGGGGAGCAACCCTCCCACTCGGGGGCTTAGCTGCAGTAAAGTACTCGCCTAAGTATGAAAAATCCTACCGAGTGGAGAGCAACCCTCCCACTCAGAGGCTTAGCTGCAGTCAAGTACTCGCCTAAGTATAGAAGCCATCCCTATCGGCAAGTACGACAAGGTGCAGGTCGACTGCAACCTTCTCCTTCGGAGCTACGCCACAAGTACAACATTCACTCCATCCCTATCGGCAAGGACGACGAGGTGCAGGTCGACTGCAACCATCTCCTTTGGAGCTACGCCACAAGTACAACGTTCGCTCCATCCCTATCTGCAAGGACGATGAGATGCAGGTCGACCACAACCTTCTCCTTCAGAGCTTACTGCAAGGATGATGAAGCGCAGGTCGATTGAAATCACTACCTCATAGCCACATCTCAAATACCAAGATTATTCCGAGTGAAGAACAAATTCCACTCGAAGGCAAACACAAGCATATTCAGAAATAAACCAAGATCGGAAAAAATCCTAAGGTTTCGGACGACGGTTCAAAAGTATTCGAGCATTAAGCCTGAAGAAGTTTAACGGTTACACAATCACTCGGCATCCCAAGGCAAATAAAGGTGAAGCTTAATGTTTTTTCAATCACGCATCAGGAGAAGGAATGGCTGGGTCGCAGAAACTGTCATGGTCAATGTTGTCTGCAATGCGAGTGGCGGCAGCAAGAAAAGTGTCCATGAAGGACTGGAAAGTATGCTTCTTCGTGTTTGCAACTTTAAGCTCCGCCAGCTTGTCTTCTTTGGCATCCTTGTAGTGCACTCGGACCAGAGACAGAGCAACGTCAGCACCACAGCGAGCAGAGGACTTCTTCCATTCTTGCACACACTCATGGATTTGATTCAGTCGAGCCATCAGAGACTCGAGATCTTGAGACAATTCCGCCTGAGGCCAAAGTTCTGCATCAATCCTGGTCATTGCAGCCTTCAGGCGAGCCAGATAGGCAATTGCGCCATCCATGCGAGACTCCAACCGCAGCACGTTCATTGCAACTTCATCCTTGACTGGACAGTTAATGGGGTCAAGACCCGTCTCGACCCGCCCAGTTTCCGCTTCAAAGTCTTGGCAAAATTCTGCACAGTCGAGTGAATTATGAGTCGACAGCGCAATTAACATTATCAGTCGACAGAAAGAAGACAGATTAATTGGTACCTTCAAGTTTCAGGACCAGTTTCGCAGCAAGTTGGCTCAGATAAGACTCTAATTCACCGTTCTTGATCTTGAGGCTCCCAAGTTCGTCGGTCAGTTTCTCCTTGTCCTTCATCGGTCTCTCGACCTATTGGTTGGCATCAGAAACAACAGTCTTCAATTTGGAATTTTCCTCTTCTAACTTGCCGACTGAAGCAAGCTTCTTGTCAGCAAGCGTTGTCTTCTCGCGCGCCTCCTTCTGAGCTGCAGCTAGGTCCAGATCCTTCTGCTCCAAAGCCTGCTTCATTTTCTCTAAATAAATAACATTCTTCAGACGGGCTTGGAGTTGGCAGTTTTCACTACATACATCCGCTTTCGATCGAGTCACTCGGTTCAAAAAAATGGAAAGGAAAAGTGCCAGCAGTGGGATAAACATTCGGCGATTGATTACCTCCCATGGCAGAAACTTCATCACGACCACTCTGGAGATTCTTCTTGGCCAATTCCAGATCAAGGTTTAGGCTGATTTGCAGCTTGTTCATTGCAGAGAGCTGAGCCCCAAGATCACAAGATTTCTACAGTCACAAGCCATATCAGTCAACAGATATAAAAAGACATCATAATGCTAGTTACTCTAAGACTACCACCAAATCAAACATTCAGCGCCAGTCTCGGGGACTACACCCAGTGGGTGCACTTAGCGTGCCCCCACTGATTCTGCAAAAAAGAAAGAAAAGGTTCTCAGACCACGATCGGCGCCTTGATCACCTATGGTCTCGGGGACTACACCCAGTGGGTGCACTCAACGTGCCCCCACTGGTTTCGATTCCACTCGGCATGGTCTACCCAGTTCGAGTGGCAAAAAAAGGGGGAAAGAGGTTCCCATTCTTAGACCACAGTCGACTGCCCGCAGTCACCTATGGTCTCGGGGACTACACCCAGTGGGTGCACTCAGCGTGCCCCCACTGGTTTCGATTCCACTCGGCGTGGTCTGCCCAGCTCGACTCGAATCGACACAAAGAGACATTCAGCATCAAAACAACCACACCCCAGTGGGTGGTCAGACAATAAATATGGTCGATCAAAAAGACAAATAACCTGGACATTGGCTTGCAGTGCAGCTCCGGCGTTGAAGGCTACCTGACTAGCCTCATGCACCATTTTCATCTGTCCCATCACAAGATTCAATTGAAGAAGAGCTTCTTTGGAAGCAGCTGGTGGATCGTCTGGAGTTTGATATGTAGCGAAAAGTGATGGAGACAGAGCAATCGACCCCGAGGGACAGTCAGTTGACAACGAAACATCGAAGGTGACGTTGGTTCGAGCCGGATCTGTCGTGCGCTCGACAACCGCTCTGTGTGTCACGGTCATCGAGGAACACGGACCTCAGCGCCTTCCCGCCCAGCTCCCTGTCCTTCCTCCTCCTTCCTCTCAGCGGCACCTCTTCGTCGTCGTCCGGAAGCACAACAACATCTCGTGGATCTGCAAAGAACAGAGAAAACCATGAAGATAACTGACGAATCATTCATTCGACCAGACGAATTCGAATCGACCTGGCTTACTGGCTTTGGAGGTGACGGTGTCGTCAGCTGGAGTCTTGTCGATGTCCATGTCGGTCGCAGCTGAGGTCGGGCAACACAAATCCATCATCCATTCAGTCAGAACAAAAAGGCCGGTCGGAACAGAAAGAATTTGATCGCAACAAAAGATATGACAAAGGCGTTTACCCAGAAGCAACGGGAACAACTATCTTAATCTTAGGCAAGGTCTTCCGAGCCTTCGATGGGTTAGCTTTGGGCTGCTTGGTGACCTTCTCAGTCAGATCTAGGCTCGGAGACCGAGTGCACTTGTGAGATGGAGCACTCGACGCCACGGCCTTGCCGCGCCGGTTCGCGGGGTCGTGCTTCTGCTTGGATCGACGTTCGGAGCGAGGCGGCGAGTCGGCTACCTCCTCGTCTTCCGACTCGTCGCTCTCATCTTCATCGTCATCAGCTGGGGACTCCCACTCGCCGCTCTCCTCAGCACTGTCCTCGCCCTCTTGGTCTTGCTCCAGAGCTTGTTCACCATTGGGCATCGAATACATCTCCGTGTAGATCTGCAAAGCAAGAGACCAATCCTAAGTCAGTCGGAACAACAATCAGTCGGAAAATACGTTCAAAAACTCAGTCATGATGACCAGACCTTATCTAGCGGGTTGCTTTCGCCGAAAGGGTCGACTCTCCTAGCGCCCCTGGGGTTGTTCTTGTTCCCGGTGATACCCATCAACCACTCGGCTATGGTTTTGGCCTCCACCCCCTCCAGATGAACCCGAGCAGTGTCACCAGCCCCGGAGTACATCCGCATGGGATGGTCACGAGCTTGGAGAGGCTGGATCCGCCGACTGAGAAACACCTCGAGCAGATCCATGCCAGTGACACCCTGGTTGATCAGTTGTACCACTCTCTCAACTAGCATGCCTATCTCTGCCTTCTCCGCATCAGTGACTTTCAAGAAAGATGGAGTTTGAACTCGGTCAAAAGAGAAAGGAGGAAACCCAGTCGACTGGCCTGGGGTTGCGAGGTCCTGGCAGTAGAACCAGGTCGACTGCCAGCCCCTTACCGACTCAGGAAGAGTCATCGGAGGGAAAGAGCTCCTTTTCCTCTTCTGAATGCCCAGGCCCCCACACATCTGAATGACATGGGTTTTCTCATCTTTCGAGTTTGCTTTCTTCACAGTTTGGGATCGGATGGTAAAGATGTGCTTGAAAAGACCCCATTGCGGTTGGCACCGGAAATTCTCACACATGGAGACGAACGCAGCAAGATATGTGATAGTATTGGGAGTGAAATGGTGGAGTTGGGCCCCAAAGAAATTCAGGAATCCATGAAAGAAGGGATGCGGAAGCGAAAAACCACGGTCGGCGTGGGTGGCGAGCATGACACACTCACTTGGCGGCCGTGGGCTCCGCTTTCTCCCCTTGGCGGTAGCAGACTTATGGACGATCAGCCCCTACCGCCATATCGTCCAAGTCCTCCTGTCGGAGCGAGGATCGGATCCAATCTCCCTGGATCCAACCCGACGGCAACCCCGAGCGTGACGAAGACCCCCGATTCACCTTCTTGCCCTTCGCTGCCCCCGTCGCTCTCTTCGCACGCTCCAGCAATGCCGTTTTGTCCTTCCCCATAGCGGCGGAGCGACAGCGTCGAGAGTGGATGGTCTGCACGGAGCAGAGTCGTGGGAGGAAGAAGAAGGGAATGAGGACGCACTGTGCAGACGCTTCGGTCTCGCCGCTTTTAAGGGCCTACTTCCGAGTGGCTGATGCATGGGCCCGAGCAGTCCTGTCAAATCTCCCCAACAGTTGCACACGGGATACGTGGCGAAAAAGGTGGCACAGTAATCGAAAAGTCCTATCTATCTACTCCACTTACCGCGGGACGCTCCTACCAAAATTTTGAATCCTAGGAAATCCGGGATCCTTTGCAACCGATCACGCCAAAGAATTCGTGTTAGAGATTTCGTTCGACGGATGTGGTGGTATAAACCAGTCGGTAATTTCTGAATCGATCAAGGCGACTGAAATGAAGCTGAAGTTCTGTCAACTGGCCTCTACTCGGAGATATAGACGGAACAATCAAGAGTAAAGCAAGGTCAACTCCGTCCTTCTGTTTCACTCAAACCTCGATCCATTCGGGGGCTAATGATGTAGACATAAACCTAGGGTAGGGTAATATGCCTGACCTACACATCCTACCCAAGGTCCTAGTCCTAAGGACAAAGAAGTTCAAGTATCAGAAGAAGGGATCCAGTAAAGGTGTCGAGTGAAGTCCACTCGACCTACCATCCACTCGGAGATCTCACTTTATCCAGTTCACTCGACCATCAAACAACTCGACGATAAGAAGACCTAAAGCCACCCTGCACAGCAACGATCAAGCATTCACTCAGATACTTAATGACCATTTATAGCATTTCAATACAGGCGTTACCTGTAACGCCACCACTTTATGTACATTGAATCCTATGTAACGGAGAGGGTTTGGGGTCCTGGCGCACTCTATATAAGCCACCCCCTCCTCTGGGACAAGGGTTCGCACGCCCTGTAACTCACACGCGTATAATCCAATCGACCGCCTCCGGGCTCCGAGGCGTAGGGCTGTTACTTCCTCCGAGAAGGGCCTGAACTCGTAAAACCAGCATGTACAACTCCTCCATAGCTAAGATCTTGCCTCTACATTCCTACCCCCCTATTCTACTGTCAGACTCAGAACCACGACACCCCCCTAGGGCGCGCCCCCTACCTCGTGGGCCCCTGTTGCTCTACCGACGTACTCCTTCCTCCTATATATACCTACGTATCCCCAAACGATCAGAACAGGAGCCAAAAACCTAATTCCACCGCTGCAACTTCTTGTATCCACGAGATCCCATCTTGGGGCCTGTTCCGGAGCTCCGCCGGAGGGGGCATCCACCATGGAGGGCTTCTAGATCATCACCATAGCCCCTCCGATGAAGTGTGAGTAGTTTACTTCAGACCTTCGGGTCCATAGCTAGTAGCTAGATGGCTTCTTCTCTCTTTTGGATCTCAATACAATGTTCTCCCCCTCTCTCGTGGAGATCTATTCGATGTAATCTTCTTTTTGCGGTTTGTTTGTTGAGACCGATGAATTGTGGGTTTATGATCCAGATTATCTATGAATAATATTTGAATCTTCTCTGAATTCTTTTATGTATGATTGGTTATCTTTGCAAGTCTCTTCGAATTATCCGTTTGGTTTGACCAACTAGATTGGTAGTTCTTGCAATGGAAGAAGTGCTTAGCTTTGGGTTCAATCTTGCGGTGTCCTTACCCAAAGGATGTAAAGGTTTGCAAGGCACGTATTGTATTGTTGCCATCGAGGATAACAAGATGGGTTTTTATCATATTGCATGAATATATCCCTCTACATCATGTCATCTTGCTTAAGGCGTTACTGCTTTTTAACTTAATACTCTAGATGCATGTTGGATAGCGGTCGATGAGTGGAGTAATAGTAGTAGATGCAGAATCGTTTCGGTCTACTTGTCTCGGACGTGATGCCTATATACATGATCATACCTAGATATACTCATAATTATGCTCAATTCTGTCAATTGCTTAACAGTAATTTGTTCACCCACCGTAGAATACTTATGCTCTTGAGAGAAGCCACTAGTGAAACCTATGGCCCCCGGGTCTATTCTCGTCATATCAATCTCCATTACTTTAATACTTTCTTTGTTTTTACTTTGCCTTTTACTTTTTACTTTGCATCTCTATACCAAAAATACCAAAAATATTATTTATCATCTTTATCAGATCTCACTCTCGTAAGTGACCGTGAAGGGATTGACAACCCCTAATCGCGTTGGTTGCGAGGAGCTATTGTTTTGTGCAGGTAGGAGGGACTTGTGCGTGGCCTCCTACTGGATTGATACCTTGGTTCTCAAAAACTGAGGGAAATACTTACGCTACTTTGCTGCATCATCCTCTCCTCTTCGGGGAAATCCAACGCAGTGCTCAAGAGGTAGCAGCTCATTACGCCCCCAAGACTGCCTCGTATGGAAAAATGATCTACACGGATTGTCTTCACCTCGTCGAAACGATCGATTTTGATATAAAAATATTTCCAATCCGTGTTCGTATGCAAAAGTTAGAGCCGTCGGAATGCAGCTATGTCAGGAGGCAAAAAGTGGCGCGCCCCACAAGACACCATGCATGTCTGATGGGTAGCGCGAATAATAGTTTGTTTTGCGCGAGGTAGCGCGAATAATAGCCTGTTTTGCGCGAGCGATTTGACCCTTAAGATGACCTCTGATAAAAAAACATTCAACATGAAAGTTATTCGCCTCGTTGAAACTGTCAAGATTCATTTTGGGCTCGTTCTCATCCGAGGTGGTTTACCACCAGAAAAAAGACCCGCAAGGTGCAGCCAGTTTAAACCGAACAGTTTTGGAAAGTTCGGACAAAATCAATCCGAATTTGACTAGGGTTTTGGACGTGAATCCAAAACTTTCCTTTGCACGGAAAGTCCAGCCGCCTCTTATATACCTAAGGGGTGACGGCCGATTGAACAACAACACACAATCGCAAAACCCATCTACAAACTTTCATCTCCTACCCTAGTTTTCCGCTTCTTGTTCATCGGTGTTCTTTGCTTCGGAGAGCTTCGATCTACGAAGCCCTAGGGGCGGGCGAACCGACCTAGGGCAGCCCATCACCACCGTGCGTCCAGATGAGGTCTCTCCCGGCCGCGTGGGGTTCGGGTCTTCAAAAGAGCTCACCAGATTGTCTTGCGTATCGCGCTTCCGGTGAGCCTCCTTCGGCGACGTGTCCTGCATATCGCGCTCGACGCCGAGGGTACACGCTGATGTGTTCGTGTGTGAACAGGTGGTTTGTTTTCTTATACTAACGGAGCTCACGAGATTTTCTGTTGAGTTTTTTGTTGTGAAGTTTTCAAGGTTTTGGGTAAAGATTTGATGGATTTTGGAATAAGGAGTGGCAAGAGCCTAAGCTTGGGGACGTCCAAGGCACCCCAAGGTAAAATTCAAGGACAACGAAAAGCCTAAGCTTGGGGATGCCTGGATGGCATCCTCTTTCGCCTTCGGCCCATCAGTAACTTTACTTGAGGCTATATTTTTATTCACCACATGATATGTGTTTTGCTTGCAGCGTCTTGTCTGATTTGAGTCTTTGCTTTTTAGTTTACCACAATCATCCTTGCTGTGCACACCTTTGGGAGAGACATTGTAGCGACCCGACCTCAGATGGTCAAGTCTCTGTGCTTCTGTGTCATCCCTGGATCGGTAATGCTGACACACACAGTACTCGAGGATTTATAACTGAGTAGCAATCACACACTTATTACATCGAATGTCTCAAAAGAGAACTTATTACAGTAATATGGCTGTAGGCCATCTAATGCGATAACAGTGGAAGGCTTGGAAGATAAAGTGAGTCCATCAACTCCAACGGCATAACTGAGCTGCACGGCAACGACCTACAATCCTTACTCCTCGTCTGAAAAGTCTGCAACATAATACGTTGCAGCCCGAGAACGGGTCAGCACATGGAATATGCTGGCAATGTAACACATAGAGTAATGAAAGAATAAGCTATACTACATGCATATATGGCTGGTGGAAAGCTCTATGGTTACCGTTTTGTGAAAAGCCAATTTTTCCCTACATCAAAGGAATAAATTTAATTTAACTATCATGGTGGTTGAAACATCTTTGAGAAGGTACCCCCCAACTCAATGATCCCAATTAAAGTGATTAACAACCCAGCAAAATTAGTTAAGAGTGATGAGATACATGTGAATACTCAAGTACTAGATACTCGTAATCGTCCACAACCGGGGACACGGCTAACCATGATTAGTTTGTACACTCTGCAGAGGTTTCATGACTTTTCCCCACAAGACTCGATCGCCTCCGTTGGTTTCTCACATTGCATGGTGTTTGAGAGACGGATGACCGAGACACAGTCTTTCAGAAACATTAACTCTCTACTCCGGATAGATCATACCAAACCTATAAAACCCACTACCTGCTGATCTACCTCTTCGAGACCTTCAAGTAACTTACTCAACCATGCTAGAGCCCATAATAGCTTGTGGCTGCACACGGAAGTTTCTAGCATGAATAATCTCAGTTCCCTTTGAGCCTGGGTGGCGGTCCATAGGAAGATCACACGGGTACCCCGGGATTTCCAAAAAATGACATAACACTTTGGGTTCCCTGTGTGCCTCAATCCACCCGGATGTGTATTTAAGTTGCCACCTTAAAGTAAACCATTATTTAACAATCTCACATCTGTTCGAATATCTCTCAAACCCGAACCACGTCCACGAGCATAGCATGGCAGTATAAGCATAACGTAGAAGTAACTCCCAAGGGTTTGAAAGTAACAGGGCAATAGGTTCCTACCTCATCATCTACTTCCCAACCCACAATTTAATGACATCCTAATCATGCAATGTTTGAGGGTTGAAACTAATGCATAAAAACTGGGTATGAAAAGATATGATCAAGTGTTACTTGCCTTGCTGACGATCCGTGAATCCTAGAGACTCGTAGTAACAGATAAACAGATTTGAAAATTGGATCAGAAACCGCGTTCAGAATAACCGCGGAATAATTCCAATAAAAGAAAAGCGACGAACTGCTAAACGAACGAATGTTCGTTAATGTAACTTAAATATTGAACGCGTTCGTTAAAACGAACGGGTGAACGGACACTCGATAAATAAATAAACCGACGAAAATAAACCGATCTATATAAAAACGATCTAGGGTTTTATAAAAACCGAAGGGTTTTCAAAAAACGTAATAAACCGCGGCGGCGGGTCGGGTACCTCCGGGCGAGGCGCGTCCGAAGCGGGCGGCTCCGGGCGGGTCCGGGCGAGGGGCGGGTCGGCGAGGGGACGGCGGCGACGGCGAAAGGCGGCGGCGACGGGCTGGGGGAGGGGCGGCGGCGACGGGCGCTGGGCTCTGGGCGGCTCGGACGGCTCGGCCTCGGCGGGCGGGGTGGTGGTTGCGGTGGTGGTGGCGGTGGTGGCGGCGGTATTTAAAGGGGCGGGCGGCGGTGGCTTGGGGAAGGGTCGGGCGGCGGTGACTTGGGAAGGGGTCGCCGGGGTGGATTCCGCTCGGACTCCTCGGCGTCCGTGCCTCAGACGGGCGGTCTTGTGGAGGAGGCGGGCGGCGCTGGGCCGGCAGCTGGCTCGGCTGGACCTTTGGCCCGGTCGAGGCGGGTCCGTTCGCTTTTTTTAAACATTCCATGAAAGAAAAAATTCCTAGAAAAATAAATAAAAATCTAAAATTCCAAAACAAGTTTTCTCCGTCTAAATAGAATATTTAGAACTAGATGAACTTTTCTTGGCCCCTAAAAATGCAATTTTTTTTAAAGCATGCAAATTTTTTCTAGGGCGAATAATTTCCAAATAAAATCAAATAAAATCCCAAAAATGATTTTAACATTTTTCCTCCGTTATTTCAATTATTTTGGAGAAGTCATGTTATCTCCCCTCATTTATTTATTTTGAATTGAAATAATTTTCCGGAGAGAAAATAATTAAAATCCAATATCCTCGTCTTTCATTATTTGACAAAATTCAAGTATGAAAATTGAAAAATCCCCAACTCTCTCCAAGGGTCCTTGAGTTGCTTAGGATTTTCGAGGATGGTAAACGAGAATGCAAATAAAATATGATATGCAAGAATGACCTATGTATAACATGCCAAATTGAAAATTTGGGATGTTACAACCTACCCCCCTTAAGATGAATCTCGCCCTCGAGATTCGGGTTGGCTAGAAAATAGGTGCGGATGGTCCTTGTAATATCCTCTTCTCGCCCCGGTGGCTTCTTCCTCGGTGTGATGGCTCCTTGAACTTTGCAAAACTTGATCACCTTGTCATGAAAGTGACTCGGCTATCGAAATCCAAAATCTTTACTGGCTTCTCCTCATAAGTCAGGTTGTTATCCAATTGTATCGCCTCCAGGGGCACTGTATCCTTCAATGGTATGTCGGCCATCTCAGCGTGGCACTTCTTTAGTTGTGACACGTGAAACACGTCATGCACTCGACAATCCTTGAGTAACTCCAGCTTGTAGGCAACTTCTCCCATCCGCTCCAAAATACAGTGCACGGTCCTACAAATCTTGGGGCTAACTTTCCCTTTACTCCAAAACGTTTAACTCCCTCGGGGTGATACTCGCAGATATACTCATCTCCAATTTCATATGTTACTTCCTTGCGTTTTGAATCTGCGTAACTCTTCCGTCTAGATCGAGCAATCTTTAGTCTGTCTCTCGATCGCTTTAACCTTCTCCTCGAGTCTTTGATCAAATCTGGTCCAAACAACCGACGGTCTCCAACCTCATCCCACATCAATGGTGTTCTACATCTGCGTCCATATGTAGCTTGAACGGTGCCATCTTCAAACCGGCTTGGTAGGCTGTTGTTGTATGAAAATTCTGCGACGGCAAATTGTCATCCCAACTAGATCCATAATCTAGCGCATGTGCTCTCAACATGTCCTCCAAAATCTGATTGACTCTTTACGTACATCCGTCCGTCTGCATGGGTGGAACGCGGTACTAAACTCCAACTGGTACCCAAAGTCTGGTGTAGTTGATGCCAAAACTTTGAAGTAAACCGTGTTCCTCTATCCGACACGATACTTCTCGGAACTCCATGCAAACATAATGATCCTGGTCATATATATCTTGGCATACTTTGCACTTGTATAAGTTGTTTTCACTGGGATGAAGTGAGCTACTTTGGTCAAACGATCCACTACTACCCATATCGAATCATATCCTGCTTTGGTTCTGGGTAATCCGGTGATAAAATCCATGCCAAGCTTGTCCCACTTCCATTCGGGTATTGGCATGGGCTGCAACAGTCCTGCGGGCTTTTGATGCTCTGCCTTCACTCTCTGACATACATCGCAAAGCGGCTACATACTCGGCAATATCCTTCTTCATACCAGCCCACCGTAAGCGTTCCTTCAAGTCCAAGTACATCTTGGTGTTTCTGGGGTGAATCGAGTATGGTGAGTCATGGGCCTCTTGAAGTATTAACTTCCTAATCTCCGAATTGTTGGGCACATAAATCCGATCCTCAAACCACAAGGTATCGTGCTCATCATCGCGAAAACCTTTGGCTTTTCCTTTGCCCATCTTTTCCTTTATCTCAGCAATCTCTTTATCCTCCTTACGGCGTCTCGAATCTTGTCTAACAATGTCGATGAACCTCCATTGTTGCAAGAAAACCTCTTGGAACAATCTCCAAATTAAGTTCCATAACATCCTCTGCTAACTCCTTTGGCAGTCCTCTACCTTCAAGGATATTGGCATAACTCTTCCGACTCAAAGCGTCTGCTACGACATTGGTTTTTCCTGGATGATAGTGTAGCTTCATGTCGTAATCTTTTATAAGTTCCAGCCATCTCCTCCGTCTCGAGGTTTAACTCATACGTGTGAAATTGTACTTTCAACTATTATGATCCGTGTACACATCACAACGGTTTCCCATGAGATAATGTCTCCAGGTCTTTAACGCATGTACTATGGCTGCTAACTCCAAATCATGCGTGGCATAGTTGAACTCATGAGGCTTCAGTTGTCGTGAGGCATACGAGACAACCTTTCCTTCCTGCATAAGAACACATCCAATTCCCAAGCGAGAGGCATCACAATACACTTGAAACTCCTTATGTATATCTGGCAATGTCAGCACTGGGGCTGTAGTCAATCGTTTCTTCAACTCTTGGAAACTTGTCTCACAATCCTCTGTCCATTTGAACTTGGTATCCTTCTTTAGCAATTCTGTCATTGGTTTAGCAATCTTGGAAAAATTCTCAATGAATCTCCGATAATATCCTGCCAGTCTAAGGAAACTGCGAATCTCACGACCGAAGTGGGTGCCAACCATTCGGATCGACTGAATTTTACTGGGATCTACTGCTATACCTTCTCCTGATATAACATGCCCAAGAAATCCAACTTCCTTTAACGAAAATTCGCACTTGCTGAATTTGGCGTATAACTGGTGTTCCCTGAGTTTCTCAAGAACCAAACGTAGGTGTTCTGCGTGCTCCTCTTTGTTCTTCGAGTAAACCATAATATCATCGATAAACACCACAACAAACTTGTCCAAATATTCCATGAACACTTTGTTCATCATACTCATAAAATAGGCAGGCGTTAGTCGGTCCAAGCGACATGACCGTATACTCGTATAATCCATATCGTGTGGTGAAAGCTGTCTTGGGTATATCCTTCTCTCGGATCTTCAATCGATGGTATCCTGATCAGAGATCAATCTTAGAAAACACCTTAGCTCCTTGCAACTGATCAAATAGATCATTAATCATCGGTAAGGGATACTTGTTCTTTATTGTTACTTCATTCAATGCTCGGTAATCAACAACCATCCTTAGGGATTTATCCTTCTTCTCCACCAAAATCTTGGAGCTCCCCATGGTGATGAACTTCTCTGAATGTAACCTTTCTCCAATAGCTCCTTGATCTGCTTCTTTATCGCCTCCAGATCATTTGCGGGCATCTGGTAGGGTCTCTTTGATATTGGCCCTGTACTGGTATATGCTCTATCAAAAACTCGATGTCTCGATCCGGTGGCATGCCTGGTAACTCTTCCGAAAAACATCCGGGTAATCCTTCACTACATGTACTTCTTCTTGTACAACTCCCGTGAGGGTATTCACTTGGCTCCTCCTAGGCACATGCCTAGATACATACTTAATCCTTTTTCCCTCTGGGGTGGTAAGATAGATTGACTTGCTAGCACAGTCGATACTTCCTCAAAACTTCGACATCCAATCCATACCTAATATCGCATCCAATCCTTGCGACTCCAAGATAATTAGGTCAGATGGAAAAACATGTGTTCCAATGATTAGGGGTAACTGGGTGCACCATCTGCTAGCCATATACTCTGCCCAAAGTAGCTCACTAAAAGAGGGGTCCTAAGGGTGCAGGTTGGTAACTTAAACTTATCCACAAATCCCTTGATATGTATGAATGCGATGCACCAAAGATCGAAAAGAACAATAGCGGTAAATGACTGAACCAAAACTTACCTATTACCGCATCCGGCTGCTCTTCAACTTCCTCCACGTTAACGTGGTTCACTTGTCCTTTGTTGAATGGATTGGGCTTCTTCCAGCGCTCCCATTTCCGCTTCCATTCTTTCCATCAGGCAGTCATTGGCATAGTGCCTGTCTTCCCGCACTTAAAGCAAATAACTTGGCTCAGGTCTCTCTTAGCGGGTGTAGCTGGGTTAGAGCGATTCTGATTATTGTTGGCTGCATTTCCATTCCTATTTTTCGCACCATTATGCGTTCCTCCTCCAGATGGTTATGTCCTCCATGGTTATGAATTAGTCCTCCCGAGTTCGGGGTTAAGCGAGGTTTCGTGAGCTCTGAGTTATACTTCCCTTGTCCATACTTCCTCTTACGATTCTCAATTTGCTGCTGCTTTCCTTCAATCATTAGGGCCTTATCTACCAACTCCACGGTAATTGTTGAAAGTTGCCACCATCATTGCATACTCATCTCATCATTCAGTCCTTCCATAAACTTCTCTTGCTTCGCGGCATCCGTGGGCACATCATCAGGGGCATAGCGTGATAACTTGTTAAACTCATCCACGTACTGGGCCACAGTACGGTTCCCCTGGCGTAAGTTGCGGAACTCACGCTTCTTTATCTGCATGGCTCCAGTTGAAACATGGGCCGTGCGGAAAGCTTGTTTGAACTGGTCCCACGTGACATTGGCTATAGGAAAAGTAGCTGTGTAATTCTCCCACCATTCGGCTGCTGGTCCATCCAATTGATGTGCGGCAAAACGCACTCTTTTCAAAGATCCGTGCATCCCGCGGTGGTTAACTCCTTCCAATACGGCGTAACCAGTCATTTGCAACTATTGGCTCGGTGCTCTTGGAAAACACCGGCGGTTGTAACCTCGTAAAACGTGCTAAATTGTCCACTTTGGTGGCGGGTTGTTGTTGTTGTTGTTGGCATTGCCTCGGTTACGAACTAGCAATTGCATCAAGGCATTCTGCCGTTGGATCAACCGAGTGAGCTCCGGTGGGAACGCAAAACCGTGGTCACGTCTCGGAGGCATCTCGAGGGTTTAGAGGGAGAGATTAGAAATAGAAAGAGGTCTAGTGAGAAAACACTACCCATATGCACATGAGGCAAAACACACATTCATTCAATCAAGCAAGCAAGGGCATACAAAAGCGGTCTAGGACTATCGCGTAAGTGCTCACTACTACTAATTACATGGGGAAAATACTACTGATATTTGGTGGTCATCTAAAAATTTTGATCGGTGGAAGATCGCATGATGTCTGCGCTTGACTTCGTCTTCATAGTCATCATCACTTGGATCTGAGTCGGTGTAAATGCCGATGATGATGTAGTTGTTCAGACAAGCGGGGTCTTCTTCCTCTTCTTGCTCCTCTTCCTTGGGTGCCGGGTCCTCCCATGAAAACTCCAATCTTCTTGACTAGGTCGTCGTTCTTTTCCAGTAGTATCTTGATTTCTTCCTCATATCCATCAGCGGGTAGACTTGAGTTCTTCCTCCAATTCGATGATCTTAGTTTTGCCTTCTTCAAATCCAAAGCATGTCTCACAAGACATCCGGTTCTCATGACGTCGAATGTGCTGGTTGAGCTCCGGATGTAAGCTGCAATGGATCTATCCTTCTTGGTGCTAATTACTTCCCATTGCTCGTCTCGGCGCCCACATATTTGGTATATGGTGTCTTTAAGTTCCTTGTTGTAGACTTCTCCGATGCGTCCCATGGTAATGTGAGCTGCCATACTCTTTCCCAAACTCCATGTTGGTGCATTGAAAACGCATACTATGGGCTCCGTGCTTGGTGCAAACGTCCTTCCGGGAACTAGGGCTTGAATCTTCCAGCATTCTTATTCTGGTAAGGTGGCGTTGTACGTCTCGGTGAAGCTTGGTATTCCAATATTCAGGTACCTAGTGACTTCCTTCAAGTGACGTCCGAAAGGTGTGTCTTCATCCGGTTGGGCAAACTTGTACTTCATCTCCGTCATCCTAAAGAGTGGAAAAATGGAGAGAGGTCAGAAATGAGTAGAGAGGAGTGACCTATGGTTTTATCTTAGTGGTCGTGTCCTACACTCAGCGTGTGCTCTGATACCATCTTGTAGCGACCCGACCTCAGATGGTCAAGTCTCTGTGCTTCTGTGTCATCCCTGGATCGGTAATGCTGACACACACAAGACTCGAGGATTTATAACAGAGTAGCAAGCACACACTTATTACATCGAATGTCTCAAAAGAGAACTTATTACAGTAATATGGCTGTAGGGCATCTAATGCGATAACAGCAGAAGGCTTGGAAGATAAAGTCAGTCCATCAACTCCAACGGCATAACTGAGCTGCACGGCAACGACCTACAATCCTTACTCCTCGTTTGAAAAGTCTGCAACATAATACGTTGCAGCCCGAGAACGGGTCAGCACATGGAATATGCTGGCAATGTAACACATAGAGTAATGAAAGAATAAGCTATACTACATGCATATATGGCTGGTGGAAAGCTCTATGGTTACCGCTTTGCTAAAAAGCCAATTTTTCCCTACATCAAAGGAATAAATTTAATTTAACTATCATGGTGGTTGAAACATCTTTGAGAAGGTACCCCCCAACTCAATGATCCCAATTAAAGTGATTAACAACCCAGCAAAATTAGTTAAGAGTGATGAGATACATGTGAATACTCAAGTACTAGATACTCAGAATCGTCCACAACCGGGGACACGGCTAACCATGATTAGTTTGTACACTCTGCAGAGGTTTGGGCACTTTTCCCCACAAGACTCGATCGCCTCCGTTGGTTTCTCGCACTGCATGGTGTTTGAGAGACGGATGACCGAGACACGATCTTTCGAAACATTAACTCTCTACTCCGGATAGATCATACCAAACCTATAAAACCCACTACCGCTGATCTACCTCTTCGAGAGCTTCACGTAACTTACTCAACCATGCTAGAGCCCATAATAGCTTGTGGCTGCACACGGAAGTTTCTAGCATGAATAATCTCAGTTCCCTTTGAGCACAGGTGGCGGTCCATAGGAATATCACACGGGTACCCGGATTTCCAAAACAGACAACACCTTGGGTTCCCCAGGTGCCTCAATCCTGTGTATTTAAGTTGCCACCTTAAAGTAAACCATTATTTAACAATCTCACATCTGTCGTGAATATCTCTCAAACCCGAACCACGTCTACGAGCATAGCATGGCAGTATAAGCATAACGTAGAAGTAACTCCCAAGGGTTTGAAAGTAACAGGGCAATAGGTTCCTACCTCATCATCTACTTCCCAACCCACAATTTAATGACATCCTAATCATGCAATGTTTGAGGGTTGAAACTAATGCATAAAAACTGGGTATGAAAAGATATGATCAAGTGTTACTTGCCTTGCCGACGCTCCGTGAATCCTAGAGACTCAGAGTAACACGCCGCACTCCGGGAATTCTATCGCAAGCAAACAACGCATACATAAGTAAACAAGCAAAGATGCACAAACGAAACTTCAACTGAAGAGGTTGACCGGAGAGTTCAACTTAAGAACTCTGGTTTGCAAAAAGAATCAAACCAAACGAAACAACGAAACTCAAATGGCGAGAAAAACAAGGTCCGTTTACTAATCTGAACTAGGGTCAAATTTTACAGAGATAAAAACTGGTTTAAGTTGATTATTCGGAAAGAGGGTTTCGATACGAAACTCCAGGCGCTTGAATCACCTGATTCCGATAAACGAGCGAAAAGATAAACAGATTTGAAAATTGGATCAGAAATCGCGTTCAGAATAACCGCGGAATAATTCCAATAAAAGAAAAGCGACGAACTGCTAAACGAACGAACGTTCGTTAACAGAACTTAAACAGTGAACGCGTTCGTTAAAACGAACGGGTGAACGGACGTTCGGTAAATAAATAAACCGACGAAAATAAACCGATCTATATAAAAAAACGATCTAGGGTTTTATAAAAAACAAAGGGTTTTCTAAAAAAACGTAATAAACCGGCGGCGGCGGGGTCGGGTACCTCCGGCGAGGCGCGTCCGCGAAGCGGGCTCGGGCGGTCCGGCGAGGGGCGGGTTGGGGACGGCGGCGACGGGCGAAAGGCGCGGCGGCGACGGGCGCGGGAGGCGGCGGCGACAACGCTGGGCTCGGCGGCTCGGGCGGCTCGGGCTCGTGGGCGGGGTGGTGGTGGCGGGTGGTGGTGGCGGGTGGTGGCGGCGGTATTTAAAGGGGGCGGAGCGGCGGTGGCTTGGGGAAGGGGTCGGGGCGCGGCGACTTGGGGAAGGGGTCGCTCGGGGTGGAGGTCGGCTCGGACTCCCCTCGGCGTCCGTGCCTCACGCAATGGGCCGAGGAGGTGGCTGGCGGCAGCTGGCTCGGCTGGGCCTTTGGCCCGGTCGAGTATGGTCTGTTCATTTTTAAAACATTCCATGAAAGAAAAAAAAATTCCTAGAAAAATAAATAAAAATCTAAAATTCCAAAACAAGTTTTCTCCGTCTAAATAGAATATTTAGAACTAGATGAACTTTTCTTGGCCCATAAAAAACAAGTTTTCTCCGTCTAAATAGAATATTTAGAACTAGATGAACTTTTCTTGGCCCCTAAAAATGCAATTTTTTTTAAAGCGTGCAAATTTTTTCTTGGGCGAATAATTTCCAAATAAAATCAAATAAAATCCCAAAAATGATTTTAACATTTTTCCTCTGTTATTTCAATTATTTTGGAGAAGTCATGTTATCTCCCCTCATTTATTTATTTTGAATTGAAATAATTTTCCGGAGAGAAAATAATTAAAATCCAATATCCTCGTCTTTCATTATTTGACAAAATTCAAATATGAAAATTGAAAAATCCCCAACTCTCTCCGAGGGTCCTTGAGTTGCTTAGGATTTTTGAGGATGGTAAACGAGAATGCAAATAAAATATGATATGCAAGAATGACCTATGTATAACATGCCAAATTGAAAATTTGGGATGTTACAGACACACATGAATCGGAATTTATTAGAATACTCTATGCGCTTCACTTATATCTTTTGAGCTAGATAATTTTGCTCTAGTGCTTCGCTTATATTTTTTTAGAGCACGGTGGTGGTTTTATTTTATAGAAATTATTGACCTCTCATGCTTCACTTATATTATTTTGAGAGTATTTTAGAACAGCATGGTAATTTTCTTTGGCTATAAAGTTAGTCCTAATATGATAGGCATCCAAGATGGGTATAATAAAAACTTTCATATAGAGTGCACTGAATAAGTTTGATACTTGATAGTTGTTTTGAGATATAAAGGTGGTAATATTAGAGTAATGCTAGTTGGGTAATTGTGGAATTGAGAAATACTTGTGTTGAGGTTTGCAAGTCCCGTAGCATGCACGTATGGTAAATATTGTGTGACAAATTTGAAGCATGAGGTGTTCTTTGATTGCTTTCCTTATGTGTGGAGGTCGGGATCGCGCGATGGTTAACTCCTACCAACCCTTCCCCTAGGAGCATGCGCGTAGTGCTTGGTTTTGATGACTTGTAGATTTTTGCAATAAGTATGTGAGTTCTTTATGACTAATGTTGAGTCCATGGATTATACGCACTCTCACCTTTCCATCATTGTTAGCCTCTTCGGTACCGTGCATTGCCCTTTCTCACCTTGAAAGTTGGCGCAAACTTCGACGGTGCATCCAAACCCCGCGATACGATACGCTCTATCACACATAAGCATCCTTATATCTTCCTCAAAACAGACACCATACCTACCTATTATGGCATTTCCATAGCCATTCCGAGATATATTTCCATGCAACTTACCACCGTTCCGTTTATTATGACATATTCCATCATTGTCATATTGCTTTGCATGACCATGTAGTTGACATTGTATTTGTGGCAAAGCCACCTCGTAATTCTTTCATACAAGTCGCTCTTGATTCATTGCATATCCCGGTACACCGCCGGAGGCATACACATAGAGTCATATTTTGTTCTAAGTATCGAGTTGTAATTCTTGCGTTGTAAGTAAATAGAATTGTGATGATTTTCATTAGAGAATTGTCCCATGTGAGGAAAGGATGATGGAGACTATGATTCCCCCACAAGTTGAGATGAGACTCCGGACGAAAAAAAAGAAAAAAAGAGAGAAAAAAGAGAGGCCAAAGAAGCCCAAACAAAAAAATGAGAGAAAAGAGAGAAGGGACAATGTTACTATCCTTTTTCCACACTTGTGCTTCAAAGTAGCACCATGATCTTCATGACAGAGAGTCTCTTATTTTGTCACCTTCATATACTAGTGGGAATTTTTCATTATAGAACTTGGCTTGTATATTCCAATGATGGGCTTCCTCAAAATGCCCTAGGTCTTCGGGAGCAAGCAAGTTGGATGCACACCCATTAGTGTCTTTTGATGAGCTTTCATATATTTATAGCTGTAGTGCATCCGTTGCATGTCAATCCCTACTCCTCACATTGACATCAATTGATGGGCATCTCCATAACCCGTTGATTAGCCGCGTCAATGAGAGACTTTCTCCTTTTTGTCTTCTCACACAACCTCCAACATCATATTCTATTCCACCCATAGTGCTATGTCCATGGCTCGCACTCATATATTGCGTAAAAGTTGAAAGAGTTTGAAAAGGCTAAGTATGAAACAATTGCTTGGCTGAAACCGGGGTTGTGCATGATAGGAGCATTTTGTGTGGCAAAAATGAAGCATGGACAAACTATATGATTTTGTAGGCTTTGGCTATGTTATTTTGATAAGACATAATTTCTTGGTTAGCATGCTTGAATATTATTATTTTTTTGTCAATATTAAACGTTTGTCTAGAATCTTTCGGATCTGAACATTCATGCCACAATAAAGAGAATTGCATTGAGAATTATGCTAGGTAGCATTCCACATCAAAAATTCTGTTTTTATCATTTACCTACTCGAGGACGAGCAGGAATTAAGCTTGGGGATGCTTGATACATCTCCAACGTATCTATAATTTTTGATTGTTCCATGCTATTATATTATCTATTTGGATGTTTAAAGGGCTTTATTATGCACATTTATATTATTTTTGGGACTAACCTACTAACGGAGGCCCAGTGCCAATTGCTGTTTTTTGCCTATTTCAGTGTTTCCAGAAAAGGAATATCAAACGGAATCCAAATGGAATGAAACCTTCGCTAGGATCGTTTTGGGAACAAACGCAATCCAGGAGACTTGGAGTGGACGTCAAGGAAGCAACGAGGCGGCCACAAGGCAGGAGGGCACGCCCCCCACCCTCGTGGGCTCCTCGCAGCTCCACCGACCTACTTCTTTCCCCTGTATATACTCATATACCCTGAAAACATCCAGTAGCACGAAACCCTATTTCTACCGCCGCAACCTTCTGTACCCGTGAGATCCCATCTTGGGGCCTTTTCCGGCGCTCCGTCGGAGGGGGAATCGATCACGGAGGGCTTCTACATCAACACCATAGCCTCTCCGATTATGTGTGAGTAGTTTACCACAGACCTTCGGGTCCACAGTTATTAGCTAGATGGCTTCTTCTCTCTCTTTGGATCTCAATACAAAGTTCTCCTCGATTTTCTTGGAGATCTATTCGATGTAATACTTTTTGTGGTGTGTTTGTCGAGATCTGATGAATTGTGGGTTTATGATCAAGATTATCTATGAACAATATTTGGTTCTTCTCTGAATTCTTATATGCATGATTTGATATCTTTGCAAGTCTCTTCGAATTATCAGTTTGGTTTGGCCTACTAGATTGATCTTTCTTGCAATGGGAGAAGTGCTTAGCTTTGGGTTCAATCTTGCGGTGTCCTTTCCCAAAGGATGAGGGGCAGCAAGGTACGTATTGTATTGTTGCCATCGAGGATAAAAGATGGGGTTTATATCATATTGCTTGAGTTTATACCTCTACATCATGTCATCTTGCTTAATGCGTTACTGTTTTTTATGAACTTAATACTCTAGATGCATGTTGGATAGTCACGAAGTGTGGAGTAATAGTAGTAGATGCAGAATCATTTCGGTCTACTTGTCGCGGACGTGATGCCTATATACATGATCATGCCTAGATATTCTCATAACTATGCGCTTTTCTATCAATTGCTCGGCAGTAATTTGTTCACCCACCGTAAAATATGCTATCTTGAGAGAAGCCACTAGTGAAACCTATGGCCCCCGGGTCTATTTTCCATCATATTAATCTCCGACGTGCTATTTCTGGCGCCGTTCTTTTATTTTGCTATTTTTACTTTCCAATCTATACAACAAAAATACCAAAAATATTTATCTTATTATCTCTATCAGATCTCACTTTTGCAAGTGGCCATGAAGGGATTGACAACCCCTTTATCGCGTTGGTTGCAAGGTTCTTATTTGTTTGCGCAGGTACTAGGGATTTGCGTGTAGTCTCCTACTGGATTGATACCTTGGTTCTCAAAACATGAGGGAAATACTTACACTACTTTGCTGCATCACCATTTCCTCTTCAAGGGAAAACCAATGCATGCTCAAGAGGTAGCAGGGAGCAGAGGAAGAGGCCGAAACGAGCCCGGAGCCAAACGGGACACAGTGCACCCATGGGCGCGCGGTGTCTAGCTCCGGCGAGGAGGCTTCGAGAGGGGGCAGAGGGTCGAGGGCGACGGGAGCAGGTAGGGGAGTCAGGTCGGCACGCCCAGATGCGCGGAAACCGTCGATGCCGAGCTGGCTGACGCGTCCTGACGCCCAGAGCGCAGCCAACGCTGCTAGAGCATGTGCAAACGTCATGGTCACCACTGTGGCCGGCAAGGAGGGGACGTAAGAGACTGCCGTGACATGTCTGGTGATTACTCCCTGAATCATAAAGGCTGAGGGAGGTGATGGATCAACAAAAGGAGCTCTGAGGTGAAGTGAGGCATCGAGCAATGTTTGCTGCATCAAACTTGGACATGCACTGCTGATCAACAGGGAGTTGATTGAGGTCAATGGTGTTGTCTGGGGTGATTAGCTTAGGAAGAACTATAATCCTGGGGTTTATGAGGGGATTTGGACCAAGATAAAACAAGGTTGCTTTGTAACCTCATATTTGGTCCAGGAACTTGATCATGATGATGCACTCACATGGAGTATCAACTTGATCTAAAATTTGGCAAGGCTTGATGATATGGACATATAAAGATGCTGTAAAATTTTCATACCAAATGGACAAACCAAAATGGTACTTGTTTCACAAACATCCTCACTCACCAGAAACTTGGAAAAATTCTAGAGAATTATTGGCTTGATGAATTGATCCCAAATTTGGTGGAGAGAGGTTTTGTGGATAGCAGAATGCTCTGGTAAATTTTCAGCCAAAATGAAGCAATATAAAATATACTTGATTCTGTAACTAAAAATTTGGAAAGAAAAGTTTTTCCACGTGCAGTAGTATATTCATAGGTGATGCAAAGATACAAACTTTCAAATGCAAAGTCAACTTCGTGAAAACAATGTGTGTACACCATTTCGTGCATGTTTGTTAATTAGCTACCGTTGGATGCAGATATCTAGCTCCAAACTTGCAGATCAGACCAGCCAAGGTTGCTTGTCACTTCTCTGTACGCAACTGGAATTTATGCCACCAAAATTTAGAAGGAAATAAGGGGATGAAAATGAGGCTGCCACCTGTTGCAACTGTAGCTATCAATAACTGAAGCATGCCATTACATAACACAAAATACTCCTATTGGTCTTCGATCATGCGAAAATTTTCGTAGCATTTAACATCACCGCGATACTGGAAATTTCATATCCTTTGATTAATGTGGCACCCCGGCTCAGAGAAACCGTAACGCCCCGTATTCCAGCCCAGAGATTGAGATGAAGTCTTCTGTAATACGGCACTGCTTGACATAGAACAAATCAGCTCTTATTACAAAGGATAAATACACAGGTCTCATGTTACAAATGATCACATCAGCATGGCGACACTACGCCTGCGATACTACACTTGTTCTATGCTAGCAGCGGAACAACTCATAGCAGCGGAACAACGACGAAGGTGGTGAACTCCACTCTGCAGGGGCTCTGACTAGGACACAATCTAGCTCGCACGAATGGTAACCTTGGCAAACAATCAAGCAATCACAACATCACCTGCAATCTGGCATGACATGCCAGGTCAGTACATTGAATGTACTTGCAAGCTCACAACAACCAAAAGCATCTAGGCAAGACAATAACATAGCATTAGCAGATTAATTAATTAACAGCTACCATGATGAAGCAACTACTAATCATGATATGAAACTACTAAGATAGTGATAAATCTCCATCTCAATCTTAATAACCATCTCACTCTTGGCTATCCTGCCAAGCAATATACCATCTCGATCACCTCGTGATCCAAAACATCCACGTGATCACCTCGTGATCACACCACAAACTGAATGATCATCCTCGAGATCATCCCAACATCATCATCTGCATCCTGCCAAACTGTTACTGCTCATAATACATCAACATACAAATCATCTAAAAGTCATTCCGTCATGTGAGTGTTGACGAATGGTGTGACCTAGTACAAACTTATGCCCATGACCAAGGACGCGACTATCGATAGATTAAACACACCCACTCTCTGCAGAGGTAGCGCACTTTACCCACACCACGGAACCCATGGCCTCGCACTCCCATTCGGGTGGACCAACGACGTTCCGACAAAACCGACCTACTGCCATGACATCTCTGTTGGGGAACGTAGTAATTTCAAAAAAATTCCAACGCACATGCAAGATCATGGTGATGCATAGCAACGAGAGGGGAGAGTGTCGTCCACGTAGCCTCGTAGACCGAAAGCGGAAGAGTTATAACAACGCGGTTGATGTAGTCGTACGTCTTAACGATTGACCGATCCTTAGTACCGAATGTACGACACCTCCGTGTCCAGCACACGTTGAGCTCGGTGACGTCCCGCGAACTCACGATCCATTAGAGCTCGAGGGAGAGTTTCGTCAACACGATGGCGTGATGACGATGTTGATGAAGTTACCGACGCAGGGCTTCGCCTAAGCACCGCTACGATATGACCGAGGTGGAATATGGTGGAGGGGGGCACCGCACACGGCTAAAATATCAATGATCAATTGTTGTGTCTCCAAGGGGTGCCCCCCTCCCCGTATATAAAGGAGTAGAGGAGGGGGAGGCGGCCGGCCAGGAGGAGGGCACGCCAAGGGGAGTCCTACTCCCACCGGGCGTAGGATTCCCCCCTTCCAAGTTGGAGTAGAAGAGAGAAAGGAAGGAAGGAGGGAGGAAGGAAAGGGGGCGGACCCCCTCCCAATTCGGATTGGGCTTGGGGGGGGGGGCTCCTTTGCTCCTCTCCTCTCTTTTCCACTAAGGCCCAATAAGGCCCATATACCTCCCGGGGGGTTCCGGTAACCTCCTGGTGCTCCAGTATATTCCCGATCTCACTCGGAACCATTCCGATGTCCAAATATAGTCGTCCAATATATCGATCTTTATGTCTCGACCATTTCGATACTCCTCGTCATGTCCGTGATCATATCCGGGACTCCGAACTACCTTCGGTACATCAAAACATATAAACTCATAATACCGATCGTCACAGAACTTTAAGCGTGAGGACCCTACGGGTTCGAGAACTATGTAGACATGACCGAGACACGTCTCTGGTCAATAATCAATAGCGGAACCTGGATGCTCATATTGATTCGTACATATTCTACGAAGATCTTTATCGGTCAAACCGCATAACAACATACGTTGTTCCCTTTGTCATCGGTATGTTACTTGCCCGAGATTCGATCGTCGGTATCTCAATACCTAGCTCAATCTCGTTACTGGCAAGTCTCTTTACTCGTTCCGTAATGCATCATCCTGCAACTAACTCATTAGTCACATTGCTTGCAAGGCTTATAGTGATGTGCATTAATGAGGGCCCAGAGATACCTCTCCGACAATTGGCGTGACAAATCCTAATCTCGATCTATGCCAACTCAACAAGTACCATCGGAGACACCTATAGAGCACCTTTATAATCACCCAGTTACGTTGTGACGTTTGGTAGCACACAAAGTGTTCCTCCGGTATTCGGGAGTTGCATAATCTCATAGTCATAGGAACATGTATAAGCCACGAAGAAAGCAATAGCAACAAACTAAACGATCAAGTGCTAAGCAAACAGAATGGGTCAAGTCAATCACATCATTCTCCTAATGATGTGATCCCGTTAATCAAATGACAACTCATGTCTATGGCTAGGAAACTCAACCGTCTTTGATTAACAAGCTAGTCAAGTAGAGGCATACTAGTGACACTATGTTTCTCTATGTATTCACACATGTATTATGTTTCCGGTTAATACAATTCTAGCATGAATTATAAACATTTATCATGATATGAGGAAATAAATAATAACTTTATTATTGCCTCTAGGGAATATTTCCTTCAGCCTCCCACTTGCACTAGAGTCAATAATCTAGATTACACAGTAATGATTCTAACACCCATGGAGTCTTGGTGCTGATCATGTTTTGCTCGTGGAAGAGGCTTAGTCAACGGATCTGCAACATTCAGGTCCGTATGTATCTTGCAAATCTCTATGTCTCCCACATGGACTTGATCTCGGATGGAATTGAAGCGTCTCTTGATGTGCTTGGTTCTCTTGTGAAATCTGGATTCCTTTGCCAAGGCAATTGCACCAGTATTGTCACAAAAGATTTTCATTGGGCCCGATGCACTAGGTATGACACCTAGATCGGATATGAACTCCTTCATCCAGACTCCTTCATTTGTCGCTTCAAGTAGCTATGTACTCCGCTTCACACGTAGATCCCGCCACGATGCTTTGTTTAGAACTGCACCAACTGACAGCTCCACCGTTCAATATAAACACATATCCGGTTTGCGATTTAGAATCGTCCGAATCAGTGTCAAAGCTTGCATCGACATAACAATTTACAACGAGCTCGTTGTCACCTCCATAAATGAGAAACATATCTTTAGTCCTTTTCAGGTATTTCAGGATGTTCTTGACCGCTGTCCAGTGATCCACTCCTGGATTACTTTGGTACCTCCCTGGTAAGTTAATAGCAAGGCACACATCAGGTCTAGCATTGCATACACGATAGAGCCTATGGCTGAAGCATAGGGAACACTTTTCATTTTCTCTCTATCTTCTGTAGTGGTCGGGCATTGAGTCTGACTCAACTTCGCACCTTGTAACATAGGCAAGAACCCTTTCTTTGCTTGATCCATTTTGAACTTTTTCAAAACTTTGTCAAGGTATGTGCTTTGTGAAAGTCCAATTAAGTGTCTTGATCTATCTCTATAGATCTTGATGGCCAATATGTATGCAGCTTAACCGGTCTTTCATTGAAAAACTCGTATTCAAGTACCCTTTTATGCTGTCCAAAAATTCTATATCATTTCCAATCAGCAATATGTCATCCACATATAATATTAGAAATGCTACAGAGCTCCCACTCACTTTCTTGTAAATACAGGCTTCTCCAGAAGTCCTTATAAAACCATATGCTTTGATCACACTATCAAAACGTTTATTCCAACTCCGAGAGGCTTGCACCAGTCCATAAATGGATCGCTGGAGCTTTCACACTTTGTTATCTCCTTTCGGATCGACAAAACCTTATGGTTGCATCATATACAACTCTTCTTCTAGAAATCCATTCAGGAATGCAGTTTTGACATCCATTTGCCAAATTTCATAATCATAAAATGCGGCAATTGCTAACATGATTCAGACAGACTTAAGCATCACTACGGGTGAGAAAGTCTCATCGTAGTCAACCCCTTGAACTTGTCGAAAACCTTTCGCAACAAGTCGAGCTTTGTAGACAGTAACATTACTGTCGGCGTCAGTCTTCTTCTTGAAGATCCATTTATTCTCTATGGCTTGTGATCATCGGGCAAGTCAACCAAAGTCCACACTTTGTTCTCATACATGGATCCCATCTTAGATTTCATGGCCTCAAGCCATTTTGCGGAATCTAGGCTCACCATCGCTTTTTCATAGTTTGTAGGTTTGCCTTGGTCAAGTAACATGACCTCCAGAATAGGATTACCGTACCACTCTGGTGCGGATCTTACTTTGGTTGACCTACGAGGTTCAGTAGTAACTTGATCTGAAGTTTCATGATCAACATCATTAGCTTCCTCACTGATTGGTGTAGGTGTCACAGGAACCGGTTTCTGTGATGAAATACTTTCCAATAAGGGAGCAGGTACAGTTACCTCATCAAGTTCTACATTCCTCCCACTCACTTCTTTCGAGAGAAACTCCTTCTCTAGAAACGATCCATTCTTAGCAACAAATGTCTTGCCTTCGGATCTGTGATAGAAGGTGTACCCAACAGTTTCCTTTGGGTATCCTATGAAGACACATTTCTTCGATTTGGGTTCGAGCTTATCAGGTTGAAGTTTTTTCACATAAGCATCGCTGCCCCAAACTTTAAGAAAAGACAACTTTGGTTTATTGCTAATTACAGTTCATAAGGCGTCGTCTCAATGGATTTCGATGGTGCCCTATTTAACGTGAATGCAGCAGTTTCTAAAGCATAACCCCAAAGCGATAGCGGTAAATCAGTAAGAGACATCATAGATCGCACCGTCTATACCTACTAATAAAACAAATAGGTATTCTTAGTCCATCATACTATTTTATAGAAAACCACCTGATTTTTCTAACATTAAACCCGTAGTAGATATCAAATCAAATGTTTTTTTAAATACTCATATCTTCTAAACCGTAACTCCAAACTTAACATGTTATATATGAATTTTGATTAGAAAAATATGTAGAATCTGAATATAATTTTATTTTACCTCTTAACAAATTAAAAAAATATCTAGGGTGCAACCATAATCAATAATGCATTATCCATGTTTCTTTCATACCATAGTGATTCAGATTGGGGATGAACACCTCATGAAAATCAGGATTGGACACAAATTGAAGATAAATTTGCTAGAACAACCAATAAGTAAGGACATGCATGACAAGAAATAAAAGAAGGACCCAATAAAAATGGGATGTCCGCTATAAAAGAAATTAAAGAGAAAATGCAGAGGAGATCCGGTAAAGATGAGATATTGCGCTATTCTCCTATATATAAGAAGAAGAAAGAGAGGACATGCATGACAAAAAGTAAAAAGGAGACATGCACGACAAAAAATAAAATAAAAGACATGTTTGACAAGATATATAAAATGATGAAACATGGACCAATACCTATGACATGTATGGCAAGAAATAGTGATGAAATATAGATGCAAGTACCTGCGTCCACATGAGACCATATAAAAATGTTCTTTTCCAAACAAAAAAGTATCTCTCTTTATGCTTAAAAAATCATGTATCTTTTTAACAACTCTTCATGTATTTAAGAAATATGCATGTGAAAAAAGTGTTCAAAAGTTACCCTAAGTTGGTGATGCTTGAACTGAAAACAGCCCTTGATGCTTACATTTCTCCGCAGTGTGCTAATGTGTCATCGTCTGTTTTTGTCGTTTTCCTTTACCGGCCCGTAACAATACCCCATTTCACACATGACATGAATAAATGCATGATCACTTGCCCGTTTCTTTGTACGAATTAAATCTATTTGCAAGCTATGCTGAAATAGAATACCTGTGGAATCTTGAATTGCACTTTTGTGGGCTAAGACCATCTTTATTTGGGCCGTACCTACAAATTCTCAATTTATAGACCATTTTCTGTAAATTAAGAGTGTGTGGTATTTTTTCCCCTGTTGCAACGCACGGGCTTTTTTGCTAGTATCTAGTAAAGTACGTTTACGACGTTCGGACACACCATTACGCTGTGGTGTTCCGGGTGGCGTGAGTTGGGAAACTATTCCGCATTGTTTTAAATGAAGACCAAACTCGTAACTCAAATATTCTCCTCCATGATCAGATCGTAGAAACTTTATTTTCTTGTTATGATGATTTTCCACTTCAATCTGAAATTCTTTGAACTTTTGAAATGTTTCAGACTTATGTTTCATTAAGTAGATATACCCATATCTGCTCAAATCATCTGTGAAGGTGAGAAAATAACGATACCCGCCGCGAGCCTCAACATTCATCGGACCACATACATCAGTATGTATGGTCTCCAACAAATATGTTGCTCGCTCCATTGTTCCGGAGAACGGCGTTTTAGTCATCTTGCCCATGAGGCATGGTTCGCAAGTACCAAGTGATTCATAATCAAATGATTCCAAAAGTCCATCAGTATGGAGTTTCTTCATGCGCTTTACACCAATATGACCTAAATGGCAGTGCCACAAATAAGTTGCACTATCATTATCAACTCTGCATCTTTTGGCTTCAATATTATGAATATGTGTATCACTACTATCGAGATTTAATATAAATAGACCAATCTTTAAGGGTGCATGTCCATAAAAGATATTACTCATATAAATAGAACAACCATTATTCTCTGATTTAAATGAATAACCGTCTCGCATCAAACAAGATCCAGATATAATGTTCATGCTCAACGCCGCACCAAATAACAATTATTCAGGTCTAAAACTAATCCGAAGGTAGATGTAGTGGTAGCGTGCCGACCGTGATCACATCGACTTTGGAACCATTTCCCACGCGCATCGTCACCTCGTCCTTAGCCAATCTTCGCTTAATCCGTAGTCCTTGTTTCGAGTTGCAAATATTAGCAATGTAACCAAAGATCAAATACACAAAAGTGCTCATGCGGCGTTAGTAAGGTACACATCAATAACATGTATATCACATATACCTTGCCATCCTTCTTATCCGCCAAATACTTGGGGCAGTTCCGCTTCAAGTGACCAAATTGCTTGGTAGAAGCACTTTCGGCCTCGTGCTTAGGTCCAGACTTGGGTTTCTTCTCTGAGCAGCAACTTGTTTGCTGTTCTTCTTGAAGTTCCCCTTCTTCTTCCCTTTACCCTTTTTCTTGAAACTGGTGGTCTTGTTGACCATCAACACTTGATGCTACCTTCTTGATTTCTACCTCCGCAGCCTTTAGCATTGCGAAGAGCTCGGGAATTATCTTATCCATCCCTTGCATATAGTTCATCACGAAGCTCTTGTAGCTTGGTGGCAGTGATTGAAGAATTCTGTCAATTACACTATCATCCGGAAGATTAACACCCAGTTGAATCAAGTGATTGTTATAACCAAACATTTTGAGTATATGTTCACTGACAGAACTATTCTCCTCCATCTTGCAGTTGTAAAACTTATTGGAGACTTCATATCTCTCAATTCGGGCATTTTCTTGAAATATTGACTTCAACTCCTGGAACATCTCATATGCTCCATGACGTTCAAAACGTCGTTGAAGTCCCGGTTCTAAGACGCAAAGCATGGCACACTGAACTATCGAGTAGTCATCAGTTTTGCTCTGCCAGACGTTCTTAACATCGTTAGTTGCATCTGCAGCAGGCCTGGCACCCAGCGGTGCTTCCAGGACGTAATTATTCGGTGTAGCAATGAGGATAATCCTCAAGTTACGGACCCAGTCTGTGTAATTGCTACCATCATCTTTCAACTTTGCTTTCTCAAGGAACACATTAAAATTCAACGGAACAACAACACGGGCCATCTATCTACAACAACATAGACAAGCAAAATACTATCAGGTACTAAGTTCATGATAAATTAAAGTTCAATTAATCATATTACTTAAGAACTCCCACTTAGATAGACATCCCTCTAATCATCTAAGTGATCACGTGATCCAAATCAACTAAACCATGTCCGATCATTACGTGAGATGGAGTAGTTTTCAATGGTGAACACCACTATGTTGATCATATCTACTATATGATTCATGCTCGACCTTTCAGTCTCCAGTGTTCCGAGGCCATATCTGCATATGCTAGGCTCATCAAGTTTAACCCGAGTATTCTGCGTGTGCAAAACTGGCTTGCACCCGTTGTATGTGAACATATAGCTTATCACACCCGATCATCACGTGGTGTCTCAGCACGAAGAACTGTAGCAACGGTGCATACTCAGGGAGAACACTTATACCTTGAAATTTAGTGAGAGATCATCTTATAATGCTACCGTCGATCTAAGCAAAATAAGATGCATAAAAGATAAACATCACATGCAATCAATATAAGTTTTATGATATGGCCATCATCATCTTGTGCCTTTGATCTCCATCTCCAAAGCACCGTCATGATCACCATCGTCACCGGCGCGACACCTTGATCTCCATCGTAGCATCGTTGTCGTCTCGCCAACTACTGCTTCTACGACTATCGCTACTGCTTAGTGATAAACTAAAGCAATTACAAGGCGTTTGCATTTCATACAATAAAACGACAACCATATGGCTCCTGCCAGTTGCCGATAACTCAGTTACAAAACATGATCATCTCATACAATAAAATATAGCATCATGCCTTGACCATATCACATCACAACATGCCCTGCAAAAACAAGTTAGACGTCCTCTACTTTGTTGTTGCAAGTTTTACGTGGCTGCTACGGGCTGAGCAAGAACCGTTCTTACCTACGCATCAAAACCACAACGATATTTTGTGAAGTTAGTGCTGTTTTAACCTTCACAAGGACCGGGCGTAGCCACACTCGGTTCAACTAAAGTAGGAGAAACAGACACCCGCCAGCCACTTGTGTGCTAAGCATGTCGGAGAACCAATCTCGCGTAAGCGTACGCGTAATGTCGGTCCGGGCCGCTTCATCCAACAATACCGCCGAATCAAAGTATGACATGCTGGTAAGCAATATGACTTGTACCGCCCACAACTCACTTGTGTTCTACTCGTGCATATAACATCTACGCATAAACCTGGCTCTGATACCACTGTTGGGGAACGTAGTAATTTAAAAAAAATCCTACGCACACGCAAAATCATGGTGATGCATAGCAACGAGAGGGGAGAGTGTCGTCCACGTACCCTCGTAGACCGAAAGCGAAAGCGTTATAACAACGCGGTTGATGTATTTGTACGTTTTCACGATCGACCGATCCTTAGTACCAAACGTATGGCACCTCCGTGTTCAGCACACGTTGAGCTCGGTGACGTCCCGCGAACTCACGATCCAGTAGAGCTCGAGGGAGAGTTTCGTCAGCACGACAGCGTGATGACGATGTTGATGAAGTTACCGACGCAGGGCTTCGCCTAAGCACCGCTACGATATGACCGAGGTGGAATATGGTGGAGGGAGGCACCGCACACGGCTCAAAGATCAATGATCAATTGTTGTGTCTCCAAGGGGTGCCCCCCTCCCCGTATATAAAGGGTGGAGGAGGGGGAGGTGGCCGACCAGGAGATGGGCGCGCCAAGGGGAGTCCTACTCCCACCGGGAGTAGGATTCCCCCCTTCCAAGTTAGAGTAGGAGAGGGAAAGGAAGGGAAGGAGGGAGGGAGGAAAGAGGGGGCCGCCCCCTCCCAATTCGGATTGGGCTTGGGAGAGGGGGCGCCCCCTCCTTTGCTCCTCTCCTCTCTTTTCCACTAAGGCCCAATAAGGCCCATATACCTCCCGGGGGGTTCCGGTAACCTCCCGGTGCTCCAGTATATTCCCGATCTCACTCGGAACCATTCCGATGTCCAAATATAGTCGTCCAATATATCGATCTTCTATACCTACTAATAAAGCAACGTGCGTTTCGCCAACTTTTCATCCCTTCACCACCGAAAATATTTTTACTATATCGGAGGTGGTACTAATTTTTTATGGTCCATCTGCTAGAAAAGAAGAAAAAAACAAGTTCTGTCGAGAGTTTCGTACGCGGGCCGCACACACTAAGACCCAGAAAAGCCACCCATTTATATCATGCGCACGCAGCTGGGGAACCTTATTTCTTGCAGAAACTCTATTTAACCAAACTACTGGCGAATAGATTGCAGAAAGTAATTCTACAATGCATCCACCGAAACCAATATGGCTTCCTCAAATGTCGCTCAATCCAAGACTGCCTTGCATGGTGCTTTGAATATATACACCAATGCAAAGCTTCAAAGAGACCCATTGTTTTATTGAAGCTGGATTTTACTAAAGCGTTTGACACGATTGAGCATGATGCCATTCTGAGAATTCTCCAATATAAGGGCTTTGATGATCGTTGGAATGGATGGGTCAGTAACCTACTTTCATCTAGTTCTTCTGCGGTCCTGTTAAATGGAGTTCCTGGCCAACACTTTCAGTGCAGGTGTGGTGTTCGTCAGGGCGATCCCCTCTCGCCTCTTCTCTTTGTTATTGCGGTGGATCTTCTGCAATCCGTAGTGAATGACATGTGCAGCCGTAATATCCTCAGCTTACCAATCCAAACTAGGTCCAATGACTATCGGTTGTTCAGTACGCAGATGACACTCTGATAGTTTTGCC
Organism: Aegilops bicornis; assembly: GCA_021605145.1. Classification (NCBI taxonomy): domain Eukaryota; kingdom Viridiplantae; phylum Streptophyta; class Magnoliopsida; order Poales; family Poaceae; genus Aegilops; species Aegilops bicornis. The sequence continues at coordinate 637,538,985 of CM038674.1, forward strand.
TACGGTTGACAGTCAGCTGATTGCTCTTAAGGATATGTTACATAATTTTGCTGAATCCACGGGTTTACGGGTCAACTTTAGTAAATCCTCCTTAATCCCAATGAACATGTCTGATGAAGAAGGAGCTCGTATTGCTGCTTTACTTGGCTGCTCTGTTGGATCAATGCCCTTCACGTATCTTGGCTTACCCATGGGCACCTCTAGGCCGACGATCTATGATCCGTTGCCTCTTGTTGATCGCATTGAGAGAAGGTTATCTGCAACCTCTTGTCTCCTCAACCAAGGAAGTGGGCTACATCTCCTACAGTCTGTACTCACGTCCATGCCTATTTTCTTTCTCTGCTCCTTATCAATACCGCAGGGCATCCTCAAGCAAATTGAAAGGATTGAACGACAGTGCCTTTGGAGGGGGAATACTGAAACTCCTAGACAATCTCTAGCCGCATGGGAGTTGGTTTGTAAACCAAAGAAGTATGGTGGGCTGGGAGTCACTCATTTGGGAGTTCAAAATGAGGTTCTCCTGATTAAGCATTTGTTCAAGTTCTTCAATAAGAAGGATGTCCCGTGGGTTAATCTTATTTGGGACTCCTACTATCATTCATCACCCCACAAGTTACTCAGCTTTGTGGCTCCTTTTGGTGGCGTGATGTGCTCAAGTTGTATGATAAGTTCTGTTTGCTGCCCACACCAAAGATGTCGGAGACACCGTGGCTTTTTGGCTTGATAGGTGGAAAATTGACAACAAAATGATTGCTCTTAAGGATCGCTTCCCTAGACTTCATTCATTTGCCATTGATGATACGATAACTTGATCAAGGAATTTTTTCACATCAACAAGAGTGAAGGTTTTCATCTACCTTTCTCTTCGGAGGCATATCTCGAACTAACCTGATTGCCAGACCTGTTGCATCCCATCAGCTTGCACCCAGAGGAGAAGGATGTTTGGAAATGGCCATCTAAATCTGGAGAATATCAATCTAAGCTCTATTATGAGTTCAGTTTCTCTCATTTGAGGGTTGACCCAATTTTCAAGTACATTTGGAAATGTTCCTGTACCCTCAAATTCAAGGTTTTTGGTTGGCTTTTATTGATGGATCGACTAAACACAAGAGATATGATGTAGAGAAGGCATTGGAATATCCAGGATGATACCTGTGTCCTGTGCCAGGCTTCCTTCCATGAAGATAGAGTCCACCTTTTCTTCTCCTGCAATTTTAGTCAAAGAGTTTGGAACTATCTTGGGATTACCTGGTCCACAAAGACCCAACTGCCTACTTTCATGATGGCTTGACCTCTAGGAAGGATTTCAACAGGCCTTTCTTCTCCGAGGTAGTATTTACTGACAGCTTGGAACATTTGGACACAGAGGAATGGCAAGATCTTTCGAAATGAGAATCCCAGCTTCAGAGCTTGGAGGAGGAACTTTGTACATGACATTTCTTTATTAGCTCACAGAATCAAATGTAAATATAGGGACAGTCTGTTAGCTTGGATAGCTTCTCTACCCTAACTCTCTTTGTAAGTATGATAGATTTCTTTGTATCTCCTGTTTTTTTCTCTTTCTTTTGTTCAGAGTTGTACAGAGAACCTTTTGGTTATTTTTGGATTTGAATAAAGAGCTGTGAGGCTGTTGCCTTGCAGTATATAGTAAAAAAACCTTATTTCTCGCCCAGAGCGGCATATAGTTCGAGCTTGCCATTGGTCGCCAAATGTTGGGCCGGCCCATTTATATTTTTTTGCGTTCTTTTTTATTTTTATATTTTTCTCCCAAGTTATCTTTTAATTTTCCCATAAATTTATTTTTTTAAATTACCAAAATTTAGTTTTTTACTAATTTTCTTTAAATCTTAGAAAGTAAAATTTTGTATCCATTCTCAAAAATATTTGGAACTTTACATTTTTATTATCATCCAAAATTTTCTTGAAATTCAAAAAATATTCGCTGTTGTAAAAAACAATTCCAAAATTGGTCGAGACTTGTAAAATCATTTTATTTTAAAAATAATATATATTTGAAAAGTATTTTTGTGGTCTATCTGCTAGAAATGAAAAAATAGTTTTGTCCAGATTTCATAAGTGGACCGCACGTGCAAACACCCGGAAAAGCCACCCATTTATAACCTGCGCACACAGGTGGGAAACCTTATTTGTCGCATAGTGCGGCTTATAGTTGGAGCTTCCCATCAATCGACCGACGTTGTGCCGGGCCATTTATATTTTCCCTATGTTCCTTTTCTATTTTTCTTTTTACCATTCCAAGTTATTTTTTCCTTTTCTCATAAGTTTCGTTTCTTGTACTAATTTTTGTTAAATCTTAGAATTTCAAATTTTGTTCTAATTTTCGAAAATATTTGGAACTTTAAATATTTTATATTCGTCGAAAATTTGTTTCAAATTCTAAAAATGTTCGCATTTTCTGAAAAATAATTCCAAAATTGTTCGAGATTTGTAAAATAAATTTCACATTAATAAGAATAGAAATTTCAAAAATGTGGTTTTTATTGAAATGTTTAGAAATTCAAAATAATGTTCGTGATCAAAAAGACATTTTAAAAAATTGTTTTTAATGTTCAAAACAAGTTTCCATTTTCAAAAATTGTTCACAAATACGAAAAACGTTCGTTTCTCCCGCCTTAGAAATGGTACTGTTTTCAAAAAATGTTTGTGAATTTATTTATTTGTCCTATTTCAAGTTTTGTCTGCCTTTTTCCACAAATTAAAGATTTTTCAAAAAAAATGCTCCCATGTTTTTTTAATCAAGAGGTCACCACAACCTCGACAAGACGACGGACTTGAAGAAGAAAAGCCACGAGTTGGGTACTGCCGCCACTCCAACCAACCCCTCTACTACAAAGATCTCGCGAGCTAAACATGACCCGTGAGAACACCACAACTCTCCGCCCTACCGCCCCACTGTTGTGGAGACCATTTTGATGGACACAACAATTATCTCTCGCGATGCTTCTCATAAAAAAATCTCTCCCATTGCAACGCACGGGCATTTGTGCTAGTTATGTCTCAACCATTTCGAGACTTATCGTCATGTCCGCGTTCATATCCGGGACTCCGAACTACCTTTGGTACATCAAAACATATAAACTCATAATACCGATCGTCACAGAACTTTAAGCGTGCGGACCCTACGGGTTCGAGAACTATGTAGACATGACCAAGACACGTCTCCGGTCAATAAGCAATAGCGGAACCTTGATGCTCGTATTGATTCCTACATATTCTACGAAGATCTTTGTCGGTCAAACCGCATAACAACATATGTTGTTCCCTTTGTCATCGGTATGTTACTTGCCCGAGATTCGATCGTCGGTATCTCAATACCTAGCTCGATCTCGTTACCAGCAAGTCTCTTTACTCGTTCCGTAATGCATCATCCCTAGTGATGTGCATTATCGAGAGGTGTCGTGGTTTTGTCACGGCAGATGTCCTTAGTGTCAGAGGCCAATGCATCTATGTAGTAGCTTGAGAGGGGTTGACCGGAATCGAGAGACGCAACACAAGACAAGGATTTAGACAGCTTTGGGCCCCGAGAAACATCATCCGGTAATAACCCTACACGCTGTTTGTGGCTAGGTCTCATTATCATCAAGAGAGTCGCCGTTAAACCGGCTCTTTGTGTCTAGACCTAGAGATTGTTTCTTCTTCCTTCTTGCCCGTCCCTCTTTGGGGAGCCCTGCCCCTCCTTATATATGTTGAAGGGGCAGGTTACATGTGGAGTCCTATTAGGATTAGGACTAGTCTATCTCTAATACAAACCGGATACAAGTCCAGGTCTTAACTCCTTGTAAGACAAATATTCCTCACGCCTTTCCTCTTAAATCGGCCCAACATAACATGAGCCGGCCTTCTGGGCCTTGGGCCTTGTCACCGTCTGTCCTGACCGCCAGGTTACCAGTGAACCATAATGTTCAGTCAGGTTGCTTGTAAACCGTCTGGTCTGTGCGGGTCGCCGGTGAATCGCCAAGTGTCAGCGGGATCTCAAATAAACCGCCAAGTCCGGCCGGGTTATACTTCCGGCCGGTTTACGCCACGGGGTATATCCCCGACAAGAGGGCCCAGAGATACCTCTCCGACAATCGGAGTGACAAATCCTAATCTCGATCTATGCCAACTCAACAAGTACCATCGGAGACACCTGTAGAGCACCTTTATAATCACCCGATTCGTTGCCAGGACGTTTGGTAGCACACAAAGTGTTCCTCCGGTATTCGGGAGTTGCATAATCTCATAGTCATAGGAACATGTATAAGTCATGAAGAAAGCAATAGCAAGAAACTAAACGATCAAGTGCTAAGCAAACGGAATGGGTCAAGTCAATCACATCATTCTCCTAATGATGTGATCCCGTTAATCAAATGACAACTCATGTCTATGGCCAAGAACTCAACCATCTTTGATTAACAAGCTAGTCAAGTAGAGGCATACTAGTGACACTATGTTTGTCTATGTATTCACACATGTATTATGTTTCCAGTTAATACAATTTTAGCATGAATAATAAACATTTATATATGAGGAAATAAATAATAACTTTATTGTTGCCTCTAGGGCATATTTCCTTCAATCTCCCGGCCACTCCGGCCAACACCCCCTTTGGGTTCAGTCCTGGGTGGTCCCGTGCCTACCAAAGGCATCAACGACCACCGTCGTGGCAAAACACACACGGTCGCAAATGGGGACAAGAGATCTCAATACCAATCATGGGCACACAAGGTTTATGTCCGCCTACTTGATCAGGGTAGCGTGCGCCCATAACCTTCCCTCGTGAGAGGCACCGGCGAGGGACATGACAATAGATCACATTAGGGCCTCCCCATAAAAGGAAAATGTGGTCGCATTGGAGAAAGCCCGGTTCGGTGGCACCTGACCAATTTAATGATTGAATTTATCCCCAAAAATAGACCTGAGGTATCTGATACTCCGATATCATCTATCAACCGGTAATCCAAGTCACAACAATATCCAGCACATAGTCTAAAGCATAATATCGTCATATCAAACTACTCCGAGGATAGCATGATCCTATAATCATGAATCCAAGAACGATACTGCTACTACTCTAATATGAAGAACAAGCTATCCAACTAGGATCCACATGCAAGCATCATCTCCGAAATTATACTCCAAAACATAATATCAACTAGCATCATGATGAAAATAAAACTAGCCACTAATAATCCAAAGGCAGCATGACATCCAAACTAATACTCCAAAATAATATCAGATATCAATGTGAAAATGATCATGATATGGACCACTAATAATCCAATGGCAACATGTCATACTCTTGTGCTGCAAAATATTAGTACTAGAACTCCAAACAGCAGCATGGCAATAGCAAGATCAAAAACAACTCCGAGAAATGCCATGCAAAAAGTCATGTAGCTAATGCAATATTTCAAATAAGTTCAAGTAAATAAAACCATGATGTTGCATTGCAATCATGCAAATGGAGGTTGTGGCTTCCCTGGGGTAGAGGGATGCACCGGGAGGAAGTGCGAGAAACTCGCGGAAAGAATCACCGGAAAACGTTCTCTCTCGGAGGGGGCTGATTGAGGGCAAGGGCATAATGGTCATTTTCAGAATTTTAAAACATGGTGAAAATGATACCAACAGAATGGGCTCGATAAGACGAAGAAGTGGGCTTTGGAATCACCTCATTTGGAGTTACGGGTAAAGAGATACGACCGTTTAAAGCCCATGGACTAATCTACAAAAATAACTTCTACAGATAGGTCCCTGGCAGTTTAAACAGAACGCGCCTTTCTCAGAAATACGCTTTCTAGAGAGGAAATTCGATTCTGGCCCGAAGAAGAAGTGAAATACGTTTTGATAAGGGAAAGCGTACTCACCAGAAGTACGTCTCGACTTATCCACGTCAGCGAGGGGGCGGGGCCGGGCCTTGAGTCACTTACAGGTGGAACCCGCGCTACTTCTCTCTCCTCCCATCTCCTTCTTCCTCTCCCCCCGACGGCGCACGTGGAGCAGAGGCGGGCCGCCGGCGCCGACGCTCGCCTGGCCAGCTCCGGCCATCTCCGAAGGAGCAGGAGGTACCGGAGAGGTTAGAGAAGAGGGTCGCGCCCGTCCTGGCTGCTCGCGGACGCCGAGGAGTTCGAGGTTGGGCGGGGCATCGGCCGGTGCGGACGGAGGGCTCGGGCAACTCCGGGCACGGCGCCACGGCCATGGAGAGAGGGCGAAGAGCTACGGGAAAGGGACTAGGGTGGTGGTGGAGGCTCTCGGTGGTGGAAAGAAGAGGAGAGGGACTCGGCATCGTGCCAATTTAGGCGGAGGGGACCAGCGGCCATGGCGGCCATGGAGGTCGAGGAGGGGCTCTGGTGCTCGGGGAAGAGGCTCGGGAGGTCTGCAGGAGTGAGATGAGGAGGCTGGTGAGCTGGGAAGGGGCTCGGAATGGCTATTTATAGTCGAGGGCCGAGGTCATGTGCTGCCGCTTGAGCTCGGCCAACGCTCTGGCTCGCCAGACGCAGGCGAACCTGACAACCTGACGAGGATCGATCACGGGGGTCACGGAGAAGAAAGCGACGCCGGGGAGCAGAGGAAGAGGCTGAAACGAGCTAGGAGCCAAACATGACACAGTGCAGCGCGCGACGTCTAGCTTCGGCGAGGAGGCTTCGATAGGGGGCAGAGGGTCGAGGGCGACGGGTGAAGGCAGAGGTCGAGAGCACGGTCGTGGGTGCGCGAAAACCGTCGATGCTGAGCTGGCCGACGCGCCCCGATGCCCAGAGCGCGACGAACACTGTCAGAGCACGTGCAAACGTCATGGTCACCATTATGGCCGGCAAGGAGGGGACGTAAGAGACTGCCGTGACATGTCTGGTGATTACTCCCTGAATCATAAAGGCTGAGGGAGATGATGGATTGTCAAAAGGAGCTTTGAGGTGAACTGAGGCATCGAGCAAAGTTTGCTGCATCAAACTTGGACGTGCACTGCTGATCAACAGGGAGTTGATTGAGGCCAATAGTGTTGTCTGGGGTTATTAGCTTAGGAAGGACTATAATCCTGGGGTTTATGAGGGGATTTGGACCAAGATAAAACATGGTTGCTTTGTAACCTCATATTTGGTCCAGAAACTTTATCATGATGCTGCACTCACATGGACTATCAACTTGATCTAAAATTTGGCAAGGCTTGATAATATGGACATATAAAGATGCTTTAAACATTTCATACCAAATGGACAAACCAAAATGGTACTTGTTTCACAAACATCCCCACTGACCAGAAACTTGGGAAAATTCTAGAGAATTATTGGCTTGATGAATTGTTCCCAAATTTGGTGGAGAGAGGTTTTGTGGATAGCAGAATGCTCTGGTAAATTTTCAACCAAAATGAAGCAATATAAAATATACTTGCTTCACTAACTGAAAATCTGGACAGAAACAAAGATTTGATTATGTGCTCACATAGATCATTGGATGGGGCTGAAATTTTGAGTAGTGGGATAATATGAGAACATGAAGGAGTGTGCAAAATTTCAACTCATTTGGATACTCCTAGCTAGTACTTCCTTCACAATGCCTTCTGTCTGACAGAAAGTTTGAAAAATTGCTGAGGAAGATTGGCTAGGCAAATAAGGTTGCATTTTTTGCATGGGTCAATGATTTGGATGTAAAAGCATGCCCAAAAAGTTTGGGAGCCAACAAGGAAAGATAGGTGGCACTTCCTTCACAGAAAGCCACACTAGGCAGAAATGAAGAATAATTATTGGGGAATTATTCTTGGGCTAGGACAGGAAAGGTTGGGCATATTTGATCAACATATGACCCAAAGAAATTATGAGAATTATTTGGGAATTTTGGGATGGACAGAAATATAGGTTGCTTCACAACCTAGGGCAGATAGGATTATTCCTTTAATAAAAAAAGAATATTCCCAAGAAAAGAATTTATGGATTTGGGCTAGAATGGAAATGGCATGATCTTGGGATGATTTTGAGAATGATGAACCACTTGGCAGAGGAATTTATGATGATCTCCCAGGTTGCAAGGCCATAGATCCACTCCAAAAAGAAAAACAGAGCAAAAATCAAATAAATCAAAGGAAAAAGAAAAGGGCCAAAAACTAGGCTGTTACAATTACAAACCTTCCCCCGTTAAAGTAATCTCGTCCTCAAGAGTTGGTTGCTCAGGGAACAAGTATATCTTAAGGAAACCGTTTCCAACTCGGGTATCCTTTTCCTTTATTTATTGTTCCCTCAAAAATTTCATATGATCTGATTACCTTGCCTTGGGGTGTTCTGCTTCACCTTTCCCAAATTTTGACAGGTTTTTGCTCATATACCAAATCCTCTTGCTGACATTGATTCTCTCATATCTGCGGTGATATCCAATGGATCTGTGCATAAATTTTCCTTTTGTCATGAAAACCTTTTTACTTCTGCCATGGGGTTTGCTCAAACAAATGCATGTCTTCCGGGTTCAATCAATGGTGAGAATCCTGGCCATTCTTTGATGGTGTCTGACTGCTCACAAGTGGTACTGATTTATCTTGATTTGTTTCTTGGGCTCGAGCATGAGATATGTACCAAAGATTCGACTGCCTTCTGTCGTGAGCAATATGCAAGGGTATGGACTTATAGTTGTGTCATACCTCAAATATTAACATCTTGGGGCTGTCCTGACAGGAGTGCTGGTGGGAAAATACTTCTCATGACCTGTTGCCCATGCACTTGGTTCCACCAGTGAATATACCTTATCTGAGCTGATGGTTTGGCTTTTGATTTACCCATGTTGTCGGTATACCCAGATGTGGGAATAGGCCGTCAGATGCTTTAATACTGCCACTTAAGTCAAACTGCTGAGGTTGTACCTGAATCTAGGATCTTGACAGAACAGACTTGGATATTCCGCACTAACCATTTTTAGCGGGTTAGCGGGATATGAATTCCTTGTAGAACAGAGTAATCCTCTGAGGGTATGCCATTGTGGCTCCATATGTAATTATGTCTTTCAACTAACTTGGGTTTCCGGACCCTGATGGTCACGCAAAAATCATCATACCTTTGCTGTCAGTCTCATCCTTTGACGGTCATGATTTTCTTTGTCAGGGTACCATACTGAAATAGCTTGGCCACATATGTCTTTGATCCTTCATACGACCATGGAGGTGGTTATACATTATTCCTTGTGCTGATTTTCTGACTTGGGTCCGCATACGTATGACATATATTCGGGGCTTGTAGCTGTACAGAGCTTGTTGTTGAGGCCAATCATACAAGAGGATGACCAGATTTCATGAGAGCTCCTTGTCGGTGCGGGAATATCAACCTTGATAGCCATCATCAAGACTGTTGATTCTGCGTTGTCATCTCCAGATCTTGTCGATCCTTGTATTACATGAGATATATCTCTGCTTATCTTCATTTACATGGCTCATGAGGTTGTTGGATCTGTACCTTTCTTAGGTTTATCTGCTTGATCATTGCCGTATCTCGTATGAGTGACTGATCTGACCGGGGATACCCGCTTACCATATGTAAGAAGAATATGCCACCGAACACTCGATCCTTGCGGTAGGCATATGTCTTAACTGAATTGTACCTCTGCCAAAAATTATTGCAAATCTGATCCTTGAACTTCACTGTCATATACTGCCAACTCACCATATAATCTCCGAGGACAGTGCAATAGTGTGATACTGTCATGGGCTGAGTGGCTTACGAGAGAAGCCATCCGAGTAGCTTGCTGAGGAAGTCTCGTTAGCTTCTACTCAAAGCTTTTGTCTGGGTAACGTGCAGAAGAAGTCTCGATAGCTTACACATGAAGCTTGACTTGATTATTGTACTGGAGAAGCCTGGGTTCCGTACCTGAGAAGCTTTTCCTCTGGTTGCTTGTTGGGAAAGATTCATTCCCGTCTGTCAGAAGCTTTTACTGATGTATCTTGTTGAGAAAGACTGGGTATCTCGGACCGGAATCTGTCCATATTTCCTACTGAGAAAAATTGAGGACCCTTGCATCATAAGTTTCTTCCGATAGCGTGTGGAGGAAGACTGAGTTTCTCATATCCAAAACTTCATGCTGTGATATGCAGATTGAAATCCACCCATAATATTCTGCGGCTGATTACTTGCATGAGAAAATTTGTTTGACTGTCTTCCTTGATCATAGCACATTCTGACTTTCTTTTGGATGATAACATATTTCAAGCATCATTTACTGTTGAGCCAGACCTTGCATATGAGCCCTACCTTTGACTGAAAATATTCCACTGGTCTTGCAACTGACTTGTCTTTCTGCTGGCTGGACCATTACTGCTGTGAGGATTTTGTACTGATGTAGTCTCGATGCTGATGATCAATCCCAGACACAATTGGTATTCTGAGCAGATATTCCTTATATAATGCAGTTGACTGAGAAGGCCATAATGTTTAGCTGAGCTTCTTCCAAATATCTGTAATCCTTATTGCTTCTTTGAGTTCGGTGTCGGAGGACGAGCAACTTCCATAAGGGGAAATAAGGTAACACCAAGGGCCCAAAAAGCAAGAAGCAAAATAAAACTCAACTAAACAAAAGCAGACAAAACAATCAAGTCACACACAAACAATGTCACATATTACTGCTAGTCACACAATATGCAGGCCTACTTAAGCACACAAATCTCACGGGATCTCCGGTACTATGATCTAAAATGTTGTGATTGTGTGCACGAGGACGAATCACGGTGTGGAAGGATTGGAGTAAACATCGTTACACCAAGTGCTGGCTTAGCCAGGTAGCATCCTGGACTAGCTCGGAGGTGAGGACGTACTTGGTAACCATGTAGCAGGACACGAATGTCGCGACCACATTACTATCAAGCGGACGGAAAAGACATGTACTCGTCCAAGGAATAGGGTAGCGAGGAAAACTGGGTCGGCTGACATTGCCCTTTTTATGATGACTGAGACCATTAAGGGTTGCCAACTTGACAAGATAAAAAGGACGATCCGGGTAGCAACATGTCTACCACCGAAACGATAGGCGGGGCTGAAAGAAGGATATTGGTGCGATACCTGAACACCATTTCTGCAAACAGTGTCGGGATCACTTGGCATCACTCCGCTAGGACAGAAATGACACCAAACACCGAAGAATGAGAAAAAAAAAGAAACTGGAAGAAATGCAGTGGCGGAGCTATAGTGGATACGAACCGATGCCAGCTACACTCACCAGATTAAACTGTTAGCGAATAAATAAAGCTATATGCATGCTATGCAACAAACAAATGCAGCAACCAAATGCAACAAACAAGGAAGACTCTAACTACCGATTTCTACCGCTCGCGCTGACTAGGGCGTCCTATAGCCAGACCTGCTCTGATACCAAGCGTTGTGGAACCCCGGCTCAGAGAAACCGGAATGCCCCGTATTCCACCCTAGAGATCGAGATGAAGTCCTCTGGAATACGTCACTGCTTGACATAGAACAAATCAGCTATTATTACAAAGGATAAATACACGGGTCTCATGTTACAAAGGATCACATCAGCACGGCGACACTATGCCTGCGATACTACACTTGTTTTATGCTAGCAGCAGAACAACTCGTAGCAGCGGAATACTTCTAGCAGCGGAACAGCGACGATCTCTGGCTGGGACACGATCTAGCTCGCACGAACGGTAACCTTGGCAAACAATCAAGCAATAACAGCATCACCTGCAATCTGGCATGACATGCTAGGTCAGTACATTGAATGTACTTGCAAGCTCACAACAACCAAAAGCATCAAGGCAAGACAATAACATAGCATTAGCAGATTAATTAATTAACAGCTACCATGATGAAGCAACTACTAATCATGATATGAAACTACTAAGATACTGATAAATCACCATCTCAATCTTAATAACCATCTCACTCTTGGCTATCATGCCAAGCAATATACCATCTCGATCACCTCGTGATCCAAAACATCCACGTGATCACCTCGTGATCACACCACAAACTGAATGATCATCCTCGAGATCATCCCAACATCATCATCTGCATCCTTCCAAACTGTTACTGCTCATAAAACATCAACATATAAATCTTCTAAAAGTCATTCCGTCATATGAGTGTTGATCGAACGGTGTGACCTAGTACGAACTTATGCCCATGACCGAGGACGCGGCTATCGATAGATTAAACACACCCACTCTCTGCAGAGGTAGCGCACTTTACCCACACCATGGAACCCATGGCCTCGCACTCCCATTCGGGTGTACCAACGGCGTTCCGACAAACCCGACCTACTGCCATGACATCTCCCGGCCACTCCGACCAACACCCCCTTTGGCTTCAGTCCTAGGTGGCCCCGTGCATACCAAAGGCAACAACGGCCACCGTCGTGGCAAAACACACATGGTCCCTAATACGTCTCCGTCGTATCTACTTTTCCAAACACTTTTGCCTTTGTTTTGGACTCTAACTTGCATGAATTGAATGGAACAAACCCGAACTGACATTGTTTTCAGCAGAATTGCCATGGTGTTATCTTTGTGCAGAAACAAAAGTTCTAGGGGCTCCGGAGAGGGGAATCCGTCGCTGTCGTCATCACAACCATCCTCCATCACCAATTTCATGATGCTCACCGCTGTGCGTGAGTAAATCCATCGTAGGCTTGCTGGACGGTGATGGGTTGGATGAGATTTACCATGTAATCGAGTTAGTTTTGTTAGGGTTTAATCCCTAGTATCCATTATGTTCTGAGATTGATGTTGTTATGACTTTTCTATGCTTAATGCTTGTCACTAGGGCCTGAGTGCCATGATTTCAGATGTGAACCTATTATGTTTTCATGAATATATGTGAGTTCTTGATCCTATCTTGCAAGTCAATAGTCACCTACTATGTGTTATGATTCGCAACCTCAAGTGACAATAATCGGGACCACTCCGGTGATGACTGTAGATTGAGGAGTTCATGTATTCACTATGTGTTAATGCTTTGTTCCGGTACTCTATTAAAAGGAGGCCTTAATATCCCTTAGTTTCCAATAGGACCCTGCTGCCACGGGAGGGTAGGACAAAAGATGTCATGCAAGTTCTTTTCCATAAGCACGTATGACTATATTCGGAATACATGCCTACATTACATTGATGAATTGGAGCTAGTTCTGTGTCACCCTATGTTATAACTGTTACATGATGACCGCATCCGACATAATTATCCATCACCGATCCAATGCCTACGAGCTTTTCACATATTGTCCTTTGCTTAGTTAATTTACCGTTGCCACTATTACAATTACTACAAAGCTGCTACTGTTACCTTTGCCACCGCTACCGCTACTTCCATATTACTTTGCTAAATACTTTGCTGCAGATATTAATTTATCCATGCGTGGTTGAATTGACAACTCAACTACTAATACTTGAGAATATTCTTTGGCTCCCCTTGTGTCGAATCAATAATTTGGGTTGAATACTCTACCCTCGAAAACTGTAGCCATCCCCTATACTTGTGGGTTATCAAGACTATTTTCTGGCGCCGTTGCTAGGGAGCATAGCTCTATTCTTTGAGTCACTTGGGATTTATATCTGCTGGTCACTATGAGGAACTTGAAAGACGAGAAAACAAAGATTTATCCCTCAACTACGAGGGGAGGTAAGGAACTGTCATCTAGCTCTGCACTTGATCCACCTTCTGTTTTGAGTAAATGTAACATCCCAAATTTTCAATTTGGAATGTTATACTAATAGATCATCATTGCATATTATATTTAATGCATTTTGCTTCGGTCCTAGAAATTCTACGCAACTCAAGGACCCACGGAGAGAGTTGGGGATTTTGATATTTTCAAAATTGAGTTTTCTCAAATTTTGGAAAGTAGGATCATTTGATTTTATTTATTTTATCTTCAATTATTTCAATTATATAAATATGAGAGAGGGAATAAAATGACTTTACCAAAATAAAGAAATATTGAGGATTTAATAAAAACAAATAAGATTTTATTTTGAATTTTCTGGATATTTTATTTGAATTAAGGAAAAATGCGTGTTTTCCAAAAATTGCATTTAGGCCCAAATAAATGTTCATCTAAACCGGCTTGATTTTAGAAGCCGGGGAAAATTTATTTCGGGATTTTTGGAGTCCGTTTGGTATTTCTTTCGTTTGTTTTTCTGCGCGATAATTATTTAAAAAAAACTGGAACCGCCTTTGGGCCGTAACCGGCCAGGACTCCGCCTGGCCGGGGGTCTTTATAAAGCGCGCCCGGGCCGACCCCCAGCCCAAGCCGCCGCCACCAGCCCAACCCGCCACCGCCGCCCGAAACCCTAACCCTAGTGTCGCCGCGCCTTGCCAACCTCGGCTGCCGCTTCTTGCGCTCATTGCCGCCCTCCCCCGCCGCCCGGAGCCGCCGCCACCGTCGACCCGCAACCCGAGGTTGACCTCGCCGGCGCCGTTTTTTTTAGAAAAACCGTTAGGTTTTTCCGTCGGTTTTTCGTCGGTTTTTCGTCGGTTTTTTTAGATTCTGTTTTTTTTCGTTAGATCGGTTCTTCCGGTTTGGATTAATTAGCGAACGTTCACTCGTTCGTTCGTTTTTAACGAACACGTTCATCGTTTAGATCCAGATAACGAACGTTCGTTCGTTAACCTGTTCGTCGTTTTTCTTTTTCTCGGATTTATTCCGCGATTTATCTGATCGCGATTTTCTGATCCGATTTTTGTTTTAGTATAACTTTTCGCTCATTTATCGGAATCAGGCGATTCAAGCGCCCAGAGTTTTGTCTCGAAACCCTCTTTCCGAATAATCTACTAAACCAGTTTTTTCTTCTGTAAAATTTGACTTAGGTCCAGATTAGTAAACGAAGCTTGTTTCTTTCGCCGTTTGAGTTTTGTTTCTTCGTTCGATTTGATTCTTTTTGCAAACCGTAGTTCTTAAGATGAACTTCTGGTTAGACCTCTTATTTGAGTTTTACCCGTGCATTAGATGAGTACTTATTGTATGCTTGTTTGTTTGTTTGCTTGCGATAGAGCACCCGGACTGCGCCGCTTACTACTTCGAATCCCTAGGTTACGCGGATCATCAGCAAGGCAAGTAACACTTTGATCATACCTCCTTACTACCCAGTTTTTATGCATTAGATCAATCCTCAAACATTGCATGATAGGATCTAATTAAATTGTGGGTTTTGGGAAGTAGATTGAGGTAGTACCTATTACCTGTTTTAATTATCAAACCCTTGGGAATTACTTCTACATTTGCATATTTTGCCATGCTATGCAAGTAGACGTGGATTGGGTGAGTGATTTTCCATGACAGATGTGAGATTGTTAATTAATGGTTTATTTAAGGTGGCAACATTAATACACATCTGGGTGGATTGAGGTACCTGGTTATTCCAGGATTGCCTGTTTCTTTTTGGACCGCCACCCAGGCTCAAAGGGATCATAAGATTATTCATGCTAGAAACTTCCGTGTGTAGCCACATGCTATTATGGGCTCTAGCATAGTTGATTAAGTTGTGTGAACTCTTACAGTGGTAGACTAGCAGATGTAGGGGATGTAGGTGTACCGGTCTACCCATCGTAAGGTGCTAACGCTTCTCAAAGACTGTGTCTCGGTCACCCGTTTCTCAAACATCATGCAGTGCGAGAAATTCAACGGAGGAGATCGAGTCATGTGGGGAAAAGTGTGCAACCTCTGTAGAGTGTATAAACTAATCATGATTAGCCGTGTCCTCGGTTATGGACATCTTGAGTATCTAGTACTTGGATTTTTGAGTGAATCTCATCATGTTACTTTAATTAATATTGTTGGGTTTGTTTAATGATGATGCTTAATTGGGATTGAGGATGCTGTCAACCATTCTCAATGTTTAACAACCACCATGATAGTTAAATAATTTATTCTTTTGTACTAGGGAAAAATTGGCTTTACGCAAAAACTTTAACCATAGAGCTATCCACCAAGCCATATATGCATGTAGTATAGTTTTACTCTTTCATTTTTCTCTGTGTGTTATTTTGCCAAAGATATTCCATGTGTCAATTGTTTTCGGGCTGCAACGTTCATGTTGCGAGACTTTTCGCATTTACAGTAAGATGCTTTAGGATCGTGGTTCTATACTCAGTGATGTTACCGGAGTTGATGGACTCACTTATCTTCCAAGCCTTCATTGTTATCGTTATTAGATGGACTTAAGCCATATCTATTGTAATAAGTTTCTCTTTGGAGACATTCGATGTAATAAGTGTGTGATTGCTACTCTGTTATAAATCCTTCAAGCATGCGTATGTCAAAGACATCGATCCAGGATGACATCGAGGCACGAGATCGGACTGCTTTGAGGTCTGGTCGCTACAAGATGGTATCGAGCACACGATCGTAGGACACGACCACTAAGCAAAGACCATAGATCACTACTCTCTCTTCTCATTCTAACTCCTCATCTTTTCTATTCTTCTAGGATGGCGGATGCAAGGAACAAGTTCATGCAACCGGATGAAGATACACCCTTTGGACGACACCTGAAGGAAGTAACCAAGTACTTGAACATCAGAGTACCAAGCTTCACCGGAACTTACAATGCCACCTTACCTGAAGAGGAGCGCTGGATGATTCAAGTTCAAGTTCCAGGAAGGACGTTCATGCCAGTCACTGAGCCTATAGAGCTTTCCTTTGATGCACCAACCTGGAGTTTAGGGACGAGCATGGAAGCTCACATCACCATGGGACGCATTGGAGAAGTTTATCACCAGGAGGTTAAGGATACTGCCTACCAGATTTGTGGCCGCTGAGATGAGCAATGGGAGATGGTCAACACCAGGAAAGACAATCAGTTGCAGCTTTCATCCAGGAGTTAAACCAGCACATTCGACGCCAGGAGAACCCGGATGAGTCTTGAGCATGATGGATCTGAAGGAAGCCATGACCAAGATCACGGAACTGGAGGAAGAACTCCAGTCTACACGCGATGGATACGAGGAGGAAATATCAACTCTAGTCGAGAAGAATGATGATCTGAAGAAGAAGCTAAGAGTGTTCGTGGGATTTCCAGCAACTGGAGAAGACGAAGATCGCACTTGTCCCAAAAATTACATCATCATAGACGATACCGACTCGGACTCGGATGATAGTGATGATGACTACGTTGATGAAGCTGGAGCGGATATCATGGAGTCTTCATCGGAGCAGTTTTTCTAGTAGACCACCATAAAGTAGTAGAATTTCCCTCCATGTATCTATTATAGTCTGAGCACTTTGTAACAATAGATAGACCATTGTATACCCTTGCTTGTTTGAATGAAGTGTTTTGATTGCAATTTGCCTCATGTGCATATGGGTAGTGTTTTCCCTCTAGACCTCATTCTATTCTGTATTCTCGTCTTTTCTAAACCCTCAGATGCCTCCGAGACGTGACAACAGATTCGCTTTCCCACCGGAGCTCACCCAGTTGATCCAACAGCAAAATGCATTGATGCAGATACTAGTCCAGAATCAGAATCAGGGGAACAACAACAACAACAATCCACCACCACCACCTGTTGATCACTTAACCCGTTTTCTTAGACTGAATCCGCTGGTGTTCTCCAGTAGCACCGAGCCGATTTTTGCAGATGATTGGCTTCACAAGACAGCCAGGGAGTTTATCACTGCAGGATGCACAGATGCGGAGAAGTTGCAATTTGCCGCACATCAGCTTGAGGGACCCGCAACATCATGGTGGGAGAATTTCACAGCCACTTATCTAGCAGACACTGTCACATGGGATCAGTTTCAGCAGGCTTTTCGTACTGCCCATGTTTCAGCAGGAGCTATGGCCATGAAGAAGCGTGAGTTTCGCAACTTGCGCCAGGGAGGAAGATCAGTTGGCCAGTATGTGGATGATTTCAGTAAGCTAGCACGTTATGCCCCAGATGACGTCGCTACGGATGCGGCTAAGCAAGAGAAGTTTCTGAAAGGGCTAAATGATGAGCTGAGCATGCAGTTGATGGTAGCAAGTTTCAACAACTACCAGGAGTTGGTAGATCGTGCTCTCATGATTGAAGGGAAGCAGCAGCAGATTGAAAACCGCAAGAGGAAGTATGGACAAGGGAAGTACAATTACGAGCTCAACAGAAGCCCTGCTTTACTCC
Organism: Aegilops bicornis; assembly: GCA_021605145.1. NCBI lineage: Eukaryota > Viridiplantae > Streptophyta > Magnoliopsida > Poales > Poaceae > Aegilops > Aegilops bicornis. The sequence goes on from CM038674.1 coordinate 637,557,059, forward strand.
GAAGTCGAGGACAGTTTCAAAGATACCCATGGAGGAGGTAGCTCGCACAATCACAATGGTCCCAAGAATGGTACCGGATTGGAGGAAGTAGTAGCGAACCGTACCAACCCCTCAACACCAGCCAAGAAAGATCTGAGTCAAGTCACTTGTTTTAAGTGCCAGAAGACCGGACATTACGCCAATGAATGTCCTGAAGGCCAGACTAGAAATGGCAATGGAAACTCCGGGAAGAAGCCAAACCCTTTCAACAAAGGACAAGTGAACCACGTTAGCGTGGAGGAGGTTGAAGCTCAGCCAGATGCAGTAATAGGTAAGTTTTTGGTTAAGTCATTTACCGCACTCATTCTTTTTGATACTGGTGCATCGCATTCATACATATCAAGGGGATTTGTGGATAAGTATAGACTGCCCACTAGGGTTCTAAAAACACCCATGCTAGTAACCTCACCAGGAGTAGAGTATATGGCCAGTCGAGGATGTTTTCAAGTTCCGTTGGGTATATGCAAGCATGGTTTTCCCTCGGATTTAATCATTTTGGAATCCCAAGGTTTGGATGTGATTCTGGGTATGGATTGGCTATGAATGTATGGAGGAAACATTGATTGCGCCAGTAAGTCGATTCTTCTTACTACCCCAGAAGGGAAAAGGATAAAGTATGTATCAAGCCATGAGCCGAGGAGGATGCACGTAAATTCCTTATCAGGAGTTGTGCAGGAGGAAGTACTAGTAGTGAAGGATTTTCCTGGTGTATTTCCAGAGGAGTTGCTGTGCATGCCACCGAACGAGACATTGAGTTTTGGATCGAGCTTTTGCCAGGCACAGGGCCAATATCCAAGAGACCATACAGGATGCCTGCAAAATATTTGGAGGAGATTAAAAGTCACATTAAGGAGTTACTGGATAAAGGATACATTCGCCCAAGTTCTTCACCTTGGGGATCACCAGTACTTCTAGTGGAGAAGAAGGAAGGATCGTTAAGGATGGTTGTTGATTATCGAGGATTAAATGCGGTAACCATCAAGAATAAGTACCCACTGCCAATGATCAATGATTTGTTTGACCGACTACAAGGAGCAAAGGTGTTTTCCAAGATCGATTTGCGATCAGGATACCATCAGTTGAAGATTCGAGAACAAGATATACCCAAGACAACTTTTACCACTAGGTATGGGCTGTACGAGTATACCGTGATGTCATTCGGTCTGACTAACGCACCTGCATATTTCATGAACATGATGAACAAAGTATTTATGGAGTTTCTGGATAAGTTCGTCGTGGTGTTCATTGATGACATCTTGGTCTACTCGAAGAACGAAGAGGAGCATAAGGAGCACTTGCGTTTGGTATTGGAGAAGCTCAGAGAACACCAGTTATATGCCAAGTTTAGCAAATGTGAGTTCTGGTTGAAGGAAGTTGGATTCCTCGGACATGTTATATCCGGAGAGGGTATAGCAGTAGACCCCACCAAGGTTGTCATCGTGACTAATTAGGAAGCACCAACAACAGTTGGGGAGATCAGAAGTTTTCTTGGACTGGCAGGATACTACCGGAGATTCATTGAGAATTTTTCAAGGATTGCAAAGCCCATGACGGAGTTGTTGAAGAAGGATACCAAGTTCAATTGGACTGAGTCATGTGAGGTCAGTTTCGTGAATTGAAGAAACGTCTAGTTACCTCACCAAAGTGTTGATTCCGCCAGATCGGACTAAGGATTATGAGGTGTATTGCGATGCTTCACGCCGAGGACTTGGAGCAGTACTTATGCAGGAAGGAAGAGTTGTTTCAGATGGCCACGACAGCTTATACCTCATGAGTTGAATTATGCCACACATGATTTGGAGTTAGCAAATGTAGTGCATGCATTGAAGACATGGAGACATTTTCTTATCGGAAATCATTGTGAGGTGTACACGGATCACAAGAGTTTGAAGTACATATTCACGCAAAAAGATTTAAACCTCAGGCAAAGGAGATGGTTGGAACTCATCAAGGATTATGATATGAGATTGCAGTATCACCCCGGAAAGGCTAACATAGTAGCCGACGCGTTGAGCCGTAAGAGCCATGTTAATACACTCATGACCGAAGGACTGCCAAAGGAGTTAGTCGAGGACTTTTGCGAGCTATGTTTGGAGATAGTTCCGAGAGGCTATGTAACAACAATGGAAATCCAGTCGACTTTGATGGATAAGACCAGAGAAGCTCAAAAGACCGATAAGGAGATTGCAGAGATAAAGGAGAGGTTAAACAAGGGAAAAGCCAAGGGATTTCGTGAGGATGAGCACAATACCCTCTGGTTTGAGGACTGCGTTTATGTACCCAATGACCCTGAGATTAGGAAGTTGATTTTGCAAGAGGCCCATGATTCGCCATATTCAATTCACCCAGGGAATACCAAGATGTACTTGGATTTGAAGGAGATTTTCTGCTGGACCGGAATGAAGAAGGACATTGCCGAGTATGTAGCAGTTTGTGATGTATGTCAGAGGGTAAAGGCAGAGCATCAGAAGCCAGTAGGATTGTTGCAACCATTGCTGATACCCGAATGGAAGTGGGATAAGCTAGGCATGGATTTTATTACGGATTGCCCAAGACTCGTTCGTGCTATGACTCGATTTGGGTGGTAGTAGATCGTTTGACGAAGGTAGCTCATTTCATTCCAAAGGAAGACTACCTACAGCAAGTGCCAAATTGGCTAAGATATACATGACCGTAATCGTATGTCCGCATGGAATTCGAGGAGTATCAGACGATAGAGGAACCCAATTCACCTCAAAGTTTTGGAATCGGTTGCAAGAAACTTTGGGAACTGTGCTAGAGTTTAGTACAGCTTTTCATCCACGCAGATGGATGGACCGAAAGAGTCAATCAGATTTTAGAAGACATCTTTGAGAGCTTGTGCGCTAGATTATGGATCTAGTTGGGATGAAAATTTGCCGTATGCGTAGTTCTCTTACAACAACAGTTATCAATCCAGTTTGAAGATGGCCCTTCAAGCCTTATACGGAAGAAGGTGCGAGAACCCCGTTGTCTTGGGACGAAGTTGGAGACCGTCGGTTGTTTGGACCAGATTTGATTAAGGAGTCCGAACGGAAAGTGAAGTTGATTCGCGATGTGCTCAAGGTAGCCCGATCCAGGAAGAAAAGCTATGCCGATGCAAAACGCAAGGAGACAGCTTTACGAACTTGGGGATAGAGTTTACCTTCGGGTATCACCACTTCGAGGAGTTAAGCGCTTTGGTGTTAAAGGAAAGTTAAGCGCCATGATTTGTGGGACCATACAAAGTTTTGGAACGTATGGGAGAGGTTGCCTACAAGTTGGAATTACACGAGGGATTGTCGAGTTCACGACATGTTCCACGCCTCTCGGTTCAAGAGGTGCCACGCAGAGATAGGCGATATACCGCTAAGAGATACCGTGCCGCTAGAGGCGATCTGGGTTGGATGTTGATTTGACCTATGAGGAGAAACCAACAAGATTCTTGAGTATGCCAAATGAGTCACCCGCAAAGAAAGTTATCAAGTTCGCAAAGTTCGGTGGAGCCACCACACCGACGATGAAGCCACCGGGAGCGAGAGGAAGATTTGCTTTGAAAGACCACCCTCACCTATTCTCTAGTTAACCCGAATCTCGAGGGCGAGATTCATCTTAAGGGGTAGGTTTGTAACATCCCAAATTTTCAATTTGGAATGTTATACTAATAGATCATCATTGCATATCATATTTAATGCATTTTGCTTCAGTCCTAGAAATTCTACGCAACTCAAGGACCCATGGAGAGAGTTGGGGATTTCGATATTTTCAAAATTGAGTTTTCTCAAATTTTGGAAGTAGGATCATTTGATTTTATTTATTTTATCTTCAATTATTTCAATTATATAAATATGAGAGAGAATAAAATGACTTTCCCAAAATAAAGAAATATTGAGGATTTAATAAAAAAATCAAATAAGATTTTATTTTGGATTTTCTGGATATTTTATTTGAATTTAGGAAAAATGCGTGTTTTCCAAAAATTGCATTTAGGCCCAAATAAATGTTCAACCAAACCGGCTTGATTTTAGAAGCCGGGGAAAATTTATTTCGGGATTTTTGGAGTCCGTTTGGTATTTCTTTCGTTTGTTTTTCTGCGCGATAATATTTAAAAACCGGAATCGCCTTTTGTCAGAATCGCCAGGACTCACCTGGCCGGGTCTTTATAGCGCCTCGGCCGACCTCAGCCCAAGCCGCCACCAGCCCAACCCGCCACCGCCACGAAACCCTAACCCTAGCGCCACCGCCAACTCAAGGCCATTATCGCCACGACCGCCCTGCCTCAGGAGAGCCGCCACCGCCGACCCGCACCCCGAGGTTGACCTCGGCGCCGCCGTTTTTTTTAGAAAAACCGTTCGGTTTTTCCGTCGGTTTTTCGTCGGTTTTTTTTAGATTCCATTTTTTTGTTAGATCGGTTTTCTTCCGGTTTGGATTAATTAGCGAACGTTCACTTGTTCGTTCATTTTTAACGAACGTGTTCATCGTTTAGATCCAGATAACGAACGTTCATTCATTAACCTGTTCGTCGTTTTTCTTTTTCTCGGATTTATTCCGCGATTTATCTGATCGCGATTTCTGATCCGATTTTTGTTTTAGTATAACTTTTCGCTCGTTTATCGGAATCAGGCGATTCAAGCGCCTAGAGTTTCGTCTCGAAACCCTCTTTCCGAATAATCTACTCAAACCAGTTTTTGCTTCTGTCAAATTTGACTTAGGTCCAGATTAGTAAACGAAGCTTGTTTCTTTCGCAGTTTGAGTTTTGTTTCTTCGTTCGATTTGATTCTTTTTGCAAACCGGAGTTCTTAAGTTGAACTTTCTGGTTAGACCTCTTATTTGAGTTTTACCCGTGCATTAGATGAGTACTTATTGTATGCTTGTTTGTTTGCTTGCTTGCGATAGAGCACTCGGACTGCGCCGCTTGCTACTTCAAATCCCTAGGTTACGCGGATCATCAGCAAGGCAAGTAACACTTTGATCATACCTCCTTACTACCCAGTTTTTATGCATTAGATCAATCCTCAAACATTGCATGATAGGATCTAATTAAATTGTGGGTCTTGGGAAGTCGATTGAGGTAGTACCTATTACCTGTTTTTATTATCAAACCCTTGGAAGTTACTTCTACATTTGCTTATTTTGCCATGCTATGCAAGTAGACGTGGATTGGGTGAGTGATTTTCCATGACAGATGTGAGATTGTTAATTAATGGTTTATTTAAGGTGGCAACATTAATACACATCTGGGTGGATTGAGGTACTGGTTATTCCAGATTGCTCGCTTTTTTGGACCGCCACCCGTGCTCAAAGGGATCATAAGATTATTCATGCTAGAAACTTCCGTGTGCAGCCACATGCTATTATGGGCTCTAGCATAGTTGATTAAGTTGTGTGAACTCTTATAGTGGTAGACTAGCAGATGTAGGGGATGTAGGTGTACCGGTCTACCCATCGTAAGGTGCTAACGCTTCTGAAAGACTGTGTCTCGGTCATCCCTTTCTCAAACATCATGCAGTGCGAGAAATTCAACGGAGGAGATCGAGTCATGTGGGGAAAAGTGCGCAACCTCTGCAGAGTGTATAAACTAATCATGATTAGCCGTGTACCTGGTTATGGACATCTTGAGTATCTAGTACTTGGATTTTCGTGTTAATCTCATCATGTTACTTTAATTAATATTGTTGGGTTTGTTTAATGATGATGCTTAATTGGGATTGAGGATGCTGTCAACCATTCTCAATGTTTAACAACCACCATGATAGTTAAATAATTTATTCTTTTGTAGTAGGGAAAAATTGGCTTTACGCAAAAAATGTAACCATAGAGCTATCCACCAAGCCATATATGCATGTAGTATAGTTTTACTCTTTCATTTTTCTCTATGTGTTATTTTGCCAGCATATTCCATGTGCTGGCCCGTTTTAGGGCTGCAACATTCATGTTGCAGACTTTTCAGACGACGAGTAAGATGCTTTAGGATCGTGGTTCTATACTCAGTGATGCCGCTGGAGTTGATGGACTCACTTATCTTCCAAGCCTTCCGCTGTTATCGTTATTAGATGGCCTTAAGCCATATCTATTGTAATAAGTTTCTCTGTGGAGACATTCGATGTAATAAGTGTGTGATTGCTACTCTGTTATAAATCCTTCAAGTACTGTGCGTGTCAGCATTACTGATCCAGGGATGACACTGAGGCACAGAGATCGGACTGTTTGAGGTCTGGTCGCTATAGTAAACTTGCGACACCTAAACCTGCTTCTGCTATTAATTCTGATATGTCGCATGTTATTGATGATGCCACTTCTGCTATGCATGATGCTTCTGATGAAACTACTTCTATGCTTGATAATACTGTGCCACTAGGTGAATTTCTTTATGAACAACTTGCTAGGGCTAGAGAGAATGAAATTATTGAAACTGATAATATTGATGAAAGTGATGATGAAGATTCTCCCCCTAAATATGAGTTGCCTATTGTGCCTGAGGGTTATGTTATGGATGAAGAAACTGCTAGAGTTTTTCTTGCTTGCAACGATAGATCTAATCTTAAGAAATTATTAGCTAAGCTTAAAGAAAAGTCTTTGAATGCTAGAATGAAATATGACCCTGCTTTTGCTACTTCACCTATCTTTGTTACTGATAAGGATTATGATTTCTCTGTTGATCCTGAGATAATTACTTTGGTTGAATCTGATCCTTTTTATGGCTATGAATCTGAAACAGTTGTGGCACATCTTACTAAATTAAATGATATAGCCACCCTTTTCACTAATGATGAGAAAACTCGCTACTACTATATCCTTAGATTATTTCCGTTCTCATTAAAGGGTGATGCTAAGACATGGTTTAATTCTCTTGATCCTGGTTGTGTGCGTAGTCCCCATGATATGATTTATTACTTCTCTGCTAAATATTTCCCCGCTCATAAGAAACAAGCTGCCTTAAGGGAAATATATAATTTTGTGCAAATTGAAGAAGAGAGTCTCCCACAAGCTTGGGGGAGGCTTATCCAATTACTTAATGCTTTTCCTGATCATCCTCTCAAGAAAAATGAAATACCTGCTATCTTTCATAATGGACTAACCGATGCTTCCAGAGACCACCTGGATAGTTGTGCTGGTTGTGTTTTCAGGGAAAGAATAGTTGATCAAGTTGAGATTCTATTGAATAATATGTTGACTAATGAAAACAATTGGACGCTTCCTGAACCAACTCCTAAGCCAACTCCGAAGAAAAGGGGTATCCTAATTCTCAGTCCTGAAGATATGCAAGAGGCAAAGAAATCTATGAAAGAAAAAGGTATTAAAGCTGATGATGTTAAGAATTTACCTCCTATTGAAGAAATACATGGTCTTAATTTACCGTCTGTTAAAGAAATACATGGTCTTGATAACCCGGCACAGGTAGTAAAGGTAAATTCTCTCTATAGATATGATAAAGCTAAAATCCCGCCTACTAAGTTTGCTAGCCAATGCTTAGATGATTTTGATAATTTTATTGTTAAGCAAGAAAACTTCAATGCTTATTTTGGTAGAGAATTGAAACGCAATGCTTATATGATTGAACACTTGAGTGATTATATGTCTAGAGTTAAAGGTGAACTTAAACTCATTAGTAAACATGCTTCTATGGTTACCACTCAAGTAGAACAAGTACTTAAGGCTCAAAATGATTTGCTCAGCGAATTAAATAATAAGGGAAACGATAATGCTCTTAGAGTTGCTACTAGAACGGGTAAAAGAACTCAGGAACCTTTGCATCCTGAAGGCCACCCTAAGAGAATTGAGCAAGATTCTCAGAGAACTAATGTTGATGTACCTAGTCCTTCTAAGAGGAAGAAAAAGAAAAATGATGGGACTTTGCATGCTTCTAGTGAACCTGTTGCTGATACACCTGAGAATCCTAATGATATTTCTATTTATGATGCTGAAACACAATCTGGTAATGAACATGAACCTAGTGATAATGTTAATGATGATGTTCATGTTGATGCTCAACCTAGCAATAACAATGATGTAGAGATTGAACCTGCTGTTGATCTTGATAACCCACAATCAAAGAATCAACGTTATGATAAGAGAGACTTTGTTGCTAGGAAGCACGGTAGAAGAAAGAGAACCATGGGTTCGTAAACCCATGCCTTTTCCTCCTAAACCATCCAAGAAAAAGGATGATGGGGATTTTGAGCGCTTTGCTGAAATGATTAGACCTATATTTTTGCGTATGCGTTTGACTGATATGCTCAAAATGAATCCTTATGCTAAGTATATGAAAGAAATTGTTACAAATAAGAGAAAGATACCGGAAGCTGAAATTTCCACCATGCTTGCTAATTATACTTTTAAAGGTGGAATACCAAAGAAACTAGGAGATCTAGGAGTACCAACTATACCATGCTCCATTAAAAGAAACTATGTTCAAACTGCTTTATGTGATCTTGGAGCCGTTGTTAGTGTAATGCCTCTCTCTTTATATCGTAGACTTGAATTGAACAAGTTGACACCTACTGAAATATCTTTGCAAATGGCTGATAAATCAACTGCTATACCTGTCGGTATTTGTGAGGATGTGCCTGTTAGGTTGCAAACGTTACTATTTTAACGGACTTTGTTATTCTTGATATTCCCGAGGACGACAGTATGTCGATTATTCTTGGTAGACCCTTTTTGAATACTGTAGGGGCTGTTATTGATTGCAACAAAGGCAATTCACTTTTCATGTTAATGGTAGTGAGCATACGGTACACTTTCCGAGGAAACAACCTCAAGTCCACAGTATAAATTCTATTGGAAAAATTCCAACTATCACTTTTGGAGGTTTTGAATTTACTCTTCCTACTGTCAAGAAGAAATGTGATATACTTATTGTTGGGTACGTGAATATCCCGTTGAGGTAACCTAGTGCTATTCGAAAATTCTCCGGTTTCATGCGATTCAGAATGAGTTTATTAACAAGACTTGATCAACCTTGTTAGTGGATTCCTTTTGATGAGCATGAGATGGATGAAGTTAGAAAGCACAACTCTTTGTACCCTCCTTTTACTTTCTGTTATTTAGAATTAATAAAGCAAAAATAGTATTTTCTGCCTGTTTTCTGGACTATCCGTGAAATAAAAAATACCCCGAAAATAAAAGTTCTCCAAATGCCCCGAAAATGAAATATGATTTTTTTCTAGAATATTTGAGAATATCTGGCATTGAGAACACATCAGGGGGAGCAAGCACCTGGCCACGAGGGTCCAGGGCGCGCGCCCTGCCTCGTTGGGCCCTGGTGGCCCCCCTCCACTTATTCCTGCACCCACACACTCCTTCTTCCTCCCAAAAAAATTACCAACCAGCTCAAGCACGAGTTCTAGCTCATTTTGCTGTGATTTTTGATCTCCTTGTTCAAAGCTCCATTCACAAAACTACTTTGGGGGATTGTTCTTTGAAAATGATGAAGAGATTTTTGAGGGGCTCTTCGAGCCGAAGCTCGAAGGATAAGCAAAGTGAAGAAGATAAGAGGCCCAAATAATCTTCCCCATACCACGGAGGTTCGGCCGTGTGAATGGCCTTGTGATGAAATCTTGAGAGCAGCCGTGGGCATAAACCAACTTAGGCCAAAAGCCTAAGCTTGGGGGAGTATGTATTTCTCACCGACATTACATTCATGTTCACACAATCATTCTAGTTGTCGGTGCTCATACTTTTTCATTGTACTATCCATGCTAGTTTATTTTTCCTTTTTCTAGCTTTCTTCTTGTGTGTTTGAAAAACCTTAAGAAAAAACAAAAAAATAGTTGTAGCTTTTAGCTAGATTACTTTTCATGCATGTAGTAGTAATAATCAAAATAAAACCCAAAAAGATTTCCCGTTCTTCTTTTTGCTTGTTGGGAGCTTTCCCGTGTAAATAGTTTGATTTCTCTTCTTTTCTTTGGGGGTCGATAGGAGAAGACCATGATGAAATTGTTGAAGTGGCTCTTATATGCATTATTATTGATTTAACCAAGAGCCCATATTGCCTTGTCTCCTCCTGTTTATTGAATGCTTGCAGATTCCAGCTTAGTCCAATGCACGTGCACTCTTATTATTTTACACACTGTTCGGTCGTGCAAGTGAAAGGCAATAATGATGATATGTGATGGACTGATTGAGATAAGAGAAGCTGGTATGAACTCGACCTCTCTTGTTTTTGTAAATATGATTAGTTCATTGTTCCTGATTCAGCCTATTATGAATCAACATGTTTGCAATGACAATTAGAGATTATAGTTGCTTATGTCATGCTTAATTAGCTAGGAGTTTATAATGGTTTACCTTGCGTGCCAACATGCTATTAAAATGGTTATGATGTGGTATAGTAGGGTGTATCCTCCTTCGAATGATTCGAGTGGCTTGACTTGGCACATGTTCATGCATGTAGTTGAAACAAAATCAACATAGCCTCCACGATATTTATGTTCATGGTGGATTATATCCTACTCATGCTTGCATTCAGTGTAAATTAGTTTTAGTGCATGTTCATGACTGTTGTCGCTTGATACGTCTCCAACGTATCTATAATTTATGAAGTATTCATGCTATTATATTATCCTTCTGGGATGTTTATGGGCTTTATTAAACACATATATATTATTTTTGGGACTAACTTATTAACCCAGAGCCCAGTGCCAGTTTCTGTTTTTCCCTTGTTTCAGTGTTTCGTAGAAAAGGAATATCAAACGGAGTCCAAACGGAATGAAACCTTCGGAAGAGTTATTTTTAGAATGGAAGAAATCCAGGGGACTTGGAGTGCACGTAAGGGAAGCAATGAGGAAGGCACGAGGCAGGGGGCACGCCCTCCACCCTCGTGGGCCCCTCGTGGCTCCCTTGACCGACTTCTTTCGCCTATATATATCAATATACCCTAAAACCATCGAGGAGCAGAATAGATCAGGAGTTCCGCCGCCGCAAACCTCCAGAGCTACCAAAAATCAATCGGGACCCTGTTCCGGCACCCTGCCGGAGGGGGGATCCCTCACCGGTGGCCATCTTCATCATCCCGACGCTCTCCATGACAAGGAGGGAGTAGTTCACCCTCGGGGCTGAGGGTATGTACCGGTAGCTATGTGTTTGATCTCTCTCTCTTATGTTCTTGAGGTGATACAATTTTGATGTATCGCGAGCTTTGCTATTATAGTTGGATCTTATGATGTTTCTCCCCCTCTACTCTCTTGTAATGGATTGAGTTTTCCGTTTGAAGTTATCTTATCGGATTCAGTCTTCAAGGATTTGAGGACACTTGATGTATGTCTTGTCGTGCTTATATGTGGTGACAATGGGATATTCACGTGACCTACTTGATGTATGTTATGGTGATCAACTTGCGGGTTCCGCCCATGAACCTATGCATAGGGGTTGGCACATGTTTTCGTCTTGACTCTCCGGTAGAAACTTTGGGGCACTCTTTGAAGTACTTTGTGTTGGTTTGAATAGATGAATCTGAGATTGTGTGATGCATATCGTATAATCATGCCCACGGATACTTGAGGTGACATTGGAGTATCTAGGTGACATTAGGGTTTTGGTTGATTTGTGTCTTAAGGTGTTATTCTAGTACGAACTCTATGATAGATCGAATGGAAAGAATAGTTTCGAGTTATTTTACTACAGACTCTTGAATAGATCGATCAGAAAGGATAACTTTGAGGTGGTTTCGTACCCTACCATAATCTCTTCGTTTGTTCTCCGCTATTAATAACTTTGGAGTGACTCTTTGTTGCATGTTGAGGGATAGTTATATGATCCAGTTATGTTATTATTGTTGAGAGAACTTGCACTAGTGAAAGTATGAACCTTAGGCCTTGTTTCCTAGCATTGAAATACCGTTTACGCTCACTTTTACCACTTGTTACCTTGCTGTTTTTATATTTTCAGATTACAAATACTCATATCTACCATCCATATTGCACTTGTATCACCATCTCTTCGCGAACTAGTGCACCTATACAATTTACCATTCTATTGGGTGTGTTGGGGACACAAGAGACTCTTTGTTATTTGGTTGCAGGGTTGTTTGAGAGAGACCATCTTCAACCTACGCCTCCCACGGATTGATAAACCTTAGGTCATCCACTTGAGGGAAATTTGCTACTGTCCTACAAACCTCTGCACTTGGAGGCCCAACAACGTCTACACGGAAAAGGTTGCTAGTAGACATCAAGCTCTTTTTCTGGTGCCGTTGCCGGGGAGGTGAGTGCCTGAAGGTATATCTTTAGATCTTGCAATCGAATCTTTTAGTTTCTTGTTTTATCACAAGTTAGTCTATAAAATAAAATTACAAAAAAAACTGGAATTGAGGGTGCCTCATATGCTTCATATTTTTAATGTCTTCCGTGACAATAAGGATTCCGATAATTGTGCTCACTTGCTAGAGGAAGAATGCATTAAAATGTTTGGCACTAAATCTTTGAATGATGAGCATGATTGCAATGTTGTTAGTATGAATTCTTTGAATACCCATGATGCTAATGATATGCAAAGCCACAAGCTTGGGGATGCTATGTTTGATGAAGATGATATGTTTAGTCCCCCAAGCTTTGATGAGCAAATTTATTATGATGAAAGCATGCCTCCAATTTATGATGATTATTGTGATGACACGTATGCTATAAAGAACAAAGATAACCATGAAACTTTTCATCATTTAATTTTCAATTGGATTATGCTTCACATGATAGTTATTTTGTTGAGTTTGCTCCCACTACTATTCCGAATGAGAAGAATTTCGCTTATGTGGAGAGTAGTAAATTTTCTATGCTTTTAGATCATGAAAAGAATTCTTTAGGTGCTGGTTATATTGTTGAATTCATTCATGATGCTACTGAAAAATTATTATGAGGGAGGAACATATGCTTGTAGGAATTGCAATAATATCAAGTTTCCTCTCTATGTGTTGAAAATCTTGAAGCTATGCTTGTTTTGCTTTCCTATGCTAATTGATTCTTGTTCCCATAAGTTGTTTGCTCAAAAAATCCCTATGCGTAGGAAGTGGGTTAGGCTTAAATGTGCTAGTCATATTCTTCATGATGCTCCCGTTATGTTTCAATCCTTATCTTTTATGTGAGCATCATTGAAATCATCATGCCTAGCTAAAAAGGCATTAAAGAAAAGCGCTTGTTGGGAGACAACCTAATATTTACCCTTACTGTTTTTGTGTGTTCACATGATTATGCTACTATAGTAATCATGTTTTATAGCTTTTGTTTCAATAAAGTGCCAAGTAAGACCTTTAGGATAACCTACGGTGATAGTTATTTGATCTTGCTGTAAAAAACAGAAACTTTGCACGCACGAGATTAGTTTTCATAAATCACATAAACGTGCTTTGCAGTTGATTCTTTTTGCAGTAGATTAATAAACAAATTATCTAGGACTTCCTAATTTGGTAGAGTTTTTGGAGTTCCAGAAGTATACGTTTGATACAGATTACTACAGACTGTTATATTTTTGACAGATTTTGTTTTCTATGTGTTGTTTGCTTATTTTGATGAATCTATGAGTAGTATCGGAGGGTATGAATCATAGAGAAGTTGTAATAGAGTAGATATCACACCAATATGAATTTATAATGAGTTACAACAGTACCTAAGTGGTGATTTATTTTCTTATACTAACGGAGCTTACGAGTTTTCTGTTAAGTTTTGTGTTGTGAAGTTTTCAAGTTTTGGGTAAAGATTCGATGGACTGTGGAATAAGGAGTGGCAAGAGCCTAAGCTTGGGGATGCCCAAGGCACACCAAGGTAATATTAAAGGACAACCAAGAGCCTAAGCTTGGGGATGCCCCGGAAGACATCCCCTCTTTCGTCTTCGTTCATCGGTAACTTTACTTGGAACTATATTTTTATTCATCACATGACATGTGTTTTGCTTGGAGCGTCATTTTGTTTTATTTTGTTTTGCTTGCTGTTATTTAGAATAGTGTTTTGCATCTCTATTTTTAATAAAAATTTCAAGGATAGCCTTTACCATGCTTATTTTGCAAGTATACATGTTGCTGTTTGAAAACAGAAAGTTTACCGCTGTTGCAAAAATTCCCTAGAAAATTCAAAATGTGATAAAACGTTTAAACTTTTTGCATAATAAGCTCTGATAAATTTACTACAGTGGGAATTTTCGTTCATAATTTTTGGAGTTAGGTAAGTATGATGAATCTTGCATTCTTTACAGACTATACTGTTTTGGCAGATTGCTGTTATGTTTGCATTGTTTGCATATGTTTGCTTGTTTAATGGTCTATTTGAGGATAGGAGTATTAAATATGCAGAGACATTTAGTATGCAATGTTGAATAATAATTTTTGTGATTTCCTACAGTGGAGAATGATAAGGTTTTTGCATTGGTTTATACTAACTTATCTCACGAGTTCTTGTTGAGTTTGGTGTGGATGAAGCTTTCGAGATTTAGGAAACCATGATATGAGAGGAATTAAGGGGACACAAAAGTTCAAGCTTGGGGATGCCCAAGGCACCCCAAGATAATATTTCAAGAAGTCTCAAGCATCTAAGCTTGGGGATGCCCCGGTTGGCATCCCACCTTTCTTCTTCAACAATTGTCGGTTAGTATCGGTTGAGCCTAAGTTTTTGCTTCTTCACATGATGAGTGCTATCCTTGAAATGTCATTTCATTTTGTTTTGCTTGCTGTTTGAATAAAATACCAAGATCTGAAATTCTTAAATGAGAGAGAGTCTTCACATAGCTACATAATTATTTAACTACTCATTGATCTTCACTTATATCTTTTTGGAGTAGTTGGTCATTTACTCGTGTGCTTCACTTATATCCTATGAGTAAATGGTTGAATGATTTGAATGTCATAAATTTGAAATTATATATGTTTCATATGCTTATCCCATGGGGAGTAATGACTTCACATATAATAAGTAGAGGTGGTAAATTTATTGAAGGTTAGCAAACATGTATTGGTCACTTGAACAATTCATGAAAGAATATTGAAGGAAGAGAGATTTCACATATAATATACTATCTTGGACATCTTTTTTTAATTGTGAGCACTCATTAAAATATGACATGCTCAAAGGTTGATGTCGGACAAGGAAGAAAACGTAATGGGTTATGTTTTCTTATATCCGAAATAAAGTATATTGTCATGGATCGCCCAACACGTTGAGCTTGCCTTTCCCCCTCATGCTAGCCAAATTCTTCGCACCAAGTAGAGATACTACTTGTGCTTCCAAACATCCCTTAAACCAGTATTGCCATGAGAGTCCACCATACCTACCTATGGATTGAGTAAGATCCTTCAAGTAAGTTTTCATCGGTGCATGCAATAAAAATTGCTCTCTAAATATGTATGATCTTTTAGTGTGGAGAAAATAAACTTTATACGATCTTGTGATATGGAAGAAATAAAAGCGAAGGACTGCATAATAAAGGTCCCTATCACAAGTGGCAATATAAAGTGACGTTCCCTCGCATTAAGATTTTGTGCATCCAACTATAAAAGCGCATGGCAACCTCTGCTTCCCTCTGCGAAGGGCCTATCTTTCACTTTTATGCAGGAGTCATGGTGATCTTCACCTTTCCTTTTTTCATTTTATCCTTTGGCAAGCACCTCGTGTTGGAAAGATTCTGATATATATATCCAATTGGATGTAAGGCATCATGCACTATTATTGTTGACATTACCCTTGAGGTAAAAGGTTGGGAGGCGAATCTATAAGCCCCTATCTTTCTCTGTGTCTGATTAAAACTTTGAACCCATAAATATCGCATGAGTGTTAGCAATTGTGAAAGACTAAATAATAGTTGAGTATGTGGAGTTTGCTAAATCAAAGCTCTAACATAGACTCTTCCTGAAAATAAGATGAATTGTAATTGTTTGATGACTAATAACACGGTTTGTTAGTTTTCAAGAAAATTTATGATCTATACTTTAACATGTGAATAGTTTATTACTTGATCATGCAAAGTTCTATGAGTTGAGCTGCTGTTATGACATATAATGATGCTAGAAAAGGTGATTGAAATTATCATTGATCAAACTTATGCACCTGCTAGCATTCACACTTCATAAATTCTTTCTTTTATCATTTACCTACTCGAGGACGAGCAGGAATTAAGCTTGGGGATGCTGATACGTCTCCAACGTATCTATAATTTATGAAGTATCCATGCTATTATATTATCCATCTGGGATGTTTATGGGCTTTATTAAACACTTTTATATTATTTTTGGGCCTAACTTATTATCCCAGAGCCCAGTGCCAGTTTCTGTTTTCCCCTTGTTTCAGTGTTTCGCAGAAAAGGAATATCAAACGGAGTCCAAACGGAATGAAACCTTCGGGAGAGTTATTTTTGGAACGGAAGCAATCCAGGGGACTTGGAGTGCACGTAAGGGAAGCAACGAGGAAGGCACGAGGCAGGGGTGCGCCCTCCACCCTCGTGGGCCCCTCGTGGCTCCCCTAACCGACTTCTTTCGCCTATATATATCAATATACCCTAAAACCATCGAGGAGCAGAATAGATCGGGAGTTCCGCCGCCGCAAACCTCCAGAGCTACCAAAAACCAATTGGGACCCTGTTCCGGCACCCTGCCGGAGGGGGGATCCCTGACCGGTGGCCATCTTCATCATCCCGGCGCTCTCCATGACGAGGAGGGAGTAGTTCACCCTCGGGGATGAGGGTATGTACCAGTAGCTATGTGTTTGATCTCTCTCTCTTGTGTTCTTGAGGTGATACGATCTTGATGTATCGCGAGCTTTGCTATTATAGTTGGATCTTATGATGTTTCTCCCCCTCTACCCTCTTGTAATGGTTTGAGTTTTCCCTTTGAAGTTATCTTATCGGATTGAGTCTTTAAGGATTTGAGAACACTTGATGTATGTCTTGTCGTGCTTATCTGTGGTGACAATGGGATATTCACGTGACCTACTTGATGTATGTTTTTGTGATCAACTTATGGTTCTCGCCCATGAACCTATGCATAGGGGTTGGCACACGTTTTAAATCTTGACTCTCCGGTAGAAACTTTGGGGCACTCTTTGAAGTACTTTGTGTTGGTTTGAATAGATGAATCTGAGATTGTGTGATGTGTATCGTATAATCATGCCCATGGATACTTGAGGTGACATTGGAGTATCTAGGTGACATTAGGGTTTTGGTTGATTTGTGTCTGAAGGTGTTATTCTAGTACGAACTCTATGATAGATCGAACGGAAAGAATAGCTTCGTGTTATTTTACTACGGACTCTTGAATAGATCGATCAGAAAGGATAACTTTGAGGTGGTTTCGTACCCTACCACAATCTCTTCGTTTGTTCTCCGCTATTAGTAACTTTGGAGTGCTCTTTGTTGCATGTTGAGGGATAGTTATATGATCCAGTTATGTTATTATTGTTGAGAGAACTTGCACTAGTGAAAGTATGAACCTTAGGCATTGTTTCCTAGCATTGCAATATCGTTTACGCTCACTTTTACCACTTGTTACCTTGCTGTTTTTATATTTTCAGATTACAAATACTCATATCTACCATCCATATTGCACTTGTATCACCATCGCTTCGTCGAACTAGTGCACCTATACAATTTACCATTGTATTGGGTGTGTTGGGGACACAAGAGACTCTTTGTTATTTGGTTGCAGGGGTGTTTGAGAGAGACCATCTTCAACCTACGCCTCCCATGGATTGATAAACCTTAGGTCACCACTTGAGGGAAATTTGCTACTGTCCTACAAACCTCAGCACTTGGAGGCCCAACAACGTCTACAAGGAGAAGGTTGCGTAGTAGACATCATCGCTCTCTAGTTGGTCGCTTCCCAGTCTTTTGCTAGCCTTCACTTGTACTAAGCGGGAATACTGCTTGTGCATCCACTTCCATAAACCCAAAAGTTATTCCATATGAGTCCACCATACCTTCCTATATGCGGTATTTACCTGCCATTCCAAGTAAATTTGTATGTGACAAACTCTAAACCTTCAAATGAAATTCTGTTTTGTATGCTCGAATAGCTCATGTATCAACTAGGGTTGTTTATATCTTCCATTCTAGGTGGGTTATTCTCAAGATGAGTGGACTCCGCTCATCATTCACGAGAACATGGCTGGTAACCGGGATGCCTAGTCCCATGCTCTAAGCAAATCAAATCGAAATAATTGCAAACAAAACTCCCCCCGGGCTGTTGCTAGTTGGAGGCACTCGTTGTTTCGAGCAAGCCATGGATTGATGCTTGTTGGTGGTGGGGGAGTATAAACTTTACCATTCTATATGGGAACCGCCTATAATGTGTGTAGCATGGAAGATATCGCCATCTCTCGGTTGTTATGTTGACAATGAAAGTATGCCGCTCAAAATATTATTTATCTCTATTCAAAATTGAGTTCTGGCACCTCTACAAATCTCTGCTTCCCTCTGCGAAGGGCCTGTCTATTTACTTTTATGTTGAGTCATCACCCTCTTATTAAAAAGCTCCAGTTAGAGAGCACTGCTATCATTTGCATCCATTACTATTAATTTATATTGGGTATGACTATGACTGGGTCTCTTTTACCATGAATTGCAATGTCTAGTCAGTCCTTGATCTTTAAAGGTGCTCTGCGTTTATGTTTTGCGGTCTCAGAAAGGGCTAGCGAGATACCATCTTGTTATATCATATTATGATTATTTTGAGAAAGTGTTGTCATCCGAGATTTATTATTATTGCTCGTTAGCTGATTATGCCATTGATATGAGTAAACATGAGACCTAAGTGTTATTGTGAATGTGGTTAGTCATAATCTTTGCTGAAAACTTGAATGCTGGCTTTACATATTTACAACAACAAGAGCAAACTGAGTTTGTAAAAGTTTTTCTTTATCACTTTCACTTTGTCAACTGAATTGCTTGAGGACAAGAAAAGGTTTAAGATTGGGGGAGTTGATACGTCTCCGTCGTATCTACTTTTCCAAACACTTTTGCCCTTGTTTTGGACTCTAACTTGCATGATTTGAATGGAACTAACCTGGACTGACGCTGTTTTCAACAGAATTGCCATGGTGTTATCTTTGTGAAGAAACAAAAGTTCTCGGAATGACCTGAAACTTCACGGAGAATATTTTTGGAAATAATAAAAAATACTGGCGAAAGAATCAAGACCAGGGGGCCCACACCCCTGTCCACGAGGGTGGGAGGCGCGCCCCTGCCTCGTGGGCCCCTGGAACTCCACTGACCTCAACTCCAACTCCAAATATTCACGTTCGGGGAGAAAAAAATCAGAGAGAAGGATTCATCGTGTTTTACGATACGGAGCCGCCGCCAAGCCCTAAACTCTCTCGGGAGGGCTGATCTAGAGTCCATTCGGGGCTCCGAAGAGGGGAATCCGTCACTGTCGTCATCATCAACCATCCTCCATCACCAATTTCATGATACTCATCGCCGTGCATGAGTAATTCCATCGTAGGCTTGCTGGACGGTGATGGGTTGGATGAGATTTACCATGTAATCGAGTTAGTTTTGTTAGGGTTTGATCCCTAGTATCCATTATGTTCTGAGATTGATGTTGCTATGACTTTGCTATGCTTAATGCTTGTCACTAGGGCCTGGGTGCCATGATTTTAGATCTGAACCTATTATGTTTTCATGAATATATGTGAGTTCTTGATCCTATCTTGCAAGTCAATAGTCACCTACTATGTGTTATGATCCGGCAACCTCAAGTGACAATAATCGGGACCACTCCGGTGATGACCGTAGTTTGAGGAGTTCATGTATTCACTATGTGTTAATGCTTTGTTCGGTACTCTATTAAAAGGAGGCCTTAATATCCCTTAGTTTCCAATAGGACCCCGCTGCCACGGGAGGGTAGGACAAAAGATGTCATGCAAGTTCTTTTCCATAAGCACGTATGACTATATTCGGAATACATGCCTACATTACATTGACGAATTGGAGCTAGTTCTATGTCACCCTATCATATAACTGTTACATGATGAACCGCATCCGACATAATTATCCATCACCGATCCAATGCCTACGAGCTTTTCACATATTGTCCTTTGCTTAGTTACTTTACCGTTGCCACTGTTACAATTACTACAAAGCTGCTATTGTTACCTTTGCCACCGCTACCGCTACTTCCATATTACTTTGCAACTAAATACTTTGCTGCAGATATTAAGTTATCCAGGTGTGGTTGAATTGACAACTCAACTGCTAATACTTGAGAATATTCTTTGGCTCCCCTTGTGTTGAATCAATAAATTTGGGTTGAATACTCTGCCCTCAAAAACTGTTGCGATCCCCTATACTTGTGGGTTATCAGTCCCAAACGGGGACAAGAGATCTCAATACCAATCATGGGCACACAAGGTTTATGTCCGCCTACCTGATCAGGGTAGCGCGCACCCATAACCTTCCTGTCGGTGTCAAAACCGGCGGATCTCGGGTAGGGGGTCCCGAACGGTGCGTCTAGGCGGATGGTAACAGGAGACAAGGGACACGATGTTTTTACCCAGGTTCGGGCCCTCTAGATGGAGGTAAAACCCTACTCCTGCTTGATTAGTATTAACGATATGGGTAGTACAAGAGTAGATCTACCACGAGATCAGAGAGGCTAAACCCTAGAAGCTAGCCTATGGTATGATTGTTGTTCGTCCTACGGACTAAAACCCTCCGGTTTATATAGACACCGGAGAGGGCTAGGGTTACATAGAGTCGGTTACAAATGGGAGGAGATCTACATATCCGTATCGCCAAGCTTGCCTTCCACGCCAAGGGAAGTCCCATCCGGACACGGGATGAAGTCTTCAATCTTGTATCTTCATAGTCCAGGAGTCCGGCCAAAGGTTATATTCCGGCCATCCGGACACCCCCTAATCCAGGACTCCTCGGTAGTCTCTGAACCAGGCTTCAATGACGACGAGTCCGGGCGCGCAGATTGTCTTCGACATTGCAAGGCGGGTTCCTCCTCGAATACTTCATATAAGATTTTGAACACAAGGATAGTGTCCGCTCTGCAAAATAAGTTCCACATACCATCGAGAGAGAATAATATTTACACAAATCCAATCATTGATGTATTTTGCATGCATGACATCACACCATGGCCAAGCCTTTATTCAATCGCTTTTACTATCCCACCTCAACAAGACTTAGCGAGGCGGTTTCCTCGGCACGCCTTGTCGAGCAGTAGATCATGTCCCCTTATTCCGGATTCTCATCAATACGGGCGTGGGTAACCCAACCGTGCCATTAATTACGGCGCTTGGGAGATAAGCGAAGTTTTACCAGGCTGGTGCGGGGCACATAGTTTCATTCCCGCCCATATAAGGGATAAGGATCCACCTTTCTCATCTACGCCTTCTTCCTCCTTTGCTTATCCATTTTCACAAGACTCGAGCTCCAAATACCAAGTCCGCGACATCCCACCTCAACCTTCTCCAGCAATGTCCGGAGCGGAGGCAAGTGGATGGTCTCCTCCATCACGGAGGGACACATCAAGAAGCTGAGGAAAGCCGGATACTTGTCCAATGACATCGCCAAGACCGGCTCCCCGACAAGGGGTAGCTCATCCCACCCCCAGTGCCCCATGAGAGGGTGGTGTTCCTCACCCATTTCCTCCGCTGGACTAGGTTTCCCACTTCACCCATCTGTCCGGGACTCATGTTCTACTACGGCCTGGATTTCCATGATCCGCCCCGAACTTCATCCCCAACATCTCGACGCTCATCGTCAGGTGCGTAGGCCTTCCTTCGCATCCAGCCCCACTTCGCTTATGGTCAAGACCTTCAATGTCAAACCGAAGGTAGTGGGCGGCCGCTAAGCGGAGTGCGGAGGCGCCATGGTGGGCAAGATACATGGCTCGAGGGCTCCTTCGTGGAGACCATAAAGGGGTGGCACCGGGTGGTTCTACATCACCGAGCAGCGTGACCTGAATGGGCAGCGCCCCAAATTCGATCCGGCATCCCCACACGGCTCACCTCCTGGAAAGAGACAGGCCTGTCGTGGGGTAATTCGGAAGAGCTGACCGGACTCCAAACCTGCATCCAAAACCTGGTGGACAAGAAGCTCAAACTTGTCAACGTAGTCCAGGTCATGCTCATCCGCCGGATCTTCCCGTGCCAACAATGGGCTTTCAGCTTGTGGGAGTTTGATCCGGCACAGCATCTAACCCTGAGCAGGCTCTTCGACACTACGTACGAAGACACCTGGAAGGTGATGTTCAAGGGCGCCGAGGCTCCCGCATCCGCTATCGAGGATCGCGGATTCAGCGTGCAGCATCAAGCCAATGCGGTAAGCTATTTTACCCTTTACGGGATACTTGTTTTTCATAGTTTGACTCTATGCGGGATCTAAACTCCCTTTCCTTTGACAGGATTGGCAGAAGACGTCCGGGCAGATTGACTGCCGGCTCCCTTGCCAGAAGACCCAGCGGACGCCCGCTTGACGGGGCTGCTGGTTCCGGCACCTTATGTGGTGACGGAGAAAAAGGCCAAGAAGAAGGCCACGGGAACTCGAAAGAGTTCCCGGCGCCTAGTGGTGTCGGACTCATCGTCCGATGACTCCGAGGCGGACTCCTACCGCGAAAACGAGGAGGAGGAAAAAGAGGTCTCTCCCCCAGCGGGGTGAGTGAATAAAAGGAAGGCCGCCCCAACTGGGGGGGGGGGGGAGGGTCCAAGAAGGGAAGACCCCTTCTTCTGGACTACTCCACCAACGCCGACGACAGCGAAGAGGAGTGGCCATCCAGGGACAAGCCCCTGGAAAAATCGTAAGTATCCGGATACCAGAATAACTCATGGCGTTCCTTTGTTGCACAGTATCTTCTGACGTCGAATATAATCATGCAGTCCGCCCAAAGCCAGGCTCGATGCTTCGTCGAGCGGCTCCCTGGTTTCGTTGGATGTGAGTAGCACTTCACTTCCAGCCGCCTCCTCTCCTCGCGTTGCGGATGATGCCGAGATGGAGTCCCAAAAGGGGCCAAGCCAGTCGGAGGTGGTCCTGGAGGCGCCGCAAGGCGACCTCCCGGACTCCAGGCGCAAAGGGGACAAAACCCCCAAGGGCTCCAAGTCCGGCCCTAGGCCGGACACCGCACCGGACCCTTCAGTGGTTCCGGAGTCCGCAGGCACCCCGAAGAAGGGCAAGTTTACGACGCCGGTGACCTCCGGCCCAACCGGAGGCACCGGATAATCCGGAGGTGCTTAACGGCGCCTCCATCGACGAGGAGCACCGCACTATTATGAGTGTGGTGATCCGAAGGTTCGATCCGCCAAGAGCGGGCTGATCAAGTTCGTGCCAGCCTTCTAACAGGCTTTGAGGTATGTATTTAAGATATGTAAAAATATTACCGCATAGATAGTAGCCCCTGATGCTCAGTTTGGTGTTCGGAAAAAAACCAAACTGAGGATCTAAAAGATATACGCAGGAGTCTACATAAGTATGTCAATATGGGAATGCAGGCTGCGCTACTGACCTCTGCCGCACTGACTGCGGAGGTTGATGCATTGAAGCAGAGCCTCGAGTGGTCCGAGAACGAGCTCGGCCCTGCCAAGAAGCAGCTCGAGGACAAGGAAGGTAAGTAATACCTTATTTAAGTATATATAAAAAAGATGTGGTTGCAAAAAATGATAGGAACAACGTGAGTATTACAGGGGCCACAATCCAGGTGGTAACCCTGAAGGAAGCGCCGTCCAAGGCCGAAGAAAATGCGGCCGTGGAGCGTACCCAGCGAGAAAAGCAGGAGGCGCGGGTGGCGGAGTTGCGGCAAGAGCTCCAGGCTCTCGTGAAGAAACACGAGAGTTTGGAGCTTGATTCAAAGACTCGAGAGTCCGAGCTTGCCTCTGCCCTTGAGAGCGCCAAATCTGCCAAGGCCGAAGCCCAAAAAGCCCTCCAGGAAATTGAGGCGATGAAGAAGATAGTGGCGGTAAGGCATTCTTTATGCAAAGCAAGCACATGAAAGTGAATTACTTGTTACTTACCCGAGTCCGGAGCTCTCCAGAGCATTCGCAGATCTTCCCAGCAGTGTCCGACGCTGCCGCATTCTACCGGGCCGAGGAGGGAGCTCGACGGAGAAGGTGTTCTGGTCTCAAGATGCCGAGGCCGGACACCCAGTGCCTTTTGAGCGACCAGTCAAGCAGCTAGTCGAGCTCCATAAGGTGGCCGAACAGGCCATGAAGGGTCTCATAGTCCGGCTGTGGCCTGGGGAAGCCATGCCTGGGAGCTACTTCAGGCTGGTGAGGTGGCTGGTGGATGCCTGTCCATGGCTTGAAGTCATCAAACGCTCCGTATCCATCGAAGGTTCCCGTGGGGCCCTTGCCCGTGCTAAAGTGCACTGGGGCAAGATGGACGCTGAGAAGCTTGTGACGGACGGACCACCGCCAGGCAAGGAGCATCGCAAGCCCGATATGTATTATGAGGGCGTCCTGAAGGGTGCCCGCCTTATAGCAGATGAATGCTCTAAAGATGTAATTTTTTAGTAAACTCGCATTTGTGATCCTGTACGCTGAAAACTTGTTCATATGCGCTAAGCAACGCTTTTGAATTTAAAATATTACCTTTTGTGCGGTCGTTTATTAAATTTGAGAGATGGCGAGTCGTCGGCTTCTGCCCCCATGCCACGAGTGCTGGGGTGTTCGGGATAAACTTGAGCGCTCTTGTTCCCATTCTTGGGTCCTTCGAGGGAGGCGCTCAACACAACGAACAAGGCAATCGGACTATAATGCTTGAACATTCTCACTTAGCCATAGAATTCTATAATTTTAAATTTCTCGAAGCCCCTAGTATTCGGAAGACCGAGTTCGGGGCGCTATCCACGCCTAGGCCGGACAAAGCCAACTCCTCGCTCTAAGCGGCATAAGTCTTTAGGGACTCGAAAACCTCTCGAACAGCGACCAGCTCTCGCCCTATCATGACGGTCAGTTTTAGCTTTCTCCCCTGAGGTGCTTAGCCCAGCTCAACCGGGCACAATCGCAGTGGTTCTCCCAGCGCTACCTTAGCCTATATAACGGAACGTAAGGTACCAAAACATGGGAGCCGGGCAAACCCAACTATTGACCCAAGACATGATTCGGAGCCGATGCATATAATGCACTAAGTTCGGGGTGCCGCACTTGTGAAAGTGTTCGGACTTATCACACCGTATGTTGGGGTACTTAAGCCCCTGGTGTATTTGGCCGCACTAAAGTGTAATGGGTGCAATATGTCATTAATGAACATATATAGATAAAAAGGGAATGCAATAATAGACAAAAGCTATGTATTGTTTATTCAAAAGGCTGCGTAAAAAGTGACGATACAAATAGTGTGATAAGCAAGAGATGGGACTATTTGACATGTCCCCTCCGTATGAGCTGCGGGATGATATGTGAAACAAGTATACTCCTCGTTATAGAGACCACCTCGACACTCGACGTAGCTTTCTGCCTCCCTGGCTGTTGCATCGTGTGTTCGGCGATTGTACTGCCGGACAGGCCTTCCATAGAGTGGAGTCCTGAAAGTAAGAAAAAGAATGACAAAATCGAGAGCCCCTAGTGCGGTTGAGCCGCATTTTGGGCATGCCGTGGTCGTGCCCCTCCCCCTATGTCATGGAATTGTCACGGCAGATGTCCTCATGAAAGGACTTAGTCGTGGGGCCATTGTACGGGTTAACTTAAAGGGGTTAAAGCGGACGCAAAGACACGAGAGTTATACTAGTTCGGCCCCTTCGATGAAGGTAAAAGCCTACGTCTAGTTTGTGATGGGATTGATGTGATTTCGGCGACTAGGGAGCAATAGCTTCGCCTAAGCCTCGAATTGTCATTGTCTGTCCTAGTTGGCGCCCACCGTGGGGCTATCGCACGATGGTTTGATGATCTTAGAGGGCAAGTTCGAAGGACTCGAAGGCTATGCTGTGGGCCGGATGACCAAGAGTCGTCGCGGCAAGCTCTACATCGACGATGCAGGCTGGGGCCCCGAGGCCGCTCGATTGAGTACGGGTACCGGGTCCCTTTGGTGGCATACACGTGTTCATCGGCAAGATCGGTGAGCGGTGGCCTGGGCCAGACATCTGCACCGACCTCGTCGAGACGGCTCAGCGGGCGAAGAAAAATCCTGCCCTGGCTAAACCGGTTGTCAGGCGTGCTTTCGTGGGAGTCATCCACAGAGGAGACTATGAGGGCGGATCAGCATCTGGTGGCGAAACCGTTGTCTACTCTGATGACGAGTCGTCGACCGGGGAAACTGAGTCTCTGTACCAGCTGCAAGATGGCCAGATCGGGGGCTGTTCCGACGGTAACAGTATTCCGGACCCCTTTGATCTGCCCAACCGGGTTGGAATATTCATGGCCGGTACACAAGCGACGCTTCACTCCTCAACCGTCGAGACAACGGTCGCCGGTTCGACAGCGGCGGTGGCAGCCGGGGCAGGAGGCCCCGTGGCGCCTACCGCTCAAGTTTTATCAGAACTATTTGATGCGTTGGCTGTGCTCATGGCAGAGGCTAACCCGGCGGATCAAGATCTGCATAACGCAGAGATTGCAAAGGTGAAGGAGCAAATCACTCAGGCTAAAGCGGATCTGGCAGCTACAAACGCTAGGATGGTGGCAGAGCGGGCCGCTTTGGATGCCCAGGCTTATAGGCTCATGCTGGATCAGAATGCCTCGCATGAAGTCATGAAAAGAAAGTACAGATCCCCTTTGCCCTCGGTTTTCGAGGGAAGAGACCTCTTCAACACCCCAGGAGCAGGGACCAGTAATCCGCCGCCCGGTGGTGAACCGGGCGGAAGCACACAGGGCGCCGATTCAGCCTCGTGTGATAGATCTACCTCGCCATCATGCCGGGCGCCTCAAGCTGTGCAAACACCTCTGTGTCACTACTCCAACCCGATGGATAACCTTGTTGCGGCGGCGGCGCGGTTGGAGGCGATTCCAATCGAAGGCGATTCACCACAGCGGTGGAAACACGCCGGTCAAAGAGCTCCTTAGGACGGCTCGTCCAACAGAAGCGTATTCATACAGCCGCGATCGGATCCACTCCACCCCCGGCCCGAGCCGGAGCTATAGCAGGCATGCAGATGAACCGGCCGTGTCAAGTAATGCGCAGCGCGGTGCACCCCGCGGCAACAACCCGGCGGGTGGTTTCGAAAACGCTCAAGAGGTGGTGGACCGGGCCAGGGCACGTAGGGGGGCCGAGTTAGCAGCACAACATCAAGATTATCAGCTTGCGCCGGTTCGACCGACTATCTTTGAGCCTGGAGTTACATCTAGCTCTTTGGGGTGCCTTGCCTCGCCCCCGCTTTTACGCAATATACACTTGCCCAAAGATTTCAAGGGGCCATGCAAGGTGCCCAATTATACCGCCGATCCGGCTCCGAAGCATGGATAGAAAGCTATGAGATGGCCATGGAGATGCCGGATGTGGATGAAGCTGCATGTGCAAAGTATTTTACCATGATGCTTGAAGGCACGGCCTGCATTTCTGGTTGAAAAACTTGCCACCCAATTCCATCTGCTCATGGACCCAGCTATGGACCCGGTTCATTCGTAATTTCAAAGACACGTAAGCAGCCCATGTCTGTGGTGGACTTGGCGGCTTGTGTCCAGGCTGAGGAGAATCCACAACCCATTGGGTGCGCGCGTTTGAAGTTCTACATTCTTCGCACTGCATCAACACCGATTCTCGCAATCTTAACCCTAGAGGGCAACCGCCGTTCGAACCTTTAAAATTGAAGCTGGGTCGCATGAAGCGTTTTGCAATGACATGGGCACTCTCATGGGCGTTTTAGTGAAGTATGCTGATTCGATAGTACCAAGGATCCCGAGTCCGAGGAGGATGAAACAGGAAGGAAAATGTAACAGCAACTCCAGAGGCCAAAGATCGATCGGCGGGTAATGGAGGAAACAAGCGTAAGGCGAATGGTAACATGGGCTTCAGAGCCAACACCAACGCGTGCAGGACAAGGGTCAACGGTGCAAGGGTAAACATCCGAACCGAGGTGGTGCGCTTAATCACAATCCGACCGGTTGAATTATCTGCTGAATCAACCCCGTCTCAAACATGGGACGAAGGAGGTGCCAAAGAAACCACCTCTGGAAGGATTGTTACATTATGCAGGAGTTCAAAAGTTCTAATGCTTTCCGGTATGATCAAGGGCCCGGCGGCGGTTCGTGGTCCGCCCGGTTACGGTGGAGGAAATTCTGGTCCAGGTTTAATGGTAATCCGGTGGGCGTAATAATCGTAACAACCAAGGTGGTTACAATCAGCAGCAGTAGCAGTCGGGTTATCAAAGCAAGCCGAAGCAATTGAATGGTGGACAATATCACGTCTTCACCACTAGCTTGGACAAGCGAGACCGAAAACTTCAGAAGCGGGCAGTCAACGTTGTTGAACCGGCCGTGCCGCATTACCTACGCTGGTCGAGCAGCCTATTGTGTGGAGTAGAGAGGATCATCCTCCCCGAGTTGACAATCCGGCCAGCTAGCCCTAGTGGTGGCGCCTCGTGGGAGGATACAAGTTCACCAAGGTGCTTATGGACGGAGGGAGCAGCATCAACATCCTCAGTATTATGAGACCTTCCGTCAGATGGGGTTAACGGATAAACATCTCAAGCCGCCCAATACAGTGTTTCATGGTGTGGTGCCCGGCAAGTCAAGCATATCCGGTTGGTAAAATAGCTCGAGGTGGCCTTTGGGGATGAACATGACTCCAGATCGGAAACATTGACATTTGAAGTGGTGAAAATTCAAAGCCCTTACCACGCCTGTTTGGGCGGCCGGCTTATGCCAAGTTTATGGCGCGACCTTGTTATGTCTATTTGCAGCTAAAAATGCCGGGTCACAAAGGGACGATAACGGTTCATGGGAGCCGCAAGATCGCTTTAGAGTGTGAGGAAGGTGATGCAGCGTACACAGAGTCGATTTGTGCCACCGAAGAGCTAAAGTACTATAAAGACAATGTTGATCCGGCGGATATGACCCCGTTGAAGAAGCCAACTACAGAGCACGATCCGGATCTGAAGTTTAAATCGGCGGCTGAGACTAAACTTGTTGACTTTGTGCCCGGTGATTCGTCCCAAGCAGTTCATCATCGCTGCTAACTTGGATCCTAAATAGGAAAGCGCTACCATCGAAGTTCATCCATGAGAATCAGGACATTTTTGCATGGAAGCCTTCCGACATGCCGTGTGTACCGAGGGAACTCACCGAGCACACTCTTAATGTTGATCCCAAGTACAAACCGGTAAAGCGCTTTCTTCGCCGGTTTAACGAGGAAAGGCGTAAGGCCATTGGAGAGGAGGTTGCTGTGCTCTTAGCAGCAGGTTTTATCGTTGAAGTTTTCCATCCAGAGTGGCTTGCTAATCCAAAGGCTGGTCCTTAAGAAAACGGCACTTGGCGATGTGTGTGGATTACAGATCTTAACAAGGCTTGTCCAGCAGATCCTTTTGCCCTCCCCCGCATTGACCAGATTATTGATGCTACGGCGGGTTGTGAGCGTTTGAGCTTGTTGGATGCATATTCTGGATATCATCAGATCAAAATGGCGGTTAAGGACCAGGAGAAGACAGCGTTTATCACTCCTTTTGGAGCCTTCTGCTATGTGTCTATGCCTTTTGGGCTCAAGAGCGCCCAAGCAACTTATCAGCGTTGCGTACAAAATTGCTTGCATGAACAGATCGGCTGTAACGTACATGCTTATGTGGATGATATTGTGGTTAAGTCAAGGAAGAAGGAAACACTGATTGAGGATTTGAAAGAAACCTTTGACAACTTGAGGGTGTACAAGATGATGCTTAACCCGCCAAATGTGTTTTCGTGTTCCGCAGTAAGTTATTGGGTTTCCTTGTGTCCAACAGGGGATTGAAGCTAATCCGGAGAAGATTACAGCTATCACCTCCTGGCTAAGCCAAAGTGTATCAATGATGTCCAGCGATTGGCGGGCCAGATTGAGCTACCGAGCCGGTTTATCACCGCCTCGAGAGAAGGCCATTGCTTTGTACCAGATGTCAAGAAGACATATCGCTTTGTCCGGAGCCCGCCGCCGATGAAGCGTTGGAGGACTTGAAGCGGCAATTGGCCAACCCGCTTTGTACTCGCCGCTCCCATTGACAAAGAGCCGCTTCTGCTATATGTTGCTGCTAATGCCAGGGCAGTTAGCGTAGCCATTGTGGTAGAGCGGAAGGAGGCAGGGAAGGAGCATCCGGTTCAACGTCCGGTTTATTATATCAGCGAGGTGCTTATTGAGTCCAAGCAGAGATATCCGCATTGGCAGAAGCCGTGTATGGAGTTTTTATGGCAAGTCGGAAGCTGAAGCAGTATTTTCAAGGGCATCCCATCACGGTGGTCGATTCAGCTCCCTTATGTGATATCACATGTAACCGGAGGCGATCGCCGGATTGCTAAGTGGGCGATAGAGCTTGGGCCGCACGGTTTAAAGTATATGCCTCGGACGACAGTAAAATCCCAGGCACTTGTGGATTTCATTAATGATTGGACGGAGTTACAAGCGCCTGAAGAGAAGCCGTATCATACTTATTGGACCATCCACTTTGACGGGTCCAGGCAGCTGGAAGGCTCGAGGGCTGGAGTCGTGTTAACTTCCCCACGAGGTGACAAGTTTTGCTACGTCCTCCGCCATCGCTCCCTTTGTACTAACAATGCAGCTGAGTATGAGGCCTTGCTCCATGGTCTTCGGATGGCTAAGGAGATGAATCTAAGCCGGGTTAAGTGCTTCGTGACTCGGACTTGGTGGCCCAAAGCAGTGTCCGCACTTGGGATTCCAAAGACCCACTCATGGCCGCATATCGTCGGGAGGTGGATGTTGTTGCAGGTCATTTCAAAGGCTATCGTGTGGACCATGTGGATCGACGGAAGAACGAAGCGGCGGACGCTTTAAGCCGGTTGGGCTCTCAACGCAAGCCGGTCCCGCCTAATGTCTTCCTTGACGCATCGCACAACCCGTCACCAAGCTCTCCGATGAAGCAGATTTGGCTATTCCCGATCCGGAGGCTCTTGGTGGCAGCCCCGCATGTCATTCAGGATTGACGCCCCTTATTTGGCGTACATGAGCCGGGCGAGTTACCGTAAGATGAGATATTGGCCCGACAGATAGTTCGGCGGTCTAAGTCTATGACCATTGTTAATGGCGAGTTGCATCATTGCAGTGTGTCAGGGGCGTTTCAACGCTATGTGTCCCCTGAGGAAGGCTGTGAAATATTGCATGAGATCCACGAAGGGGATTGTGGTCACCACGCCGGTTCAAAATCCTTGGTGGCTAAGGCGTTCCGCCATGGGTTTTATTGGTTGATCGCCCATGCCGATGCGGAAGATCTGGTCAGCGATGTGATGGTTGCGGAAGTTTTCTAGACGTGCTCATGTAATCGCCCAAGAATTGAGGATGATTCCAATTACTTGGCCATTTGCGACTTTGGGGTTGGATATGGTTGGACCTTTCAAAAGGTCCAAGGACAAGAAGACCCACCTGTTGGTGGCGGTTGACAAATTTACAAAGTGGGTAGAGGCGTAACCTGTTAGCAAGTGTGATGCGCCACGGCGGTTCAGTTCATCAAAAAGGTGCGGTTTGGTTTTCCACCAGTATCATTACGTATAATGGTACCAATTTGTCCAAAGGTGCCATGAAGGAGTTCTGCGAACGTGAGCACATCCGGCTTGACGTTTCTTCAGTAGCTCACCCACAGTCCAATGGTCAAGCGGAAAGAGCCAATCAAGACATCCTGAGAGGTATCAAGCCCCAGCTTATGGTCCCTTTACAGAGGACGCCGGGCTGTTGGGTAGAAGAGTTACCATCTGTGTTATGGAGTATAAATACTACCCCTAACAGATCCACTGGATACACATCGTTCTTTATGGTCTATGGAGCGGAGGCGGTTCTCCCCAGCGATATCCGTCATGACTCGCCTCGTGTGGCAGCCTATGTTGAGGCAGATAACGAGGCAAAGACGGCAGACGCTTTGGATCGACCGGATGAAGAACGAGATATGGCGGCTGCTCGCTCGGGCGATTTACCGCCAGGATCTTCGCCGGTATCATAGTCGACGGGTCGTAACCAGAACCTTTCAAGAAGGAGACTTGGTGCTTCGCTCATTCAAGACCGCATGAGATATGCACAAGCTATCCCCACCTTGGGAAGGGCCTTTTGTGGTCAGCAAGAATCTGCACAACGGGTCATACTATCTGATTGACATTCGAGAGCATAAAGACTCACGACGCCGAAGAGGAGAGCAACAGCCGTGGAACATAGCTCATCTTCGCCTTATTATACCCGAGCCATCGGCTCTCCTTATGTACATATTATGACAATGTATATACTATGAATAAAAGCAATAAACCGGAGCCTCGGCTAAAGCGGGGTATCCGTTCTGTAAAAATCCGGCTTGGGTACATGGAGTTGTTGTCTTAAAACGGCCTCCGGTTTATCCCTTGAGCTTGCTCTTCAGAAGCTTTTAGATATCACTTGGGGGCTTGGTCGTATCCGAACCAATGCCACACCTCTTGATAGGCGAAAGCCACCAGATCACTTGGGGACATGGTCAAGTCTGAACCAGTCACGCCTCTTGATCGGCCTAAGGCCATAAAGTCACTAGGGGCTTGGTCGAACCCGAACCATTGCCACGCCACTTGATCGGCATAATGCCATGGTTTCAGCTTTGGGGACCCGGCTGACTTGAACCATAGCTACACCTTATTGGGAGCTTGGTCGTGTCCGACCATGGTAATACCATCTGATCGGCTCAGTAAAGCCTCTTTCTGCAAATTGCTATTTGATTTTTTGTTGCGTTTTTAAACCGATAACATTTTTTCAAACCGGTTCAACCAGTCAATTGACGGCTTTTGGTTTATGTTAACCCGGAAATAAATTTTCCGTTTTGATTTTTTCTGTTAACATCCCATTATGGAGTAACAGGGGGCTTAACATGACCCGGCATGGTTTACATGGTAAACCGGCATTATAAATACAGGAGTTGTTTTCTCCTTTGACGGTAATGGTTTATACAACCTCCGCTTCTAGGTTGGATAAAGCCAACTGCATGCCCGACGCTGGCAGGTATTTTTGTATCACAAAATTTTGATCATATACCTCAATATTTCCTTACATATACATATGAGCGTCACAAGCCGGCTGGCGACACAAGCCGTCGTGGCAGTTTAAGAATTTGTGATTGCAGGCAAAATAGATTGAAGGTTTCGATTATTCAATCAAAAGTATCAGCACCTCTGCGCGAAGGTTGCGCATCGAAGGCATAAAGGCATATTCAAAAACAAAAGTGTTGGCTATTCTATTACAAGGCCTTCCGAGGCCCAACATTTCGAATGGCGTTATGACTAGCAGCTTATGATGCATCAACCGCTCGACGGATTAAGCTTCCTCGCCGGGTTGACGTGAAGAAGATGGGTAAATGCGGCGTCGGTTCAGCTTCTTCCTCTTCATCACCCAATGGCCGGAAGTCATTGGTAGACCACCAATCCGGTTTAAAGCACGAAAGACAGCCTCTTCACTTATAAGCTCAATCGGATCAACGCGTCGAGGGCATAAGTGTGCTTACGGATTGGAGGAACAAGGTTACGCACTTCCGGAATGACAAATTCCACCCGCTTGTTGTTTGCATCATAGAAAGAGCGGTAAACCGCCAGTTGGCTTCGCTGCCGATTGACTCGCTTCGAGGACGCATCTCCTTTGTTATACGTTTGAGGGCGTCATTATCAAAGGCTTTGTCGTTTTCTTGAGCGCTGGGAAGCCCTTGGCTATGTCGTACCGGATCAAGGTCCGCTATCCACGCTTTGGCGCGAGTTAGAGCCAATAAAGTGCCAGCCCGGGCCGCGGATCGTTTCAACTCTTCAAGTTGTGCCGGAATCATGGATAGCCGGTCCAGCGTATCTTTGATCAAGGACGGAGCTGTGTTATCATACGACATAGCGCATATGACTCGCTGGGTGCCGGTATACAGCTGCTCAATCAGCGTGTATGCAGCCTTGAGCTTCTTCCGCATATCAGAGCCCAAATGAGCAATACGCTTCCCTATACCGGTTTAAGACAGCTCAAGTTAAACTGGCGGAAATATCAAAACGGAATAGTAATCAGTGAAAAATCTCTTACCAAAGATCGCAGAGGTCATGGCATTAATTTGGCGCTTTAGTCCGTGAGCTCTTACATCACCGGTTTAAGAGCCGCTTCAAAGATCTTCCGCCCGTTTCAACAAACCAGCCTTCTCGGTGTCCCAGTTGGCCTGCTCGGATTTATACCACTCCTTGAGCTGCTCCATAGTGGTCAAGGCAGTTTTCAATTCATCCTTGGCCTTGGTGGCTTCTGCTTGTTGAGTCTTCAGATTGGCACGAAGGTCCTTGAGTTGTACGGTTTGCTGGTATATCTCACTCTGATAAAAATGGATCACCTTAGTTGTTTCATTATGAAGTCTCAAGCTCAATACAGGTATTCAACTTGGCACTTGGGGGCTAATGGCTAATTGATCTCATCTTGCTATGGTGATACATGTTAAGTCCCAGTTTAACTATGCTAAGTTGAACCGGCCCTTGGGGGCTACAAAGATCAAGTTTGAGACGTATGAGTTTTATATTAAGTCCCGGTTTAACTATGCTCGCTTGAACCGCCCTTGGGGCTACTACACAACAAAAGTACAAGAGAGGCATAACGCCTTACCTCATAGCGTTCCTTCATACGATTCACCAGACCGGCTTCGAAGTCACGACTTGTGTAGAGTCGGTTCAGGAAGCCGGAGTGAAGTTCTTGGGCAGAGAAGTTATCAGTGTCGACAGATCAGTTTTTCCCTTCTCTTTACTCATGGCAGTAGACTCTTCCTTTGCGCTGTGTTTTGATAAAGTGACCGGATTGCCAGGGGCGGTATAGGCGGTGCCCGTCACTACGACATCATCATCTTTGGCCGGGCTGGCCGGATTGGCATTCTTCCTTGGGCTTGGTGTTTTCATACCCAGGCTCGGCGTTTCAGCAACTGCTACCTGTTCCGTCGCAGGACTCAGTGGAGCAAGATGTGAGGTTTCCACTTGGGCATCCGGTTCAACCTCTGGCGGATTAGCATTGTCGTCTTGGTTCAACCCGGCAGAACTGTTTTTAGCAACATCAGGCTTTTCGCCATGGTGCTCTGGAGTCTTTCGGATCAGCATCCATGAGGGTCAAGGGTTTTCGCCTTCTTACTTAAGCGAGCCTTGGTGCTGCAATATTCAGAGTTAGAGTGTGATGAACCGACAAATGCGAAGAAAACAAAAAAGAGCATTATGCTTACCCCGCAGCAACTTTAAGAGGAGGCAGTTGAGTGGTTGATGAACCGCCAGATGAGTTGGAAGAGGCCTGATAATTCGGATCAGACGGATTGAGAGGACATCGGAAGAAACCTTTCAAAGGATAACGCTTTTCAGGAGAACAAATCACCTCTGGACGACGCTTCCGGGTTGGGGTGTCAGGTAAACCGGACGATGTAATTTGTTGACCGCTGTGCCGGGTCGTACGGCGCTCTTCAGCCTGCTGTGTCTTCAAAGAAAGGTTTTCAAATGAGCACGGGAGTGATATTTTTTCACTTTCCGGACTGTGCGGCGAATTCTTTTAACCGGCACAAGATCAGATTCGGAAGAAAGAAGGATTACCTCAACAGGATCGGCATGACTGGCTTCAGCATCATCCTGGGAATTGAAACTGTCAATAGGATGAAGGATAAAAAGGGACAAAGTAAATCAAGCTTTACCTCAGCTTCTAAATCTTCTTCTTCCGGTGGATCAGAAGACTCGGCGGTTTTCCTCTTACCAGCTTTCTTGGTGGTCTGGGACTTTACACGAGGAACCCGGGCCGGTTTGGTTCGTTTCCAGAAGGAGCTGTTAGCCTGAGCAGTAATAAGGATTAATATATATCAACAAGGCATTAATATCAGAAGAGCGATGAGCGGACCCTTACCGCAGGCGGTTTGTTGGAAACACAGAATGGGGCCAACCCGGTTTGGCTGCAGACGGAGATTGGCTCATCGAGCATCTTCTTCACTGTCTCAGTGACTTCAAGCTCAGTTATTGGTAGCTCATGACGTCTTTGAGGGTCTTTGACGCTACTAGTCTATTCGTGCATCAATCCGGGGCGGCGGCTTAATGGCAAGATGCCCCAAGAAACCCAACATCGAACAAGGTCAATACCAGTTAAGCCATTGGCCATTAGAGCCCGGAGTTTGATAATTTGAGGCGAAAAATTCTTCCGTTCTGCGGCGGTCAAGCTTAAAGGCAATGGGTGATGTTTTCTAATCCTGTGAGGGCGGTAGACCGGCAAGGGGTTCTCGCCGTTAGGAGCGGTATTCCGCAATAGAACCAGGTTTGGTTCCAATCTTCGGATGGCTATGGTGTTTTGCGTGAGGAAAGTCTACTTCCTTCCTTTTACGGATTGAAACGCCACCCGGTTCCGTGTTAGGACCATCCGAAAACTCCTTACGGCGGTTCAAATGAAAGAAATCCGGAACAGCTCCACAGATGGTTCTTCTTGAAGATAGACTTCAGAAAACTTGGAAATTGCATATATTGGACACGAGTTCGGACCAATATCTTGTGGATGGAGTTGGAAACTTGCGAGGACATCCGGAAGAATTTTGATCCCAAGCGGGCTGAATCGGTCTAAGTGCTGCATAAATACAATTACTTCTCCTTCTTGAGGTTCGGAGGGCATTCGCATCCTAACACGCCAATGGAGGACATATTTGGAGGCTAAAGCGCCGGTGGTGACATATCCATTGAGTTGCATCTCAGTGATCTTGGACCGGACCCAATTGCAAGCTGAGAATTGTTTGGCCATTCCGGAAGAAGAAACTGCGAAAGGGAAAGTAAAAAATGGTTCACCGTTAACGGTTCAGACATATTATACAATGCTAAATCGGCAATTTGGCAGTCAGTTCCAATTTCCGGTTCAACTGAGGACTAATGGAGTATGGCGGATTAGCTATCAAAAAATTAAACCGCCCTTAGGAGGAAGAGACAGAACTGGAAAATCTGCTAAGTGCGGATGTAAACAGGTTTCACATATGAATGGAGTTAATTTGGATCTACCAAGATTCAAGAAGGAAAAAATTCTGCGACCCATGCAAGCCTTATAAAGGGCAGGGAAGTTCGTATGCGTTCTAACAAGAGGGTCCGAACAAAAGAAAGATGTGCAAAGTGCTAAAGCTGAAAGGCGGAGCGATTACTACAGGATATATGCTACGGTTGGATTAAAAGCCATGGCAGAGCAGGTATGAAGAGACTAGGGATGAACACCTATGAACGACGATATGAACAGGAGCCTCAAGATGCAGATCTAGGGCATGAGGAGGAGCCTTATCCGATGCACAGAACAGCGGAGGAGCGTCGAGAGTCTCTGGAACAACCAGGTTGATGCAGCGGCCTTGCACTGACGCGGCGTTCGGAGGTCGGAGGCGATGGCGGAGCTTCAGAGCTGGAGCGTCACGAGGAAGAAGAAGCGCGGAAGGAGGACGAAGAGAAAGGGCCTTCCGGTCTATTTATAATGAGACGGAGTAATTAACAGGCGCGAGAATGGAGGAGTTGAAAGCGGCAGACGGCGCAATGTCGCCTCGATTTCCGGGATAGTATTAAATGAAGGGAATCTTACTGCTTTGGGCTTCTTTAATAAAGATGACGTCAAGATGCTCTGTTCTTTGTGGGTCGGAGGATGACGTCACGGCGGTTTAAGCATATGGCGGTTTACGAAATATGAAGGAAGATATTCAGAGTTTCCTAAGATGTTGAAGATTAACATGAACAGGTTCAAGTCAATCTGGGGCCTAATGTTGGGGATGTAACTACTGAATATAATCCGCCTCAAGGGGCCGGTTTACCCTCGCCATAATTGGGGCCCACGAAGACTCGGAAGGTGGCGATTCTTTGTAGAGCTTAGAGGCCCGAGCCTGTGGACTAATTAGGGCCCATAATGGTAAAACCGCCATAACCATGTAACTTGTGTTGTAAGATAAGAGAAAGAAGAGACCGAGCCTCGACACTTGTATGAGCCGGCCTCGGGACTTCAGAGACCGCCGGACGTCAACCCGTGTATATAAGGGGGCGACCCGGCGGCGGTTTGAGGACAGACAACGACAATTCGAGGCTTAGGCGAAGCTATTGATCCCTAGTCGCCGAAATCACATCAATCCCATCACAAACTAGACGTAGGCTTTTACCTTCGTCGAAGGGGCCGAACTAGTATAACTCTCGTGTCTTTGCGTCCGCTTTAACCCCTTTAAGTTAACCTGTACGATGGCCCCACGACTAAGTCCTTTCATGAGGACATCTGTCGTGACAATTCCACGACACCCTATGCCCATGGTATTTCCATAGCGTAGTTATGTACGCGTAGTACTGGTTTCACAATTTCGCGAGGGCTGGGGTTGGGGCCGCATTGCTACGCTTGCTCGGAACGTGCTAGGCGGTCTTGTTGTAGGTTACTCTGTGCGCAGCTTGACGGTGTCCGGACGTTTAATAGCCGGATCGAGAATTGCCTTGAGAGGCTGCTTTGTACTTCCGCCGCAAGGTTGGCCAGATGCTCCTCCGTTCGGAGAGAGCGTTTAGTGTTTCCATTGACCGTAATGACTCCTCGAGGGCCTGGCATCTTGAGCTTGAGGTATGCGTAGTGCGGCACCGCATTGAACTTTGCAAATGTGGTTCGTCTGAGCAGTGCATGATAGCCATCATGAACGGGACTATGTCGAAGATTAACTCCTCGCTCGGAAATTATTCGAGGATCCGAAGACCACCTCAAGTGTAACCGAGCCTGCATAGTTGGCCTCTACACCTGGTATGACGCCTTTAAAGGTCGCGTCTTTGTGGGTTTAATCCTTGAGGGATCTATGCCCATTTTTCGTGACCTTGTATCCTCGATAAAGCAGTGTTCAGTGCTGCTACCGCCTCCATAAGGACTCTAGTGAGGTGAAATCCGTCAATGATTGGGTCTAGAACCAATGCGGCGAATCCTCCATGGCGGATGCTAGTGGGGTGGTCCCTTCGATCAAAAGTGATCGGGTAGGAGGACCATGGGTTGAACTTTGGGGCGACTGGCTCCAACGCATATACGTCCCTGAGTGCACGCTTCCGCTCCCTTTTGGGGATGTGAGTTGCGTATATCATGTTCACCGTCCGCACTTGTGGGGGGAAGCCCTTCTGTCCCCTATTGTTCGGCAGCCGGGGCTCCTCCTCGTCATCGCTAGGCACTTGTCTCTGTTTTCGGCACTTAACTTGCTTGCCTGCTTGAACACCCAACAATCCCTGTTGGTGTGATTGGCTGGTTTTTCGGGGGTGCCGTGTATCTGGAACGAGCGATCGAGTATTCGGTCCAAACTGGACGGGCCCGAAGTATTTCTTTTAAATGGATTTTTCCGCTGACCGGGTTTAGAGCCTCTGAATCCGGCATTAACTGTCGTATCCTCAGCATTACCGCCGTTAATGCATCGCTTGTGCTTGTTGCGACGCGACCTGCCATTGCTGTCCTTGGTATCCAAATTACCAGGGCTCTTGGTCATGTTATTACTACGAGCTAGCCAGCTGTCTTCTCCCGCGCAAAAGCAGGTCATGAGTGTTGTGAGGGCTGCCATGGATTTCGGCTTTTCCTGTCCTAGGTGCCGGGCAAGCCACTCGTCACGGATGTTATGTTTGAAGGCTGCAAGGGCCTCTGCGTCCGGACAGTCGACTATTTGTTTTTTCTTGGTTAGGAACCGTGTCCAGAATTGTCTGGACGATTCCTCTGGCTGCTGAATTATATGGCTTAGGTCATCGGCGTCTGGTGGTCGCACATAGGTGCCCTGGAAATTGTCGAGGAATGCGGCTTCTAGGTCCTCCCAACAACCAATTGATTCTGCTGGCAAGCTGTTAAGCCAATGCCGAGCTGGTCCTTTAAGCTTGAGTGGGAGGTATTTGATGGCGTGTAGATCATCACCGTGGGCCATGTGGATATGAAGGAGATAATCCTCGATCCATACCGCAGGATCTGTTGTGCCATCGTATGATTCGATGTTTATGGGTTTGAAACCCTTGGGGATTTGATGATCCATTACTTCATCTGTGAAGCATAGTGGGTGTGCGGCGCCTCTGTACTGGGCTATATCACGACGTAGCTCAAACGAGCTTTGTCTACTTTGTTCGGCCCGGTCGGATTTACCATATCTGGCATGACAGTTATCATCACGTGTCGTGGGGCACCCACGCGATCCATAGATCGATCTTGTTTCCCTTGCCTTGTCCTCCAATATATCTCGCAGGTCTGGCGCATTTCCCCGTGCCTTGGTATTCTTTGAGCGACGCCGGGGTGCGGCTTGAGTGGAGGGCCGAGAGGCCTCCCTGTCGCGGCCACGAGGTGGCCGGTCGGCCGCATCATGCGCTGGTGATGTAGGTCTAGGTGCTTCCTCTTCTAATCGGGGTAGCAGCCTGCGTTTTGGTAGCTCTTGGGGGGCGTTCGAGTTCGTACTCTTCGGCCGCAAGGACTTCAGTCCATCTGTCGACTAGCAAGTCTTGGTCAGCTCTAAGCTATTGCTGTTTTTCTTGAGGCTGCTCGCCGTGGCTATAAGCTTGCGTTTGAAACGCTCTTGTTCGACGAGATCCTCGTGCACGAAAAATTCATTGTCGCCGAGGCTTGCCTCTGCCTTCGGAGGGAGGCATGTAATTATCGTCCTCTACCTCTCTGTCTGCCGCTCTCTCATGAGGGCTGCTTTCTCCATCCTCCTGCGCTGAATCCTGCTGGAGGGGGTTGTCTTCGGCACTGTCCGGGGTGTTATTGTCTCCGGTGCCGGAATCACCGTTTTTGCTTAGGCGGGATACAGAGCGGCGCCGCTGACGCCGGCGCTTAGGCTGCTTCTTGGAGGTGTCATCCTCCGTTGTTCCATCGCCGTTCCCTTCTTTTGGGGTGTCCACCATGTATATGTCATACGACGAGGTGGCCTTCCAAAGGCCCTCAGGCGCTGGTTCTTGGTCGTCTCCTGCATCGGCGTCCATACCGTCGATGTCATCAAAGTCGAAGTCGAGCATGTCGGTTAAATCATCGACAGTGGCTACGAAGTGGGTGGTGGGTGGGCTTTGAATTTCTTCGTCGTCCGCATCCCAACCTTGCTGACCATAGTTCGGCCAAGGCTCTCCTGATAAAGAGAGAGACTTTAGTGAATTCAGAATGTCGCCGAAGGGTGAGTCTTTGAAAGATGTCCGCGCGGTGAACTCTATGATCGGGCGCCCAATCAGATTCGATTGGCAGGGGCGGAAGGTTGGAGTCCGGAGGAGTCTCGCACCTTGAGTCACAAGCCGCAAAGGACAAGGCTGGTGTTCGCCCGATCGTCAGAGAGATTGCAACCCCGAGGCGGTGTCCAGCCACCCGCCCTCGACATAGCTTGGCTCCGAGCTGAGGGTCGGAGCGGACACGGGTGCGGCCTCTAGGGCACTGTTCGGCAGCAGAGCTAGATCATGCCCATTGTAACAGTGCGGCGCGCTCGGCTGTGGCTTGAACCCGTCGAAGATCAAGTCTACGCGGACGTCAGTCGTGTAGTTCAAACTTCCAAATCTGACCTGATGGCCAGGGGCATAGCTTTCGATCTGCTCCAGATGGCCAAGCAAATTAGCCCGCAGTGCAAAGCCGCCGAATACGAAGATCTGTCCGGGGAGAAAAGTCTCACCCTGGACCGCATCGTTGTTGAAGATCGGAGGAGCCATCGGGCCTAAAGATGACGACACAGAGGAACTCTCAATGAAAGCACCAATGTCGGTGTCAAACCGGCGGATCTCGGGTAGGGGGTCCCGAACTGTGCGTCTAGGTGGATGGTAACAGGAGACAAGGGCACGATGCTTTTACCAGGTTCGGGCCCTCTCGATGGAGGTAAAACCCTACTCCCCGCTTGATTAATATTGATGATATGGGTAGTACAAGAGTAGATCTACCACAAGATCAGAGAGGCTAAACCCTAGAAGCTAGCCTATGGTATGATTGTTGTTCGTCCTACGGACTAAAACCCTCCGGTTTATATAGACATCGGAGAGGGCTAGGGTTACATAGAGTCGGTTACAAATGGGAGGAGATCTACATATCCGTATCACCAAGCTTGCCTTCCACGCCAAGGAAAGTCCCATCCGGACACGGGACGAAGTCTTCAATCTTGTATCTTCATAGTCCAGGAGTCCGGCCAAAGGTTATAGTCCGGCCATCTGGACACCCCCTAATCCAGGACTCCCTCACTTCCCTCGTGGGAGGCACCGACGAGAGACAAGACAATAGATTGCATTAGGGCCTCCCCATAAAAGGAAAATGTGGTTGCACTGGAGAAAGCCCAGTTCGGTGGCACCAGACCAACTTAATGACGGAATTTATCCCCAAAAATAGACCTAAGGTACCTGATACTCCGATATCATCTATCAACCTGTAATCCAAGTAACAGCAATATCCAGCACATAGTCTAAAGCATAATATCGTCGTATCAAACTACTCCGAGGATAGCATAATCCTATAATCATGAATCCAAGAACGATACTTCTACTACTCAAATATAAAGAACAAGCTATCCAACTAGGATCCACATGCAAGCATCATCTCCGAAATCATACTCCAAAACATAATATCAACTAGCAGATGAAAATAAAACTAGCCGCTAATAATCCAAAGGCAGCATGACATCCAAACTAATACTCTAAAATAATATCAGATATCAACGTGAAAATGATCATGATATGGGCCACTAATAATCCAATGGCAACATGTCGTACTCTTGTGATGCAAAATATTAGTACTAGAACTCCAAACAGCAGCATGGCAATAACAAGATAAAAAACAACTCCGAGAAATGCCATGCACAAAGTCATGTAGCTAAAGCAATATTTTAAATAAGTTCAATTAAATAAAACCATGATGTTGCATTGCAATCATGCAAATGGAGGGTGTGGCTTCCCTGGGGTAGAGGGGTGCACCGGGAGGAAGTGCGAGAAACTCGCGGAAAGAATCGACGGAAAACTTTCTCTCTCAGGGGGGCTGATTGAGGACAAGGGCATAATGGTCATTTTCAGAATGTTAAAACATGGTGAAAATGATACCAACATAATGGGCTCGACAAGACGAAGAAGTGGGCTTTGGAATCACCTCATTTGGAGTTACGGGTAAAGAGATACGACCGTTTAAAGCCCATGGACTAATCTACAAAAATAACTTCTACAAATAGGTCCATGGCAGTTTAAATAGAACACGCCGTTCCCAGAAATACGCTTTCCATAGAGGAAAGCACATTCTGGCCCGAAGAAGAAGCAAAATACACTTTTGATAAGGGAAAGCGTACTCACCAGGAGTACGTCTCCACTTATCTACGTCAGCGATGGGGCGGGGCCGGGCCTTGAGTCGCTTACAGGTGGAACCCGCACTGCTTCTCTCTCCTCCCATCTCCTTCTTCCTCTCCCCCCCGAAGCCGCACGCGGAGCAGAGGCGAGCGCAGGTGTGCGGCATCGGGGCTCGCCTGGCCAGCTCCGGCCATCTCCGGAGGAGCAGGAGGTGCCGGAGAGGTCAGAGAAGAGGGCCGCGCTCGTCCTGGCTGGTCGCAGACGCCAAGGAGCTCGAGGTTGGGCAGGGCATTGGCCAGTGCGGAGGGAGGGCTCGGGCAGCTCTAGGCACGGCACCACGGCCAGGGAGAGAGGGCGGAGAGCTACGGGAAAGGGACTAGGGTGGTGGTG
Organism: Aegilops bicornis; assembly: GCA_021605145.1. Lineage (NCBI taxonomy): Eukaryota > Viridiplantae > Streptophyta > Magnoliopsida > Poales > Poaceae > Aegilops > Aegilops bicornis. Next base: position 637,600,702 of record CM038674.1, read on the forward strand.
GAGGCTCTCGGTGGTGGAAAGAAGAGGAGAGGGACTCGGCATTGTGCCGATTTAGGCGGAGGGGACCAGCGGCCATGGAGGTTGAGGAGGGGCTCCGGTGCTCGGGGAAGAGGCTCAGGAGGTCTGCGGGAGTGAGATGAGGAGGCTGGTGAGCTGGGAAGGGGCTCGGAGTGGCTATTGATAGCCGAGGAGAGGCGGTTGGGCGAGGGCCGAGGTCATGTGCCGCCTCTCGAGCTCGGCCAATGCTCTGGCACGCTCAGCGAGCACGGGCGGGCACGGCAACACGACGAGGGATCGATGCAGGGGCTCATAGAGAAGAAAGCGATGCCAGGGAGCAGAGGAAGAGGCCGAAACGAGCTTGGAGCCAAACAGGCCACAGTGCACCTGCGGGCGCGCGGCGTCTAGCTCTGGAGAGGAGGCTTCGAGAGGGGGCAGAGGGTCGAGGGCGACGGGTGAAGGCCGGGGAGTCAGGTCAGCATGCCCAGACGCGCGGAAACCATCGATGCCGTGCTGGCCGACGCATCCCGACGCCCAGAGCGCGGCCAATGCTGCCAGAGCGCGTGCAAATGTCGTGGTCACCACTGTGGCCGGCAAGGAGGGGACGTAAGAGACTTTCGTTACATGTCTGGTGATTACTCCCTGAATCATAAAGGCTGAGGGAGGTGATGGATCGACAAAAGGAGCTCTGAGGTGAAGTGAGGCATCGAGCAAAGTTTACTGCATCAAACTTGGATGTGCAATGCTGATCAACAGGGAGTTGATTGAGGTCAATGGTGTTGTCTGGGGTTATTAGCTTAGGAAGGACTATAATCCTGGGGTTTATGAGGGTGTTTGGACCAAGATAAAACATGGTTGCTTTGTAACCTCATATTTGGTCCAGAAACTTGATCATGATGATGCACTCACATGGAGTATCAACTTGATGTGAAATTTGGCAAGGCTTTATGATATGGACATATAAAGATGCTGTAAAAATTTCATACCAAATGGACAAACTAAAATGGTACTTGTTTCACAAACATCCTCACTGACCAGAAACTTGGGAAAATTCTAGAGAATTATTGGCTTGATGACTTGATCCCAAATTTGGTGGAGAGAGGTTTTTTGGATAGCAGAATGCTCTGGTAAATTTTCAGCCAAAATGAAGCAATATAAAATATACTTGCTTCACTAACTGAAAATTTGGACAGAAACAAAGATTTGATCATGTGCTCACACAAATCATTAGATGGGGCTGAAATTTGGAGTAGTGGGATAATATGAGCACTTTCAGGAGTGTGCAAAATTTCAACTTATTTGGATACTCCTAGCTAGTACTTCCTTCACAATGCCTTCTGTGTGACAGAAAGTTTGAAAAATTGCTGAGGAAGATTGGCTAGGCAAATAAAGTTGCATTTTTTGCATGGGTCAATGATTTGGATGTAAAAGCATGCCCAAAAAGTTTGGGAGCCAACAAGGAAAGATAGGTGGCACTTCCTTCACAGAAAGCCACACTGGATAGAAATGAAGAATAATTATTAGGGAATTATTCTTGGGCTAGGACAGGAAAGTTTGGGCATATTTGATCAACATATGACCCAAAGAAATTATGAGAATTATTTGGGAATTTTGGGATGGACAGAAATATAGGTTGCTTCATAATAGGATTATTCCTTTAATAGAAAAAGAAATATTCCCAAGAAAAGAATTTATGGATTTGGGATAGAATGAAAATGGAATGATCTTGGGATGATTTTGAGAATGATGAACCACTTGGGAGAGGAATTGATGATGATCTCCCAGGTTGCAAGGCCACAGATCCACTTCAAAACAAATAGAGCAAAAATCAAATAAATCAAAGGAAAAAAGAAAAGGGCAAAAAATCAGGTTGTTACAATTAAACAACTTCATTTTCAAAAGTCTGAATCTAGCAAGTACGGTCTCACTGTGTTTTCGCTTACCTGAATGAGGACCGTGGAAGGATTGAGCTACTGAACCCGCGCAGCGTTCCACATGGCACAATCTTCTACATGGACATTTTTGAATTACAACGTGTGCATCGTACCACAAAATACACGATGCACTAGCAAAATTACCTGGCCTTGTGCTGGCAAAATTAAATAATGTTTGCGTAGGACTAGATCAACTAAAATAGATTCCATGATTGTCCCAAATATGACTTGACTGAAGAAATATGCGGTGACCAACTTGTTCAGACTTGGGTACTTCAAGTGGGTGGTTTTTCGCTGATCGTCCGGAGCGTAAGACCATTTTGATTGGTCAGTCTCTGATTCATGAATTTGGTCAATCTTACCCAACTCCAACTTTCTTGCATGTTTGAAATTCAGATCAACAGGGGAAAACCATCAAATGCTCCCCATTTGTCACAATCATCTATCATATATAAAAAGTATTTAATGGGTTAACCAGAAAAACAAAAATTAATAGACTAGAAAATCCCACAAAACCCAGTAACTTATGGCCGTTGATTTAGTAAATAGCAAACCATGTCCAATAGATCTTCCACGTCGAATAGAAATCCCTGCCAAACAAGTCGTTGATGAGTCAGATACCGACGATCAGAGCCAGCGTGGCGACGATGAGGACTCAGATTATCGAGTTGTTTTTCATGGTAAAGTAGGTCTGTATAGTTCTTCAGGAAGCAGGGCAACGGATGTAGCTTTGGGCAGCGCGTGTAGACGCCCCTCGCACACGCGTAGCCAATGCTGAAGCGTTGGACAATGGAGCAACAAATGATGATGGAATGCCTGTCCGTGCGGGCGATGAACCTGTTATCAAGTCCCGATTATGCTGACAGCGACATTTCACACGGCGTCAGGTGATTCAGGGGATGGCATGCTTAGCCTGCAAGTATGGCAGATAAGCAAGTCGAGGCGACCACATAATCTTCTGTCAAATGATGTGGTGCTCGTCTTGTGAACACTTTGGCTTACCAGAGGTGTAAGAAATTGAAGCTACCATCTCCGCCCCGTCCAGTTTCATTGGTTGAGCCTATCGTGCCGCCAGAGGCCGATATTCATCTATCTATCTATCAAGAAAATCGTCGCCCAAGAGCTTGAGACCCATGTGGATGACAAGGGTACTAGTGAGATCCTCCCACCCCCACTCAGATGAAGCATGATTCACGCACAGTATTATTTTTGTCATTTTTACATGGTTACAGTGGACACTTCATGGTAAGTTTACTGTTGTTGTATGATAATTTGAGTAGTATAACCTGGATAACCTGTAATCGTTTTCCCCCTTTTGTTTCTAAAGTTTGCTCCGAACACTTCTTTAACTACTCTTTTGTGCAAGGCACCTGCCAAACAAGTTGATACGCTCAAGGCGCCATCCAGTGTCTTACGAACAACGTATTTCCATTTTTTTAGGTTTCAAATTTTTCTTCTTTGTTTTCATATAAAAGACTTCTAATTTGGTTCTACCCTTTTTGATTTTCTAATATGTTGTTTTTGTTTGCAACAGGTCATGTAAGCACCCAAGTAGACGAGAAGTCGTGTGATACGACATTGAGGTGATTCTCGCATTCTCGACTCTTTTTCTAGTGCTACTTCTTTCTTGAACATATATTACTTAGTCAACATAAGCTAATATCTCACATTTCTAGTATCTGATAACTTGATTATTCAACGTAGTTAATTTAGTCAAAATAGGTTGGTAATTTTAATTTTAGCATCTAATAACTTATTTCTTCAGCATAGATAACTTAGTAAAAATAGGATGGTAATTTACATAACTAGCATCTGATAACTTATTTCTTCGACATAGATAACTTAGTCAAAATAGGCTGGTAATTTACATAACTAGCATCTGATAACTTATTTCTTCCACATAGATAACTTAGTCAAAATAGGTTGGTAATTTGTATAACTACTCCCTCCGTCTGGGTTTATTGGCTCAAAGACAATATCGGCAGGATCAAGGCAAACCGTAATTAGGTTGGTTATAGGCATTAGACCTCTTCAATGCATTGGTGCTAAGATGGGGTGCTAAATGCATTAAAAAGCTTAGCAACTACTCTCCACAATGCATTGGTGCTTAACTTTTGTACTCCCTTCATCTAGGTGTGTAAGTCATCTTACGAAAACCAAATAATCCCAAAACAATTAGGCACGGTATATTAACTCCCTCCTCGTTTCTTGTTTTGTGACATATCAACCAATAAGAGATATGGGTCGTGCATGCTTTCAATGACTTGAGACTACCAAACATGACATGCAGTGGTTAGTTCATTGCATGCAATGCTATTAATTAGCAAAAAGACATTAAGTTTTCTTGTTTTTCTCTTCGCCTTGGTCGCGGTGCACAACGTAAAATGACTCACACACCTAGACGGAGGGAGTAGCTAAGCCTCCCTCATTTAATGTTTTAACACCAAAACACCTTCATGCATTGGTTGGTAGTCATTTTGCATAGGTCCATGCGCTTAGCATCGTTTCCTCCTTGGGTCACCATAATGCTCTCTCTCATCTTTAATTGATCTGCCACATCCCTTTTTTGCCTATGTGGCACCCTTAGCACCGATACACCTTGGAGCACTGGGAAGGGTCTTAGGGAAACTCTTCTAGGCATTACCCCTCCAGTAGTGAGTTGACGTTTTGGTTTCCACACCAGTTATTGATTGTGATGCATCTAACCACCATGCCATCAGGTCTCCACCAATGACGCACATGTATGCATGCTCACACGCGCTAGAACGCATGCGTACCGCAGATTCCAGAGTTTTGCCTCCTTATAGCTCAACAGTTAATTTGAGGGGAAAATGTATGGTGATCTTTAAAGTGGGCCTAGTAAAAACAAATAGATTTTTTTGCTCACGGGCCCAATAAACCCGGGCGGAGGGAGTAGCATCTCATAACTTATTTATACAACATATATAACTTAGTCAAGATAGGATAATTTTTTTTAATTCCTAGTATCTCACAACTCCTTTTCATCATCCCCATTTTGCCTTTCTATTGTGAGAAAAAAATCAAAGAAGGGTGAGAAAAAGGTGCATTTTACCAAGACTAGGTCTTCTCCTGGGTTAAGAACCACATCATTGTAGCTGACTGAGGTTGTTTGAAAGAATCGATATAGTTGACTAGAGGGGGGGTGAATAGGCAACTAACAATTTTTTAGCCTTTCTTTACCATTTTAAACTTTGCATCAAAGTAGGTTGTCTAGATATGCAACTAGGTGAGCAACCTATATGATGCAACAACAATAAGCACACAAGCAAGCAAGAGATATAGCACAAATAAGCTTGCACAAGTAAAGGCACGAGATAACCAAGAGTGGAGCCGGTGAAGACGAGGATGTGTTACCAAAGTTCCTTCCCTTTGAGAGGAAATGCGTCTGTTGGAGGCGGTGTGGAGGAACAATGCTCCCCAAGAAGCCACTAGGGCCACCGTATTCTCCTCACGCCCTCAAACAATGCGAGATGCCGTGATTCCACTATTGGTGCCCTTGGAGGCGGCGACCGAACCTTTACAAACAAGGTTGGGGCAATCTCCACAACTTAATTGGAGGCTCCCAACGACGCCACGAAGCTTCACCACAATGGACTATGGCTCCGCGGTGACCTCAACCGTCTAGGATGCTCAAACACCCAAGAGTAACAAGATCCGCAAGGGATTAGTGGGGGAATCAAATTTCTCTTGGTGGAAGTGTAGATCGGGGCCTTCTCGACCACTCCCGAGCAAATCAACAAGTTTGATTGGCTAGGGAGTGAGATCGGGAGAAAATGGAGCTTAGAGCAACAATGGAGCTTAGGGTTGGAAGAGGTAGTCAACTAGAGGAAGAAGACACCCCTTTTATAGTTGTGGACAAAATCCAACCGTTATCCACCTAACCAGCCCGCAACTTGCGGTACTACCGCTCCTGACAAGCGGTACTACCGCAAGGCCATGCGGTACTACCGTGAGGGATCACGGTACTACCGCTACAACGGCAGGAACTAGAAAAAGTCCGAAGCACGGGGGCTGAGAATGGTACTTCCGCAGGCGCGGTACTACCGCCCCCCTTGCGGTACTACCGTAAGGCAGGAAAGTCCTAGCCTGGGAAGGGCGCGGATGAATAAAAATACATCCATGCCTACTTCTGCTGAAGAACAAATGATGCAAAAATCCGACACGGTACTACGGCTGGAGGAGCGCTACTACCGCATGGTAGCTGAGTTAGCCAGACGCACGGTACTACCGCTTAACGAGGTGCGGTATTATCATGGGAGGCGCGGATGTAAAAAATTACATCCGCCCCTACTACCGCGATGCAGCGGCACTTGGCCTGGGGGCCACGGTACTACGGCTCCAGATGAGCGGTACTACCGTGGGCCCCTGCGGTACTACCGCACCGAGGTATGGTACTACCGCAGGTGCCTGCGGTACTACCACAGGTGCCTGCGGTACTACCGCTCCAGGGAGCAGTACTACCGCAAGCCCAACAACAGCAGCCAGGACAATTGCATAGAGGATAAGCGGAGGATGCTCCAAAGTGCAGGGGAAGGGTGGAGACAAGGAGGAAAACGTGTACGTGATGATTCCACCCGAACCTTTCCGATGCGGACCCCCTCTTAGTAGTACGACTTTCCTACAACTCAAATCCACCAAAAAGAAACGTAGAAAAACGCCGTCTTCAATAGTCTTCAAGGGGCACCAAACCGTCTTGTGCCTAGCAATGAAACATCTGAGAAACTCAAGGCACACGATTAGTCCGCAAAAGCATTGTCATCAATCACCAAAACACCTTAGGGATAAATATGCCCTTACAATCTCCCTCTTTTTGGTGGATTGATGACAATACGGGATTTGCACAAAGGGAAATAATATTGAGCAAACGCAAACCCCTCCTCTCTAAAATATAGACGGGCTCCCCCTAGATGTGTGCAATCTAGATGGATGCTTTGGACTGCACAACACACAAACTAGGATCAACACTCCCCCTATATTTTAGAGACAAGGCATATCATGCAATAGTAAGTCTAACATTAGACAAGAGCATAACATAAGTAGCACAATATGTCATAAGCTTACTAAGATAGGATGGAGTGCATATGTCTTACACCATATGAAGGATAAGTCTCAAAGGCGCAAACCAAGCCAAAGCAAACGGGGTTCAAACGAGAAAGCAAACACACTCACAAGCACGCAAATCCCTACACTCTCTCCCCCTTTGGCATCGAGACGCCAAAAAGGCAGAGAGGACACCTACACAGAAGGGGTGGCTCAAGCAGAGAAATCATCCCAACGCTCCTCGTCAGACTCGGCGGCGGGGACGGTCTCCTCGATCTCCTCCTCAGAATCAGTCCACTTGTAGCCTTGCTTCTCCATCCATTCGGCCTCCGGGGTGATGTGCCTCTCTGACCCGCTGGACTCTGCCTCACCAAAGACCTTCATGATCCTCTTGTCACGGTGGCGAGCCTCCTTGGAGGCAACGTGAGTCCTGTACTGCCCCGTTGCCTGCATGCAGAACAGAGTCTTCATCTTGTCCTTCAGCTTCTTGGCCCATGAGGGCTCAGAGGAACGATGGGTATGCCCAGCAGCACGGTCCTCAGCAACATCCTCTACTCCAGCCTCCTCCTCACCAACAGCCCTCCTAGCAGCAGACACCGCAACACGAGTAGTAGTGTTGGCCCACTGGGGCTTGACACAGAGACTGATGGACTCATGCTGAATCCAGTCTGGAGCAAGGAACTCATCACCAGGGAACAACTTCTCCCAAGTCTTGGAGATCAACAGAAACAGGTATGGTCCATAGATAGGTACCTTGCGGTTGAACACCGGGAACCAAAGCTCACACCACATGATGTGTGAGACATCAAGTGGCTGAGTCTGAGACACACATGCCTCCTCGCACAGGAGCATCATATCCACCAAATAGGCATGAACCTTGTCCTTGTCGCCAATGCGAGGAAACAGAGAGTTGCGGAAGATGCGATACATGATATCCAGAAAGGGGTTCATCACCCACGTCGACTTGCCACTGGGAAGCACCTTCTCAACATAGTATTGTTGGATCTTATTCTTGCTAGCGGACTCAGGATTGGCATGGGGGCGAACACCAACGGGTGTGGTGAGCCCGTCATCAGGAACATGTAGCAGATCCATGAACTCCTTCCATGTAGCAGTCAGCTGATGGCCATTGGTCATCCAAGTCATCCTCCGCTCCTCCCCAGGGTGAAAGTGAACAGAGGCAAAGTACTGACAGATAAGCTCAGGGTCATAGTCTGCTCCACCAAATCCAGAGCCTCTCCAAAGTACTCACGAAACTTGTCCTTCCTCATATGATTCATGTCAATCCACTTGACATCCACGTAGGTATTTTGCTTGGCCTTGATCACATCCAGATAAACGAGAGTCTACTGCTTTGTCCAAAACAAGTCATTGCCTCTAAAGGTAGCACGAGCATTCACATAAGGGTTGATCTGCCTGAGACGGATGAACTCAGCGAGGGGAATCTCGTCCATGCCCTTAGCGGGTTCCTTGTGCTTGCTAGCGGAGGTCTTGACATTGCGCTTGGGGGCACTGGATCCCTCTGGTGCTTCATTACGATTATGCTTGATCGCTTGGAGCCAGTGTCACGACTGGGATTGGAACGGCGACAGCCACCACCTAAGACACAAAGCGCAAAACACACACGACAAGCAATAAGGATCAATGCAAAGACCACGGCAAAGCAAGGAAAACAGGTAGAAATCATACGGGATAGATGCCACGAGGAAGATGGGACAACAACGGTAGTACTTCCAGGTCATGCGGTACTAAAACTTTAGTACCGCTCCTAGGCGCGGTATCTCACACGGTAGTACCGGGGCTCGGAGCGGTAGTAGATTTTTAGTATCGCAGCACATGCGGTAGTACCGTCCAGAACGGGCGGTAGTACCGGACAAGCGGTAGTACCGCACCAGACGGGCGGTAGTACCGCATGGCGTCAGATCTGAACTTTGAATCTGAGAAAAACCGCGAAAACGCGGCGGTACTACGGTTGATCAAATCTACCACGGGACAACATATCAAGTATAATTTCTATGAAACACTACTCTCCTCCATCCTACTCTTGCAAAGATTTGGCCTAAAATCTCAAGAATACATGCATCTCCCCAAAAACCTAGAGGCAAGAGAGCAAACTAGAAAGAGAGGGATTTGGGGAAAAACCTTGTTCCATGGCAAGAGGAAGTGGTGGGGAACGATCCCACCGGTCGGAATCCACAGAGAGCAGCCGGAGATCCGGCGAGGGACTTCGACCCCGTTCTTGAGCGAGAGAGAGAGAGACGATATGGGGAAACTGACGAATGGGTATGGGGGAGTTAGAACTCCCCCTGCCCATCCTTATCCCCCACGCGCTTCGACGGTAGCGGTAGTATCAAGATATCATCGCGGTAGTACCGCTTGGGCGGAAGTACCGCACCAAAGCGGTAGTACCGCTCTCCCAGGCGGTAGTAAAAAATTACTGTCGCGCTGGGGTGGTAGTATCGTACTCTCCACACACGGTAGTACCGTGGCAGGCCGCGGTAGTACCGTGAGCTCAAGAAAAAGCAAGTTTCAAACACAAGAAAAGAGAGGTCTTCGCATGGAAACTTCAAGCAAACAAGACACCACAAAACACGCTCAACACGAAGAGAAAAAGGGGCAGAACGACAACAAGAGACAACCACGAGACACCACCTCTCCAAAGAGAGGGTGGTGGCCGGATCCACCTATGTTTGAGTCAATTGGTATGGCGCCGCGAAGAATTATCCTTGGTCCCATGAACAAAACTCGTCTTTGAAGCACAAGTACCATAAAAAATGGCTAATGTGAAAGAGTTGATCAATTTATGCATAATGGGGGGAGGGAGAGTTCATTGAGAGAACAACACTCCCCCTATGTCCATGCCTACACCTAAACAAGACAACAAGTTGAGTATGGTGGGGTGTGCAAGGGTTCAAGCAACATTGCTCGAATCAATGATATTTAGCTCATGCCTTAACTCGCGAAATCTTGCTTCATCCAAAGGCTTCGTGAAGATATCTGCAAGGTTATCATGAGTGTTGACACAGTTGAGCTTGACCTCCCCTCGCCTAATGTGATCTCGGATGAAGTGATACTGAATCTCAATATGCTTCGTCTTGAAGTGTTGCACCGGGTTGAGAGAAATCTTGATGGCACTTTCATTGTCACACCAAAGAGGCACTTTGTCACAAATGACACCGTAATCCTTTAAAGTTTGCCTCATCCATAAGAGTTGTGCACAACAACTACCGGCCGCCACGTACTCCGCTTCGGTGGACAAGAGAGACACACAACTTTGCTTCTTGGAAGACCAACTCACCAAAGAGCAACCAAGGAATTGGCACCCTCCGGAAGTGGACTTCCTATCCACTTTGTCTCCCGCCCAATCAGAGTCCGAATATCCTACAAGCTTGAAGTCTGCTCCTCTTGGGTACCATAAGCCAAAGTTTGGGGTATGAGCCAAATATGAAAGATTCGCTTGACCACCACATAGTGGCTTTCCTTAGGTGCGGCTTGAAACCGTGCACAAATTCCCACACTCAACATGATATCCGGTCTAGATGCACAAAGGTAAAGCAAGGAGCCAATCATGGAGCGATATACCTTTTCATCCACCGCTTTACCATTGGGATCAATGTCAAGTTGGCACTTGGTGGGCATTGGAGTGGAAGCCGGCTTGACATTGCTTAGCTTGAATCTCTTGAGCATGTCTTGAGTGTATTTGGCTTGGTTCATGAAGGTTCCTTCTCTTCTTTGCTTCACTTCGAATCCGAGGAAGAACTTCAACTCTCTCATGGAAGACATCTTGAACTTTGAGGTCATGAGATTGGCAAATTCCTCATTCAAAGCTTTGTTAGGGGAACCAAAGATAATATCATCAACATATAGTTGGGACACAAAATACTCCCCTTTGACCTTCTTAGTAAAAAGAGTGGGGTCGATTAGCCCAACTTCAAATTCACGATCTTGTAACAACTCGGTAAGGTGGTCATACCACGCACGTGGGGCTTGTTTAAGACCATAGAGTGCCTTATCGGGTTGATACACATGATCAGGAAAGTAGGGATCCTCAAACCCGGGGGGTTGTTTGACGTAGACCAACTCATTAATGGGACCATTAAGAAAAGTACTCTTCACATCAATTTGTTGCAACTTAAAGTTGTGATGAGAAGCGTTAGCAATCAACAAATGAATGGATTCAAGGCGAGCAACGGGAGAAAATGTTTCACCATAGCCGATACCCTTGACTTGGGAGTAGCCTTGTGCCACCAATCTTGCCTTGTTGCGAATGATGGTCCCATGAGCATCTTGCTTGTTCTTGAATATCCACTTGGTTCCAATGACATTGTGGTTCCTCGTTGGCCTTGGCACCAATCTCCACACCTTGTTTTACTCGAAGTTGTTGAGTTCTTCATGCATGGCATTAAGCCAATCCGGATCTTCGAGTGCTTCATATACCTTTTGGGGTTCAACACAAGAGACAAACGCGTGATGTTTACAATAGTTTGCCAATTGTCTACGAGTGCTTACCCCCTTTTGAATGCTTCCAAGCACATTCTCCATGAGATGACCCTTGGTGGAGAGCTTGGATGCAATCTTGGCGGCACGACACTCTAATTCCTCCTCGGTGGTGAGTTGAGGAGCGGTCACTTGATCATCTTGAGCGCCGTCTTGAGCTTGTTCTTGATCTAGAACTTGCTCGGGGGAGAGAACTTGACCTTGGGCATCACTTGGTGTGTCACCACCTTCTTGAGCATGATCTTGCCCTTGGTCTTGTTCATGAGGTTGAGGGCCTTCACTTTGTTCTTGGGAAGCGTGTGGGCCTTGGGTTGGTGATGGCTCCACTTGAGTGGAGCATTGTCCTTCTCCTTCGGCCACAAGGGGTTCCTCAATGGGTAGGATAAAACCAACACACATTCTTCTTATGGCTTGAGGAGGAATTTCATCACCTACTGATACGTCTCCAACGTATCTATAATTTTTTATTGTTCCATGCTAGGTAGCATTCCACATCAAAAATTCTTTTTTATCATTTACCAACTCGAGGACGAGCAGGAATTAAGCTTGGGGATGCTTGATACGTCTCCAACGTATCTATATTTTTTGATTGTTCCATGCTATTATATTACCCCTTTTGGATGTTTATGGGCTTTATTTTACACATTTATATCATTTTTGGGACTAACCTACTAACCGGAGGCCCAGCCCATATAGCTGTTTTTTTTTGCCTATTTCAGTATTTCGAAGAAAAGGAATATCAAACAGAGTCCAAACGGAATGAAACCTTCGGGAGCGTGATTTTTGGAACAAACGTGATCCAGAGGACTTGGAGTGCAAGTCAAGAAGCAGCCGAGGCCTCCACGAGATAGGAGCCCCCCCCCCCCTATATGGCGCGCCCCCTGTCTCGTGGGCCCCTCAGACGGCCACCGACGTACTTCTTCCTCCTATATATACCTACGTACCCGGAAAACATCCAGGATCACCACGAAACACAATTTCCACCGCTGTAACCTTCTGTATCCGCGAGATCTCATCTTGGAGCCTTCGTCGGCACTCTGCCGGAGGGGGAATCAACCACGAGGGCCACTACATCAACATCCTTGCCCCTCCGATGAGTTGTGAGTAGTTTACCACAGACCTACGGGTCCATAGTTATTAGCTAGATGGCTTCTTCTCTCTTTTTGGATCTCAATATAATGTTCTCCCCCTCTCTTGTGGAGATCTATTCGATGTAAACTCTTTTTTGTGGTGTGTTTGTCGAGATCCGATGAATTGTGGGTTTATGATCAAGTTTATCTATGAATAATATTTGAATCTTCTCTGAATTCTTTTATGTATGATTGAGTTATCTTTGAAAGTCTCTTCGAATTATCAATTTAGTTTGGCCTACTAGATTGGTCTTTCTTGCCATGGGAGAAGTGCTTAGCTTTGGGTTCAATCTTGCGGTGTCCTTACCCAAAGGATGTAAAGGGTTGCAAGGCACGTATTGTATTGTTTCCATCGAGGATAACAAGATGGGGTTTATATTATATTGCATGAGTTTATCCCTCTACACCATGTCATCTTGCTTAATGCGTTACTCTGTTCTTATGAACTTAATACTCTAGATGCATGCTGGATATCGGTCGATGTGTGGAGTAATAGTAGTAGATGCAGGCAGGAGTCGGTCTACTTCTTATGGACGTGATGCCTATATACATGATCATGCCTAGATAATCTCATAACTATGCGCTTTTCTATCAATTGCTCGATAGTAATTTGTTCACCCACCGTAATACTTATGCTATCTTGAGAGAAGCCACTAGTGAAACCTATGGACCCCGGGTCTATCTCTTATCATATTTTCTCCCAATCTACTTTTATTTGAATCTTTACTTTTTGCATCTATATTATAAAATACCAAAAATATATTTATCTTTTCATACTATCTTTATTAGATCTGACTTTCGCAAGTGGCCGCGAAGGGATTGACAACCCCTTTATTATGTTGGTTGCGAATTCTCAGTTTGTTTGTGTAGGTGCGTGGGACTTTTGAGGAGCCTCCTACTGGATTGATACCTTGGTTCTCAAAACTGAGGGAAATAGTTACGCTACACTTGCTGCATCACCCTCTCCTCTTCGAGGAAAACCAACGCAAGCTCAAGACGTAGCAAGAAGGATTTCTGGCGCCGTTGCCGGGGAGGTCTTCGCTCAAGTCAAGACATACCAAGTACCCATCACAAAACCCATCTCCCTCGCATTTACATTATTTTCCATTTGCCTCTCGTTTTCCTCTCCCCCACTTCACCCTTGCCGTTTTATTCTCCCTCTCTTTCCCAGTCTCCTCCTCTCTTTTTGTTTGCCCTTTTTCCGTTTGGCGTGTGTTAGCTCGTTTGCCTTGTCATTATGGCTAGTCTTATATCTTCTCCGTTGTCTCCCGAGAATGAAGTTCTAAATTTTAAACAAATGGAGGTAGAAAATCTAAAAGACGCTTGGTATAGAATTTGCAATGCTCAAAATAGATCTACCAGGAAGCAATCTACCTCAGTTCTTCTCCGCAATTTTTATGTAGGTGCTAATCCTTGGTATAGATATATCCTTGATACCATTACCGGAGGGAATTTCTTGGGTAGCCATACTTTTTATTCTTATAATGCTATGATAGATTTATTTGGCTCTCCACCTCTTTTGGTTAATGGGACTATGTTAACTTTGGAGCATGTGATGCAAAGACTTGAGATTATTGAAAATAAAGTTGCTACCATTGAGTTAATTGAAAATATAGATAAAAATATCCACAATCAAATTACCCAATATGGATCTAAGGTAGGAGTAATTTTGAAAGATATTAAGGAGAAGGAACCCATAGTTAATGAGAAAATAAATCAAGATTCCTCTAGAATTGATAAACTTGAGGGTATCATTACCAACTTGGGAACCGCTTTTTCTTCCGTAAAAAATACTCCAAGTCCACCTACTAAAATTGCTAAGCTCATGTATGTTCCTAAGAATAAGGGTGAATCCTCTAGTAAGGAAACCGCGGATCTTAAATCTATAAGTATTCATCCCAATCTTTTTGCTATCATTAAGGAACCATTTGCTACGAATGAATTCTTCGATATTTTGCCTAAAAATTTGATAATTACTAGAAAGAAAGAAATTTCTAAGGAAGTTAGATGCCTCGTTGAAAAATTGCCTACTAAAAATGGCACTCGTTAGATCTATCCTTGCTTTTATGCCTAGCTAGGGGCGTTAAACGATAGCGCTAGTTGGGAGGCAACCCAATTTTCTTTATGTTTTTGTTTTTGTTTCTGTTTAGGAATAAATAATCCATCTACCTTCTTTTTAGATGTGGTTTTATCTTTTAATTAGTGTTTGTGCCAAGTTAAACCTATAGGATCTTCTTGGATGATAGTTATTTGATCTTGCTGTAATTTCCAGAAACTTTCGGTTCACGAAAACAATTGTTAAAAATCACCAGAACGTGATAAAATAGTGATTCCAAATGCTGCTGATCAATAAACAAATTTCCTAGGTCTTCCTATTTTGGCTGATTGTTTTGAGTTCCAGAAGTTTGCGTTAGTTACAGATTACTACAGACTGTTCTGTTTTTGACAGATTCTATTTTTCGTGTGTTGTTTGCTTATTTTGATGAATCTATGGCCAAGAAAATAGTTTATAATCCATAGAGAAGTTGGAATAAAGTAGGTTTAACACCAAATTAAATAAATAATGAGTTCATTGCAGTACCTTATGTGGTGGTTTGTTTTCTTTCACTAACGGAGCTTATAAGATTTCCTGTTGAGTTTTGTGTTGTGAAGTTTTCAAGTTTTGGGTAAAGCTTTTATGGACTATGGAATAAAGGGTGGCAAGAGCCTAAGCTTGGGGATGCCCAAGGCACCCCAATATATTCAATAATAGCCAAAAGCCTAAGCTTGGGGATGCCCCGGGAAGGCATCCCCTCTTTCTTCTTCGTTCATTGGTAACTTTACTTGGAGCTATATTTTTATTCGCAACATGATAAGTGTTTTGCTTGGAGCGTCGTGTATTATATTAGTCTTTGCTTTTTAGTTTACCAAAATTATCCTTGCTGTACACACCTTTTGGGAGAAGCCTATTTGATTAGAATTTGCTAGAATACTCTATGTGCTTCACTTATATCTGTTGAGCTTGATAGTTTTTGCTCTAGTGCTTCACTTATATCTTTTAGAGCACGGTGGTGTCTTAATTTTGAAGAAATTGCTAGTCTCTCATGCTTCACTTATATTATTTTTAGAGTCTTTTAGAACAGCATGGTATTTGCTATGGTTATAAAATTGGTCCTAGAATGGTAGGCATCCAAGTTGGGTATAATAAAAACTATCATAGGAAGTGAATTGGATGTTATGATCAACTTGATACTTGATAATTGTTTTGAGATATGGAGGTAGTGATATTAAAGTCATGCTAGTTGGGTGATTATGAATTTAAATAATGCTTGTGTTGAAGTTATCAAGTCCCATAGCATGCACGTATGGTTAAAGTTGTGTAACAAATTTGAAACATGAAGTGTACCTGGCTTGTGCATCCTTATGAGTGGCGGTCAGGGACGAGCGATGGTCTTTTCCTACCAATCTATTGCCCTAGGAGCATGCACGTAGTACTTGATTTTTGATGACTTCTAAATTTTTGCAATAAGTATATGAGTTCTTTTGACTAATGTTGAGTCCATGGATTATACGCACTTTTACCTTTCCGCCTTTGTTAGCCTCTTCGATACCGTGCATTGCCCTTTCTCACCTTGAGAGTTGGTGCAAACTTCGCCGGTGCATCCAAAACCCGTGATACGATACGCTCTATCACACATAAACCTCCCTATATCTTCCTCAAAACAGCCACCATACCTACCTATTATGGCATTTCCATAGCCATTCCGAGATATATTGCCATGCAACTTTCCACCGTTCCGTTCATCATCATTATGACATACTTTACTTTTGTCATATTGCCATTGCATGATCATGTAGTTGACATCGTATTTGTGGCAAATCCACCGTGCACTATTATTCATACATGTCACTCTTGAATCATTGCACCATCCCGGTACACCGCCGGAGGCATTCGTATAGAGTCATATCTTGTTCTAGTTTCGAGTTGTAATTGTTGAGTTGTAAGAAAATAAAAGTGTGATGATCATCATTTTTAGAGCATTGTCCCAAGTGAGGAAAGGATGATGGAGACCATGATTCCCCAAAAGTCGGGATGAGACTCGGACGAAAAATAAAAAAGAGATAAAAAGAGGCCATAAAAAGAGAGAAAAGGCCCAAATAAAAAATGAGAGAAAAGAGAGAAGGGCAATGCTACTATCCTCTTACCACACTTGTGCTTCAAAGTAGCACTTTGTTCTTCATGTAGTGAGTCTCATATATTGTGCTTCAAAGTAGCACCATGTTTTTCATATAGTGAGTCTCATAAGTTGTCTTTTTCATACTAGTGGGAATTTTTCATTATAGAACTTGGCTTGTATATTCCTACGATGGGCTTCCTCAAATGCCCTAGGTCTTCGTGAGCAAGCAAGTTGGATGCACACCCACTAGTTTTCTTTTGTTGAGCATTCATTTATAGCTCTAGTGCATCCGTTGCATGGCAATCCCTACTCCTCATGTTGACATCAATTGATGGGCATCTCCATAGCCCGTTGATCATCCTCGTCAATGTGAGACTTTCTCCTTTTTTGTCTTCTCCACACAATCCCCATCATCATATTCTATTCCACCCATAGTGCTATATCCATGGCTCACGCTCATGTATTGCGTGAAGGTTGAAAAAGTTTGAGATTATTTAAGTATGAAACAATTTCTTGGCTTGTCATCGGGGGTATAGAAGTTGGGAACATCTTTGTGTGACGAAAATGAAGCATAGCCTAACTATATGATTTTGTAGGGATGAACTTTCTTTTGCCATGCTATTTTGAGAAGACATGATTACTTTGATTAGTATGCTTGAAGTATTATTATTTCTTTTATCAATATGAACTTTTATTTTGAATCATTTGGATCTGAACATTCATGCCACAATAAAGAAAATTACATTATGAATTATTCTAGGTAGCATTCCACATCAAAAATTATTTTTTTATCATTTACCTACTCGAGGACGAGCAGTAATTAAGCTTGGGGATGCTTGATACGTCTCCAATGTATCTATAATTTTTTATTGTTCCATGCTATTATATTACCCCTTTTGGATGTTTATGGGCTTTATTTTACACATTTATATCATTTTTGGGACTAACCTACTAACCGGAGGCCCAGCCCATATTGCTTTGTTTTTGCCTATTTCAAGATTTCGAAGAAAAGGAATATCAAACGGAGTCCAAACGGAATGAAACCTTCGGGAGCGTGATTTTTGGAACAAACGTGATCCAGAGGACTTTGAGTGCAAGTCAAGAAGCAGCCGAGGCCTTCACGAGATAGGAGGGCGCCCCCCCTATAGGGCGCGCCCCGTGTCTCGTGGGCCCCTCGGGCGGCCACCGACGTACTTCTTCCTCCTATATATACCTACGTACCCCGAAAACATCCAGGAGCATCACGAAACACAATTTCCACCACCGTAACCTTCTGTATCTGCGAGATATCATCTTGGAGCCTTCGCCAGCACTCTGCCGGAGGGGGAATCAACCACAGAGGGCCTCTACATCAACATCCTTGCCCCTCCGATGAGTTGTGAGTAGTTTACCACAGACCTACGGGTTCATAGTTATTAGTAGATGGCTTCTTCTCTCTTTTTGGATCTCAATACAATGTTCTCCCCCTCTCTTGTGGAGATCTATTCGATGTAAACTCTTTTTGCGGTGTGTTTGTCGAGATCCGATGAATTGTGGGTTTATGATCAAGTTTATCTATGAATAATATTTGAATATTCTCTGAATTCTTTTATGTATGATTGAGTTATCTTTGCAAGTCTCTTGAATTATCAGTTTAGTTTGGCCTACTAGATTGGTCTTTCTTGCCATGGGAGAAGTGCTTAGCTTTGGGTTCAATCTTGCGGTGTCCTTACCCAAAGGATGTAAAGGGTTGCAATGCAACTATTGTATTGTTGCCATCAAGGATAACAAGATGGGGTTTATATCATGTTGCATGAGTTTATCCCTCTACATCATGTCATCTTGCTTAATGTGTTACTCTGTTCTTATGAACTTAATACTCTAGATGCATGCTGGATAGCAGTTGATGTGTGGAGTAATAGTAGTAGATACAGGCAGGAGTCGGTCTACTTGTTATGGACGTGATGCCTATATACATGATCATGCCTATATAATCTCACAACTATGCTCTTTTCTATCAATTGCTCGACAGTAATTTGTTCACCCACCGTAATACTTATGTTATCTTGAGAGAAGCCACTAGTGAATACTATGGCCCCCGGGTCTATCTCTTATCATATTTGCTCCCAATATACTTTTATTTGCATCTTTACTTTTTGCATCTATATTATAAAATACCAAAAATATATTTATCTTTTCATACTATCTTTATTAGATCTCACTTTCGCAAGTGGCCGTGAAGGGATTGACAACCCCTTTATCGCGTTGGTTGCGAGTTCTCAGTTTGTTTGCGTAGGTGCGCAGGACTTTTGAGGAGCCTCCTACTGGATCGATACCTTGGTTCTCAAAACTGAGGGAAATACTTACGCTACACTTGCTGCATCACCCTCTCCCCTTCGAGGAAAACCAACGCAAGCTCAAGACGTAGCACCTACATCACAAGTGCCACTTTGCTCCACTTGGGAGCCGTTATTCTCATCAAACTCCATGTTACACGTCTCCTCAATAAGTCCCGTGGATTTATTAAGGACATGGTAAGCATGAGAGTTTGTAGCATAACCAACAAATATGCCCTCATAAGCTCTAGCCTCAAAATTTAGACAACCGAACACCTTTCTTGAGAATGAAACACTTACACCCGAACACCCGAAAGTACTTGAGGTTGGGCTTGTTACCGGTGAGTATCTCATATGGAGTCTTGTTCAAGCCCTTGCGGAGATAGAGCCGATTGGATGCATGACATGTGGTGTTGATGGCTTCGGCCCAAAAGTTGTATGGAGACTTGAACTCCGCCATCATGGTTCTTGCCGCATCCATCAACGTCTGGTTCTTTCTCTCCGCAACACCGTTTTGTTGAGGGGTGTAAGGTGCGGAATATTGATGCTTGATGCCCTCATCACTAAGGAACTCATCCAAGGTGTAGTTCTTGAACTCGGTGCCATTGTCACTTCTTATTGTCAAGATCTTTGCATTGTGTTGACATTGGGCTTCATTTGCAAAGTCAATGAAGGTTTGTTGGGTCTCGCTCTTCCTCTTGAAGAAATACACCCAAGTGTATCTTGAATAGTCATCCACAATCACCAAGCAATACTTCCTACCCCCAAGACTATCAAAGGATGGAGGCCCAAAGAGATCCAAATGAAGGAGCTCCAAAGGCCTCTTCGAGTAAATGATAGTCGTGGGAGGGTGAGCCTTCTCATGTAGATTTCCTTCGATACATGCACTGCAAGCATGATCTTTAGCAAAACTAACATTCGTTAGTCCACGAACATGGTCCCCCTTGAGAAGACTTTGCAAAGATCTCATATTGACATGGGCTAAACGGCGATGCCAAAGCCATCCCACGTCAACTTTAGCCATTAGGCATGTCGCGGTCTTAGTGGGTCGCTCCAAAGAGTTAATCACATATAGACCATTCTCGACATGCCCAACAAAGGATACTTTAAGAGTCTTGCTCCACAAGAGGGCCACGGTATCAATATCAAAGAAAGTGGCAAAGCCCATGACTGCAAGTTGACGAACGGAGAGTAAATTGTATGCAACGGACTCAACAAGCATGACCTTCTCGATCGTGAGATCATGAGAAATGACAACCTTGCCGAGTCCCAATACCTTAGAAGACGAGGCATCACCCCACTCGACATTGGTGGGCATAGATGGAATCTTGTGCACGTCCACCACCAAGTCCTTGCTTAGGTCATATGATTTGTAGCTCCACTATCGAGCAACCATGATCCCCCATCGAAGCAAACACCTACAAGAGATCAATGCTTGGTTTTAGGTACCCATTTTGTAATGGGTCCTTTGATGTTAGTAACAAGGGTCTTAGGAACCCAAATAGACCATTCAATATATTCATGAGGAGAACCAACAAATTTGGCATAAACATGCCCATCACTAGCACGGCATAACACATAAGAAGGATTAAAGTCACCGGCTATGTTGGGAGGGGTGGCATTTCCCTTCTTGACACCGCCACCCTTCGCATTGTTCTTATTCTCCTTGGAAGCACCCTCTCCCTCCTTTACAAAAGTTTGCTTGAGAGGAGGAGGTTGCTTTGTCTTGCCATTCTTCTTCTTATTCTTGGGCTTGGGTGCGAACCCAATCCCCTCCTTGGCCACAACTTCCTTTTGATTGCTCAAAACGTCGTTGAGGTTCTTCTCACCTTGTATGCATGACACAAGGCATTTCTCAAGTTGCTCCTTCAATTTAGCATTTTCCTCAATAAGATGCACATGCTCACAACACGGGTTAGTAGCATTTGCATTATCAATTAAAACCATATGAGGAAAAGTGGCTTTCTCCTTAGTTAGCTTCACTTGGAGTTGATCATGAGACTCCTTGAGACTAGCATGAATACCTTTCAAGGTCTTATGAGCCTTGTCAAGTATATCAAGCTCCTCCTTGAGTCTAGCAAGATCAAGCCCAAGTTTGGCCTTCTCGGAATTTAGCACACGAGAAACAACAAGAGCATGATCAAGATCTTTCTTTAATTTAGCATGATCATCGTTGTGTGACTCCTCAAGAGCCAAACGAAGACCACACTCTTCCTCAAGAGCATTGGAAAGATCCGAAATCTCATCGGCATAGTCTCGACTCTGCCCTCCATCTTAGAGATGGTATCTTCATGAGCCTCGATCATGTCATTGGCTTCACCAAGTTGATCCAAGAGAGCAACGAAGTGCTTCTTGGCTTTACCCTTGAGTTTACCCATAAAGGCCTCAAACTCATTCTCCTCCACATTAGTTCCCCATGTTCATCAATGCTATCCGTCGAAGAAGGATGATTAATGATGGTAGTTTTGATGTTGGGGTTACCTTGTTGGTGGCTTTAGCCATGAGGCACATGGCGGTGATCTTTGTCATTGGGTGAGTCGAAGAGAGACACCCGTGGAGTCGTCGCAATGGCAACGGAGGCCATGGCAACCGACTCACCATCTTCATCATCGGCATCATCCTCATTGTACTCTTCTTGTACCACCAACGCCTTGTGAGGAGTCTTCTTGGTGAAGTTGCTCTTGTTGGGGAAAGACTTGGCCTTGTCCTTTCGGATGAGCTTGCCACCGTTGTCTTCCCTCTTCTCATAAGGGCACTCCGCAACAAAGTGGCTCACATTGCCACAATTGAAACAAGTCCTCACTCGTTGCTTGCCCTTTGCGCCACTTGAATTGTTCTTGTTGAAGTTGGGCTTGAGTTCTTCTTTGTCGGAGTAAATGACCACGGGTAGCCTAGCCGGCTCCCCCTGGGGCTTCTGAAAAATTTACAAGCCAATCAAGCCATCCAACATCCAATATGCTGGGCCGCCTTCCCCCGGCCGACTGCATTCAGGCCGGCTATCGGGAGGCGGCCCGGCCCCAAGACCCACAGGCAGAAGGCCTCAAGAGGGCCGGCCTCCGATGAGCCGACTCCGTGTAGCCGGCCACGAGATGTAGCGACCCGACCTCAGACGGTCAAGCCTCTGTGTATCTGTGCTATCCCTGGATCAGTATGCTGGCACACACAGTACATCAATGTATATATCAAAGTGCAATCACATGTATAATTAACGTAAAACTGATATATACCTCATAAGTCACAGCTGAAACAAATAGTCGGGTGTGGAGTCCCATCAACGCCATCGGCAGGTTGAGTGTAGACCGTAACCACTGTCGTACTCTTACTCGTCGGAAGAAAAATATACGCAACATGATACGTTGCAGCCGTGTAGGTCGGTACATTGAATGTACCGCAAGATCACAATAAGAGAAAACAGATGATAAAATATACTATATGCAATATGGCTTTGTGGCTCGTATGCGAGTTATGTTTATGCGTAAAAGCGGATTTATTTTCCCTACATCAAAGGAATAAATGAAGTCTGTACTATGGAGTTTTCTACCATGACATGGTTCCGCCAACCGATGTCTCATAGCCCAAAATCATCATAAGTTGCCCACAATTAAGTTATCAATCCGGTGTTGAGAGTTCCGAGATAGATCCAAGTCCGAGGCTCAAATTGTCCGTGAATCGGGGACAAGGCTAATCGATTAGGTTTAAACCCTCTGCAGAGGTTTGTACACTTTACCCGCAAGATTCGATCCCTCTTTTACGTTCTCGCACTTCGAGGGTGTTTGAGAACAAGATGACCGAAACATGGTCTTCAAGAGTTCCTCTGACCACTGTCCGGTGCCCATCCAATCCTACCGTAGTTCTACATCTGCTAGCACCGTCCCAACCAGAGTCACAACTAAGGTCAACCAAGCCAGAGCCCATATTGACTTGCGGTTGCACAGGTAAGCTTCCGGGCATGAAGTATTCTTCCGTCTCTTTGAGTCTGGGTGAAGCTTTCCGCAAGATGTCATGGCGCTTCTCCATGCATCCCGTCCAACCACTGGTTTCTCCAGGGTGCCCACAACCGCCCTTCACCCAGTAGTGTGTATTGAATTCTTGTCTCGAGTCTTGAAGTCTTGAGGCCTTGAAGATGCAGTCCTTGCAGATTTCATCATGGTGTTGTCGTCATTGACGTGGATCCTCCATTCTCACACCACTCCACGAGCACTCATACCAAACCCCGTCTACTATAGCGTAGCAATAAAATATCGTCCCGGGCTTGGTAACAGGGTGATGGTTTCCTACCTCATGCATACTACTCAACTACAAGAATTTCAATATCACTACTGGAGGGATTTGTTGCGAAGATGGCACTAGATGCAATAAAACACATAGGTATGAAAAACATGGTCAAAGTGAACTTGCCTTGCTGACGATCTTGAAAACTAGGGACTCGTGGTAGCAAGCTTAGCACTCCGGAAATTCTACCGAGGCAAACAACAATCATAATAAGCATACAACATATGACCACTTAACATAATAGCATGCTAACATAACACACAAAGCACTTGAACCAAAACCCAAAGAAAAACTCAAAGAAATCCAACTCAAAGTTTTCCCATATCCAACAACAATCAAGAAATAGTTTTGCACTACAAAATTTTTCTTAACAGAACCTAAGCATGGGTTTATGCTACCTAACGAGAAAAGGATTCACCAAGCAACTAGTAGCAAAAAGAATCACCTTAAAAGCTATTATAAAACTCCTATTAGGCCTAAAGCAATTTCTAATAAGAAAAATAAAATAAAAGTTTTATTTGTTATAAATAAAAGTTCATGCTCTAAAGTTACAGAAACTAACCTAGAATAATCTATCTCTCATGAAAAATAAATTTATTTGCTAAGTAAAACAATAGGAAAAGCAGTAGCTAGTTAATTAATTAAGAATAACATGATTCTGATTAAAACTAATTTTTTTATTGATCCTAAAATGCCCAAATAAATTCCTACGGTTAGGCAATGTCAAAACAAAGTTGTGGCAAAAAGAATCACTAAAAAATAATTTTCCTAACTCTTTTTATGGCAGAATTACTATTCTGTCTAAATCTAAAATAAGGCAATTTTAAATAATTTTAACATGAATAATTATATTTTCTACAGAAACTATAAGAAATTTTCAAACAAACAAAAAAAAAGAATCACTTAAAAATATTAAGTAGATTAAAAGATATGAATTTTCAAATCTGAAACTATTCTCATTAAAATGTAAAAGCGAAAAATAAAGAAAACGGCCTAATGGGCCTATATAACGCTTCAGTAATATAACTAAATCGGGCCCTAGGGTTTAAAACGAATCGGCCGGTTTAAATAAAACCTAACTAATCGATCTAAACCGGAAATAAACTGGTTCACTAAAACTAACCTAATAAAACCATACCCCTTCGGGGGATCTAATCCTAACCCTAGAAAACAGATCGGACGGCGGGAGGTGCTCGGTGACTTATCGGACGGCGATCATGACGGGCGGCTTCGAAGTGCTCGGCGACTCCGGTGGTCGGGCGACGGCGGAGGTCTCCGGCGGTTCTTGACGGGCGAGGGGTTGGTTTGGTGGGGTCGATGGAGCCTGGTGGTGGCAGGCGTCGACGGAGTTAATGGCGGCGGCGGCGCCGGGTGCTCCGGCGCGTCTGACGAGAGGGAGAGGTCGGGCGAGGGGGCGAGGGGGGGTCGGGTGGGGTATTTATAGGCGGGGCCTCGACTTGCGAGGCGATCGGGGAGGGATTGTGGCGAATCCCGGATCCGCGGGATCCGGCGAGAGGCGGCATGGTGGCGTGGCGTAGGGAAGAGGGAGGTGGGGCCGGGTGTCGGTGAGGGAGAGGCGCGTCGGTCAGGCGCATCTGCGGAGGGTTTCAGGCGAGGGCTCCGGGTTGGGCGGCTGGCTGTATTTGGTGCGCTGGGCCGCCAGTGCCGTGGGCTACTGGTCGGCTGGGCGCTGGGTCCTTTTTTTTTGAATAAATAGAGAGAGAGAAAAATACTTAAATATAAATATTTTATATAGGACATATATATATCAAAATGATCAGGGGAATATTCCCTATCATTTGAACATTTTTCCAGGGGCAAAATCCAAACATTATAAAAATTCATTTTTTTCAAAAATTCCAAATAAAACTCAAATTTGAAAGGGGTTTTCAAGGCACTTTCAAATGACTTTCAATTTGATTCTTTTAACTTCCAACTCATATTTCATATAATTGAAGAAGTCATTTTATCTTCCCTCATGAAAATCATTGAGTTGCATAAAGCTTTGAATTTGAAATATTCTCAAATGAAATTCAAATCTTTTCAAAACCCTTTTCATTTCAAATGGAAGAAGTCATTTCATCTTCACTCTAGGGTTTTGGTGTTGGAATGTAATTGAATTCATTGAGATCCAACATGGCAAAGGGGATAGTTTTTGGAAGGTCATTTTATTCCCTCTCATCCAACTTTCAAAAGTTTCAAATTCCACTCAATTTCACTCAATCAATCAAACAAACAATCAGACAACAGGCATAGTTATTTATCTAATATAACATTCCAAAATTTAGAATTTTGGGATGTTACAAACCTACCACACTTAAAATGAATCTCGTCCTCGAGATTCGAAGAGGCTAGAAAGAAAAGGGTAGGGTTTGGGGGTCTTCTAGCAAATCCATTGATCTGTATGGTCTAGTGTGCTGCCACACTTAGAAGGATGGTTACGGTTCCATCAAAACTCATATACTCCATCCTTATTACTGACAGTGTCGGTCTTCTCAGATATTAAGGATAATTCCTTCTACAGGCTCTTCCGGTAGTGGCATAACCTTTTCCTCAATTCCTTTGTCCTTTACTCTTGGTAAGATTATTCCGAGACTGGGTCTTCATAACCGATAGGTCTGGCGCCAATTCTAAACAACTATCGATATCTCATGGTGGTCAACAATTTATGGTTTCTCCTGCAGAAAACGGGTCTGGGTTGAACCTCACCGTATAACCTACGGTTGGCAAAAGCTGCCTTGTACAAGGGAAAAAATGCTTATACCATTCTAAGGTTCAACAAGGTTTAATATCATCGTCACTCTACTATAGGTAGGTCACTCAGATTTACCATCCCATATAGCAACGCGAATAATAAGAGTAAGTCGGTATGGTGATCAATCCATCCCGCACCCAAATCATTACCTTGTACATGGTTTAGCGAATCTCGCATTCTAACACTCGGTCATCCTCACAAGCATTGCAGAATTTCTCTTGTCGATGAACCGAGTTCGGAAAATCCATTGATTCTGCAAGCCAAACAAAACATCTATCGTTTCTTCACAACTCTCAGGTTTTGCGTAAACTCCTATAGAATCGTCGGTTGATAATACCATTTCTGTAGCGACCCGACCTCAGACGGTCAAGCCTCTGTGTACCTGTGCCATCCCTGGATCAGTATGCTGGCACACACAGTACATCAATGTATATATCAAAGTGCAATCACATGTATAATTAACGTAAAACTGATATATACCTCATAAGTCACAGCGGAAACAAATAGTCGGGTGTGGAGTCCCATCAACGCCATCGGCAGGTTGAGTGTAGACCGTAACCCTGCACCGTACGCTTACTCGTCGGAAGAAATTATCTGCAACATGATACGTTGCAGCCGTGTGAAATCGATACATTGAATGTACCGGCAAGATCACAATAAGAGAAAGCAGATGATAAAATATACTATATGCGGTATGGCTTTGTGGCTCTGTGTCTGAAGTTTTGTTTATGCGTAAGCGGATTTATTTTCCCTACATCAAAGGAATAAATGAAGTCTGTACTATGGAGTTTTCTACCATGACATGGTTCCGCCAACCGATGTCTCATAGCCCAAAATCATCATAAGTTGCCCACAATTAAGTTATCAATCCGGTGTTGAGAGTTCCGAGATAGATCCAAGTCCGGAGGCTCAAATTGTCCGTGAATCGGGACAAGGCTAATCGATTAGGTTTAAACCCTCTGCAGAGGTTTGTACACTTTACCCGCAAGATTCGATCCCTCTTTTACGTTCTCGCACTTCGTGGTGTTTGAGAACAAGATGACCAAACATGGTCTTCGAAGAGTTCCTCGACCACCGTCCGGTGCTCATCCAATCCTACCGTAGTTCTACATCTGCTAGCACCGTCCCAACCAGAGTCACAACTAAGGTCAACCAAGCGAGCCCATATTGACTTGCGGTTGCACGGGTAAGCTTCCGGGCATGAAGTATTCTTCCGTCTCTTTGAGTCTGGGTGAAGCTTTCCGCAAGATGTCATGGCGCTTCTCCATGCATCCCGCCAACCACTGGTTTCTCCAGGAGCCGTCAACCGCCCTTCACCCAAAGAGTGTGTATTGAATTCTTGTCTCGAGTCTTGAAGTCTTGAGGCCTTGAAGATGCAGATCCTTGCAGATTTCATCATGGTGTTGTCGTCATTGCCGTGGATCCTCCATTCTCACACCACTCCACGAGCACTCATACCAAACCCCGTCTACTATAGCGTAGCAATAAAATATCGTCCGGGCTTGGTAACAGGGTGATGGTTTCCTACCTCATGCATACTACTCAACTACAAGAATTTCAATATCACTCTTTGGAGGGATTTGTTGCGAAGATGGCACTAGATGCAATAAAACACATAGGTATGAAAAACATGGTCAAAGTGAACTTGCCTTGCTGACGATCTTCGAAAACTAGGGACTCGTGGTAGCAAGCTTCGCACTCCGGAAATTCTACCGAGGCAAACAACAATCATAATAAGCATACAACATATGACCACTTAACATAATAGCATGCTAACATAACACACAAAGCACTTGAACCAAAACCCAAAGAAAAACTCAAAGAAATCCAACTCAAAGTTTTCCCATATCCAACAACAATCAAGAAATAGTTTTGCACTACAAAATTTTTCTTAACAGAACCTAAGCATGGGTTTATGCTACCTAACAGAAAAGGATTCACCAAGCAACTAGTAGCAAAAAGAATCACCTTAAAAGCTATTATAAAACTCCTATTAGGCCTAAAGCAATTTCTAATAAGAAAAATAAAATAAAAGTTTTATTTGTTATAAATAAAAGTTCATGCTCTAAAGTTACAGAAACTAACCTAGAATAATCTATCTCTCATGAAAAATAAATTTATTTGCTAAGTAAAACAATAGGAAAACAGTAGCTAGTTAATTAATTAAGAATAACATGATTCTGATTAAAACTAATTTTTTTATTGATCCTAAAATGCCCAAATAAATTCCTACGGTTAGGCAATGTCAAAACAAAGTTGTGGCAAAAAGAATCACTAAAAAATAATTTTCCTAACTCTTTTTATGGCAGAATTACTATTC
This sequence comes from Aegilops bicornis, assembly GCA_021605145.1. Taxonomy (NCBI): domain Eukaryota; kingdom Viridiplantae; phylum Streptophyta; class Magnoliopsida; order Poales; family Poaceae; genus Aegilops; species Aegilops bicornis. The sequence goes on from CM038674.1 coordinate 637,629,140, forward strand.
GGTCTAAATCTAAAATAAGGCAATTTTAAATAATTTTAACATGACTAATTATATTTTCTACATAAACTATAAGAAATTTTCAAACAAACAAAAAAAGAATCACTTAAAAATATTAAGTAGATTAAAAGATATGAATTTTTCAAATCTGAAACTATTCTGTTAAAACAGAAAACGAAAAATAAAGAAAAACGGCCTAATGGGCCTATATAACGCAACTTGCGTAATATAACTAAATCGGGCCCTAGGGTTTAAAACGAATCGGCCGGTTTAAATAAAACCTAACTAATCGATCTAAACCGGAAATAAACTGGTTCACTAAAAACTAACCTAATAAAACCATACCCCTTCAGGGGATGTAATCCTAACCCTAGAAAACAGATCGGACGGCGGGAGGTGCTCGGTGACTTACCGGACGGCGACGGCGACGGCTCGGCGGCGAGTGCTCCGGCGACTCCGGTGGTCGGGGGCGACGGCGGAGGTCTCCGGCGGTTGCGGACGGGCGAGGGGGTTGGTTTGGTGGGGTCGATGGAGCTCGGGATGGCAGGCGTCGACGGAGTTAATGGCGTGGCGGCGCTGGGTGCTCCGGCGCGTCTGTGAGAGGGAGAGGTCGAGGCGAGGCGAGGCAGGGAACGGGTGGGGGTATTTATAGGCGGGGCCTCGACTTGCGCGAGGGGGCGATCAGGGAGGATTCACGGCGAATCCCGGATCCGTGAGGATCCGGCGGTGTGGCGGGTGGCGTGGGGCGAGGAAGAGGGAGGTGGGGGCGGGTGTCGGTGAGGGGAGGCGCGTCGGTCAGGCGACCGATGTGGGAGGTTTCGGCGAGGGGCTCGGTTGGGCCCGGCTCATTGTGTTGCTGCTCAGTATTTGTGGTGGGCCCAGCTCGGTGGGCCGCCAGTCTTGTGGGCCGATCGGCTGGTGGCGCTGGGTCCTTTTATTTTTGAATAAATAGAGAGAGAAAAATACTTAAATATAAATATTTTATATAGGACATATATATATCAAAATGATCAGGGGAATATTCCCTATCATTTGAACATTTTTCCAGGGGCAAAATCCAAACTTTATAAAAATTCATTTTTTTCAAAAATTCCAAATAAAACTCAAATTTGAAAGGGGTTTTCAAGGCACTTTCAAATGACTTTCAATTTGATTCTTTTTAACTTCCAACTCATATTTCATATAATTGAAGAAGTCATTTTATCTTCCCTCATGATAATCATTGAGTTGCATAAAGCTTTGAATTTGAAATATTCTCAAATGAAAATTCAAATCTTTTCAAAACCCTTTTCATTTCAAATGGAAGAAGTCATTTCATCTTCACTCTAGGGTTTTGGTGTTGGAATGGAATTGAATTCATTGAGATCCAAAAAGGCAAAGGGGATAGTTTTGGGAAGGTCATTTTATTCCCTCTCATCCAACTTTCAAAAGTTTCAAATTCCACTCAATTTCACTCAATCAATCAAACAAACAATCAGACAACAGGCATAGTTATTTATCTAATATAACATTCCAAAATTTAGAATTTTGGGATGTTACACGAGAAGGCCGACTCCGAGAAGCCGGCCACCCCACAGGCGGCCAGGGCCGCACCCTCAGAATCTGCACCCACATAACTGTGATGAGACGGGGCGTGGCCACAGTGAAGCCTGCCACCCCCTCACCCCGGAGCGCGCGTGGCTACAGTGCGCCGTACGGGGCGGCCATCACCCGTCCGGCGCGACACTGTTGCCATGTTGACCATGACGTCACCCACGACAGGATGTCAGTACTACCCACAGGCAGCGGGCCCCTTCGGTCAAAGAGATGCCCGAAGGCGGCTCGGCCTCCCCCAGTCGGCCTGAGATATGGCCGGCTCCCCATAGCCGGCTTGTTCCCTCCCTCGAAGGAAGCGCCTCATTAAGGAGACAAGACGAAGTGAGGCTACAGTGATCGCCGCCAAGGCGGCGGCACTGTAGCCACGCTTACCCCGACAAAGCCCTCGTCATCAGGATTGAGGCAACAGTGACCAGCCCCCGACAAGGCCCTCAACGGTGGAGCCAGCTTGTCGACCAGGAAGCCGGCAACGGCGGGACCTTGATCGCCCGGGCCCAGTGACCGGCGGAGAAGCCATGACGAAGACAACGGCTAGGGCCCATGCCTAGCCGGATTCCCATTGTACACCTGGGGGTAGGCCTCTATAAACCCCCCAGGGCACCCATGCAAAGGGTTGATCTCTTAGAGTTTTAGACACCACATAGAGGGAAGAGGAGAGCTAGCCGTGCCCTTCTTCTTCCCCTCACCGAACAACTCAAGGAGCCTCTTGTAGAAACTTGTTCATCTAGTGATCATGCGGAGACCCCGCAGAGCAGCAGTAGGGGTGTTATCTCCATGGAGAGCCCCGAAGCTGGGTAAGATTCGCCGGCATGCATGTCTTCGCCCCATCCCGTTTCCAGGCACCGGCGACGTCTTATTGGCTCCCACTATGATTAGCCACCCGTTGGCATATGTCGCACCTACCACCCAACATTTGGCGCCCACCGTGGGGCCAGGTGCACCGTCGTCCGGAGACCTGTTCTGGACGGGAACCCTCTTCCTCCCCCGCGGGCGTAGCCAGCCCGGCACGCCCGATGGCGCTTGCCCCGACGCGCTGCAAGGCGTCGCTGACGCCTGCACGGCGAGCTGCCTCGCCGACCTTCTTGGCGAGGCTCGGATCTCCGACGAGCCCCCATCCGACGCGGGCACCAGCTGCCTCGAGAGCCACCTCGTCAGCCTCCTCGACCAACTCCACGTCTCCAGCGAGCCCACTGTGGACTTGGAGTCGGTTGGTTCCACCGACCCGATGCTTGTCGACTCCGACACGGCATCGCTCGACGCCTTCCCCACCAACGTCGTGATCTTCGACGACCCGCTCCCCCAAGCCGACATCTGCGGCATCGCCATCACCGAGGTGCTGGTCGTCAGTCACGGCGGCCCCTCGGGCGAGAACGCCCACGACACCCTGCAAGCGGCACCGCACGACCTGTCCGCCCCTCTCCCGGTTGACGCTGTAACGCCCTAGATGCGGCTATATCTCCCACGTGTCGAAGCACGACTTAGAGGCATAACCGCATTGAAAGCAATGTCGCAAGTGAGGTAATCTTCACACAACCCATGTAATACATAAGGGAAAGAGATACATAGTTGGCTTACAATCGCCACTTCACACAATACATGAGTAAAGCATTACATCATACAGATACAATCAAGGTCCGACTACGGAACCAAAATAAAAGAAGACTACCCCAAATGCTACACAGATCCCCGATCGTCCCAACTGGGCTCCGCTACTGATCAACTGAAACGAAACAACACAATGAACAAGATCTTCATCGAGCTCCTCCTTGAGCTCGGGTGCGTCACCTGCACGGTATCATCGGCACCTGCAAACTGTTTTGGAAGTATCTGTGAGTCACGGGGACTCAGCAATCTCACACCCGCGAGATCAAGACTATTTAAGCTTATGGGTAGGAGAAGGTAGTGAGGTGGAGCTGCAGCAAGCGACTAGCATATCTGGTGTCTAACATACGCAAATGAGAGCGAGAAGAGAAGGCAAAAGCACGGTCGAACAACTATGATCAAGAAGTGATCCTAGAACAACCTACGTCAAGCATAACTCCAACACCGTGTTCACTTCCCGGACTCCGCCGAGAAGAGACCATCACGATTACACACGCGGTTGATGTATTTTAATTAAGCTCAACTTCGGGTTTTCTACAACCGGACATTAACAAATTCCCATCTGCCTCATAACCGTGGGCACGGCTTTGAAAGATAATACCCTGCGGGGTGTCCCAACAGCCCATGATAAGCTCTCGCGATCAACGAAGGATATTCCTTCTCCCCGGGAAGACCCGATCAGTCTCGGAATCCCGGCTACAAGACATTTCGGCAATGGTAAAACAAGACCAGCAAAGCCGCCCGAATGTGCCGACAAATCCTGATAGGAGCTGCACATATCTCGTTCTCAGGACACACCGGATGAACACTACGTCTGACAACCGAAGATACCCCAAGTTGCCTCGGGCGGCACCGCAAGTGGCTCTAATTTGAACCAGCACTGGAGGAGCACTTGGCCCGAGGTTAAAATAAAGATGACCGTTGAGTCTGCAGTAACCCAAGGGAAAAAGGCTTAGGTGGCAAATGGTAAAACCAAGGTTGGGCCTTGCTGGAGGAGTCTTATTCAAAGCGAACTTTCAAGGGGTCCCATAAATCACCCAACCGTAAGGAACGCAAAATCAAGGAACATAACACCGGTATGACGGAAACTAGGGCTGCAAGAGTGGAACAAAACACCAGGCATAAGGCCGAGCCTTCCACCCTTTACCAAGTATATAGATGCATTAATTAAATAAGATATATTGTGATATCCCAACAAGTAAACATGTTCCAACAAGGAACAACATCTCCATGTTCCAACAAGGAACAAACTTCATCTTCACCTGCAACTAACAACGCTATAAGAGGGGCTGAGCAAAGCGGTAACATAGCCAAACAACGGTTTGCTAGGAAAGGATGGTTAGGGGCTTGACATGGCAATATGGGAGGCAAGATAAGCAAGTGGTTGGCATCATAGCATAGGCATAGCAAAAGAACGAGCATCTAGCAAGCAAAGATAGAAGTGATTTCGAGGGTATGGTCATCTTGCCTGAAATCCCGCAAGGAAGAATAACGAGTCCATGAAGAAGACAAACGGACGTAGTCGAACGAATACTCACAACTACGGAACGAAACCAAAGCTAACGAGAGAAGCAAACTGGAAACAAACAAACAACATGGTAAACACACAAGCATAATCATGGCATGATGCACAACCAAGTATGATGCATGTCCGGTTTAAATAGCATGGCATGGCAATATGCACAAACAAAACTACAAGTTAAATGGAGCTCAATATGCAACGAGTTGCATATTAACGAAACACCACATCAATTATTTAGTTCTCTCTCGTTTAGGAACACAACAATATTAAATGTTGTTAAACATGGCAAGAGGTGAAGCATAACAAAACTATACCATCTAAACAATTTAAATGGGGCCGGATATAACAAACAACAAATCCGGTAAATCCCCATATGCATTTAGCAAACTAATGGAAACAACAAATATAAACATTTAAATGTTCTTATCATGATGCGGATGACATATGCAAGTTTTAAGCAATTTTATGAAAATGTTGACATGAGCATGTTATGAAGCATTTGGTCACCATGGCGGAACGAAAGGGTGCCACGGTGGTGAAACGAAAATGGTGCCACGGCAACATTCCGGTTCCAGTAGCTCACGGAGATACCGGTGCAAAAGAAGTGGGCGTGAGCGTGTCATGCAAGGATGGTGGGGTGCTCCCGGATTCCGGGTTCCCACGGGACGGTGGCATGGCAAAAGAGGGGCATCGCAAGGACAAACGGGCACGGTGCAAACTCGAGCATCTCATACAACACACATTCATACACGGGCGGTCGTCTCGTCGTTATACCTTTGAAGCGTGCGTTTCAGGGCGGTTCGGGTTCGTAGTGGAAGTAGTCGTTCACGGGCCGTAGTGGAAGTAGACATTCACGGCGATGGTAGTTGTACACGTTCGTCTCGGAGAGGTACTTGACGAATCCAACATCTTCGGGGCGACGGTAGTGGTTCACGGACGTCGTGGAAGTAGTCGTTCTCGTTTCGTAGTCGTACATGTCGGCGGTAGTGGAAGTAGTGGTACACGGCGACGGTAGTTGTACACGTTCGTTTCGTAGATGTCCGGGGTCGTCGGTAGAGGTACTTGGCGGACCATGTAGTCGAACTTGGCGCATCCGAAGGGGTACTTGACGAAATCCACCTCGGATGTAGTCGTACACGTGTAGTCGGACTTGACAAAAAAAATGCACACCGGCTGCAGTCATATGGTCTTGGTGAATCCGGAGACGGCAGTACTTGGCGAATCAGGTACACGGGTCTTCGGGCGACAATACGAGCAGGGATGGCCTAACAGGGAAGGTGCAGCTATTCTTTGCCTCTCTGACGGAGGCGAGATCCAGCCGAGGAGTTGGCGGCGCCAAGGAACAAGGAGGCGGGTCGCAGGGGTGGCCCTCCGGGAGGCGCGGGGCGACGAGGAGGAGGCCGCGGGTGAGGGAGGAGGAGGCACGGGCACTTGTGGCAAGGTGGTGGAGGTGGTGGACGCGGGCCGGCTCGATCCGGCCAGATCCGAGGCCGAGGAGGCGAGGCGGGCAGGTGGCGGGCCTGGCGCAGGAGGTCAAGGTCGCCGGCAGCGTGAGGCTGCGACGCGGGAGGCTCGGGCATGCGTGCATGGTGGAGCAGAGGGGACGCGGCGGTGGCTCTTGTCATGGGCGGAGGCGACGAGGACGGCCGGGCTCTGGCTGGCGGCCGGCGTGAAGGAGGGGCGAAGGAAGGGCGAGGTGGAGGCGCATCTTGTGAACCTGCGGGACGCAGGGAGGGAGATGGGGTCGGCTAATGGGCGCCATGAGGCGTGCTTTCGAGAGGAGGGTTCAAGGCTGAGGAGGAAGGAGCGGAGGCGAGGGGATCGGGCGATGCGGGTGTGCGTGGTGGCGGCGGAAGGGAACGAGGGGATGGAGATCGAGCGGAGGCTGGGCTAGGGTTAGAGGCCTAGAGGGGCGCGGCTGGACCTTGGGCCGGCTTAGGTAGTGGGCTGCGGCTGGCCTAGATGGATACAAGTGGTGGCTGGGCTGTCTCTCTCTTCTCTCTCCCTCTAATTTTCTAGCAGAAAATAAATAGAGAGAGGAAAAGAAAGAGAGGGTTAGGGAAAGATTTGCGCAAGAGGTTAATTTCCCTGGACTCGTAAAAATGTGCACGGTCCATGAAAAATAGGAGTAGCAAGATTGCAGGAATTAAATTCAAAGTCATTTGAATTTAATTCAAAAGGTTTGAGCAAGGACTAGGAATTAGAGGTTTCCAAAAATGTTGGGATTTTTGGTGGAGCTCCGGAATATGATGAAAGAATATATGGCATGGTTGGAAACCAAGAACTAAGATAACAAAGGCATTGGGATAATTTGCAAGTGTGTTATGGTGATTTCCAAATTAAAGAAATATTTAATATAGCTCCCTAATATTGGGACGTTATGTTATGAAGAGAAGTCACCCTTCCCTCAATTTAAATAGATCAAAAGATCTATGCAATTTATTTAGTTGAGGTTGAGATGCAAAGGTTAATGACATGATGGCATGATGACATGATGCAATGAAAAAATAAAATAGCAAGCACAGAAGAAACACACGGCGAAACTCGGAATAGCTGGAAGTCTTCTGGAGCGTCGGTCTCGGGGCGTTACAACACTCCACCACTACAAGAGGATCTCGTCCCGAGATCTAGGATGGCGCCGGAGAGAAGCGGAAGAGAAGGAGGTAAGACAAAGTTGCTTCTTTGACAAAAGAGTGAAACCAACGAACCTTGAGAGGTTGACAAAATTGAAAGAAAAAAATACAATGAAGATGACGAGATTGCAAACACTCCGTAAGATAAGAAGAACATGGGATACAATGAGAACCATGAGGTTAAGTGACAAGATAGATATTGACACCACTCCGGTTAAAACAAGATAGAGAAGGAATAAGAATGATATAATTTGGGCAGCACTCCGACTGAAAATGGAAGGAATTGAACATGAACTTGAGAAGATGGGATGATACTTGATGAAATCAACAACACACTGCCTCCAAAACTATTGAAAGAATGGCACAAGGGGTAAGAAAGATTTCAGACCGCACTCTGGTTAAATGGATAAGCAAGAAAAGAATATAATCTTGGCAAAACGAGATGATGGGACGAAGAGAGCAACATCACAATGCCTCCGGAAGAAACAATAGAAGATAGATCATTGGAATAATAGAATGGAGAACAAAACGCCAACTTCTTCCACAAATGAGCTTGGAAAGCACCCTTCCAAGAAGGTTAAAACGGAGTTGTTGGAAAACCAACAACGAAAAGAATAAGCTTGTAGTGGGCTTATGGAAACAACTCAAAACTTACAGGTGAATACATGGCACTACGAAAAACAATTGATTGCTTGAGAGCAACACGGAGATGAAAACTTGATTCGCCGAGAGAATAGGAGAAAACTTGGATCATTGATAAGCACCACAATTGGCAACATTCCTTGGAAAAGCTTTAGGTGAAATATAACCCAAGATGACTCCAACAAAGGGATTGATGGATTTAAAATACCTCATTCTTGACAACATGTGGATCATGAAGCACGAGGAGAAATTGCCAAGGATGACATAACACCATCTCAAAAGATAAGGTAGAAAGAATTGCACTTCGAAATGCAAGAAGAAGAATACTTGAGCTCCTCAAAACAAAACATGTGTTGAACACCATGTTTACTTTAGAGTATAGCTTGGCAGATCTTAACTCCGAGAGAAACTTGAAGGACAAATCGAGAAAAAAAATGAATCCTTGACGAACCACCATGTAGAGCCTCCATGAAGAACTCCGATAAAGAAAGGATGATAGAAAGAAAGAGAAGTTGAAGACACAAGGTGAAACCTTGCAATGATTTAGATGGAGCTTCGCGATTATATAACCGAGAGGACTTGGAACTCCGGAAAAGAAAAGATGAAAACACTTAACTAGAATTACTTCATCATGAACAATCTCCGGAAGAAAAGAATTGAATCACCTCAAGGAAATAGGAATAAGATTTATTGTATGCTTATCCTTCACCAATTTAAATTGATGGCAAGCAATGGATTTGGCATACTACTTATTCTCATTGAAAAAGGATTGAAGAGAGATATTGCTCAACTTGGGAAGGTCTTCAACGATCCGCCGGTAGGATTTGGGAAGAACGAATGAATCTATATAATAATGAAGGAAGAGAACTCTTGAACGAACCACCGTAAGAATTGAAATTGAACGTAGCAAAGGCACAATTCACCGGGAAGAATTGGAAAACGAATGAAGATATTTGAGGGGATTTAGATACAAGTGAACAAAGAGATCATGAACTGATTAGAGGATATTTGAACGATGCACCAGTAAGATTTGGAGAACGAGAGCTGAAAGCTGAGAATGAGGAATTATGACATGATGGCCTTCGGAGGAAAGAAGTGGAAACAACTCATGAAATGCTCCGGATGGTTATGAAATGAATTCTCACAATCGAAAACAATTATGAGAGGATGGCATCAAACTAGAACCATGAATCTTGAAGAGAATGGAGCAAGATTTAAGAGAAACTCTTCTTTGGTCTTCAAATGTTGAGAATGACGATGAGAAAAACCAGCATGAATTGTTGAGGCACTCCGGAATGAAAATTAGAACGGTTGAACCAACGATGAAAAGAATTTGAAAGATCTAGGAGAAAGCCATGACTGATGAAAACCCATTCTTACGTCAAATTTAGAAAAGAATTTTAGAAGCTCCGGAAAAATTAGAAGAGTCAGGTAAGATACTGGAAAAAGACCTGTGGGTTAGGGCCCACTCAAAAGAAACACCGTTGAACGATTTAAAGAGAGACTGCACCGGTTGAATTAAATGGCTGAATAAGGTAAGACCTCGAAATAGCTAGAATTGATGCAGAGTGGAAACACGAATCTTCAGAGATATCTTCAGCACTCCGGAACAAATGAATAGCGAGAGGTGAATGATTAATTGGTGCATCGGAATGGGAAAGCATTGTGAAAAGAGGAAAAGGGATAAGATCAACACCGAAATCTTGACTTAAGTCCACCGGAGAAGAAAATTAGAATGGAACAATGATAAGGTTGAAACTTCCTTAGCGTCTTCATGAGAAATCACGGGATAAAACATTAAAGGAAAAGAATGAAGAAACTTCACTCAATAAAATGGATACTTGATTAAGAAATCTGAGTCCTTGAAGAAAAAGGGTGGGAGGGCGGGAAAACAAAGACAACTTGAGATGGATGAAACAAACACCATTGAGAAAAAACTTAGAATTGATCTTGCGAATGTTGGAATGATCGGATTTACTTGGAGAGAAGCACACCGGTTGGAAAGGATTGAAAAGACAACCTTGATGAACAAGAAGGATTAGCATCCACATAGAAATATGAGAACACCGCTTAGAATAAGGTATGGAATCAACACTTGACATCGAAGCAACTCAAATACCACAAATAAAACAAAACAAAGGAGTGGCTTGCAGAATAAGCCGGAAACAAACATATGATAGATCCCATATCGTATCATGTGTGTGTTGGAAAGATATCCTACGAGATACTTGAATTCCCACTTATAAACTCCCGAAACTTTCTGGTTATGCAATCAGGTGTTGAGGATACTGGGGACACAAAATATATCACCCAAACTAACAATACCTAGATCCAATGTATCCATCCTTCAACACATAACCAAGAAACCTTCGAAATCGTTTACCTCGACCTTGAAAAGCATCCGTTATACGAGTCATGGCAATACTCTCGAAGCTCGCCTCAAGATCTTGGGTTATCGAGGTTATCTCACTAACAAGCGCATAAAAGAGATTTTCGATGTCGGCAAAGCTCGTATTCCGTAATCGCAACGATAAAATTGTGACGACAACACCTCGAGCTCAACTCCCGGACACTGCCACAACCCCTAAATGTCAGGAGGCACCAAGAACAATGTTCTCGTCACAAAATCATCAGAACGATTCAAAGATACCCGCGTGATCCTAAATTTTTTTTTAGTGAAATTTGAGGAGAGAAGAGTCAAAACTTCTACGTCAGGGGGCGTCACCAGAGCAACGAAGGGACTGAGGAGTAAAAAGAATCCTACTCTCCAATATATAAAATCCTAAGACTCAAAACATTTTTTTCTAGACTCAACAAAGTCAGCGATTCAATCAAGCAGGGGGCTCCAAAGTCGGGGATGGCTCTGATTACCAACTTGTAATGCCCTCGATGCGGCTATATCTCCCACGTGTCGAAGCACGACTTAGAGGCATAACCGCATTGAAAGCAATGTCGCAAGTGAGGTAATCTTCACACAACCCATGTAATACATAAGGGAAAGAGATACATAGTTGGCTTACAATCGCCACTTCACACAATACATGAGTTAAGCATTACATCATACAGATACAATCAAGGTCCGACTATGGAACCAAAATAAAAGAAGACTACCCCAAATGCTACACAGATCCCCGATCGTCCCAACTGGGCTCCGCTACTGATCAACTGAAACGAAACAACACAATGAACAAGATCTTCATCGAGCTCCTCCTTGAGCTCGGTTAAATCCACCTGCACGGGTATCATCGGCACACTGCAAACTGTTTTGGAAGTATCTCGTGAGTCATGGGGACTCAGCAATCTCACACCCGTGAGATCAAGACTATTTAAGCTTATGGGTAGGAGAAGGTAGTGAGGTGGAGCTGCAGCAAGCGACTAGCATATCTGGTGTCTAACATACGCAAATGAGAGCGAGAAGAGAAGGCAAAAGCACGGTCGAACAACTATGATCAAGAAGTGATCCTAGAACAACCTACGTCAAGCATAACTCCAACACCGTGTTCACTTCCCGGACTCCGCCGAGAAGAGACCATCACGATTACACACGCGGTTGATGTATTTTCATTAAGCTCAACTTCGGGTTTTCTATAACCGGACATTAACAAATTCCCATCTGCCTCATAACCGCGGGCACGGCTTTCGAAAGATAATACCCTGCAGGGGTGTCCCAACTTAGCCCATGATAAGCTCTCGCGATCAACGAAGGATATTCCTTCTCCCCGGGAAGACCCGATCAGTCTCGGAATCCCGGCTACAAGACATTTCGGCAATGGTAAAACAAGACCAGCAAAGCCGCCCGAATGGGCCGACAAATCCTGATAGGAGCTGCACATATCTCGTTCTCAGGGCACACCGGATGAACACTACGTACGGCAACCGAAGATACCCCAAGTTGCCTCGGGCGGCACCGCAAGTGGCTCTAATTTGGACCAGCACTTTCGGAGGAGCAACGGCCCGGGGTTAAAATAAAGATGACCCTTGAGTCTGCAGAACCCAAGGGAAAAAGGCTTAGGTGGCAAATGGTAAAACCAAGGTTGGGCCTTCTTTGGAGGAGTCTTATTCAAAGCGAACTGTCAAGGGGGTCCCATAAATCACCCAACCGTGTAAGGAACACAAAATCCAGGAACATAACACCGGTATGATGGAAACTAGGGCGGCAAGAGTGGAACAAAACACCAGGGCATAAGGCCGAGCCTTCCACCCGTTACCAAGTATATAGATGCATTAATTAAATAAGATATATTGTGATATCCCAACAAGTAAACATGTTCCAACAAGGAACAACATCTCCATGTTCCAACAAGGAACAAACTTCATCTTCACCGCAACTAACAACGCTATAAGAGGGCTGAGCAAAGCGGTAACATAGCCAAACAACGGTTTGCTAGGAAAGGATGGTTAGGGGCTTGACATGGCAATATGGGAGGCAAGATAAGCAAGTGGTAGGCATCGTAGCATAGGCATAGCAAAAGAACGAGCATCTAGCAAGCAAAGATAAAAGTGATTTCGAGGGTATGGTCATCTTGCCTGAAATCCCGCAAGGAAGAAGAACAAGTCCATGAAGAAGACAAACAGACGTAGTCGAACGAATCCTCACAACTCCGGAACGAAACCGAAGCTAACGAGAGAAGCAAACTGGAAACAAACAAACAACATGGTAAACACACAAGCATAATCATGGCATGATGCACAACCAAGTATGATGCATGTCCGGTTTAAATAGCATGGCATGGCAATATGCACAAACAAAACTACAAGTTAAATGGAGCTCAATATGCAACGAGTTGCATATTAACTAAAACACCACATCAATTATTTAGTTCTCTCTCGTTTAGGAACACAACAATATTAAATGTTGTTAAACATGGCAAGATGTTAATAATAAAAAAACTATAACATCTAAACAATTTAAATGGGGCCGGATATAACAAACAACAAATCCGTTAAATACCCATATTCATTTAGCAAATTAATGGAAACAACAAATATAAACATTTAAATGTTCTTATCATGATGCGGATGACATATGCAAGTTTTAAGCAATTTTATGAAAATGTTGACATGAGCATGTTATGAAGCATTTGGTCACCATGGCGGAACGAAAGGGTGCCACGGCGGCGAAACAAAAATGGTGCCACGGCAACATTCCGGTTCCGGTAGCTCACGGAGATACCGGTGCAAAAGAAGTGGGCGTGAGCGTGTCATGCAAGGATGGTGGGGTGCTCCCGGATTCCAGGTTCCCACGGGATGGTGGCATGGCAAAAGAGGGGCATCGCAAGGACAAACGGGCACGGTGCAAACTCGAGCATCTCATACAACACACATTCATACACGGGCAGTCGTCTCGTTGTTATACCTTTGAAGTGTGCGTTTCAGGGCGGTTCGGGTTCATAGTGGAAGTAGTCGTTCACGGGCCGTAGTGGAAGTAGACGTTCACGGCGACGGTAGTTGTACACGTTCGTCTCGGAGAGGTACTTGACGAATCCAACATCTTCGGGGCGACGGTAGTGGTTCACGGACGTCGTGGAAGTAGTCGTTCTCGTTTCGTAGTCGTACATGTCGGCGGTAGTGGAAGTAGTGGTACACAGCGACGGTAGTTGTACATGTTCGTTTCGTAGATGTCCGGGTCGCTTGTAGAGAGGTACTTGGCGGACCATGTAGTCGAACTTGGCGCATCTGAAGGGGTACTTGACGAAATCCACCTCGGATGTAGTCGTACACGTGTAGTCGGACTTGACAAAAAAAATGCACACCGGCTGCAGTCATGGTACTGGTGAATCCCGGAGGCGGTACTTGGCGAATCAGGTACACGGGTCTTCGGGCAACAATACGAGCAGGGGATGGCCACAACAGGGAAGGTGCAGCTATTCTCGCTGCCTCTCGACGGAGGCGAGATCCAGTATGCGCCTCGATGCGGCTTATATCTCCCACGTGTCGAGGCACGACTTAGAGGCATAACCGCATTGAAAGCAATGTCGCAAGTGAGGTAATCTTCACACAACCCATGTAATAAATAAGGGAAAGAGATACATAGTTGGCTTACGATCGCCACTTCACACGGTACATAATTAAACATCCATCATTCAGAGTACACTCAAGGTCCGACTACGGAACCAAAATAAAAGAAGATACCCCAAATGCTAACACAGATCCCGGATCGTCCCAAGCTGGGCACCACTATCGATCATCTGGAAAAGACACATAGTAACGACCACGTTCCTCGTCGAACTCCCACTTGAGTTCGGTTGAGTCACCTGCACCGGCATCGTCGGTACTGCAACTGTTTTGGAAGTATCTGTGAGTCACGGGACTCAGCAATCTCACACCAGCGAGATCAAGACTATTTAAGCTTGTAGGAAGGACAGAGTAGTATAGTGGAGCTGCAGTTTACTAGCATATATGGTGGCTATTTCGCAAAAAGAGAGAGCGAGAAGAGAAGCAAGGCACGGACGTGAAGCTAGTAGCGATCAAGAAGTGATCCTGAACTACTTACGTCAGACATAACTCCAACACCGTGTTCGCTTCCCGGACTCCGCCGAGAAGAGACCATCACGATTACACACGCGGTTGATGTGTATTTTATATTGAGGTCAACTTCGGGTTTTCTACAACCGGACATTAACAAATTCCCATCTGCCTCATAACCGCGGGCACGGCTTTCGAAAGATATTACCCTGCAGGGGTGTCCCAACTTAGCCCATTATAAGCTCTCACGGTCAACGAAGCATATTCCTTCTACCGGGAAGACCCGATCAATCTCGGAATCCCGGACTACAAGACATTTCGACAGCAATAAAACAAGACCAGCAAAGCCACCCGGTTGTGCCGACAAATCCCGATAGGAGCTGAACATATCTCGTTCTCAGGGCACATCCAGCTGAGACAACTCTGAGTAAAACCAAGCCTCGAAGTTTCCCGTGGTGGCCCAGCGGCTCGGTTCGGGCCAGCACTCGAAGGAGCACTGGTCCGGGGGGGTTAAAATAAAGATGACCCTCGGGCTCGCGAAAACCCGGGGAAAAAGGCTTAGGTGGCAAATGGTAAAACCAATGTCGGGCCTTGCTGGACGAGCCTTATTCAAAGCGAACTGTCAAGGGGGTCCCATAAATCACCCAACCGTGTAAGGAACGCAAAAGTCAAGGAACATAACACCGGTATGACGGAAACTAGGGTGGCAAGAGTGGAACAAAACACTGTGCATAAGGCCGAGCCTTCCACCCTTTACCAAGTATATAGATGTATTAATTATAGCATATATATATTGTGATATCCCCAACAAGTAAACATGTTCCAACAAGGAACAACATCTCCATGTTCCAACAAGGAACAAACTTCATCTTCACCGCAACTAGCAACGCTATAAGAGGGGCTGAGCAAAGCGGTAACATAGCCAATCAACGGTTTGCTAGGAAAGGATGGTTAGGGGCTGACATGGCAATATGGGTGGCATGATATAGCAAGTGGTAGGCATGGCAGCATAGGCATAGCAAAAGAGCGAGCATCTAGCATAGCAAAGATAGAAGTGATTTCGAGGGTATGGTCATCTTGCTCGCAATGTTCTCGAGTTGTCGAAAGCTTGATCCTCGTAAGCGTTCTCAACAGGTTCCTCGTTCACGTACTCGTCTCCCGACTCTACCCAAAGCAACAACACAAACAAAGGAACCACAATAAATCACGGTGCAATGCACAATCAACATGATGCAAAACATGACAAAGATATGCATGATGTGATATGCAATGCTTATGCGCGCTCGGAAGGAAAATGATGAACCAGGCATCAACTTGGCAAACCAAGTATGCCACTGGAAAAGATGAGATGATTTCGGTTGAAATCGATATAAAGATCGCCGAATCGGATACACGGTTTGCAAATGACAAGCAAAACAAGAATGGCACAAATCTGCCATTAACAGCATGATGCCACTTAGCAAGCAACAAATAATTAAGCTACTGCACCCAAACGTATCAACAAAGTACATGGCAGTGATCTACACAAGATGCTTGACAAAAGATGAGCACTGAGCTTCGGCTAAAACACATCATAACAGGTTCAAACAAGCATGGCAAAAGTGCACAAAATATCAGGCTGGACATGGCAAAAACAGCATCAGGTTGCAATGTTCAGAGCAGCAAAACTACATGCTACAGGACCTTAAAATAGCAAAACATGGCATGGCATGAATCTACTCAAAGCATAGAACAAAAGTCCCTTACTGACCATAAGCCAAAAGGACTCGAAAATATAGTAACACCCATGTCAATATTGAAAGTTTCGTTAACAGATTCAGCAACATGGCATGTCAAAAACTGATAACAAGTAGGCATGTTTAAGAGCTCGATGCACTCACTACAGAGCCTTATATGATAAACTAAGCATACATACATCAAGAAGACATGGCATATAAGACATACATGGCAACAACAATAACATAGCATACATGGATCAACCACAACAACCTTGGCAAAATTGAATAACATGTAAACAATCTGCCAGGAAACATTTTATAGCAAAAGTAGAGCTCGATTGACTCAAGCTATGGTACTCCATAATTGCAAACAAGGGCATGGATGGATAGATCAAGACATGCTTAACAAAACATCCTTACTGAAGTATCTCAAAATATGCATGGATCTCTCGGTAGCGTCAAGTTAACATGGCATCAAAATATCAGCTAAACAGGGCTGAAAATAGCAACATCAGGACACCTACTTTGCATGCTTGTGCTAGTCACCACATAGATCACAAAAATACATGGCATACACCCCTGGAAAGATGGCATGGCATATTACAAAACACATGTAGGACTCCAATTCATAGGATGCACACATCAATCATGGCAAAAATAACAAAAGTGCAAGTTCTGTTAAGAAACAGAAACTAACAACATATAGCACTCTTCCAACAGCATTTCGGGCATCAAGACAAGCTCGAAAGAAAATGATGCAATGAGATGAAATGATCTACTCTTCGAGGCGAACATTTTGACATATTATACGCGCAAAATAGATCTACAGATGCAAAGTTACAGCACGTTGAAAATTGCACAAAATAACAAGAGATGCAAAAACTTAGAGAAAAATTAGGCGGGGAAAGTCAACGGCGCTCGGCCCGAGGCCGGATCGGGGCCCGACCGGACCGGGCGACAAGGAGGAGCTCGCCGGGACGGGCGGCTGGCGAGGAGTGGCGCCGAGGAGCGGTGGTGGCGGCGTGGTCGAGCTGGCCGCCCGGGCGGAAGGCTTACGGAGATCGGCGGCTGACGGCGGCGCAGTGGCGACCTCGCTGGGGCCACGGCCGGCGGCGGCGGGCTGAGGCCGGCAAGGAAGGAGCGGCGGAGCGGAGCGCCGGGCGGCAAGCGCGAAGACGGGCGACGGGCAAGCGGCGCTGGAAGCGGGCGCGGGTTTCGCTGGGCCCGGGCGGCGCTGGGCGCGGGCGATGCGGACAGGTGGCGGCCCGCGATTGGGCGAGGGGCGGCGGCGCGAAATGTCCGGCGGGCGGCGGACACGTCCAGCACGCGCGGGGAGGTTTTCTAGGGTTTCGGGGAAGAGGATGATCCGGATTTCGGGGGAGGTGTTTAAATAGGCATAGAGGGAGCTAGGAGAGTCCAAATGAGGTGTAGTTTTCGCCACACGATCGTGGATCGAACGACGGAGAGGATGGGAGTGACTTAGATGGGTTATTGGGCTGTTTTGAAGGGTGTTGGGCTGCAACTTAAAAGAGGCCTCTGCGAGAGTGCGGTTAACCGTTGGAGTACCAAACGAGCTCCAAATGACCAAACTTGACCGGTGGTCTTTGGGTGTTATACCAAGGCCACTAGACAAACCTCGGTTCATTTCGAGAAGGTTTAATACCCGCACACGGAAAACGTAAAAGGACCGGGCCGGGAGATAGGAGTGTCGGATTGCAAAACGGACAACGGGAAAAATGCTCGGAATCATGAGACGAACACGTATGCAAATGCGATGCACATGATGACATGATATAAAATGCATGACACGGACAAAAGCAAAATGAAGAAAAACCCAACCACGGAGGGAATATCATATCACAATGCCGAAAATGGCAAGAGTTGGAGTTACAAATATGGAAAGCTACATCCGGGGAGTTACAACACTCCACCACTACAAGAGGATCTCGCCCCGAGATCTAGGACTGAAAGAACTCCGGATATTCGAACGGAGGTGATCCTCGCGCCCGTGTAGCTTCTCGGTCGGAATGGTGTGACCACTTCACTTTCAGGAATTTGATTGACTTGTTGCGAGTCTTGGCGCTCGGTTTCTTCAAGAATAGCAACGGGTGCTCATGATAAGAGAGATCTTCTTGAAGGTCAATCTCTTGAAGTTGATAGTGCGCTCAGGAGTCTTGAAGCACTTGGCGGTTGTTACACGTGGAACACATCGTGCACGTTTGCAAAGTTGGATGGAAGCTCAAGTTGATAGGCGAGATCGCCTCTTTTCCCAATGATCTTGAAAGGACCCACGTATCTAGGGGCAAGCTTCCCTTTGATACCGGGTTTACGCAGTGCCTTTCATTGGAGAGACGCGGAGGTAGACATGGTCTCCGATTTCAAAAGTCACATCACGGTGCTTATCATCATAATAGCTCTTCCGCGCGATTGCGGCGGCTTTGAGATTTTCACGAATGACTTGGCACATTTCTTACGCCTCTGTGATCAAGTCATTGCCAAGAAGTTGGCGCTCAATTGTCTCTGCACCAATTGAGAGGAGTACGGCACTTTCTCGCCATAGAGAATTTCGAATGGGGCCTTGCCCGAACTCACTTGGAAGCTGTTGTTGTAGGAGAACTTCGGCATATCGAAGACAATCTTCCCACTTCATACGAAGGAAATGACACAAGCCCGAGCATATCTTCAAGGATTTGATTAACTCGCTCGACTTGGCCACTTGTTTGAGGATGGAAAGCTGTGCTGAAACGAATGTTGGTGCCCATGGCCTTCCTCAAAAGAATCCTTAACTTGGAGGTAAAGATGCTGCCACGGTCTGAAGAGATCACTTGTGGAATGCCGTGCAAGGAGACAATCTCGGAGGTGTATAGGCTCGCCAACCGAGCTCTTTGTGATAGATTCTTTGATAGGAAGAAAATGAGCCACTTTTAGTGAGTTTGCCAATGACAACGAAGATAGCATCATTTCCACGCTTGGACTTTGGAAATCCAGTCACGAAGTCCATTTCGATATGATCAAACTTCCACTCTGGAATAGCAAGAGGTTGAAGGAGACCAGCTGGTCTTTGGTGTTCTGCTTTCACTCTTCTGCAGACATCACACTCATTCACGAATTGAGCAATTTCTCGCTTCATTCGAGTCCACCAATATGACTGCTTGAGGTCATGGTACATCTTCGTACTTTCCGTGATGAATGGATAGAAGCGAATTGTGAGCCTCGCTCATAATGACTTTTCAGAGATCACCCTTAGGAACCACAATCCGGTCCTCAAAGAAGAGAGTGTCTCTGTCATCAACGTGGAAGCACTTGTACTTGGAAATGCCCTTGTCGATACCACGTTTCACCTTCTTCACCATGGTATCCAGAAGTTGAGCCTCATGAATCTGATCTTCCAAAGTAGGAGAGACTATGAGGTTGGCAAGAAAGCCTTGAGGAACAACTTGAAGATTCAGCTTGCGGAAAGCTTCACAGAGATCCGGCTGAAAGGGCTTGAGGATTAGACTGTTGCAGTAAGCTTTCCTGCTCAAAGCATCTGCAATGACATTGGCCTTGCCCGGAGTATATTCAATACTTGGGTTTTACTCTTGAATCATTTCGACCCATCGAGTCTGCCTGAGGTTGAGGTTGGGCTGAGTGAAAATGTACTTGAGACTCTTGTGATCGGTGAAAATGTCCACTTTCCTTCCCAACAAGAGATGTCTCCAAGTAATCAAAGC
Organism: Aegilops bicornis; assembly: GCA_021605145.1. Lineage (NCBI taxonomy): Eukaryota > Viridiplantae > Streptophyta > Magnoliopsida > Poales > Poaceae > Aegilops > Aegilops bicornis. Next base: position 637,649,028 of record CM038674.1, read on the forward strand.
ATGGACAACTGCCGCCAACTCAAGATCGTGAGTGGGGTAGTTCTTCTCGTTGGGCTTCAAATCAAGTAGAGGTATAAGCCACAACTCTCTTCTCTTGCATTAACACAGCACCGAGACCTTGAAGAGAAGCATCACAGAAAACCTCAAATGGCTTGGATTCATCAGGAGGAGTCAAGACAGGAGCTGTGACGAGTTTCTCTTTGAGGGTATTGAAAGCAACGTCACACTCAGGAGACCAGACATACTTCACATGCTTCTGGAGGAGGTTGGAAAGAGGCTTTGCAATCTTGGAGAAGTTCTCAACGAATCTTCGACAATAGCTTGCAAGACCAAGAAAGCTTTTGAGCTGCTTGACATTACGAGGAGGTTCCCAATTCACAATTGCGGACACCTTCTCGGGATTAATAAATGATGCCCTTGGCGGAGATGATATGACCAAGATAAAGCACTTCATCAAGCCAAAATTCACATTTGGAGAACTTCGCATAGAATTTATACTCTCTGAGCTTGTCTAGCACCAATCGCAAATGTTTGGCATGATCCTTCTTATTCTTGGAGAAGACCAAAATATCATCAAGATAGACCAAGACGAATTCATTGGTGTAGGGATTGAAGATGAAATTCATCATCCAAGAGAATGTTGGAGGAGCATTGACGAGGCCGAAAGACATGACAAGATATTCATAAGAACCAAAGCTTGTTTACGAATCTTTGTCTTGGGAATATCTTGTTCACGAATGCGAACTGATGATACCCCATACGAAGGTCAAGCTTGGAGAACACCGTAGCACCTTTGAGTTGCTCGAAAAGCTCATTGATGTTGGGAAGTGGATACTTGTTCTTGATAGTCTTCTTATTCAATGGACGGTAATCGACGCAAAGTCGGTCCGTGCCATCCTTCTTTCCGGACAAAAGAACACCACAACCCCAAGGAGATGAACTCGGTCCGATCAAACCAGACGCTCTTGTTCATCGAGCTGCTTCTTCAATTCCTTCAGCTCATTAGGTCCAAGCTTGTATGGACGCTTGCAAACGGGTTCGATGCCGTGCTCAAGATCAATAACGAACTCAATCGCCGATGAGGAGGCATACCCTAAGCTCTTACGAAAGACATCTTGGTACTCACAAACGATCGAATTGAGAGATGGCATTCAGTTCGCCCTTCTCATTGAGAGAAAACAACCGAATGGTTTCATCACGAAGCGGCATAGATGATCACATCATTAGAAGAGTGAGTCAATTGAATTTCCGGCAGCACAATCAAGCCGAGCTTTGTGCTGAGAAAGCCGATCCATTCCGAGAATAAGATCAATATCCGAGTCACCAAGAACAATTGGTTTAGCCAGAAATCTATAATCGCCCATCTTGATACCGACATTTGGAACCAACATGGTAGATCTCAAACGCTTAGCCGGAGAAATAACTTGCATAGCTTTAGGTAATGCCTCTGTCTCAAAATTGTGCTTCGATGCAAAAGGATATGACATGAAAGAATGCGATGCTTATGCGCGCTCCGGAAGGAAAATGATGAACCAGGCATCAACTTGGCAAACCAAGTATGCCACTGGAAAGATGAGATGATTTCGGTTGAAATCGATATAAAGATCGCCGGAATCGGATACACGGTTTGCAAATGACAAGCAAAACAAGAATGGCACAAATCTGCCATTAACAGCATGATGCCACTTAGCAAGCAACAAATAATTAAGCTACTGCACCCAAACGTATCAACAAAGTACATGGCAGTGATCTACACAAGATGCTTGACAAAAGATGAGAACTGAGCTTCGGCTAAAACACATCATAACAGGTTCAAACAAGCATGGCAAAAGTGCACAAAATATCAGGCTGGACATGGCAAAAGCAGCATCAGGTTGCAATGTTCAGAGCAGAAAAACTACATGCTACAGGACCTTAAAATAGCAAAACATGGCATGGCATGAATCTACTCAAAGCATAGAACAAAAGTCCCTTACTGACCATAAGCCAAAAGGACTCGAAAATATAGTAACACCCATGTCAATATTGAAAGTTTCTGTTAACAGATTCAGCAACATGGCATGTCAAAAACTGATAACAAGTAGGCATGTTTAAGAGCTCGATGCACTCACTACAGAGCCTTATATGATAAACTAAGCATACATACATCAAGAAGACATGGCATAGAAGACATACATGGCAACAACAATAACATAGCATACATGGATCAACCACAACAACCTTGGCAAAATTGAATAACATGTAAACAATCTGCCAGGAAACATTTTATAGCAAAAGTAGAGCTCGATTGACTCAAGCTATGGTACTCCATAATTGCAAATAAGGGCATGGATGGATAGAGCAAGACATGCTTAACAAAACATCCTTACTGAAGTATCTAAAAATATGCATGGATCTCTCGGTAGCGTCAAGTTAACATGGCATCAAAATATCAGCTAAACAGGGCTGAAAATAGCAACATCAGGACACCTACTTTGCATGCTTGTGCTAGTCACCACATAGATCACAAAAATACATGGCATACACCCCTGGAAAGATGGCATGGCATATTACGAAACACATGTAGGACTCCAATTCATAGGGTGCACACATCAATCATGGCAAAAATAACAAAAGTGCAAGTTCTGTTAAGAAACAGAAACTAACAACATATAGCACTCTTCCAACAACATTTCGGGCATCAAGATGAGCTCGAAAGAAAATGATGCAATGAGACGAAATGATCTACTCTTCGAGACGAACAATTTGACATATTATACGCGCAAAATAGATCTACAGATGCAAAGTTACAGCACGTTGAAAATTGCACAAAATAACAAGAGATGCAAAAACTTAGAGAAAAATTAGGCGGGGAAGGTCAACGGCGCTCGGCCCGAGGTCGGATCGGGCCCGACCGGATCGGGCGACGCTGAGGAGCTCGTTGGGACGGCGGCCGGGCGAGGAGTGGCGCCGAGGAGCGGCCGGTGGCGGGCGCGTCGAGTTTGGCCGCCGGGCAAGGGGAAGGTTTACGTGAGTAGCATCGGCGGTGACGGCGGCGCGTGGCATGGCGATTTCGCTGGGGCCACGGCCGGCGGGCGGCGGGCGCCGGAGGCCGGCGAGGAAGGAGCGGCGAGCGGGAGCGCCGGGCGGCGGCGGCGCGGCACGGGCGCCGGCGCGGGCGTTGGCGAAGCCGGCCTGGGCCTGGGCCCGGCTGGCCGGGCTGGCGCTGGGCGCCAAGGGCGATGCGGACAGGTGGCGGCCCGCGATTGGGTGAGGGGCGGCGGCGCGAAATGTCCGGCGGGCAGCGGACACGTCCGGCGCGCGCGGGGAGGTTTTCTAGGGTTTTGGGGAAGAGGATGATCCGGATTTCGGTGGAGGTGTTTAAATAGGCATAGAGGGAGCTAGGAGAGTCCAAATGAGGTGTAGTTTTCGCCCACACGATCGTGATCGAACGACGGAGAGCATGGGAGTGAATTAGATGGGTTATTGGGCTGTTTTGAAGGGGTGTTGGGCTGCAACTTAAAAGAGGCCTCCGCGAGAGGCGGTTAACCGTTGGAGTACCAAACGAGCTCCAAATGACCCGAAACTCGACCGGTGGTCTTTGGGTGTTATACCAAGGCCACTAGACAAACCTCGGTTCATTTCGAGAAGGTTTAATACCGCACACGGAAAAACGTAAAAGGACCGCCGGGGAGATAGGAGTGTCAGTTGCAAAGCGGACAACGGGAAAAATGCTCGGAATCATGAGGGCGAACACGTATGCAAATGCGATGCACATGATGACATGATATAAAATGCATGACACGGACAAAAGCAAAATGAAGAAAAACCCAACCACGGAGGGAATATCATATCACAATGCCGAAAATGGCAAGAGTTGGAGTTACAAATATGGAAAGCTACATCCGGGGTGTTACACCAGCGGAGGAGCTGGCGAACAGCCGGGCGCAGACAAGGAGGCGGGTCAGCTGAGGTGGCCCTCCGGGAGGCGCGGGGAGACGAGGAGGAGGCCGCGGGTGAGGGAGGAGGAGGCACGGGCACTGGTGGCAAGGTGGTGGAGGTGGTGGACGCGGGACGGCTCGATCCGGCCAGATCCGAGGCCAGGGAGGCGAGGAGCAGGACGGTGTGGGCCCGGGCGCAGGGGAGGTCAAGGTCGCCCAGCAGAGGCTGCGACGCTGCAGTGGCCTCGGCATCGCGTGCATGGTGGAGCAGGGACGCGGGCGGCGGCTGCTGTCATGGGGCGGAGGCGACGAGGACGGCCCGGGCTCTCAAGGCTCGTGGCGCGGGCAGGAGGGGCAGAAGGAAGGGCGAGGTGGAGGCGCAGTGCGGCGGAGCACGGCGGGGACGCGGGGAGGGAGATGGGGGTCGGCTGAAGCGGGCGCCATGAGAGGCGTGCTCGAGAGGAGGGTTCGGGCGCTGCGGGGAGGAAGGAGCGGAGGCGAGGGGATCGGGCGATGCGGGTGTGCATGGTGGCGGCGGAAGAGAACGAGGGGATGGAGATCGAGCGGAGGCTGGGCTTTTTTTTTAGGAAGAGCGGAGGCTGGGCTAGGGTTAGAGGCCTAGAGGGGGCGCGGCTGGGCCTTGGGCCGGCTTAGGTAGTGGGCTGCGGCTGGCCTAGATGGATACAAGTGGCGGCTGGGCTGTCTCTCTCTTCTCTCTCCCTCTAATTTTCTAGCAGAAAATAAATAGAGAGAGGAAAAGAAAGAGAGGGTTAGGGAAAGATTTGGGCAAGAGGTTAATTTCCCTGGACTCGTAAAAATGTGCACGGTCCATGAAAAATAGGAGTGGCAAGATTGCAGGAATTAAATTCAAAGTCATTTGAATTTAATTCAAAAGGTTTGAGCAAGGACTAGGAATTAGAGGTTTCCAAAAATGTTGGGATTTTTGTTGGAGCTCCGGAATATGATGAAAGAATATATGGCAAGGTTGGAAACCAAGAATTAAGATAACAAAGGCATTGGGATAATTTGCAAGTGTGTTATGGTGATTTCCAAATTAAAGAAATATTTAATATAGCTCCCTAATATTGGGACGTTATGTTATAAAGAGAAGTCACCCTTCCTCGATTTTAATAGATCAAAAGATCTATGCAATTTATTTAGTTGAGGTTGAGATGCAAAGGTTAATGACATGATGGCATGATGACATGATGCAATGCAAAAATAAAAGAGCAAGCACAAAAGAAACACACGGCGAAACTCGGAATAGCTGGAAGTCTTCTGGAGCGTCGGTCTCGGGGCGTTACAGACGCCGACACCGAGGCGCTGGAGGCGCGCAGCCTCGCCCTCCACGCGGAGGGTCGGAGGATAGCCTCCCTGAGACGCCTCACCGAGGCCCACTAGCGCGAAGTCGACCGCGCCGCCTTCGGCACGCCGCCTCCCGAAGGGCCGAGCCGACTCGGCATTGTCAAGAAACGCGGCGCAGCCATCGCCGACATGCTGGGCATGGACCGCCTGCCCACGCCACGCCCTCGAGAACTCGCACACCGCCCAGCGCCATAGAAGAGCCGAACGGGCTAGGGGCACGACAAGCTTCCCTACATGGCTAGGCGCATCCAAAGAATCGACGGCGCTGGCCGCAGATCGGCAAGCGCATAACGCTTGGCCGAAAAGCCCTCCCAGCGCCGAGAGCATGGCGCAACGCCACGCGACGCCGATCGGGCAACGCCACAAGACGGCGAGAAAAGGAGCCGGCTACCAGCCGCAGCCGAACCCGGATCTCCATCGAGCGCGACACAGAAGGCCGCCCTCGAGCCGTGGAATGGCAAGGCAATCCGCCCCCTCCTCCACCCCGCGGGGAAAGATATCCCACCCCACCGCTTGTCACACATCCGACTCTCAGCGGCCGACTAGGCCGCCGCTGGCGAGTCGGGCGAAACGACGCCCGCCACCGGATCGATCGCCTGGTGCGATCCCAGGCATTGGAAGAAGAAGACGATGTCGGGCCGCCTTGCTTCGTCCCCCGCATCCGTGACGAGCCCTTCCCAAACGGGTTCTCGCTCCCAAGAGACACGCCCAAGTATTACGCCTCTGTGAAGCCGGAGGATTGGCTGATCGACTACTCAACCGCAGTCAGCATAGCGAACGGCAACAGGCGCGTTGCCGTGAAATATGTGCCCCTCATGCTTCAGGGCACGGCGCGAACCTGGCTCAACAACCTCAAGCCGTACAGCATCAACAGCTGGCTAGACTTCACCGAAGCCTTCATCCGCAACTTCACCAGCACCTACAAGCGGGCTCCCAAGCCCAGGCAACTCTCCTTGTGCGTGCAAGGACCCACCGAGTCGACTCGCGACTACCTCACGCGTTGGGCCGAGCCCCGCAACTCCTGCGAGGGGGTGCACGAGGTCCAAGCCACAGAGTACTTCATCGCCGGGTGCCGAGAAGGCACCCTCCTCAAGCACAAGCTTCTCTGCGACGAGCCGGCTACCCTCGACGAGCTACTAGTCATAGCCGACAAGTATGCCACAGCCAACTCCTCGATGAAGACCGAGCTCCAGGTAGACGCCTCCGGGAAGGTGCTCAACCCGGCTCCCAAAATGCCGGCTGGCGACTCTAGCCGACGTCCGTACCAGCATGACAACAAGCGCAAAGGCCCGATGCCGCCTCCAGCCAGTCGGCAGGTGGCCACCGTCGAAGACGAGCAACCCGAAGGGCGGCCCGCGCCCAAGAAGCCGCAGGGCGGCAGGCCGGCTTGGCAGCCGGCTTTCTCCTACGAGCAGGCCCTCGACGCCCCATGCAAGTTCCACAGCGGCGCGAAGCCGTCCAACCACACGACCCGAAAATGCCACTGGCTCACCTGAATCACCAAAGGCGAAGGGTTGGTGCCGCCTCCGCCTGTTGTACAGCCGCATCCGGCTCCCCAACAGCCGCCGCCGACCCGGCCGATCCGGGACCGTCCAAGACGAGTTCCCTAACGAGCATGCTGCCTACATCGTCTTCACGAGCCAGCCCGAAGACCGACGCAGCTGGCGCCGACAGCACCAAGAAGTCAACGCAGTCACCTCCAACAACTCCGAGTACATGCACTGGTCAGAAAGGCCTATCAGCTGGAGCAGGGCCGACCACCGAGAGGTGATGCCGTCCCCAGGCTCTTATGCATTGGTTTTGGAGGCAACCCTAGCAGACGGATGTGCTTGCTGCCCGATTCTCCCGCGTACTGATAGACGGCGGGAGCAGCATCAACATCCTGTACAGAGACACCATGGAGAAGTTGAACATCAAGGCCAAGCACCTCATGCCAAGCCGGACCGTGTTCCATGGCATTGTACCCGGCCTATCCTGTTCACCAATCGACAAGATCAAGATAGATGTTCTCTTCGGAGACAAGGATCACTTCCGCCGAGAGGCAATCTGGTTTGAAGTGGTGGACCTTGAGAGCCCCTACCATGCACTGCTTGGCCGGCCTGCTCTGGCCAAGTTCATGGTTGTACCCAACTATGCCTAGCTTAAGATGAAGATGCTGAGTACCAAGGGCATCATCACCATAGCCGGCGATTACAAGAAGTCCTCCGAAAAGGCGCAGCCAAGAGTACCGGCCGAGTCCCTCGTAGTCGCCGAAGAGAAGAATATGTTGGACCGAGTCGTGGCCATGGCCGGCAAGCAGCCTGCCCTGGCCCCCGACCCGAAAGAGTGTGATGCCCAAGGTTCTTTCCAGCCGACCAAGGAAACAAAGAAGATACCTCTGGACCCGGAGCACCCAGAAAGGTTTGCCGTCATCGGGGCAAACCTGGATAGCAAATAGGAAGGCGAGCTCGTCGATTTCCTCCGTGAGAATCGGGACATCTTTGCATGGTCCCCCAAGGACATGTCGGGTGTTCCGAAGGAATTCGCCGAGCACAAGCTACACGGTCCGGATAGATGCCAAGCCAGTCAAGCAGCCCCTCCGCCGACTGTCAGAGGAGAAGAGAAGGGTCGTGGGAGAAGAGATAGCCCGGCTCTTGGCGGCCAGCTTCATCATGGAAGTCTTCTTTCCGGAATGGCTCGCCAACCCGGTCCTCGTGCTGAAGAAGAATAACAAGTGGCGCATGTGTATAGATTACACAAGCCTCAACAAAGCCTGCCCCAAAGATCCCTTCGCCTTGCCCAGGATTGATCAAGTGATAGACTCCACAGCCTGATGCGAGCTGCTGAGTTTCTTGGATGCCTACTCAGGCTACCACCAGATAAAGTTGGACCCGGCCGATCACCAAGACCGCCTTCATCACGCCATTTGGAGCTTTCTGTTACCTGACTATGACATTCGGCTTGAGAAATGCCGGTGCCACTTTTCAGCGTTGCATGCAGAAATGCCTCCTCAAGCAACTCGGCAGAAATGCCCATGTCTATGTAGACGATATCGTGGTGAAGACGGAGAAGCGCAACACCTTGCTAGAAGACCTCAAGGAAACATTTGAGAACCTGCGCCGGTTTCAGATCAAGCTCAACCCCGAGAAATGCGTGTTCGGAGTGCCACCGCCAGCTCCTAGGCTTCCTGGTCTCCGAACGCGGCATTGAATGCAACCCAGTAAAGATCAAAGCCATTCAGAGAATGGAAATTCCCACCAAGCTGCGAGAGTTCTAGAAGTTTACAGGGTGCCTGGCCTCCCTGAACCGCTTCATCAGCCGGCTAGGAGAAAAGGCTCTCCCCTCTACCGACTCATGAAGAAAACCACTCCCTTCGAGTGGAACGACCAAGCCGACCAAGCCTTTCACGAGCTGAAGAAGATGCTTGCCACGCTACCGCTTTGTCTTGGCGGCCTTGACCGAGAAAGAGCCCATGCTCCTTTACATTGCCGCCACTAGCCGGGTGGTCGGCGCCACATCGTGGTCCAGGCGTCGGAAGAAGGCCGAGCTCAACCAGTCCAGAGGCGGTCTACTATTTAAGCCGAAATCTTGTCCACCTCGGCAGAACTACCCGCATTATCGAAGATGTGCTATGGCGTGTACTTCGCCGCCAAGAAGTGAAGCCCTACTTTCAAGAGCACTCCATCACGGTCGTATGCACCGCCCGCTCGCCGAGATCATAGGCAGCCGGACGCATCCGCCAGTGGCAAATGGGCCATTGAGCTGGCTCCTACACGATCTTCTACCAGCCTCGCACCGCCATCAAGTCCCAAGCACCGGCCGACTTCCTCGACCGGGCCGAGACCGATACTGGCCACGGCTCCCGACTCCACTCATTGGCGGATGCACTTCGACGGGTCCAAGATGCGCACCGACTTGGGAGCCGGCATCATCCTCACCTCTCCCAAAGGCGACAAACTCAGATACACATTGCAAATTCACTTTTCCGCCTCCAACAATGTAGCCGAGTACGAGGCGCTCATACACGGACTCCAGCTAGCCAAAGAACTCGGCATCCACCGGATCCTGTGCTATGGCGACTCGGATTTGATGGTCCAGCAGTCATATGGCGACTGGGACGCCAAGGACGCAAACATGGCGAGCTACCGCTTCCTCGTTCAGCAAATCAGCGGGTATTTTGAAGGATGCGAGTTCCTCCACGTGCCACGGGCCGACAACGAGCAAGCAGATGCCCTGGCACGAATAGGCTCCACTCGACAAGCTATACCAACTGGCGTTTCCCTCCAACGCCTCCTCAAGCCGTCTATCAAGCCGTCTCCAGAGTCCGATTCCATCTTCGTGCCACCTAACCCTGACGCAGCCGGATCCGGCTTGGGGAGCCAAGCAGGCGGCCCGGGGACTTCGATAGGCGGCTCGGGGACTGCCATAGTCGCACCCGGCCCGGGGACTTCAGAACCCGGCCCGGGGACTACGGTAGTTGGCCCGGGGACTGCTTCAACACCACAAGCGGCGGCCAGCTCCAGCTCTTCACCACCCATCCCACACGCCCTGGTTGCAGTAGCCGTGTTGGATATAGAAGAAGTCACAGCTCCATCATGGGCTCATCCCATCCTCAACTTCTTGGTAAACAGAGAACTGCCGGCTGACGAGATCGCGGCAAGACAAGTCCAACGCCGAGCCGGGGCATATACAATTGCCAACAGGGAGCTCGTCGGTAGGTGTCCTTTGGAGTCTTCGGCGACTGCGTCCCGAACCGTAGAAGGGCATAGCAATCCTCAAAGACATTCACCAAGGCGAATCACGGTCACCACGCAGCCTCAAGATCCTCGTTGCCAAAGCTTTCCGCCATGGATTCTTTTGGCCATAACGCCTTTGGACGACGCCAAGGAGTTAGTCAAGCATTGCAAAGGCTGCCAAGTCTTGACTCCAAGCAACACCTGCCGCTACAAGATTTCAAGACCATTCCCTCAATCGGCCTTTTGCCGTGCAGGGATCGGACATGGTGGGCCCATTCAAGATGGTGCGCGGCGGCATGGCACACTTGCTTGTCGCCGTAGATAAATTTACCAAGTGGATCGAAGCAAAGCCGATTAAGAAGCTGAACGGGCCGACTGCCATGACATTCATCACAGACATTACAACACGGTACGACGTGCCACACAGCATCATCACCGACAACGGCACGAATTTTGCCAAGGGAGCATTGGCACGCTTTACTGCTGACGCAGGGTATCCGGCTGGACCTAGCGTCCGTTGCCCACCCGCAGTCAAACGGCCAAGTTGAGTGAGCAAACGGCCTCATCCTTTCCGGCATCAAGCCCCGGCTGGTCGTGCCGCTGGAGCGCTCGGCCGGCTGTTGGCTCGACGAGCTGCCGGCCGTCCTCTGGAGTCTGTGCACTATCCCAAACAAGTCAACTGGCTTCACCCCTTTCTTCCTTGTATATGGCACCGAGGCTGTCATCCCAACCGACATCGAGTTCGACTCGCCTCGGGTGACCATGTACACGGAAGCAGAGGCCAAAGAAGCGCGAGAAGACGGCGTCGACCTGCTGGAAGAAAGCCGGCTGTTAACCCTCAGCCGATCCGCCATCTATCAGCAGGGTCTGCGCCGCTACCATAGCTGGAAGGTCAAGCCAAGATCCTTTCAAGAGGGTGACCTTGTGCTCCGGCTGATCTAGCGAATAGCCGGCCAGCACAAGCTCTCGGCCCCTTGGGAAGGCCCCTTCGTCATCAGCAGAGCATTGGGAAACGACTCCTACTACCTAATCGACACACGTAAGCGAAGTCACGAAGAGAGATGATTCCGCAAGGAGTCGGAACGACCATGGAACGCCAACCTCCTCAAGAAGATTTTACTGCTTAAAATGCAGTATGTATCACGCTACCTTTTGTACTAAGTATGAGACAATGGGCCCCCCGAGGAGCACTCGGGGACTGCCACCTTTTATCTATGAATGACGAGTATCATGCTTATGATTTTGTCATTTCACCTTTTTTCGTCCGGCACCGGGTTCGACTAGTCGGCCCGGGGACTGGCCGCCTTGAGTTATATATAAAAGTTCCACCTGCAGTCAGACATGTAGTGTGCCGGCACCCAAGCCCTCTCTTGTCAAAAGCCGCAGTTCGAAGAACCGGGTTGTCCGGCTGGCAAGAGTCAAAGGCAGGAAAGGATGCCCACACGAAAAACGGCTAAGGACTAACGAACTTATATAACAAAAGCCGGCTTCCTCCCATTGCCGACCGGCTACCAGAGTAGCCGGCCGGCCGGCTTACCATTCAACCCTGCCACAATCCAACAAAGCTCAAGTACTTGCCTTCCCACAAATAGCCAAGTTCCTCCCCAGCCAATTGCATCGCAGAAGTTGTTAATTTGGGAAGCCGCAATCAAGGGAAGGCGGCAAAGGAAACAGCCTAAGGATAAAAAGCAAACTCAAATGGAAGCCAAACACATGCATAATTATATTTACACAAAAGCCTTGAAAGGCGGCATTCAACATAGTCTCGAATACACCCCAAAGGGTGGAACTAGCATAAAGTTAATAAAATTTGTTCAAAGAGCAACAACAGAAAAGCGAGAGCGGCAGATCAAGCCAACGGAGCAACAGGCGAATCGGGCAGGTCGGCGGAGGCGACAGTGTTGGCTGGATTAGTGGCCGGCTGGCGAGTCTCGGCCTGATCATCGCCCCTGGCAGGCGGCGCGCTCGCGCGCGCCTCATTGCTGGAGGCACGATCAGGCTGAAGCTGGCTGGTCGCTTCACCGTCGGGCGCGGCGTCTTCGCCGCCTTCCCCCTCTTCGTCTTCGGCTTCATTGCTGGAGGCAATCTCCTCCGCCGAGTCCTTGCCTTCCGCCGGGTTCAGCCTGAACCATTCCTCCGGCTGGGCGACTCCGTTGTCGTTCACTTCAGGAGCAAAAATGCTGGTGTCGGTGTACTCGGCGATAGCCGAGGTGCGTTGGATGATAGCCGGCCGCACCGCAACCAGCTCCTCGTCAGCCTCCTGCCTCCAAGTGCCCAGCTGGCGCATGCTTAGCCCAGGATACCAGGCCCGGACGAACTCCAGCGCCCGCCCGGCGCCGGACCGAGCAGCGGAGGCCTTCCAGGCCTTGAAGCGGCCAACCGCAACCTCCAGCCAGTCGGCAGTCCGACTGGGGTTGCGGGGGATCACCTCGCCAGGCCAGAGAGCGGCCAACACTTGCGCACTGGCACGCTGAAGCCGGTGGAGCATGCAATGAGCCATTGCGGCCGGCTGGACCGCCAAAGCTGCTCCTCGGCGTCATTTGGCGTCTGGTGTGATCGCAACCCCTGCTTGCCGGCGCGTCTCGCGGTGGGCCTCGATGGCTTGGCTGGCGGCGACGGAGTAGCCGGGGAAGTAATCTGCGTGAAGAACAAGGAAACGGCACAAAAATCAGAAGATGAACAAGAGGGCAAGGAGCAAGCAAAGGAGTGAAAAGAGGAAGGCGGCCTACCGTCGATCAGATCCTCCACCCGCCCATTGCCCTCGCTCAGCGCTTGCCTTTTTTCAGCCCAGCCCGCCGCCTCGGTCTCGAACTCGGCCTTAAGGGCGGCCTCGTTGTCCTGCATCTTCTTCAGGGCCGCCTTGTGGCTCTCCTCCTGGTCGGCCAGCCTCTTGGCCAGGCGGTCGCGTTCCTGGGCCAAGGCGACGATCTCGGCCTCCTTGGCGCGAAGGGCGGTCTGGGCCTCGCCTAGCTGCCCCCTCAAGTCGGCATTAGCTCCTGCAAGCATGGAGAAAAAGGAAAAAAGCAGTAAGGGAAAAGTCGTCACGGAAGATCCGACCCGGCTGCTCGGCCCGCCCGAATCTCGGGGACTACACCAGTGGGTCTTGTTGACGCCGCCCCACTTGACATAGAAGAAACCAAGTTCTCACTCGGCTATTAAATCGGTCGGCGGCCTTCTGGCTCAGCTCCTGGGCCTGGGAGTTGAAGGCGGCCGCGCGAAGATTGTGATACTCCTGAAAATCAGATGGAGTGCGTATAAGAACAAGATTGCTATCAAGGCCTGCTAAGAAGTTTCAAGCCGCCTGCTCAGCAGCCGACTCGAAACTCGGGGACTACACCCAGTGGGTGCGCTGACGCGCCCCACGGAAGAAATCAAAAAAGAAATCGATTAAGGCCAGAAGACTCACCCGGACGCCCGCGCGCGTAGCAAGGAACTCCTGGGTGTACCGTTGCAGCAAGCCGGACTGAGCCTGAAGCCGGCGTCGGACCTCCTGTGCCACCACGTTCAGCTCGGCCGTCCCGCCACTGGGCGTCAACTCGGACGTGCTGGCGCTGGCCGCCTCGAGGTCTTGTGCCGTCGAGCTGGCGCCTGCAGCCCTTTGCGGCTCCAGCGTCGAGGACGCCTCTCCCACGCGTCGGCGAGGCGCTGACTGCACCACGTGATCCGCCCCGCCGCCGACCGCTTCGCCGGCTGCCCAGCGCCCGGCAGGTGTCGGCCGCCTTGGCCCGCTCCAGTCGGCGCCGACTGTGGCGCCTCCCCCAGGATCGTCACGTCGTCCTCCCTCCTCTCCATCACCGGCTGGTCGCGGTCAGCTTCCTCCGACAGAGGCACGGGGATATCGGGAGCCACGGCGCGGAGGGGAATGACGAGCTGCGGAGGCTGATTGCGCAAAGCCTCCGCCTCCCTCTCCGCGGCCGCGGCTTCCACCTGGGCCTTGGCCGTCGCGTCGGCTAGCGCCTCGACCGACTTCTTCGTCGCCTCCTGGATGGCCCTCCGCTCCGCCGCTTCCCGCTCCTCCCGAGCCTCCCGCGCGTTCCGTTCTGTTGCCTCCATGAGGTCGGCGCGGGGGTCCACTCGGCGAGAACTCGAAGACCCTCCCGTCGGTCCGACTATGGAGGCGGCTTCAACCCGCTCAAGGGAAAGCGGCGCCCTGTTCAACGAACCAAGAAGACGGCTTAGATGAGCCTCAACCAAAGAAGACAACAAAAGTACAAGACACACAACACTTACGCCGAGACCGCCCGTGGCTGCTTCACCACCTTGCGGAAGCAGGCCGCTTCATGACCGCCTCGTCTCGCTTCGCCGCCATGAGCTCTTGGGTTTCTTGACCCGGCTGCCGAAGAGACCACGCTGCCCGACGCTTCTACGCGCCACCCCAGCAGCTTGGCAGCGGAAGGTCCCGCGCCTTGGCGGTCGGCCGCCGGCTGGCGGCGTGGGATGGCCTCGGCTTCGTCATCCTCCGGCCAGTCCCCGAAGCCGGCCGTAAGGTCAGGGCCGCCTGCCTCTCCGCCGGTTGCAACTGCGGCATCGTCCATGGCGGCCGCCCCCAGATCTGGGTCGTCGGGGTCGTCCATGGTGCGGTCGGCCATAAACTGGCGCTCCGGCCCTGCGGCCCCGGACGCCGGTCGAAGAAGAGGGCTCTGCTCAAAGACAAAGCCGACTCGTCAAGAGTCGGCTATCACGAACCCGGCAAGAAAAGAAGAAGAAAATAAGGAAAAACTCACCACAGGCGGAGGATCAGCCCGAGAGTACGTCGTCTTGCCATACTGCCACTCTTCCGTGAGTTTGCAATTGGAGATGTAATTCACCATATAAGATACCTCGTCACGAGGCATCTCTCTGGTGCTCAGCCGGCACGGGTCGAAGCGGCCGCTCATTTGGCAGATCATGTGCGGCTGGCTTTGGAGCGGGAGCACCCGGCGCTCCATGAAGGCGGCCACCAGGTCAGCCCCCACCAAGCCCTCCGATTGGACCATCACCCGGAGCCGGGTGACGGCGGCGTTCCCGGCCAAGGTGAGCGACCGGGCTCAGAAGGACCAAGAGGGCGGCCTCCCAGCCGGCGGGCCAGCTACGTAAGCCGACAGATTGAGGTAGTCGCCTTGTGCGGCGATGTTCTTCACGTAGAAGTACGACTGCTGCCAAAGCTTCACCGACTGGATCAGCGGGATAGGCGGAAAAGGGTTGTTGGCGGCCGTCCTCCGCTTGGCGATGAAGGCACCGCAGGGGGCGGGCACGCCCGCGGAGACAGTGCCGAGCTTGCACTAGAAGAACTCCCCAAAGAGCTCCAGAGTGGGGAGGACTCCGAGAAAACCCTCGCACAGGGTGACGAAGGAAGATAGCAGCATCACCGTGTTGGGGTGAGGTGATGCGGCTGGAGATTGTAGAAGTCGAGGAAGGAGCGGAAGAACCCGCTCGCCGGCAGGCCGAGGCCGCGCAGGCAGTGCGAGCGGAAGATGACCCGCTCGCCCTCCTCCGGCGCCGGCGAAATCTCCGCCTCCGGCGTGAGGCGGGTCTTCACGAGGTCCTCGCCCGGCAACCGCCGCGTCCGGCGGAGCCAATCGATATGATCTTCATGGACGTTAGAGTCGTCCCACGAGCTCGACAGCGCCATGGGAGCGAGTGGAAGGAAAGAGCCGCAGCGGCGGAGGGCACGACCACGTAACGAAGGAACCGCGACGAGCCAAGATAGCTCGCGGCGGAACGGCGCGGTGGTGAGTGCGCTGCAGCGGTGGAAGAGTAAAGAAGGAAGCAGAGGAAGGAGAGGAGCGAGCGCGAGCGTGCGAGCCTCTACCGCTCCCCCTCCTCCCCCTACTTATTGGCTCGGGCGGCGGAGCCGAGGAGGCGAGGCGTGGGGGAACGTGGGATTAACTGCGCCCACTCCCCCACCTCCCGCGATTATGGCGCCCTAAAGACGTGCTGAAACCGTCGCGGGAAGACGAGCAGTCCACTTGGGCCGCAGAAGATTCGCGCGTGGGCCGAGGCGTAGGTTTGGTAGGCCCCGGCCTACGGCGACGTCCCGTCGCGCGCGTGGGTTGGCAGGCCTTTTTGGCCACGTGGCACGCAAGGTGACGCGCGGTCAACGCGCAAGCCGGCTCGCGTTCTCTCCTTCCATCTGCGGAGCTCCCCGAAGACGGCACGCCCATTCAAGGCCGGCTCCTAGCTGCCGGCACCTCAAGATAGGAAGCTGATCGAGCTTCTCGTCCTCCCTTCGACCTCGAAGCCCAATCAGCTTCGGGAACTACTGTTGGAGTAAATGACCACGGGTAGCCTAGCCGGCTCCCCCTGGGGCTTCTAAAACATTTACAAGCCAATCAAGCCAATCAAGCCATCCAACATCCAATACGCTGGGCCGCCTTCCCCCGGCCGGCTGTCATTCAGGCCGGCTATCGGGAGGCGGCCCAGCCCCAAGACCCACAGGCAGAAGGCCTTAAGAGGGCCGGCCTCCGATGAGCCGACTCCATGTAGCCGGCCATGAGAAGGCCGACTCCGAGAAGCCGGCCACCCCGCAGGCGGCCAGGGCCGCACCGTCAGAATCTGCACCCACATAACAGTGATGAGACGGGGCGTGGCTATAGTGAAGCTCGCCACCCCGCATCCGGAGCGCCGGCTGGGCTACGGCGCCAGACGGGCTGACCATCACCCGTCCGGTGTGCTTTGCTGCCATGTTGACCATGGCGTCACCCACGGCCAATTTGTCAAGATTACTACCGCGGTGGCGGGCCCCTCGGTCGAGAGATGCCGAAGGCGGCTCGGTCTCCCAGTCGGCTGAGATATGGCGGCTCCCCATAGCCGGCTTGTTCCCTCCTCGAAGGAAGCGCCTCATTACGGAGACAAGACGAAGTGAGGCTACAGTGATCGCCGCCAAGGCGGCGGCACTGTAGCCACGCTTACCCCGACAAAGCCCTCGTCATCAGGATTGAGGCAACAATAACCAGCCCCCGACAATGCCCTCAAGGGTGGGGCCAGCTTGTCGACCAGGAAGCCGGCAGCCGGCGGGACCCACCAGTTGGCGGGCCCCAGCGGCCGGCGGAAAAGCTGGCGGACGAAGACATTGACGGCTAGGGCCCACGCCTAGACGGATTACCATTGTACCCCTGGGGGGTAGGCCTATATAAACCCCCCCAGGGCACCCATGCAAAGGGTTGATCTCTTAGAGTTTTAGACACCACATAGAGGGAAGAGGAGAGCTAGCCGTGCCCTTCTTCTTCCCCTCACCGAACAGCTCAAGGAGCCTCTTGTAGCAACTTGTTCATCTAGTGATCATGCGGAGACCCCTTGAGAGCAGCGATGGGGTGTTATCTCCACGGAGAGCCCCGGGCTGGGTAAGATTCGCCCGGCATGCATGTCTTCGCCTCATCCCGTTTCCAGGCACCGGCGACGGCTTATTGGCTCCCACTATGATTAGCCATCCGTTGGCATATGTCGCACCTACCACCCGACATTCTTGCTCCAAAATTGCCTTGAAGCAAGGGCCATGTGTTCATGATAGGCATACTTCGTATCTTCAAGGTTGCTCTCCTCTTCGTCCTCTTCATCCTCTTCCTCCATACTAACCTTGGCCTTTAGAGCAAGGTTGGGTTTCTTTACTCTTTGAGAGCGAAGTATCGCATTGTCGGCGGTCTTGTCCAAGATGCTCATAGCAACGAACTCATCCAACACATCACTTGAGGACAAGGTGTGGAAGTCCGGCCTTTGACGAATGACGGAGGACATGGCTTTGTGGTAGGGCATCATTGCCTTGAGGAATTTGCACTTGATCCAATTGTCATCTGTGTCCTTACTTCCATGATCTCGGAGAGAGACCGCGAGTTTGGTTACTCTCTGATAAAGCTCACAAGGTTCTTCATATTCTTTCATTGCAAACTCATCAGCTTCATCTTGCACCACTTCATAGTTGGAATGTTGAATGCTTGCGCTTCCCCGATAGAGGGAAACCACTTGGTGCCAAGCATCTTTGGCCAAGGAGTAGGGCCGGAGATGAGGAAGGTCTTCGAGTGGGATTGCTTCTTGGACGATGAAGAGAGCATTCTCATTGAATTGATCATCCACGGCTTCTCTAGGGGTGAAGTTGCTTCGGTCATGCGGATAAAAACCTTCTTCAATGATTCTCCAAAGGTTAGTGTTCACATGATTTAAATGACGCTTAAAAGGATAGACCCAAGAATCAAAATCTACATTCTTCTCAATCTTAGGGCGGGCCGGCATGATTCAAATGAGTGGAAGGAATCGGTCCACCATAGACAAGTGGAGGTTCCACATGGGCAAAGATGTCGGTGCCATTTTTACCACTCGAAGAAGGACCTTTCTCGCTAGTATCTTCCCCCTTGTCGGAGGTAGCATCCGTCACCTTGTTAGCGGGATCACCCACTTTCAAAGGTGCGGTGGAAAGTTTAAGTCCTTCAATAAATTTATTAAACATGCTCTCGACCTCGGTCGTCATGGAGGTTTTCAATGTGTCCAACGCCATATTGAATTCCTCATGTGAGATTGAGGTACCCCCATCTCCCGTAGACGATATCGGATTCGCATCGGAGTGCTCCTCCACGTCGTCTACGACGTCAACCATACTCTTCGGACAGTAAAGTCCTTAATAAAGAGACAAGGCTCTGATACCAATTGAAAGGATCGATATAGTTGACTAGAGGGGGGTGAATAGGTAACTAACAATTTTTAGCTTTTCTTTACCAATTTAAACTTTGCATCAAAGTAGGTTGTCTAGATATGCAACTAGGTGAGCAACCTATATGATGCAACAACAATAAGCACACAAGCAAGCAAGAGATATAGCACAAATAAGCTTGCACAAGTAAAGGCACAAGATAACCAAGAGTGGAGCCGGTGAAGACGAGGATGTGTTACCAAAGTTCCTTCCCTTTGAGAGGAACACTACAAAAAAATACACTTCCGTGATGATACGTGTTTGTCACAGTAGGTCGCGTTTTTTGTCATGCATGTACATCCATGACGATTTTATGACAGAATCAAGATAGTCATACATGTCTTTGTCATAGAAGTGTTCCATGACATTACCAAAATTATCATCACGGAAGTGTCCACTTCCATGACGATAAATCCAGCGTCACGAGAAGTTGTTTACGTCAAGGGTGACCGACGCGTGGCATCCACCGTAACGGAACGCCGATTAAGCTATCGGGTCGGGTTTTGGATCCGATAACCCGTTAACAGCCCGACCAATGGGGATTTCCGTGTAAAATCATCATTGGCTGGAGGAAACTGCGATGTCGGCTCATCGTTGGGACAGATGTCATCCACTCATTGGACGGAAGAAGGCGCCTATGATACGTCGACCGTGGCACGCCCAATGAGAGGCCCATTCCTGTGAAAAGGCTGGCCCGTTTGACTTGGTCAAAAGGTGGCGGGCCGGCCCATGGAAAGCCTGTTAACGGCATGTTCGCATATAGCCCATTTACAGCCCACTAACCAAGGCCCGTTACGCCCTATCCGAATTAGGCCCAGTAGCGTCATCCGGGTCACCCAATATGATTTCAGCCTGTTTTCACTTCTGGCCCATGTATGGCCCATGATGTCTTTCGGCCCATACGAGGCCCTATGTAACTCTTGGCCTATTAACGGCCCGTGGTGAAACTGGCCCGTAATGAACAGTGTATCACTTTACACCCATTAACGGCATGTGGTGAAACTGGCCCATAATGAACAGTGTATCACTTTATACCCATTAACGTCCCGTTATTCCGTGCGCCGTTTCCAGACCATGTTATCTTTCGGCCTTCTCGGAGCCCATTTATTCTTGTGCTCATATCCAACATTCGTTTACTTACGGCCCGTTACTGTCATTTTCTGCTTGTGGGCCAAATTCAGCCCGTGGTTACAGTCGGCCCGTTTGTGGTCCGTTAATACGTTGGGCCGTTTTCATGGTGTCATGAAATACGGCCTATTAACGATGGCCCGTTATGGTCGGCCCATGAACGGACGATTCCAACTCTAGCCCGTTTACGGCCACAATGCGACTCGTTATTGGCCCATGTTATCATCTTGCCGATATAAGGCCCATTGATGATCTGACCCGTAGAAGGCCCATTGTTTCTCTGACCCATAGAAGGCCCATTGTTTCTCTGACCCGTAGAAGGCCCACTATTTCTCTGACCCGTAGGAGGCCCAGCGTCACTACGATGAAATATTAGCCCATGGTTATTGTAGCCTAGTTTTAAAAAATAGGTTATTGCAGCCACTAGCAAACCGCGGAAAAGAAGCGCAATGACTACAAGCAAATAAATAAACAAGACAACAAGGAAATAAATAAGCAAGCAACTTACGCTAGGCTATCACGGCTATCACATATTACATCCACTTTGGGCATCAAAGTTTGCCACCGATTGCAAATAAACGCCGACAAAAGAATATACAAAGCGAGAGCACTTGAGAAGGCACTAGGCACGGTGAAGAAGCTGAGTAGAACCTCGGTTGTGTTAACGATAGATGCATCAACACTAGATTTAAGGCATGATGGTGCATACGGCGGCAGTCCATTGACATCTTCATTGCATCTTTGACTTCAAGTCGGAGCTGAGTGAAGCAAGCCTTTCCGCTTTAAGTTGAGGCTGAAGACATCGAACTGATTGAGGCGGCGGCGCAGAGGTTGTCTCACACCTGCCGGTGAGTAGCTTCAACTCCTTTGTCTTCATCAAGACAGGACCTTGGGGTCATCTCGTTGTCCTCAAGATGGTTTGGCTCACTATCTTCCCTAAAGTTACACTTTGGAGTAAGAGATACGACTACGAAAGAGAAACAAGGAGACACGTAACAGGTTTCACAATTATATAAGCAAATAAATGGATACATTACGCATAAGGAACATGTTTTTACAACTACAATTTGAAAGCTGGTAGTTGTTGCAAACATCCAATCAGATGTAAACAGCAAAGCAAAGCGACAATGGAGGAAATGATGCCTATCCAAATCTATACTAGAACAAAGTTTGAAGGCTTGAGAAGGATGAACTTACATTACATGTTAACACGGGCTGGACAAAGCCCTTCTCCATGTTGATGGAAGGATAATTCAATAAATTCCCCAAAGAAAATTCTTTATAAGCGTTGCCATTATTCTACATTTTGCAAAGAGTAAATATAGATCAAATAATATTGGAAGAGATTGAAGCTCAGGTGCAGACTGATGATACATAATCAAATAGCAATTAATTAAGTACAACGTTACAAGGCAAAAGGAGAGAGAGTCTTGACAAGAGCAATGTCAGAGCCCATTTTTGTTTTGAGATCGTATGATCCTTTGAGCAAGGAGATTCATCTGAAATTAGTTTTCATACAAGAGACAAGGTAAGGCACAAGCAGAAATTTAGGAGTTCAAATTTTGAATTGATATCATAGACGATTACACGATCTTTGGGCTCCCAGCAGTTCTAATAGGGGTTTGGCCCTTTGGAGTAGGGGTAAAGTGTGAATGCAGTTGGGCCTGTGTTTTACGTGGCTCTTGATCTATCTCGATTTAGCGGTATCACTACCTTTTCCAAATACCTAGTTTGTACTCCTTGAGGATCTGCACTCACCCTCTTCCTTTTGGACATCTATTCTGAAAGAACAACATTTATTTGGAAAAACATAGTGTGACGACACATGGAATAGAGTCTGAGAAAATGGATAGGTATGGCATATAATCACATATGATGCTTAAACTAAGCAGATGGTGTAACAAAGTAGAAGTAATGCAAGAGGTCAGATGCAAAATATGTGCGACCAATACAACTTTGCAAAGTGAGAGCAAGCACCTTGATGGGTGAATAAGATAGGCCATCCTCCACCATGCCAAGTTTGTTAGCGATTGGATCGTTCATAATATTCCTCTCGTGCACCCATTCTCATATTCATTTTGATAATGTTCAATATCGACATGCATGAAAACATAAAAACAAGTGAGATTTTCTTTGTAATGCGTAAGTGATTCTAATCCAATCGCCTCCTGTAAACCCCTTTGTGCTATCTACGCAATTCTTTTAAAAGATGCTATGCATGTTGTAATTTGTTGTGTGCATTAATATAATGTGGCCTACTACTCAAAATATGAGAGCTCTAGAAGTGATGACACTTTGCAGATGATAGCTTCAACATATAGTAAAGAAGAACAAGTCGACACGACTTTGTGATTCAAAATATACTAAGGGAGAACAACTCGACTGACACATCGACCGCAAGAGAAGAGTATCATCTTAAAGAAGAAGCAGAAGAGCAAGCAGATTGAAGATATTACAAGTCTTTAAATACAATGTCGGTTGGCCACCATGATGAACAGGCGCGCAGAGAGAAATACTATTCTTTCCGGTATCTCCTTATGTGGCTCACATGCATTTCGAAACTAAAGTAGGAACATTTAGCTCACCAATTAAACATCTCTCAGTTTTACTAATATCAGCAATAATATTAGATATGAATTTGTACAACAAAGCTTGTTTAACTCATGGGTGGAGCAGTGCTATTACGACACGAACCACGTAGCTGATTGTGGTCATCATAAAATGGGGAAAACATAAGCATGATGAGTACAGTGTTGACCGTGGCAGTTAGATGGCGAATCTGAAGGCGCAAACCGCGCAAAAGGGTAGTTAGCAACCGATGTTTTCTTTGAAATAACAACTAAGGTTTGGTATGGACAAGAAAGTACGGTCAACAAGCGACAAAGAAATGCAATTATCTGTCTCTCTATATGTCGCGACATGCATTTGGAAACTCAAGTGGGACCTTTAGCTAACCAATTAAATGTGTCGGTTAACTAATATCGGTATCATATCACAATCATATTTGAACAACTAAGCTTTCGAATTACGAGTGATGTGTTGTTTAGCTTGAAGGGTGGAGTAATGCTAGTCTGACGAAAGCACCTCGTAGATCATAGTAGAGTAGATAAAGGGAAAACCCTAAGCATCAAGAGAAAAATCAGGAAAGTGGAACTAGCTGGACCGATGGGTGGCGCACATGCTTTTGAAGCGAATATAGGAACATTAGGTGACCAATTTAACGTTCTCTATTTTAGTGATATGAGCATCATATCAGATTCGTATTTCAACACGTAAGCTTTGGGTTGAGGTCTTGAGGAAGCGGTGCTAGCACGACCACGAAGAACCTACGATGATGGTAGTGAATATAAAGGGGGAAACCATAAGCTTTACGAGTATAGTGCCCGTGCCATGGCGGATCTGAAGGTGCAAACCGAGACAAAGCTGCCGCAACCAATGTTTGCTTTCAACTAGCCACTACGATTTGATGCGGAGAAGAAAAGTACGATAAAAAATTACGATCTATTTTCGGTGAGATCAATAACTTAAGCACATATGGAAGAGTACCACCTCTCTTGCGGCGCCGTGTAGGCCTATCGCGTCGTTGAGGGTGCTGCGGGTGCGATGGTTGTCGGCGGCGGGAAGAAGTCTTTAGGCAATGAGCGGCGGGTCGGGTGATATATCCTGTTGCCATGGACGAGGCGGTCCTAGGAGCGGAAACGACAAGGTGGACGACGGCGCCGATGAAGCGAGAGGAGGTGATGAAAGGATCCTGGTCCAGCGCCGTGGATGAGAGACGTCCATCTCTTGAAGTGGATGACGGGGTAGGGGTAGCGACTCCGGCAAGGTGGAGGATGGGGTGGCGGACGGAGGAGGCTGGCCGCAGTGCGGAGGTTGTCGTGCCGCCGATGGTGTATGAATGGGGTAATGGAGGGGAGGGGGGATCTGAAACTTTGGGACACGCTTCTCTGAAATGGGGGAAAGTTACGAACTTATCCCCCGTTTAAAATTTCGGGCATCGCGTCGGTTGGGGATAGGACGGTAATCTCGCATCTCCCAAATATTTGTCGGTAACTATTTAGGGCGAGGAGAGGGTTTTTGCACCACGGTTGGTGCCACGGTGTATGAGCAGAAATTTGACAGGTAGGGCGGTTGTGTCACGTCGATGGAAGTTACACATCTGCCCTATTTAAAATATTAGCCTACATCGATTTCGGACGAGGAGAGTTTGTTTTGCCGCCCACCGTGTATGAATGGGGAAATGGAGGAAGATACACATGTCTTTCGGACGAGCTTGAATCAAATGTGTTTTGCCGCCCACATTTGGCGCCTATCGTGTCTGAATGGGCTCGGAGGCCGTCGTGTCACGTCTGATTGAAGTTACTAGTCTACCCCTATCGACAGTAGTGTAAATCCGGTCGATAAGGATGTCAAGTGTCAGGGGTAGACAGTAATTTCCATCTCGCAAACACTTGCTTCGGGCAGCCCACAAATTATAGTGGGTGTTTAGCCGCCGTTCAAAACTTGGGAGAATTAACATTCATGTTTGCCACAGGACCTGGCAAACTAAATTCAAATCCAATTTGTATTCGATTCACGAATATCCACAGAGATAATTATACGTTTTGTTATTTATTTCTTCCAAACCACAACAAAGATTTATTCCACCTTTATATATGATTATGATTTAGAAATGTCGTGATCTTGAATTGATGAGGTTGGATACACTTTGATTCAAACAGTTATTTCATCCAATACAATATGCTCACCACGAAAAATAGTTCACCTTATGTCAATCATACAAATCTTGAGGATTACCTCGCCTAAAAAAATCGGATCATTACAACACATGGACAACATAGGGGTCTTGCAACATAATCCATTCAGAGACATGACACAACATGCAAGTACAATAATCAAATGACAATTTCAACTGGTATCTAAAGAAGAACCGGGATTACCTTGACGAGATAGCGAGAAGCAATGAGACCTCCTCCGTCTTCAAATGCAACATTCTTACTTCCTCCAATTCTTGGGTTGCTTGCATAATGTGTGCCGCTAATTCCGTAATTTCCAGCCTCAAGATAAAGATTACCTCATTCATAGCAGCCACACCATCTCTTTCTGCTTCTAGTAGAGCCTCAAGCACTATAATATCTGTGCTCAGACTGCTCTCCGGCGGTGTTGCCTCTGAACTGCTACCACCTGGTAACATGGATGGCGCCTTTGCTTCCACAAATAGATTACAGGGTTGTACATTGTGTCCTAGTGTGAGCGGCATCTGAAAGGTTTCCGCTGGACATAAGTAAGAGATAGTTATCATATGATCGAGGCAGTAAGCTTACATGGTAAACGAAGGACGAATTATTGTCGAGCATGGCAAACTATATTTAAATGGTTCGAAGCGGCATTAGCCGGAAAGAAATTAAAATGGTAAGATGAAACTAGGGATGTAAGTGGCAAATAAATGACATCCGCCAGTCCCATCTAGTTAGTTTTTGCTACCTCCCTAGTTCATTTTCCTCAAAAACCAAAAACTCTTTTGAACTATCATACCACTAGTGGACTTTAATCGGGATTAAACGTGGCCCAGTTGACATCCCTAGTTGAAAGGGAGTGTACAACCGCTATATTTAAGTTGCCAAGGCATCTAAGCAATTGAAATAATCTGAGAAAGCACTTAACAGTGTGGCCTCATATAAACTACGAAGACAGTCTTGTGATGAAGTTGAGAGGAAAGTTAAGGACTCAAATGAAATAGGCATGCATTTCTTTACATTAGTACAGCAGGCACTGCGGACATATTGGCCAACTCAGGTATAGCGTAACAACAAACAAGCATTGGAATCAAGCAATACAGCAAAGCAGACAACTGAACTATTTGTAATTTGGTAGGATTACACGTTGAGGGCACAAGCCAAGAAAGCAGCCCACTCGCATTACATTTCACATGTACTAAAACACACTGGCTTACCATATGTTTTTGTGAAGCCTAGCTATTGTTCCAATGTTCTTTGAAGATATCGTCAGCATCCCGTGGTTGCAAATCTAGTTGTTGTAGTTTATTCTGCACCATCTATTTAGGTAAAACTAATTTTAATCGCATGCCTTTGGTCGAATTGATCATCAATGGTTCATCTAAACTAATGAAGAAGGGCGTGTGCATACACGACAATATATCTGCTTCCCTCTATTTTTATGCTTGTTCGAGGTGCCAGCCCCAAAAGAACAAATATTTTCCTTGATGGGGTTGGCAGCTCCATAATTAATAGAAGCATCAAAATAGTCATGCAACTTGGGAAGATCAAGAACACACAAACAAGTAATGAACAGAGGCTCAGAGCAGTGATGTAATAGCTAGCATCAGAAAATGTATGGTAAAACGAACAAAAAGCAGCGGAACCACATGCTAGTTTGCTGATGTGTAATTAAGCATAGAGAACATTAACGATCGATGGAACCAACAGGTGGCATCGAACAAAACTAAAGCATATTAACTATATGTGCCTTTGGTATGTAATTTAGCACATGTAACATGTTCCTTTGCCCGGAAGTATGGCCCTACAGGTGCAAGAAGAATAACGCGTCTCATGAAAAACTGAATGATGCCCTGAAGAAATACAAAGGTGCGGTGCTTATGCTAGGAAAGTGAATGTAGGTGTCGGCCGTTGGATAATAGTACCTGATTCTCGGCGGCATATGAGTATCATTGTCATACTTGATAGCTAAGGATCATCGATGGTGCTCGTGTTGCGGTTGAGTTTGGGCGGTATCGCCCGTCATTGAAGCGGCTCGGTGCTCTGATTGCGGCGCTGTCGACATACAAGAAAGCTCATCTGTGGTAAGTGAACAGGTTGCACGATAAAGAGAAAACCGAAGGAGTACAAATCGAAATAACTCGATGAGGTTGCGGCGTCGGTAAAAGCGGGGCGGTGGAGTTGAATATGGCGTCCGTGGAGAGGATCGTCTGATGGGCCAGAAGGCTTGGCCAGGTGCCTTATGCAAGATACTTCGGTGAGGCGGATCTGTTGCAGCAGACGAGGGCTTGTATGAAGGGCCAACGAAGGCGTCTGAGGAAGTCGATGAAAGGGCCCTCTGTTGTGGTGGACGAGGGCGCAGTTAAGCAGATCCGGTGCGGTGGACCATGATAGCAGTCAAGGAGATCTGGAAGCGGTGGACAAACCCGGTCATTTGAAGCGGCTCCGGTGAAGTGGTGAGTTGGCGGTTAGGGCTTCAAGGTGCGGAAGGTAGATCCGTGAGGTGTGAGGTCCACAGCTGCGGCGGAGGACTAGATTCGGCTTGCCGTGGTTGGGGGTCGGGGAGGGAAGAGGAGGGGCTCTGGGGAAGAATGTTGGGGGCATAGAGGGGAAAACAATGGAGTTACCAAAGCAGCCCTTTTCCGTTCATGTGGCAGGGGTAAAACAGGAATATCGCAGGGCTAAACTTTCGGGGCATGATATTTCGATGTGAGTGGGAAGTTTGAAAGCTTTTGGCACCTAAAATTATAAGTATTCTGCTCTCGTACGGCCGACTATGATATCATGGCCGACAATTTGTTTGTTTTTCACGCAAAAAAATGTGCAAGTTTTGAACATCAATGTCTCCAACTCGAAACTTAGATTGTCCATTCAATTCAAATATGGATCATTGAGCTACTACAGGCAAATACCATCATACGGTCCAATTCAAATGAAATTCCAAATGTGTTTATCCTAAATATGATGACAAAAGCAAAAATGTGTATGTGTATGAATAAAGTGAATGATTATAAAGTTTGAACATGCCCGTATGTGTATATCTCTAGGTTTGATATATGAATTTGAAATCACGAAATCCCGGCTTAAAAAATGTACCTCCGTTTAAATGAATTACAAAAGCTAATGATGGAGTCGAGTTCCAAAATTCCAATCTTAGGTTTGTAATTCTGGTACATCAAGGTATACACTACAAAAAAAAAGACACATCCGTGACATTTTGGGCCGAACGAAAAAAAATTCTGTCATACATATGACACTTCTATGACGATAATTGTGACAAAACCCGGTATCATCATAGATGTGGTGGGCTCCTAATTCTATGACAAAAAATCATGACAGAAAATGGGCTTTTCGTCTGGCGGGCGGAGACGCAGTGGCATGACATTCTTTGGGCCGTCCATGACGGAAAAACCATGGTAGAAGCGAGGGGAGGAAAATTTTGGGGAGTTGCGATTACGGTGGGAGGTCGGGGGCCGGCGATGCGCGTTCTCTCGTCTGGTGTGCAGCGTGTGTGCGGCGTTGGCTCTAGCGAACTCGGCGAGGCGTTGGGCTCTGACTGAACCCGAGCGATTGCACTGCAGGCTACGTGTTACTGAACCCGAGGGATCGATCAATGGTTGTTAACTGAACTCGATGGAGCGATTCCTTCGCTGCCGCTGCTAACTGAAGCCGATCGATTGGATGAACAGTGAGTGTTGCGGGGGTGGATGAACAGTGGCGTTGGCGGGGGTGGATGAGCGATGGCGATGGCGTTGCCTGCGGATGAAACAGGACCCGTGGTGTGGAGGGCTGGATGAACAATAGGCGGTGGAGGGGTGGCCGTGGAGGGGTGGTCGAGCAGGACCCGTGGTGTGGAGGGCTGGATAAGCAGTGAGACGGTGGAGGGGTGCCCGTGGAGGGTGGTTGAGCGATGGTAATTGGAGTAGAGCGCGGTGGAGGCTGGATGAACAGGAGCCCGTGGAGGCTGGAGGAGGTCGACGGTAGCCCGTGGAGGCTGGAGGAGGTCGACGGTGGAGATGAACAGTATCCCGTAAAGTCCCGTTTTGCCACAACAGTTCTACTGGATTTGGAATAGCTCTTGTCAGCCAAAGCACAAGGTGTTTTTTTGGAGGTTGCTACATGACAGGCTCAATACTAGAAATCTCTTGAGAAGGAAAACTTTTCATTTGGCCAACTATATTTGTCTTTGTCAACAAGCATCCCACAGGAAGAAACTCTTCAGCATCTTTTCTGGACATGTCCCTTTGCAGCTCAATGTTGGGACTTGAGTTGCCCTTCACGACAGGCAAATGTTTCAATTTTGGAAGCTTTTCTTGATCTTAAGCTGAAGCTACATGTTCCTTTTTTCATGGAAATAATTATCCTTGCTTCTTGGGCTATCTAGATCTCAAGGAACAATTTGATCTTCCAAGCAGTTCAACCTACTATCCAGAGGTGGAAAGCTATTTTCCTGAAGGAGCTCAATCTGCTAAGATTTAGGATTAAGCAGAGTTATGCTGGAGCCTATTGTTCTTGGCTTGACAATCTTGTACTGTAATTCTTGTATCTAGTTAGTTTTTTCTTTTTTCTCCTTAGTTTTTTCTCTTTTCTATCTTCTTCTTTCTTCTGGCTTATCTCAAGCCTTTTGTACTTTGGCACCTTATCTTGTTTTTTTGTCTTATTTAATAAAAATTGCAGTGGAGTTTTGCCCTACTGTGTATAGTCAAAAAAAGTCCCGTTTTGCGGTACGCCACACCCCTCCCGATGAACAAGACCCCCGTTTCGACCGTAGCGCTCCAAACCAAGTCCCTTTCGTCCGTTTTGCGGTACGCCACACCCGTCCCGATCAACATGACCCCCGTTTCGAGCGTAGGAGGTCCGTTTCGTCCGTTTTGCGGTACGCCACACCCCTCCCGATCAACAGGACCACCGTTTCAACCGTAGGAGGTCCTTTTTCCTCCGTTTTGCGATACGCCACACCCCTCTCGATCAACAGGACCCCGTTCTGAACGTAGGAGGTCTGTTTCCTCCGTTGTGCGGTACGCCAGGCCTCGTTTCCAGCGCCTGTTCCGTCCAAGCCCTCCTGATGAACATGACCACGCATTTCGTTCTGACCCAGCCGGTTGGCTCCCCATGAACACGACGACGACGCTGTTTCTCCATTCCGACCCAGCCATGTATGTATGCACGAGTAGGCGTTCGAGACCCTGCCCATATGTACGTACGTGGCCGTATTTTCTTTCTTGCACCCTCGCCGCTGTACGTACGTGTACATGCTACGTGCGCGCCTCTACTACGACATGTGCGCGCCTCCACTACGACACGTGGCGCGCCTCTACTACGACACGTGCGCACCTCTACAACGACCAGTATGTACGTACGCGTTTGCCACCAGAATGACAACGCTACGTACGCTTCGACCAGGTGGGTCCCGGTATCGAGCACTTCCTTGCTGCAAAGATGTAGTGGGTCAGGCGGTCGGGGTGAATCGTTTTTGCGGACGCACTTCCTTGCGTGCGAAGATGTAGCTGCTTTGGGTCCCGATGAGTCGTGGGGCAAATCGTTCTTTTTTGCCGGACGCACTTCCTTGCATGCGAAGGTGTCGCTGGTGGGTCCCGGTCGTCGGGGCGAATCGTTTTGTTTTTATCGGGACGCACTTCCTTGCGTGCGAAGATGTAGCTGGTGGGTCCCAGCGATCAGGGAAACATTTTTCACGAAATCTGATGGCCCGTCCGGTGGGTCCCAATTTGTCGGTGGAGGAATCATTATTTCCAGCGTAATAAGGAGGCACTTCCTTGCTGCGGCCATGGACCTAGCTGTCGACCTCTCACGTCTGATCCCACGTCCGATGGAAGTCGTTCCTTGATCATATTGACCACTGCCGAGAGCACCAGGGGTGGTGGGCACGGCGAGGCCTAGGAAGGGGACGACGGGGAGCCGGGAAGACGCGACAGTGGAAGCCAGCGGAGGAGAATCTGAGGTTCACTGGTTCGGCTGCGGTGTGAGTCACTGCCGTCGCAGAACTGCCAGTGATGGGAATAGTAGGCGGTGAGGCCTCCAGCGGCAACCTGGCCGACCACGGGAGGCAAGAGCATGCGGCACGACCGGCGCTGCTTTGGGCGGCTGGAGCAAGAGGACCAGAGGTTGAAGAAGCACTATGGCCGTTGGATGGACATCGTACGGTCACTGGAGCTAGAATCGTTCATATTAACTAAAGTTGACAAAGGCCCCGTCCCAGTCAACTTAGTAGGCCCACAAGTCAGGCTCCCACCATGGTGGGTCCCAGCTATCAAGAGGAGTATTAATTTTTTTGTGCGTAATAAGGAGGCACTTCCGGTGGGTCCGAGCTGACCGTATGTGAGAACGTTTTTCGCGAAATACGCTGGCCCGTCCGATGGGTCCCAGCGTCGGGGAATGTTTTTTCGCGAAATAAGGTGGCCCGTCCGGTGGGTCCTGCTGTCGGTGGAGGAATAATTATTTTGCGCGTAATAAGGAGGCACTTCCTTGCGGCCGCTGGACCCGGTATCAGCCTCTCCATCTGATACTCTTCCGATGGAAGTCGGTCGTTGATCACGTTGACCACGCCGCACCGAGACCACAGGCGATGATGCGGACGACGGCGAGGCCTAGGAAGGGGACGACGGAGCCGGGAAGACACAGCGGTGGTAGCCAGCGGAGAGGAGTCTGAGGTTCACTGGTTCGGCTGCGGTGTGAGGCTGCCATCGCCACAGAATAACAGGGGTGTGGGTGAGTAGAGGGATACCCTGGGCCAGCGGTGGGAGTAGTAGGGGGCGGTGAGGCCTCCGCGGCATCACAGCCGCCCACGAGAGGTAGAGCACGCGGCACGACCGGCGCTACTTTGGGCGGCTGGAGCAAGAAGACCAGAGGTTGAAGAAGCACTATGGCCGTTGGATGGACATCGTGCGGTCCTTTGGAGCTAGAATCGTTCATATTGACTAAGTTGAAAAAGCCCTCCGTCCCCGTCAACTTAGTTGGCCCACAAGTCATCCTCCCACTATGGTGGGTCCCATCTAGCAGGGTGGGTATTCATTTTTTTGTGCGTAATAAGGAGGCACTTCCTTGCGTGCGAAGATATAGCTAGTGGGTCCGACATGTCGGTGAGAGCGTTTTTTAGCGAAATCTGAGAGGCCCTTCCGGTGGGTCCCAGCTGTCGGTGGAGGAATCATTATTTTCTTGGCGTAGAGTCCACGGCCGATGGATGTCGATTCGATTGACCACGCTGACCGAAGCGCCGAGAGCACCATGGCGGTGGACGACGGCGAGGCCTAGGAAGGAACGACACGGGCCGGGAAGATTCGGCAATGGTTGCCCACGCAGCGGGAAAGTCTGAGGTTCTTGGTTCCGGCTGCTGCGTTAGAAAATAACAGGAGGTGTGGGTGAGTAGAGGAATGGCACGGCGACAATGAAGTAGGGTGGGAGGCGGTGCGGCTGTCGTGATCTGACAGCCACGGAGGCCAGGAAGCGAGCAGGTCCCACCGGAGCTGGTTTGGTAATTTGGAGCAAGAAGATCATATATTGAAGAAGTAGCACGGCCGTTGGATTAACATCCAGCAGTCCTTTGCTACTAGAATCGTTTAATGGACTAAATTTGAATCGTTTGTGGACTAAGTTGACAAAGCCAAAGTACACGTCAACCTAGTAGACCCACAAGTCGACCTCCAAATCTGTCCCAAACAGCATACAACCCAAATTTCTAGCTGATTCAAATTAATTTTAAATCTAAATATACCTTAATTTAAATTCAATGAAAGTTTACCCAAGACAAAAACAATGAAGTTTAAAATATCAAAATCCGAAAGAAAACAGTATTTGGGAACTAATTGCATGTTTCTGTATTTTTTCATTCTGACCCATTTATTATTACTTATAGCCCATTTCTTATTACTTATAGCCCATTTATTATTACTTATAGCCCACTTCTTATTACTTATAGCCCATTTTCTGGGAAAAATGCATCCCTCCTCGTCTTGAAAGATTTCCGGCCCAGCAGGGTGTAGAAAAGCAAGTAGGCCTATGTTGGTTATTCTGCACAAAACAAAATAGATGGCTAGCCATTTTTCAGAAAGGAAGAAAACAAACTAGGCTGGTCATGTGCTAAACGTATGAAATAAAAGCACAGGCTAGGCAGACCACGGGTCCCGCACAACCAGTTGATACCCTTCTCCGTCTTGAAAAAACAAAATTACTGTGGCTTCTTTGGGTCCCTCTTGTCATCCTCACCATGTACGATCGTCTCCTTATTCCTCTCGGTTGTTGACCATGTTGACAACACCGAGGGCGCCCAAGTGGCGAACCAAAGGCGGAGGGCGATGGTGAGGCCTCGGATGGGAGCGAGCAGAGCCGGGAAGATCCTGACCCGGCCGTGGGAGGCGGGAGTAAGCGGTCCCGCGGTCTTGGATTTAGCTTTGGCGGCTCGAGGAAGAAGAGATCAAGAAAGCGCGACATCCGTTGAATGTCAATCGAGCGATCAAGAGTTGGCACAATCGTTTTTGACTAAGCGGACACCAAGTAGCATACTTTTTATATATAGGAAGAAAACTGCGAGGAAAATGGGTTCGTCTGCCGTCCTCCTCACGAGGGAGCGTTAAGCCACATAAGTGACTAGCACCCTTGGTTTTCAACCGAGAGGTCTTGGGTTCGAGTCCGAGGAACTCTCAATTTTGTCCTCCTTCCTTCCTCGCAAAAAAGGAAAGAAAATCAAAGACTTGGGAAGGCGTCTGAACAAGCTAGTGTACCAAAGAAAGAGACGTTGCCAAGTTTTAGAAAAAAGAAAGACGTGCTCTCACAGCTGATTGAATCCAAACCTAGACTATGACTATATATGGTGCTATGCTACTATGCAAGTAATGAAACCGACATATCCAACGTTCGCTTCTCCTCTTCTCTACTTACTACGCCTAGCATCGAAGCTACGGCGCAACAACCATGTCCGCTGGTTGCTCGTCCACACTGCTCTTGAGCAGCAACAACCAGATATCGCCAAGTCGCCACCCGTACCATCGCATGTGGGTCTCATCACACCCGCCGCAAGCACGCAAGACCGCAGCCGATTGCTCATTGCAACCCGCTGCCATTGGTGTGGTGCCCTTCGCTAAATCACGCAGAGTCATCCGTCGGCGTGTCAACCACAATCCGCAACCTGGTCGAGTCTTCTACAAATGCCCGAATCATGGGGTAATAATATGTTTAAGTGTTGTTCTCGCTGCTTTACATTGCTGATTTTTTAATAGTTTGGTTGATGATCTTCCAATTTGATTCGTGCGTAAAAGGGAAGATTCGTGTGATTTGTATTTACGGGAAGTTCTTGATGTGGGGGAATGCAACTACGCTGATTATTTGGTTAGCCGAGGAATCCCAATACCAGCAGGTTGGGGTGTTAGACAAGTAACTGAAGGAACGGCAGAAGAGGAAGATGCAGAGCAGAAGGTTAAAGATGCAGTTCCTCTGATCATGGCCAAGCAACAGCTGTTGAACGGCCTCGACAGCAATGAGGAGATGAATGAGCTTGTGAAGTAATGGGCAAAATTGATGTGCTCTGTAGGATGATTGTCTCTTTATTTGCAGTATATGTAGCACTCGTGATGTATTCAGTGGCTACGACATGAGCACTTTGCTGAAACTAGTAATGAATGAAACACATGTGGTAGAAATTTGGGCGTAGTGTTGTGAACATCTAATGATTTCTATTAACGGAAATCAGGGGTATCCCCTTTTGCTCATATAAATAAATAAATAGCAAAGGCCTGCCGGGTCAGCTTTGTTCTCATTCGAAGACGTCGAGCAAATTGCAGTCCAACAACAAACTATGTCATCAAATTCAAGTTTCACAGCCAAATATGGGTACAACTAAACAACAATGTCATCATGTTTTAGTTGTCATACAATCACCAAACACAAATCAGCATACATAACAAGTGATGTTCTCACAACAAAATACTAAACAACATGTTCATCAGGTTTCAGTTGTCATAGCAAACACAATTTCACATAGTAGATAAAAAACGTCTTCTGACAGGCAAATACGACAAAAGCAATGTAATCATCATCCGCAGCAGGCGTCAACATCTTTGCCATGTGTATCGGTCTGAATCGTAATTCCCCATGGTGTCATCTTCTTCTTCGTCCTCAACGTCCTCGAGCGTTGGCTTCTTCTTGATCAACTCTTGTATGTCCACAAGACGACAGGCAATCTTTTTCGCGGCGTCATTGGCGTGATGGTTCTCAAAGATATTAGGAACATCTGTGTTATCTTGTACATCGGGAGCGGTGTAAGCATCATCTTGTTACGCAACTTCATTAAACGAATTCCTCTCCTCAAACCTTTGCAATACTCTCCGGTCATTCGCTACGTGCAAATGTGTCTTCCAAGAAAAATATCTGTGTTGCTTGATTTGCCAAAATAAAAGGCTCGGCTGGTCCGGTATGCCACCTTGACATTGATGGATTTGAAATAATCATCAGCTCTGGGTTTTGCGATCACGAAAACAGGTTATACCAACGACAAAGACAATGAACCACACACCGATGATCCTCGAAACTGGAGATATACTGCAACTGAACAATGTCTATTATGTTAGCATACATTTCAGTTGTCTCTTTGTCATACGTATCCGTGCTCATGATGGCACTGTTTTGTGTCTTCTTGCCTCCGTCTCGTGCAAGGGTGTTGTAGCGCACATCTCCAACAACGCAAGATTCATAATGTCTTACCCGAGTATCAGGACCCATTGCTAGTGAGTAAAGGGCATCATCAACTGCCTGCCCATCCTCCCACATCTTCTTAACCTATGGTTAGAAAATAGACAAGCTGATCATCTTATGTACTCAATATATTAAAAAGCGACGGTGCACTTCAAAAGCTTACATGGTTCTTGAACCATTTAGCAAAACCTGCCATAACCAGTTTTCAATGTTTCTTGGATTTTGCGGCAATAACTCCTCTTTGTAGATCTTTGCACAACATAGTGATCACGTCAAACATCTAAATATATAAGAATGTCTGCAAGTTTAGTAGATTACGATGTATAAGCTGCGATCTTGCACTTACTTGATATAAGGTAGTATCTCGGACGGTTATTCAACACATACCAAACCATTTTGTCCAAATCTTTAGGTTTGTCCTCTTGTCGACTCTTCCACAGAACTTTCGAGCAGAATAATCGAAAACATTGAGCCCGGGGTTGTCTTCACCCACCTCTTTGCTAAGGTGATCAATTTGTTTCAATGTATTTTGAAGCGAGAATGTCAACGCTTCAGTAGCAATGTAGGCCTCTGCAATGGAACCCTCGGGTCTAGCTCTGTTCCTAACATAGCCCTTGAATGTGCCTAGCCGCCTTTCAATAGGGTACATCCAGCCATCTTGTCTTTGGACCTCTAAGTAGTGCCTCATCGGGTAGATGAACAGCCAAATGCACCATCACATCAAAGAAGGTGGAGGATATATCTTCTCAAGGTCGCATAGGATAGTTGGTATCTTGTCTCTAAGACACTCCAAAGCATCTATCTGATATTTCTCCGCAGAGTTCTGAAGAATTGTCCCAACTCTTGCAATTGCTTCTTGTATAAGTCAGTATGCCCAATCATCTAAGGATAACAGGTAAAACCCTTTGAAGTAGGATGTGGAAGTCATGAGTTTTCAACCCTTGTACCTTGTTTCCATCTGCACTGACTCTCCTTTCAGGGTTGGAAGCAAATCCATGTGGGAATCTCACACATGACAGGACCTAGCAGAATTATTTTCTTTTTACCTTGTCCAAGATGTACACAGCTGGTGCCATATCCCGTGGTTTACCTTCATCTTGCACCTGCAAATACTTTCTGATACCCAGGTGTGTCAAATCAATCCTAGATTTTAAGGTATCTTTCGTCTTGCCTTCAATGTTAAGAAGTGTGCCGATAATGATGTCACATATATTTTTCTCGATGTGCATCACATCAAGATTATGCCGCAGATCCAAATCTTTCCAATACTCCAAGTCCCACAAAGTGGACTGCGGTAAACAATAATCTCTCTTCTACCGTGCCACGCTTCCTTTTCCCGCTACCATTACCGGGATGGTTTCACGGTGTAATATGCTGACCTTCTCTAATTCCACTTGCAACTCATCGGTGGTGAGCCTCTTTGGCGCATCCACGGTTTTCATGCTTTGCATTGAACACATGTCTTCGGTATTTTCTAGGATGCGGCTTGTCCTTGGCAAGGAAACGGCGATGTCCAATGTAACAGATCTTGCTAAGTATTGTGTATGACAGCGGATTCCTGTCACATCGAACACATGCATTATAACCATGTGTCGTTCGCCCTGACATAGTGCCCAAAACCGGATAATCATGGATGCACCAAATTACAACAGCACGCAGAAAGAAATCAGCTGGTGGGCTGCTATATAGGTCTCGAGTGAGAACACCCTTCCATAGTTGTTGAAGTTCCTCCACAAGAGGCTCCATGAACAAATCAAAATCCTTTCCGGGACTTTTTGGACTGGGATGAGCAAGGCCATCATGTAGTTTGATTTTTGGTGCAGGACATTTGGAGGAATGTTGTAAGAGATAACAAGCACGGCCACATGCTATATGTGGCGCTCTGTCAACCAAATGGGTTAAATCCATACGAAGCTAAGCCAAGTCTAATGTTTCTCGGGTCACACAAGAAACTCTTTGTGCTTATCATTGAAGCTTTTCCACTCACTACCATGAGATGGATGGCTCATTACATTACGATCTCTGTACTCCTGGTTCCTAGAATGCCACAAGACATCTTCTCTTGTTTCAACATCATGAAACAACCTCTGCAATCTTGGTGTAATTGGAAAATCTCTCGTAACATTATGAGGAACCCTCTTCACGCATCTCCATCTTTTCATCTTGATGATTTGCATTTCGGGCATTCACTTAAGTTGGCATAATCCTTCGAGCAGAACACAATTATTCTTACAAACATGGATCATATCATATCCAATTCCAACCGCACGAAGGAAATTCTTCATTTCTTTGTAGGTGTGTGGCAGCCAGGGCGCTTGTCTGGGAAAGATCTGCGGAAAGCAGCCAACATCGCATCGAATGATTTGTTGGTCATCCGCTCGGATGTCTTCACACGAAGAAAGGTGACCATAGCTGAGAATCTTGACATCTTATTTCACAGGGTGACAACAGCGTTGCATTGTTCCAACATGCGGGCCCACCGCTTTTTCTTCTGCGGTGAAAGTTCACGGAATGCATGAGCATTTCGTAGCATTGTTTCAATGTTGGTCAAACTCATCGGCTCCGCCACCACCTCCTCCTCCTCCTCTTCCACACGAGCATCGAGCGAGATCAAGATGGTGATATGCTTGCTTCCACGTAGTTAATAACATTGGCGTTCACGGCTTCACCATGATGAACCCACCTAGTATATGTGACCGACATCCCATACAAGTGTAGATGATTTTGCACGATTGATCGGGGTCTTGTAACTGAATTCATACAACTGCTACACGGGTAGAGCACATCTGATTTCAGACCACCGTACTCAGCTCGATAAAGTTCATGAAGTTTTCAATCCCCTTGACATATGCGTGAGAGAATCTTGACGAGAAGTTATCCAAGTCCTGTCCATCTGTTAGACATACAAATTAGTTCTTCTACTAGATATTACAGGAAAAACATATATGCTTTTTATGAAGTCGAGAAAAAAAATACCTAGGTCGATGTCTAAAGCTATGGCAAGATATTTGGACGAGCAGATCTAAGTAACGAAATATATGCAAAGCTAATTCAGCAAACAGATTTGAGTGCTAAATTATGGAAGGCTGTTTCAGCAGTCAATGAGGCCGAGCACACAGCCATCAAACTATCGAAGGCCATCGCAGCAACAAAGATCGAGTATAAAACGGTGTAGAGCTATTTCACCTAACAGATTGGCTACTAGACCATGGCAATCTACGTCACAATAAATATATGGCAGGATATTTTAGCAACTAATCGGCCTTGGCATGCCATCTCAGCTAAGCAGATTGAGTGCAGAATAGGGAAAGGAAGCTTCTTAAGCAGAGCATATTGACAGTAAACTACTTCGGCAAACAGTGAGATTAATAGCATCTATCAGCTAACATTCAACGCTACACCGACATGAACGGGGCCTCAGTCTAGAATGCGCGTACCGTGGGAGAAGCTGACTGCCGTGTGTCTCCACATGAACATCGCCCGATGGCGGCGCGATCATTGTGCGCCTCCACAAGAACGTAGCCAGAGGTGGCGGCGCGGCTAGAGGACGGCAGTCTACGAGAGTGTACTGTGGGAGCGAGAGGATTGCCGTGCGTCCCCTCAATGAACCGCGGCACCGACGTATCCGTGCGGCGGGGAGGGCGGCTTTGGCGGAGCGAATGGAGTGGAGGGGGGACGGGGGGAGGGGGTTTGGGGAATATTTGGCCGAAGGGCGGTTGAATCGAATTTGGGGGGAATTTTCATGTGTGGGGGGCGGGGGGGAGGATTTTCGCGCGATGGGCGGGGGGAGTTTGGCGCATGGTCAGTTTCTCCAAGTGCAGTCCCACGTGTCAGTGAAGAGGCAAGCCGAAGCGCGTTCCGTTTGCGTTAGCCGTGTGCAGGACCGAACATGTGTGGGGTGCAATGCGACCGCGATAGGAGTACTGTGAGTGTATCGCCCTTTTTCCTTTTAAACTAGGTGCTTCGCCCCCTCAAAAAAAATGTTGCTTCACGCGATCCATCGATACTACTACTAGTAATCCGGTAATCCCGACTAAAACGGCGCAGCCGGGTCTTTTCCCGCACGATATGCTGGGAGGTTGGCTTAGTTGGGTTTTTTAGATTTGTCTCGGTTCAATAAAAAGCAGAGTTGGTGATGATGGTGTCCCTGTCATCCTGCAATATAGGCCGTCCGATCAATATCTAATGGATAGGAAGGAAACTATGAAAATTTACCCGCACCCCTCTCCGCATTTGCAGATAAGGCTTTCCCTCGTTCATCCTATTTTCCCACAAGATCTTGATCTTCCGTGCAACGCACGGGCATCTTGCTAGTACTCCTACAATATGTATATTATTGTGAAAGTTCATATACACCGGCCAAGATTAATGCAAACACGGCAGATTTTCATTACATTTCGAACTTTTATAGGACAGAAAAATAAAAGAAACCCGACCCTAAACCTATTCTACGGCGGCGACCGACATCCATGTACGGGGGAGGGGTTCAAGACCCGTGAAGTGAACGTGCAGTCTCCGGCGAGGAAGAGTAGAATACGGGATACAGACCGGCCAGTTGGCACACCATGCCCTACTGCCTCCCATGCCCTACTCATCCTCAGAGGAGTCCCCGACCTCGGCGGTGCCGGACGTTGGACGGCGGCAAGTAGGACGCGTGGCTGACGGTGCTCAAGTTGTCGGCCGCCAGCGTGGCCACCGCCATGCGGTCGCGTCGCGTCGGCCACGCCCGCTATTGCGTCGCGAGAGGCGACTTGAGCGGCGGCGACCTCGAGCTTCCTCGGTGAAGACAAGCTCTCCGCAGGCGTTCACACTTGCGGTCATGGCGGATGTGGTGCGGTAGGAGGACGATGCGCTATGGTGTGCGAGGTTAGCTGGGCGTTGCCGCTTTAAGTAAGCGCATTCGGTGAGGCCATAGCGTCCGGTGCGTCATTAAGTCGCCGGAGTTGGTTCCTCGGGCACCAAGCCTCTTAACAACGACATATCTGAACATACGGCATGAATGCGGGCAGCTGGCGCCCGAGTGGGAACGCGCAGCGTGGCCGGCGCGAGGGACGAGGGCTTTGGTGTGCCAGGTAGTCACTGCGGTCGTGGCAACGTTGGAGATGCCCTTTTCTCAAATGCGATCCCGCATGTCATTGAAAAAGCAAGGCGACCCGCAGGTCGAGAGGATGCAGTTGGCGCTACACCACTCATGGACGCGTCGCGGCGCCCCGTGCATCCTCGACGAGCCGGGTGTTGGGGTGTGTTTGGATTGTGGCCAAAGTGCACCTTACCAAAATTTTGGTCATGACCCAAAGATTGGTCTTTGTTTGGATGGTTGCCATTTCTTTGGCATGCCAATGAACTCTAGCCAACTCTAGTTCATTTTTCTTGCCAATGTCGGCCAAATCATGGGCAACCAATACCTCAACCAAAATTTTGGCTACCCAATGCTTTGATGGGGCAACCTTGGGCACAAACCAAACATACCGTTGGTCGTGCCACAACACTAACGCCACCCTCGGCACACTGAAACCGACCGTGTCTATCGACGATATGAGCGTGTCGCTCACCGCGATCACCATGTCCAGAGGCGGTGCTGGAGCTGCACCCTGTTGTTGGCCCCAACGACCCACATGAACGGTTTTCGGTGGCGAGGAGGTCGTGGGCCAGCTCCTCCATTGGACTAGTCTGCGCTATGTCAGTTTCCCTACTTTCCCGGCCATATTCGAGCGTCAGTGCTCCGCGTTGTGCATTAGGCCTTTCACTATGTAGGCCAAGCGAGACAACTTATTGTTTATTTGAGCCTTTCAAGTGTAATCATGTGGCGTTTGCTTATTTCTCATTCCTCTCCAACCCTCTTCTCCATCGATCATGTCGCCCTCCAGTCGAGTCCATCCTCCGGCATGCCTCATTTGAACATTCCGCCAAGTATCATTCGCATGTACACACCCTAGTCCTCTTTCAATAGATCTTGGACGAGATGAAATCGAGAGGAACGAGTGGGGGCACGTGATACCTAAGGCGGATTCAAAATTTTGAACCGTGACCATAGCATCCGCAAATCATATATAAAGGGTATTCAATGTTCGTTTCATTTTGAGCGTACAATATACTCCCTCCT
This sequence comes from Aegilops bicornis, assembly GCA_021605145.1. Taxonomy (NCBI): domain Eukaryota; kingdom Viridiplantae; phylum Streptophyta; class Magnoliopsida; order Poales; family Poaceae; genus Aegilops; species Aegilops bicornis. The sequence continues at coordinate 637,690,355 of CM038674.1, forward strand.
ATCCTTTCTACTTTACATACTATGATAGGAGTACAAGTTTTATGTGTAGTCAAAGTATCTCTACTATGATAAAAAAGGTATCAACATTCAACAACGCCCAACCAATATTGTTAGATTCGTACGTACTCCAAGATTTGTACTCGAGATGGTTTCCAATTTGACTATTGACAAGATTAATAGTACTCTAGTACTCCTTTCACATAGGTGAGTAAGTCATCTTAGGCTGTGCACCGTGACCAAGGAGGAGGGGAAAACGAGAGACATTAATGTTTATTTGCTAATTAATAGTATTGCATGCAATGAACTAACCCTTGCATGTCATGTTTGATAGTCTCGGTCATTAAAGCATGCACACCCTCATCTCTTATTGGTTCATATGTCAAGAAATAAGAAACGAGGTAGAAGTTAATGCACAGCGCCCTCGTGTTTTGGGATTATTTGGTTTTCGTAAGATGACTTACACACCTAGACGGAGGGAGTACATGAGATGTATAATGTGAAAATTATATTATTGGAAGCTCCTTTCACATACGAATTTGACCGTATGCTTTGTGTAAGTTGCATGTCATATATTATTACTCTAACATTTGGTCAAAGTTAGCCTCGAAAAACGCATTAGACCCTGTACGCTTTCTGTAAGTTGCATGTCATGTATTATTACTCTAACATTTGTGTAAGTTGCATGTCATATATTATTACTCTAACATTTGGTCAAAGTAGTATAGTGGAAGTGTATACTCTGACATAGTTATCACTGCCTTACCCTCACTTTAGTTCACTTACTAGCGGACCCCATGCTTGCTAGGCCCGCATGTCGGTTACTCAATGGGTTCGCCATGTCGGGGATCCTCATCCGTAGTATACTCCCTCTGCTTTTTATTTACTCCGCATAAAACAGAGGGAGTGGTGGTATAATAAATGACGCTGGCGGGGAGGGGAGGACATCGGTTTGCTCTCAAGCTGCGGTCCCACAAGCGGCAGCGAAAACGCAAGACGGCGCGTTCCATTCGGTGAGCGACGTGGAGGGTCCAGCGTGCGGGCTGCAACGCGAACGCGACAAGAGTGATGTCTGATCAAAACCGATTGACCGGTCGTCACCGAACCACTATTCACACGGGACCTTCGCTGCTCGGCCTCACGCCAGCCACCGCCCTAAAACCACACCAAATCTCCAACCCATTCCCCACCTTCGATCCCCTAGCCTGCATCAAGCGTCCCCTAGTTGGCCGGAAAGCCATGGTGCGCTGCAAGATCACTTACTACAAGATCTTGGCCGGGCGCGCGCAGAAATCATGGCGCGGTCGGCGCCACAGACCTCCGTTCCCAAGCTAGCTTTGCGGCGGGCCAATCCCTGAGTTCTCTGGAGCCAAGCTATGAGGGGGAGGAAGCCGATCCAATGTTCATCGCGGAGGTCGCGCGCGAAGGCCCCGATGGGTATGAGACGATGGGCGCCGACTTCGTGCCGGCGTCCGAGTCCCCATGGTGCAAAGCGGACCAGCGGTTCAACATGGTGATACTAAAGGAGGACCGGAGGCAGAGGCTCAACTCGGCGGAGCGCAGCGCATGCTGCTGCCATCGAGGCTCTCCGTAGGGCGTAACCGGATGTCGTGGATGTGAACCGGGCGGTGGAGGCTCAACTTGAGGTGGAGCGCGCGGATGCCGCTGCCATGGAGGCCCTCCTGCAGGCGGAACCGGACGTCCTGGACATGAACCGGGCGGCAGAGGCTCGACTCGACGCAGAGTGCGCGGATGCCGCTCTCATCGACGCCCTCCTGCAGGCGGAACCGGAAGTCTTGGACTTGAACCGGGCGGCGGAGGCTCGACTCGGCGTGGAAGCGTCGCGGATGCCGCTGCCATCAAGGCCCTCCTGCAGGCGGAACCAGACGTCCTCGACTTGAACCGGGCTGTGCTCTCGTCCGTGCAGAGCGCCCGCACGCTCCGCTTTAACGAGTAGCTGGAGGCCGAGGACAACCACGGTGCGGAGACACACATCGGCAGTGACGGCTGGTTCGCGCCGGCAGCCAAAGACGACAAGGCCGTCTCTTTCCGCGAGCAGTGGTAGCTTTTCTTTACGTTGTTGTTTTTATGGATCTTTTGCTGTGTAAACACATACTATTTGTTATGCAAGTCGCCTGACTTGGGTCAGTCTACCATTTCAGGCGGTTGGATGAATATCCTATGTCTCCTAACCCTTCTTTCCTTCTTCCTCACCTCTTCTTCTTCCCCAACATCACCGCATCGGGTCAGACGGATACTCCCCAACATGCGGTTGGATAAACTCTATGAACGAAAATTATGTGTCAGCGATAGGATGGCTGAGTTTGGTTTGTTCACATGTCACAGCACGTGTAAGTGAGGGTGCGTTCCCTTGGTTGGGTTTGCGGCGTGCATGAGCGACTGTGTGAGGGTGTGGTGCGACCGCGGCGTGCAGGAGCGACCGTGTGAGGGTGCGGTGCGACGGCGACAGCCGTGCGCAAGTGTACCTCCTTCTCACTTTGAAAACTTTAGGCAAGCTTGGCAAACATGTGTGGCGAAGTTTGGCAATGCAAGGCCTAGACCCAAACAGGATAAGTACGTACGTACTAGGAGTACTAGTGTTAAAAAAGAAAGGCGGGGTTTTCCTTCGCGGGATTTAATCGATACAAATCCTCGTTTCACATGTCAATTAATGCGTATTTTTTTCTCGAAAGACCAAAGAGCTAACCATCTCATTCCTCATCGCTTGATTAATGCAGCGCCATGAAAATGAACCTTCTCACTTCCGCATGCATGCAGGGGATATTAATGTCCTTGGTTGCTAACCCCATCAATTTTGCCTCGATTAGTGTTAGTGGCCCTTTGCAAATTGTAATTTTGACATACTGGCCTTGTGTACAAAAAAAAATGGAGGTAGTAACTATATTTGAATTCCTTGCCCATTGCGGTGACGTCGACGACTTTTTTTGTGGTTTGGCGAAGTGCGTTGACGGAGAACGCCATTGAGGGAGACCACGGTAAGTCGTTCGCAAGTGCCACTTGCAAGCCGAGACAACCGCCTTATTTGCATCCAGGAAGTCCTTTACTAGTACTACTACTAGGAGTACTAGTGCGGTGAGATGGTTTCTCGAAGAAGACGATGGAGAAGCGGAGTCAGCGAAGAGTGAAATGATAGTTGCTTCGTCCGTGCTTTGTGATTTGACGCCTCACTGCTTTGTGATTTGTGATAGAAGGGACATGGGAGTAGACGTTGCATTTTTCTATTCCTTCAATAAATCAATCAGGGAGCTTCGGTTCCATCCTTTTGGCTTTGGCAACACCGTCCACAATGGTTCCCACGATGCCAAAAGCTATTGTCACATTTGGCTACACATTGTGGATGCCCTTAACCATACCATTTGGTTTTGCTCATGTGTGCTATCTATACAAATCTCAATTATATTGATCTAAAAAATTATAGAATCAAAGATTAGTAAAAAGGAGGTGATTTTGCCGCGCGGATGGCAGGGGAGGTTTCTTATTTTCGGAGGGCATTGTCCTGGCGGTTTGCTAACATGCGGTCCCACGTGTCAGTGCTTTACCAAGCTGATCCGCGTCCCACATGAGGCAGAACAACGGCAGAAGCAACACGTGGTTAAGTTGAAGAAGATGAGGGAGAAGTGGATTCAGCAACGAGTGAAATGATGGTTGTTTCGTCCCTCCAACTTCTTTTTCTTAGCATTATTACTTCGTCCCTCCAACTTAACTGTGGGAAAGGTGCAACTTTGTGATTTGACGCCTCATTGCTCATTACTACACCGGCGTCATGACTGGGGTGCTTCACCCCGGCTGCTCTACACTGTATTCTGATATGGCATGTGGACCCGGTAGCTTGATGTCCCACATGGCGGCGAACGGGACTAGAAGATTTATGAAAGCGAGCGCTCCACTCTTACGACGGAGGAGTAGACAACACGACGGCCCAGTGAACTATCACTTGTACTGTATAGTACTATAGTTTTGCTGTTTCGCATGATCCATCGATACAAACCCGATTAAACAGGAAAGGGCGGGATTTTTCCCGCGCGGTAGATGATACTGGCCATACATTTCAAAGGCAATTTTAATATATGCAAACTGAATAATTATAAGTAACAATATGATATCTAGTAAAATTAAAACACATATGATTTATTGTGTTAGAGTGTAGTAGTAGTGCTGTATTGCATAGTTGTTAGATGTAACATGCGAGAACGTGTAGAGATGTAGTTTTGGAGGGCCTACAGAGAGAAAAGCGTAATACGGTCACCGAACTTCAGAATAAGCTGATTACGGTCACTATATACGTTTTGCGGTGATTATCCGGTCACTTGCTCACAGTTCAACATCGGATTGCACTCTGTTGACCGGCCAAATAGTCTGCGTGGCGCCATGTTGACTAGTTAAATTGACCATGTTCCTTGTGGGTCCCACCTGCCGATTCGCATAGGGAAAAGGTCGGATAAACACAAATTTACGCTGTGGTAGCGACAAGGCTCCAACCCGATGCTGGAATCACCTGGTTGTGTATGTGTCTGTCAGGGCCTGATGTGTGCGCATGCACGTGTAGGTTGAGCACTTGAGCGTGAGAGTGTGTGTTGGTCGTGTGGTGTACTGGTGTGTGCATGCATGCATGCGTGTGAGTTGTTGCGTGCGTGCATGGCTGTGTGTGTACGTGTGAGTGTTGCGTGTGTGCGTGGGTGCATGTGTTTGTGTGAGTGTTGCGTGGATGGAGTTCGTGTGCATGCGTGCGTGTGTGTATAATCACCACACCAGCTCGTGTGTGTTAAAACAGATGGCTAAACATACCAATACAAGGCCACCATGTCCGTTGTGCCCGCGGTCATGACTTCGAACCACCGTCAAAATATTTTTGTCGTTTGTTTTCATTCTTACAAGCAAGATGCCCGTGCGTTGCACGTAACATCAAGATGCATTTGTATGACTTGTTTATCTTGTGAGAGAAACGGATGAACGAGGGAAGGCCTTATTTGCAAATGTGGAGAGGTGTGTGGGTACCTTTTGCAAAATTGCCATAGTTTCTTTCCTATCATCAGGATATAAATCGGACGCCCTATATTGCAGGATGGCGGGCACACCATCATCACCAACTCTGTTTTTTATAAGAGTGTATTTTATGTATTTTATAATAATGTAGATGTAGAGTAGATACAAGTCGACAGGTGGGCATGATGTTAGTGAGATAATGCGATGCAACACTAGAGGTGCCGCGTGGAGCGTTTAATCGTCAACTAGTCATGTCATGAGCAAATACAAAGTTGTACGGTGAGCCCGTGACTGTATAATAACCACTAAACGTAAACGGTGACCGTGATGAGTGGATTATGAAGTCCAATGTATGTATCGTGCTTTCGCTTCAAATACAATGATCGTCATTGCATATATCGCGAGAAAAAGACGAAACACGCGTGAATTTTCTGGGGGCTTACTTTTAGAGGACCTGGAGATAGTTTTGTGTGCATACGTGAAAGGCGCGTAAGGGGGGTATGCGATGGAGAGAGAGATGCTCTTTGTTTCTCTTTATTATGACTAACTTTGTATATAGTACAAAAATATACAAATCCACAGTGCGGAATAAATATCATTGTGGGCACCATGCAATGCAAATTGGCGTTCGTACTCCTCCATATAACTTTGTAATGTTGTATATATGTAGAAACTCTAAAATAATTTTTTGGTACAACTTTATTCAAAAGGAATGTTGTATGCGAAATAAACGTGAAGAGAGGGCTTTTTAGATCAATGGGGTACGTGATGTAACATGTGTGAATGTGTAGTTGATGCATTTGGCGGGGCCTAGAGAGGTATGTGTGTGTATTACGTATTCGAGAGAGGCATGGATAGAGGGGCCAATGGGGGGCGTGGGAGAGATAGCATGAGAAATGAGAGTGGTCTAGAGAGAGAGAGAGAGAGATGAATATGACGTCACGACAAGAGATTCCATTCCCTTGAGTGTGTATATGCAAGGGGGAGGGAATAGAGGCACCAGGAGAAATTTTCTGTGTGTGTGGTGTTTGTGTTGGTATGTGTGGGTGTGAGAAGATAATGAGACGTGGGGGCAGAGGGTGTGTCACCACGTGAGGTCCGGTGGGTCGAGGTGAGGCCCTTCGTTCGGTTCCGTCCCACGCCACATTGGTCGGCCCGTGACGCATTTAGGAAGACCCATGGATGACTAGTCGTACAAGACAAAGATAGCAGAATTGTGAAGGACTCTGTGTCCTTCGACAAAGCCAGCTAGGATTTGTAACCCTAGGTTCTTGGACTAAGGTAACCCTTTAACTCGATATTACTATTCATCCAACCTAACTTTAAGGGCATCCTACAAAATGCTCGCTAGAATCATACTCGTCGATTAGGAAGAGAGGTGTGAGATAATGCGTGAGAGACATGCGTAAAGATAATGTGCGTACATGAGACACGTAGGCAGGTCCATGTATATAGAAAGGGTCGATGAGGATTGTGCGTGTGTATGTTTGCGAGAGGAAGAGTGCTTGTGATAAAGGTTAGTGAAAACAGTTGTAAATGGTTACGAGAGGGAGGGAGGGTTATATCTAGAGCATGTGTGTGAGAAAGACACCTCAGGAGAGAGTGTGTGAGCATGTGTGAGAGACCACCGATGGAGAGTGAAACTACACGTAAAAGACTGCTCTACACATTGATTAAAGACATAAATTGTATCCAAATATTAGGATGGGATCATGATATTTGCAATTCGTGTAAGGAGCAGTCATTGATCCATCAGACATCTAGATTCTATCGAATTTGAGCATGTCTATGTTATTATTCGACACAATTGATCCACATAGTTAGTATTTTGAACTCCACACAATGCATCGCTTTAGCAATCGAATATAAACGTGAGTATAGTTCATGTTGTGTGTGTAAAGCACATTATACATACAAAAGTTACACAATGGACATTTATAAATAGCTACCTATGAACTAGCATACATTTGAATTCAACCTAAGGTGGTTTAAAAAATCGAATTCAACATGAAGTCCATTCAATTATTTGAATTTGATATCATGGCATTTGTAAACCATACCTAAACTATGGGGGTACCAATCTTTGCTCTGATTTTATACATAATAGCATATGTAGTCGTGTACAAACTAGATTCAAATTTAGCTCCTCCATTCCAAAATAATCGTAGTTATAGGATTTTCAAGTGTCAAAATTTCAAAAGGAAGCGGATAATTTAATGAGGTTTTCAAACATACAAGGTCAAATATAACGTTGTCTATTTAGGTCAATCCTCATAGTTCAAGAGTACTCTAAACGTGAATGCTTGTGTTTAAAAATTTCGAACGAAGCGCCAAAAGAGCCTCTACTCGCCCGAAACCGCGTGAGACCAATGTTTGGTAGTACAATGTAACATCCCAAATTTTCAATTTGGTATGTTATACATTAGGTCATCATGCATATCATATTTTCTCGCATTTTTCCGATCCTAGAAAATTTCACGCAACTCAAGGACCCTCGGAGAGAGTTGGAAGTTTCATTATTTTCATATTTGGGATTTATTTCTCAAATCTTGAAAATAGGATCATTGGATTTATTTAATTATCTTCATAAAGTTTTTCCTATAAAAACTTAAGAGAGGGAATAATATGACTTTCCCAACATTTAGGAAAAATGGAGATATTATAAATAAATCAAAATTTGGTTTTGGAAGATTTATTTTGCTTAGGCAAAAATGAGCATTTTAAAAATTTATGCATGTTTGCCGTTTTTAAAGTTCATTTTGTTCGACTCATTTTAGGAGTCGGGAAAATTATTTTTATTAAAATCGGAGTTCGCTTTGGTATTTTTTAATCCGCTTTTGTTTTGTTTTAAATAAATAAAAACTGCGCCCCACTGGGCCAAGGCCAGCCGGCTTGACCCAGCGGCCCGGCCACCACCAGCCCGCCTCCCTCTCCCTCCCATGGCGGTCTCCGCCACGCCGCCTTCGCCCCGCCCTTGAGTCCGCCTCAGGCCAGCCCGTTGCCCCCTTCCCAAGCATGAGCACCCCCACCTATTTATACCGCTTCCCCCTCTCTCCTCAACCCGCCCGCCTTGCCCCAAGCCGAGCCGCGCCGCCGCCGAGGCCGCCCGCCGCCATTCCCGCCGTCATGGGACCCCAGGCCCCTCGCCGCCCTCCAGGCCCAGAACCCCCCCCCCGGGCCATGGGAGCCCGCCCGGCGAAGAGCAGGTAGCCTCGCCGCCGCCCCGATCCGATCCGGTTTTCCCTAGAAAACCCGGTCCGGTTTTTTTTTAAGATGTTCGGTTTTTTTTTAAAACCTAGATGTTTTTTTTATTTTTTCGGTTTTCTTATTTAGTGAACGTTCACAGACCCGTTCGTTTCAATGAACATGTTCGTTGGATTAGTTCTGTTAACGAACGTCCGTTATTTAGTCCGTTCGTCGTTTTCTTTTAATCGGATTTAATCCGTTATTTTTCGAGATTCGATTTACGATCCGATTTTCAAATCTGTTTTATTTCTTGCTCGCTTATCGGAATCGGGTGATTCAAGCGCTGGAGTTTCATTACAAAACCGCCGTTCCTACTAACCTACTTTCATCGTGTTTTGATACTGTAAAATTTTGACTTAGTTTCAGATTTGCTAAACCGAGTCGTTCTCTCTCGAGTTCCGACTTTCGATGCTTTATTTGATTTGATTCTTTTGCAACCAGGGTTCTTAAGTTGAACTATCTGGTTAGATCTTTTATTCGAGATTTCCCCGTGCATTAGATGAGTACTTATTGTATGCTTGTTGTTTGTCTGCGTTAGATCACCCGGAGTGCGCCGCTTGTTACTTCGAATCTCTAGGACTCGCGGATCATCAGCAAGGCAAGTAACACTTTGATCATACTTTTCTACTACCCAGTTTTTATGCATTAGATCAAACCCTCAAACACTTGCATGTTTAGGATCTAATTAAATTGTGGGATGGGAAGTAGATTGAGGTAGTACCTATTACCTGTTTTATTATCAAACCCTTGGGAGTTACTTCTACGTTTGCTTAATTATGCTATGCTATGCTAGTAGACGTGGATTGGGTGAGTGATATCCATGACAGATGTGAGATTGTTAATTTAATGGTTTATCTAAGGTGGCAACCTAAACACACATCTGGGTGGATTGAGGCACTGGTTTCTATCGAGACTTGCTGTATTTCTTCGGACCGCCACCCATGCTCTAAGGGATCATAAGATTATTCAAACTAGAAACTTCCGTGTGCAGCCACAAGCCAATTATGGGCTCTGGCATAGTTGACTAAGTTGTGCGAACTCTTACGGGTGGACTAGCAGATGTAGGGGAAAGTAGGTGTACCGGTCTACCCACAAGTAAGGTGCTAAGCGCTTACGAAAGATCTGTGTCTCGGTCATCCGCTTTCTCAAACACCATGTAGTGCGAGAACCAAGCGGAGGCGATCGAGTCTTGTGGGGAAAAGTGCGCAAAAACTCTGCAGAGTGTATAAACTAATCATGATTAGCCGTGTCCCGGTTATGGACAATCTTGAGTATCTAGTACTTGAATATCATGTGAATCTCAACATGTTACTTCTAATAATAAAGTTATTGGGTTTTAATGAGTACTTTTAATTGGGATTGAGGATGTTGTCAACCATTCTCAATGTTTAACAACCACCATGATAGTTAAATAAAATTATTCCTTTGATGTAGGGAAAAACCAGCTTTATGCAAAAATGTAACCGTAGAGCCTTACCACCAGCCATATATGCATGTAGTATAGGCTTGTTGCTTCATTGTTCTCTATGTGTTACATTGCCAAAGATATTCCATGTCTTGACCGATTGGGCTGCAACTTTTCACGCTATGCACTTTTCTGCATTTACGCAGTAAGGTGTTAGGTCGTGGTTCTATACTCAGTGATGCCGATGGAGTTGATGGACTCACCTGTCTTCCAAGCCTTCCGCTGTTATTATAGATGGCCCTAAGCCATATTATTGTATTAAGTCCCCTTGTGGACAACGATGTAATAAGTGTGTGATTGCTACTCTGCTATAAATCCTTCGAAGTACTGTGTGGTGTCAGCATTACTAATCCAGGGATGACATCGAGCACGAGCGCTAGATCCATTCGGTCTGGTCGCTATAGAGAATGGTATCGAGCACACGCCGACTGTGAGGACACGACCACTAAGATAAAGCCATAGATCACTACTCTTCCCATTTTCTAACTCCTCATCTTTTCTACTCTCTTTAGGATGAAGGGCCTTGAAGATCAAGTACACCCAACCGGATGAAGGCACACCTTTTGGATTTCACTTGAAGGAAGTTACCAAGTACACGAACATTGGACTACCCAGCTTCACCGGACTTTCAACGTCACTCTGCTGAAGAGGAGCGCTGGAAGATTCAAGCTCACGTTCGGAAGGACATTCGCCCCAATCACCAAGCCTATAGATAGTGTTTTCGGTGCACCAACTTGGAGTCCGGGAAAGAGCATGGCAGCTCACATCACCATGGGACGCATTGGAGAAGTTTATCAAGAAGACCTCAAGGACACTATCTACCAGATTTGCGAACGCCGAGATGACAAATGGGACGTCGTCAGCACCAAGAAGGATAGATCCATTGCAGCGTTCATTCAGGAGTTAAACCAGCACATTCGACGCCAGGAGAACCAGATGTGCAATGATATGTTGGAGTTGCAGAATGCAAAGGAAAGGATCATCGAACTTGAAGAAGAACTAAAGACAACTCGCAAGGACTATATGGACGAGATCGTAGCTCTAGCAAGATACAATAACGATCTTAAGTACGAGATTGAAGAACTCAAGAAGAAGTTGCCGCTCAGGAATGAAGACCAGTATGTCGATTGCCCAAGCGACTACATCAACATCAACGACACCGATTCGGATCCAAGTGAACCCGACTTTGAAGACGAAGCTGGAGCAGACATTATGGAGTCTTCCACGGTTCAAATTAGTAGAAGTCCCCACATATTAGTAGTATCCCCCCATGTAAACCTTATAGTACACGCACTTTGCGATAGTTAGATCGTTGTAAGCCTTGTTTGATTGAATGAAGTGATTTTGTGTGTATTTGCTCATGTGCATTTGGGTAGTGATTCCCCTTAGACCTCATTCTATTCTAAATTCTCATCTTTTCTAAACCCCTCAGATGCCTCCGAGACGCGACCCCGGATTCGTTTTCCCGCCAGAGATCACCCAACTGATCCAGCAGCAGAATACCCTGATTCAAACATTGGTGCAGAACCAGGGCAACAACAACAACAATAACAACCCACCGCCACCACCACCTGCGGATCATCTGACTCGTTTCCTTAGACTAAATCCGCCGGTGTATTCCAGTAGCACCGAGCCGATTGTAGCAGATGACTGGCTCCGCAAAATAGGAAGGGAGCTGACCACTGCAGGATGCACAGATGGAGAAAGAGTGAAGTTTGCAGCACATCAGCTTGAAGGACCCGCAGCATGGTGGGAGAATTTCACAGCCACTTACCCTGTAGTAACTGTCACATGGGATCAATTTCAACAAGCTTTTCGCACTGCCCATGTTTCAGCAGGAGCTATGGCCATGAAGAAGCGTGAGTTTCGCAACTTACGCCAAGGAGGAAGGACTGTTGGCCAGTACGTGGATGACTTTAGCAAATTAGAACGTTATGCCCCGGATGACGCGTTGCTACCGATGCGACTAAACAGGAGAAGTTTCTAGAAGGACTGAATGATGAGTTCAGCATGCCGTTGATGGTAGCCAGTTTCAATAACTACCAGGAATTAGTAGACCGAGCCCTCATGATTGAAGGAAAGCAGCTGACAAATTGAGAACCGTAAGCGGAAGTATGGGCAAGGGAAGTATAACTCGGAGCTCAGCAGAAACCTCGTTATACCCTAAGTCAGGAATTCAGTTTCGGCATACCCATGGAGGAGGTAATTCGCATAACCATAACAGCACCAAGAATGGGAACGGAAATGGAGGAAGCAATGGATGTAATCGCACCAACCCGTCAACACCATCCAAAGTAGACTGAGTCATATTACTTGCTTTAAGTGCCGCAAGACTGGGCATTATGCCAATGGTATCGAGAAGGCCAGAATGGAAATGGCAATGGAAGCTCGGAAAGAAGCCCAACCCTTTCAATAGGGGACAGGTGAACCACATTGATGTGGAGGAGGTTGAAGATCAGCCCGATGCGATGAATCGGTAAGTTTTTGGTTAAGTCATTTACTGCACTAGTTCTTTTCGATACCGGTGCATCGCATCCATACATATCAAGGAGATTTGTAGAGAAGTATAGCCTACCTACTCGGATTCTTAAAACCCCTTTGCTAGTAAGCTCACCAGGAGCGGAGTATATGGCCAGAGAAGGATGTTTTCAAGTGCCATTAAGTATAGGAAGGCATGTATTCCCGACGGATTTGATCATTCTGGAATCGCAAGGATTTGATGTAATTCTCGGTATGGATTGGCTGTCGATGTATGGAGGAAACATCGATTGCGCAAGTAAGACGATTTTTCTCACCACCCAGAAGGAAGAAGGATTAAGTATGTATCACGGCACGAGCCGAGAAGAGCGCAAGTTAATTGCCTATCAGGAGTGGTACAGGAAGAAGTACCGGTGGTGAAGGATTTTCCTGATGTATTTCCGGAAGAGTTGCCAGGAATGCCACCGGATAGAGACATTGAGTTTTTGATAGAACTTTTGCCAGGAACAGGCCCAATATCGAAGCGACCATATAGGATGCCAGCACAGGATTTGGCGGAAATCAAGAAGCAGATTAAAGAACTATTGGATAAAGGTTTTATACGCCCAAGTTCTTCACCTTGGGGATCACCCGTTTTGCTAGTGGAGAAGAAGGATGGATCGTTAAGAATGGTTGTTGATTATCGTGGATTGAATGAAGTAACAATCAAGAATAAGTACCCACTACCTATGATAAATGATCTGTTTGATCGCTTGCAAGGAGCCAAGGTGTTTTCCAAGATCGACTTGCGATCGTGGTACCATCGATTGAAGATTCGAGAGCAGGACATACCCAAGACAGCATTTACCACGAGATATGGATCATGACGAGTATACCGTTATGTCATTTGGACTGACTAACGCACCAGCCTATTTCATGAACACTGATGAACAAAGTGTTTATGGAGTTTTTGGATAAGTTCGTCGTAGTGTTCATTGATGACATTTTGATTTTTTCAAGAATGAAGAGGAACACAAGGAACATTTGCGATTGGTTACGGAGAAACCGAGGGAACACCAGCTTGTATGCCAAGTTCAGCAAATGTGAGTTTTGGCTAAATGAAGTTGGATTTCTCGGACATGTTATATCCGGAGAAGGGATAGCAGTTGACCCCACAAAAGTTGAGACCGTAACCAAATGGGAAGCACCAACGACAGTTGGAGAGATTCGGAGTTTCCTAGGACTCGCAGGATACTACCGAAGATTCATTGAGAATTTCTCAAGGATTGCGAAGCCTATGACTGAATTGTTGAAGAAGGATAACAAATTCATATGGACTGAGGACTGTGAGGCAAGTTTTCAGGAGTTGAAGAAAAGATTGGTTACCTCACCAGTCTTGATATTACCAGATCAGACTAAGGATTATGAGGTGTATTACACGCTTCACGCCGAGGACTGGGAGCAGTGCTTATGCAGGAAGGAAGAGTTGTTTCAGATGCTTCACGACAACTTAAGCCCCATGAGTTGAATTATGCCACACATGATTTGGAGCTAGCAGCCGTTGTGCATGCCTTGAAGACGTGGAGACATTTTCTCATTGGAAATCATTGTGAAGTATATACGGATCACAAGAGTTTGAAGTACATCTTCACACGTAAGAATTGAATCTCGAGACAAAGGAGATGGTTAGAGCTTATCAAGGATTATGACATGAGATTGCACTATCACCCGGAAAGGCTAATGTCGTAGTCGACGCATTGAGCCGTAAGAGCCACGTCAATACCCTAATGATGGGAGGAATACCCAATGAGTTAGCCGAGGACCTTCGAGAGCTATGTTTGGAAATAGTTCCGAGAGGCTATGTAGCAGCATTGGAGATTCAGTCAACACTGATGGACAAAATCAGAGAAGCCCAAAAGGCAGATAAGGAAGTTGCCTCTATAAAGGAAAAAAATGAGCAAAGGAAAAGCTAAAGGATTTCGTGAGGATGAGCACGATACCCTATGGTTTGAAGACCGTGTTTATGTGCCCAATGACCCAGAGATCAGGAAGTTGATTTTACAAGAAGCTCATGATTCACCCTATTCGATTCACCCAGGAAATACCAAGATGTATTTGGATTTGAAGAATACTTTCCGGTGGACCGGAATGAAGAAGGATATTGCGGAGTATGTAGCAGTTTGCGACGTATGTCGAGAAAGTAAAGCGAGAACATCGAAGCCAGCAGGATTGTTACAACCATTGCCGATACCGAATGGAAGTGGGATAAACTAGGCATGGATTTTATCACAGGATTGCCAAAGACTCGCTCAGGATATGACTCGATTTGGGTTATAGTCGACCGTTTGACAAAGGTAGCACATTTCATTCGATCAAGACTACCTATAGCAGTGCTAAGTTGGCAAAGATATACATGACCAGAATTGTGTGCTTACACGGAGTTCCGAGGAGCATCAGATTAGATAGAGGAACCCAGTTTACCTCGAAATTTTGGAACCGGTTGCACGAAACATTGGGAACCCGATTGGAATTCAAGATGCTTTCCACCCACAGACCGATGGACAGACCGAGAGAGTCAATCAGATTTTGGAGGACATGCTGAGAGCTTGTGCCCTAGATTATGGATCTAGCTGGGATGATAATTTGCCGTATGCAAAATTTTCCTACAACAACAGTTACCAAACCAGCTTGAAGATGGCACCTTTCGAGGCTCTGTATGGAAGAAGGTGCAGGACACCGTTGTTATGGGACGAAACTGGAGATCGTCAGTTGTTTGGACCAGATTTGATTAAGGAGTCTGAACAGAAAGTTAAGTTGATTCGAGACAGGCTCAAGGTAGCCCAGTCCAGACAAAAGAGCTATGCCGATTCAAAGCGCAAAGCGATTGAGTATGAAGTGGAGACAGAGTATATCTCAGAGTATCCCCACTTCAAGGAGTTAAGCGTTTTGGAGTTAAAGGAAAGTTAGCACCCCGCTTCGTTGGACCGTATAAGATTTTTGCAACGCATGGGAGAAGTTGCTTATAAGTTGGAATTACGGAAGGACTGTCAGGAGTTCATGATGTATTCCATGTTTCTCGATTGAAGAAATGTCACCCGAGATAGCGAGAGGTACCGTTAAGAGACACAAAGTGCCACTGGAAGCAATTCAGTTGAAGGATGACTTGACATATGAGGAAAAACCGGTTAAGATTCTCGATTATGCGGCAGAGTTACCCGCAACAAGGTTATCAAGTTTTGCAAAGTTCAGTGGAGCCACCACACCGAGGATGAAGCCACCTGGGAAAGAGAGGAAGTTTTGCTCAAAGACCACCCTCACTTATTTTCTAGTTAACCCGAATCTCGAGGCGAGATTCATCTTAAGGGTAGGTTTGTAACATCCCAAATTTTCAATTTGGTATGTTATACATTAGGTCATCATGCATATCATATTTTCTCGCATTTTCCGATCCTAGAAAATTTCACGCAACTCAAGGACCCTCGGAGAGAGTTGGAAGTTTCATTATTTTCATATTTGGGATTTATTTCTCAAATCTTGAAAATAGGATCATTGGATTTATTTAATTATCTTCATAAAGTTTTTCCTATAAAAACTTAAGAGAGGGAATAATATGACTTTCCCAACATTTAGGAAAAATGGAGATATTATAAATAAATCAAAATTTGGTTTTGGAAGATTTATTTTGCTTAGGCAAAAATGAGCATTTTAAAAATTTATGCATGTTTGCCGTTTTTTAAGTTCATTTTGTTCGACTCATTTTTAGGAGTCGGAAAATTATTTTATTAAAATCGGAGTTCGTTTGGTATTTTTTAATCCGTTTTGTTTTGTTTTAAATATAAAAAACTACTTCCTGGCCAAGGCCCACCCAGCCAGCCCGGCGCCTGCCCAGCCACCTGCCCGCCTCCCTCTCCTCCCAGCGCCGGTCTCCGCGCCGCCTCGCCCGCCCGGGAGTCCGCCTCGACCAGGCCCGTGCCCCCCTTCCCCAAGCCGAGCACCCCCACCTATTTATACCGGCCGCCCCCCCCCTCTCTCCTCAACCCGCCCCGCCGCCGCCCGCCCCCAAGCCGAGCCGCCGCCGCCCGCCGAGGACGCGCCTGCCGTTCCCGCCATCGCCGGGACCCGAGCCCTCGCCGCCTCCCGACCTCAACCCCCCCCCACCCCTGGAGCCTCGCGTGAAGAGCCGGAGGTAGCCCCTCGCCGCCGCCCCGATCCGATCCGGTTTTCATTAGAAAACCCGGTCCAGTTTTTTTAAGATGTTCGGTTTTTTTTTAAAACCTAGATGTTTTTTTTATTTTTTCGGTTTTCTTATTTAGTGAACGTTCACAGACCCGTTCGTTTCAATGAACATGTTCGTTGGATTAGTTACATTATGAACGTCCGTTATTTAGTCCGTTAAATGCGTTTTCTTTTAATCGGATTTAATCCGTTATTTTTCAGATTCGATTTCTGATCCGATTTTCAAATCTGTTTTATTTCTTGCTCGTTTATCGGAATCAGGTGATTCAAGCGCCTGGAGTTTCATTACGAAACCGCCGTTCCGACTAACATACTTAAACCGAGTTTTGCTACTGTAAAATTTTGACTTATTTTCAGATTTGCTAAACCGAGTCGTTCTCTCTCGAGTTCCGACTTTCGATGCTTTATTTGATTTGATTCTTTTGCAACCAGGGTTCTTAAGTTGAACTATCTGGTTAGATCTTTTATTAGAGATTTCCCCGTGCATTAGATGAGTACTTATTGTATGCTTGTTGTTTGTCTGCATTAGATCACCCGGAGTGCGCCGCTTGTTACTTCGAATCTCTAGGACTCGCGGATCATCAGCAAGGCAAGTAACACTTTGATCATACTTTTTCTACTACCCAGATTTTATGCATTAGATCAAACCCTCAAACACTTGCATGTTTAGGATCTAATTAAATTGTGGGATGGGAAGTAGATTGAGGTAGTACCTATTACCTGTTTTATTATCAAACCCTTGGGAGTTACTACTACGTTTGCTTAATTATGCTATGCTATGCTAGTACACGTGGATTGGGTGAGTGATATCCATGACAGATGTGAGATTGTTAATTTAATGGTTTATCTAAGGTGGCAACCTAAACACACATCTGGGTGGATTGAGGCACCTGGTTTCTATCGAGGACTTGCTGTATTTCTTGGACCGCCACCCGTGCTCTAAGGGATCATAAGATTATTCAAACTAGAAACTTCCGTGTGCAGCCACAAGCCAATTATGGGCTCGCATAGTTGACTAAGTTGTGCGAACTCTTACGGGTGGACTAGCAGATGTAGGGGAAAGTAGGTGTACCGGTCTACCCACAAGTAAGGTGCTAAGCGCTTACGAAGACTGTGTCTCGGTCATCCGTTTCTCAAACACCATGTAGTCACGAGAACCAAATGGAGGCGATCGAGTCTTGTGGGGAAAAGTGCGCATAAACCTCTGCAGAGTGTATAAACTAATCATGATTAGCCGTGTCCCCGGTTATGGACAATCTTGAGTATCTAGTACTTGAATATCATGTGAATCTCAACATGTTACTTCTAATAATAAAGTTATTGGGTTTTAATGAGTACTTTTTAATTGGTATTGAGGATCTTGTCAACCATTCTCAATGTTTAACAACCACCATGATAGTTAAATAAAATTATTCCTTTGATGTAGGGAAAAACCAGCTTTATGCAAAAATGTAACCGTAGAGCCTTACCACCAGCCATATATGCATGTAGTATAGGCTTGTTGCTTCATTGTTCTCTATGTGTTACATTGCCAAGCATATTCCATGTCTTGACCCGATTTGGGCTGCAACTTTTAGAACGACGAGTAAGGTGTTAGGTCGTGGTTCTATACTCGGTGATGCCGATGGAGTTGATGGACTCACCTGTCTTCCAAGCCTTCATTGTTATTATAGATGGCCCTAAGCCATATTATTGTATTAAGTCCCTTGTGGACAACGATGTAATAAGTGTGTGATTGCTACTCGCTATAAATCCTTCAAGTATCTTGTGTGGTGTCGGACATCGATCCAGGGATGACAACGAGCAGGCGCTAGATCCATTCGGGTCTGGTCGCTACATACAAGGAAATTACTTTTCTAATAACTCCGACCTGTGAAACCTACCGGCCCGACGTCCAAAGGTCTAAATCGGGGTAGGTTTGTAGGTTCATCTAGACGCCACGCAACCGCCTCCAAAAAACATTCAGACACAATGGCCTCCTAAGCACACATGCGCGCGGCCGAAATCGCTCCCGCCCACTATTTGGGACACCTGGGATTACCATCCTACCCCAACCCGCAGTAGGTCCGAAATTTAAGAGGGGGGCAAAGTTTGTACTTTCCCCAAATTTCAAACAAGCGCGTCCCGTCTTCTGTTAAAAAAAGCCAAAAACAAGCGCGTCCCAGCATCAAACATGGTTCCCCCACCCGTCCGATTCCCCATTACGTACTCCATGGGCGCCAAAACTACCTCTCCACCAGCATGAAACCCTCGCGTCCTCCGTCCGCCACCCCATCCCACCCATCAACCGCCGCCCTCCTCCATCACGCCGAGCCGATACCCGGCGCTGCGTCGTCCACCACAACCTCAACATAACGCCCTCCACGGCTAGTAGTTGAAGCCGAGGGCGAGCCGTCCCGTACCGAGCCAGTTCAACCACGCCATCCTGCGCCTCACCACCGCCGCTCCAACATCGCCACCCTCCACCGCACCGGAGCTGTTCTGCTACGCCGCCTTCGCCGCCTCGGATCTGCTTCCCTCCACCGACATACGACCACGGCAACACGGTCCAACAATTTGGCCATGGGTTCGTCCAAGCACGCACCCTCGAACATCGGTTTCCCCGGTAAAAAGAAGAAGATCGCGCGACATGTGCAGGTGACCACACCGGCAACGAAGAAGGTACTCCTCTTCCCTTATTCGTGCAAATCTTATGTCTCTGCTTGCGGTATTCATCCCACGTAAGACACTAGTTGACCGCTTCTTCTTGATACTAGATGTTCCTAGTAACTCGCGATGCACAAGGTTTCTCCTCATATACTATTTCACCTTAGCTAGAGGTCCGTCGCCCCCCTGAATTTCAATTTCTGGCCAGTTGATTCCCAATTAACGGAAGCATTCCTCGGCGTAACAGGCGCTAGTACAACTATTACACCGGGGAAGCAGCCTTGGTGTTTATCTTAGGGGCGTCTGCGGCCTAGAGCTACTGGCGCCCGATCTGGAGGTCGGCCGGGATTAAAGGGATGGCTTGGGGGTGCTGCCAAGCACGGCGGTGGTGTGAGGTCGATGGGAGGGCGGGGCGGCGGAGGCACGGGTCTGGGCCGGTGGTCGCTGACCGTTCGAGAAAGATCGTCAACAGTGACTCGCGGGAGGTAGACGAAGGCCATCTGCCCGTTCCTTATAGATCGGACGGTTCATTAAAAAAATCGACTGGCCTATTTATTTTCAGTCGACTGTTATCTTAGATATGACCACATGTGGTGGTGTCTTTGGAGGAGTACCTGCATTTCCTGTGCTCATATATTACAAAAGCATACGGAGTAGAATCTAATTTTGTTTGCCATGCAATGTTGTAGAGCTATCATATGTCTCCTGTCATTTATTTTTCAGCCACCTGCTATCTGCTACTTTTACAAAGGCACTAGTTACGCACACACTTCACCCTTACTCTCACTATTGTGTTTTTATGCAAGGGTATTTCAGACTTCTGCTGCCATGAGAGAAGCCAAAAAGAAAAGAGAGAAGTCGCTCCACTTCAGATGTCTTTGGTAGGCAAGACACGTTATAACGCTTATAAAGGGTGCAGTGTCGTGAGATGGAGACGGTAAACATAGCTCGAGTTGATGACCTCAAGACGCAATGAACCACCATCCTGTGTGCTTGCTTTAACTTCAGCGGTGTCATATGTGGTTGCATGTTCCATATGGTGTCTAGCTTGTATTCGAAAGGCGTCAAGTCGGTCTTTATTAAGATAAGGAAAGATATTTTTACATGAACCACCATCCCGTGAGCACCGGAAGACAAATAGCTAGTCGGGGCCTGGGCCGAGCCATGACAAGCCCAACAAAGACAGGCATACACGGAAACCAACTAAAAAGCCGCGATGGTGGCGAAGCAGCCCGCCTCCCACCAGGCTCTCGGGTCCTAGATGATCATGTTCACCACTCCACCGGATGTCTAGCTTCTATTGCTTCCAATTTGGTTAAATTACATCCGCTTAGCTTACACATTATACCTTTGAATATGACATGCCTTTACATTTTGGTACATACTAGTACATCCGTGTATTAACCATGTTCTTACGTCAAACTAATGTTCTTGTGTATCCCTCATCAATCACTTATGACGAGGCAGGCGGTGCAAGGGGACTACTCCTCATTTAAAGAATGCAGCGTCGACCTCCGACATGATTCTCAAGAAACAGAAATGCTAGATGAAGATAGTGAACGTAGCTCTGTAGTTGATTACAACATTTCCTCTACACTAGCATCGCAGGTGCTTGCTCTAACTTGGCAGCGTGATATGTGGTTGCATGTTGCATATGGTGTCTAGATTGTAATTCTTCCAATCTGGTTAAACTGCATGTGCTAGTCTGCTTAGCTTATACTCACGTAAATGTGACACTATACTGTTAATGTGACATGCCTTCACGTATTTAGTACATAGTACATACATCTATTAAGCATGTCCTTACATAAAACTATTGTTTTTTGTATCCGCATCAATCAATATGACGAGACACCTTTAGTATATGCGGTGCGATATTAGTTGCATCTTTCATATGATTTATAGCATGCACTGCTTCTAATTTTTTGAAATTCCATTTATGATGGGACGCTTTTAACTTGGCAGAGTCATATTGGTTGCATCTTTCATGTGTTGTCTAGCTTGCATTGCTTCTTATTTGCTGGAATGGTTTCTGCTTAGTTTACACAAACTGTTGTGAACATGCCATGACGTAGCTTGCATTGCTTCTTATTTGCTGGAATGGTTTCTGCTTAGTTTACACAAACAGTTGTGAACATGCCATGCCGTCCTGTTTTTCGTACATATTCCATCCTGGTATCATGTGTTTGCCTTACATCAAAGTAGTGATTGTTAGTATCATGCATGAATGAGTTACGAAGAGAATTTTATTGCTTTTTCTTGTCGGTTTTACTTGACAATTCAAAATCAATAAAAGCGGAAGGAAGTTAGCAAGGCAGCGGATAAAGGTGCTCCTTCCAAACGGAGGGCCTCTATAGTTTCTACTCCTCCACACCCCAAGATGATTTCCAAGACAACACATGCATAGACACTCAACAAAGTTGTGTTTATGATGAGCACGTCTCCCCTAGTGCAGCATCACTGGTGCTCCCTCTAACTTGGCCTTTATTATATGTGTTTGCATGTTACGTGTGATGTCTAGCTTGTATTGCTTCTAATTTTGTTGAATTCCATCTGCTTACTTTACAAATTATACTTGAATAAGACATGTGTTCCTGTTTCTAGAACATACAATATCTGTCTACGACACCATGTTCTTACATCAAATTACTACTGTTGTGTAACCTGCAACAATCACTTATCATAAGACACGTTTGACTTCGGAGTGTGATATAGGTTACATCTCACATTCTTTTCTAGCTTGTACTACTAATTTGTTGAAATGGCACTTATGACGAGACAGTTTTAACTTGGTAGAGTGATATTCATTGCATCTTTCATATGGTGTCTAGCTTTCATTGCTTCTAATTTGTTGAAATGCCTTCTCCTTAGTTTACACATCATAAGCTGTGAATATGCAATGCTATGAATATGCAATGGCACTAATGACGAGAGACCTCTAACATGGTAGTGTGATGTTGTTTGCATCTTGCATATGATTTATTTTTTGTATTGCTTCACATTTGTTTAAACGCCTACATTTATCTTTGAGACACTATTAACTTGGCAAAGCGATATTTGTAGCATCTTTCATATGGTGTCTACCTTCCATTGCATTGCTTCTAATTTGGTGAAATGTCTTCTTCTTAGTTTACACATCATAGTTCTGGTTATCTCTTCCGTCCTGTTTTTCATACATATTACATCCTCCTATCATGTGGTTGTCTAACATCAAAGTTCAGTTAAATGCGCATCACGCATCAATTTGTTACGAAGAACTAAATTGTTATTCATTTTCTTGCCGGCTTGACTTAACATGGCACGAGAGAAAGAGGAAGAAACACGAGAATGGCGGGGAATGAGAAGCGGATGAATCCTGCAGATTCTGCTTTGCTGCGATGGTGCAATAGAAGGTGAAAGTCCAGCGGAAAATTCTACAAACACGGTATCCCATGCTACACGAGCTGCAAAAAAAGCCAAACAGAAACAAATAGCTGCCACCAAACAAGCAGAGATAGCCCTAGTTCTTGCAACACCTACCACAGTAATACCAGCTGCACGACATACTCAAATGCGTCAATCGAAACTAGCAAAGACGTTCCCAAGCTCCCTTGCCACCTATCACTACTTCCCAAGCACTCTTGAAACAAGATGAGTTGGAAATATCAGATTAACCTTGTGAGCTTCAACAGCAAGAAGGTAGTTCTTTGGAGTCAAATTCTGATTGCATGCTTCTTTATATGTAGTCTCATAGTTTGATGTACACTAACACTTCCTATGTTCGTTGTTGGACTAGCACCTAGGCGCAAGAGGAAACAAACATCAGGGATAATGCCCGATAGGTTAACTAAATCTAGAGGAGGAAGAATGGAGATCCGTTTTGAGGCAGGTTTAAAAAGGCCACGTGATGCTGCTGAGTCAGCCAAGTTAGTATCGAGGCAGCGGTTGTCGTTAGGTGTCATGTGTGTATCCTCCCAACATGGATTGATGACAGGGAATGACAAAGACGAAACCTAGTTCAACACCTTCCTCGACCATTTATCTGTAAGTATGGTTATGTATGGAAACTAGTAATATCGTCTTGCTCTGTCCCATACTTTCTAGGTTCTTTGATAATGAGACTCCCATAATTTTCAACAGATGAGGTTCAAGTTGGATAGCCAAGATGATGCAACCGGACAAGCTTGCACCCATGTTTTCAAGTCTGCTTTCTGCTGACAAGATGTCGGTATAACTTGAGGAAAACTCACTTTGAAGGCAAGGCTAACGATGAACTTTCCCAAACATCTCCAAAGGAAAATATATCGGATGAAGACTGGAGGGCCTTGTTAAACACTTTGCGATCCAAGTATCAGGTACATTATATATATGTGATCAGATCACATGTTGAAGTCCTATTGACACATGTGCCACACAAATCTATCTTCTTTTAGGCGAACTGTTCAAAGAACAAGGCCAACCGTACGAAAGTGAAATTCCAACAGACGACAGGATCTCGTAGCTATATTGCACATTGTGAGGCTCTTGTAATTAGATGCTGTTTCACTCTTTTCGCTGTACCATATTATCATATCTATATTGACTTGTTCGAAATGCAGAGGAAAGCCCGCAAGGACCAAAAAGTACCTGAACCAAATGTTGTGGAAATCTTCAAGGACTGTCACACCAGCAAGAAGAAGGGCATGACCACACCAGTCAAAGCCGTTGTTGTAAGTCCTTAATCCTCATGCCTTTTAACTACTACTTACTCTGACTTGTGCCTTGAACTGCATGGTTTGCAGCCAATGTCTATTACTCTTTTCAACTTTATACACAATTGTCTTAGCGTATCATTGCACCTTACAAGGTTTAAAAGGGAGGAGTGATGTTCCTTTGATCTTGACCCGTAATCTAGTTCCGTCTTGGACTTGCCCACACAACGTTACAATTACTGTTTATGCATTTCTCGGTTGTTTTGTGATCTGAATGATGTCATACTATGCTTACCGTATTATAAACTTCGTCTCTTTATCCTTAGCCCTCAATACAATGTGAAGAAAGAGACAATACATTAGCGATGGTAAATGGTCATATGTTTGGAACCTTGTTTTATTATGTACTTTGCAATAAAATACAACTAATATTTTACATGGGTTCACCAGAATAAGTTCTGTATATAGACCAAAGCTATTTTGTTTGGTGTTGTTGCCTCCTTAATATCTTCTATTCTGGTACTACTAATGTAAAACCTCAACTTTTCAAATGAGCTATGGAAAAATGGTGGAACCGCCACCTTACGAAGGTGGCGAGGCAACTATAACCACAATGTCGACTCTGTAACTGCGGTGGGGTCGATACATCTAATGCAGTGCCAAAAGCACGTTCTGCGTATCTTGGGTTGGTTGTTAAGGCAATATCGTCCAAAGCGCCTCATGATCTAGATATGCAATCTCAAAGCAATGTTGTATCTGCGCTCCAGACACAAGTCCATTCCCTAACAGAGGCCCTTTGTGAAACAAGGAGAAACATTGCTCAATGTCGTCAAGATATGCATGGTTTTGAAACCAGACTATCAGACATTTGCTATGTTGTTCAGGGGCCTAGGGGAAATGAAGGCGAGGGTTATGGTGCTCCATCGGACAATACATCATGAAAACATAACAGTCAGGTCAAATGAACCGAGCTTCTGAACTTCTGGTGGTGCATTTATCTGCTAGACTGTTAAGTTTTATGCCAACCTTCCTTTTGTTATATAGTTGTAATTTGTTTTGGTGCGATACAAATTTTTTCTTAACGTGCAGCCACATTTGAAGAAAACAGCAAGCCATTTTTGTATAGTGTAGGGTGTTCCCTATATTTGCACTGGTGGCGATCTTTAATGCCGAGTGGATGTAATCTGTGCAATCGCCTTAATAGCCTAGTGTTAGTTTCGGCCTTATTTATTTCCTAGTCTTCTTTTTCCCTGGTTTGCTAGTGTCCGCAACTACCCATGGGCCATATCTGGTCGTAGGATCCCTGGGTCTCCTTCGGGCCGTTGAGAAACGGGCGTTTCATCGGTGGGCCTCGGGCCGTTGATAAATGGGCCTGTAATCGGTGGGCCCTGGGCCGTCGGATAAATGGGTCTACATGGGCCGTAATCGGGCGTAATTGGTATCGGCCCAGCACGGTAACGGGTCATTAACAGGCTGTAGGACTGCAAAAGCTTAATTTTGTCACAGGCATAACAGGTCGTTAATGGGCCAGAATATAGGACGGGCTGGCCAGAAACGGGCCGACTCTTGCCATGGGCCGAATTTGGCCCATTAGGGTAACAGCCGATGCTGAGCCTACTCTTGCCATGGGCGAATTTGGCCCATTTGGAGAACATGCCGATGTGGGCCGACTCTTGCCATGGGCGAATTTGGCCCATTAGGGAACGAGCCGATGTGGGCGGAAGTAATCAAGGGCCGAAAAGGAGCCCAAGAACGTATGGGCCGTCAATAGGCCGAAATCTAACACGGGCTGGAAACGGCCCATGTAAATCACGGGCCGTTAACGGGTACAAAGAAAATTACTGTTCATTATGGGCTAGAGTCACCGTGGGCCTGTAAAGGGCCAAAAGATACGAAGGCTTCATATGGGCCGAAAGATGTCGTGGGCCATACATGGGCCGAAAGTGAAATGGGCTAGTGTTATATTCGACGGCCCACATGACGTTGTTGGGCCGATTTCCTTTAATGCCTAACGGGCCGTGAGTTAACGGGCCATAAAATGAGCTATTTGCGAAGAGACCGTTAACAGGCTTTTCATGGGCCAGCCCGTTAACTTTTGACCAAGTCAAATGGGCCGGCTTTGTAAGCTAAATGGGCGGTGGTGGAGTCGTGTGCGATGTCGACATATCATAGGCGCCTATCTCGACCTAATCGACGGTGACACGTGTTTCGTCCGCCAATAAGAATTTTACACGTGGAAATTTTTCATTGGCGGTACATTAACGGGTTATCGAATCCAAAACCCGACCCGATAGCTTAACGGTGTTCCGTTACGGTGGATGCCACGTGTCGGTCACCCTTGACGAAAGCACTTCTGTGACGCGCGATTTATCGTCATGGAAGTGGACACTTCCGTGATGATAATTTTGGTAATGTCATGGAACACTTCTCTGACGACAGGTATGACTATCTTGATTCTATCATAAATTTGTCATGGATGTACATGCATGACAAAAAACGCGACCTACTGTGACAAACACGTATCATCACGGAAGTGTATTTTTTTGTAATGATATCACGCATGTTCAAAAGTATCGTTATCTCATAGTACAAACTGTGAAACAAATTGATCAACCATGAGTGCACAATATCTCAATTACGCTAAGGTCCCTCAAATATAGACACCTCACTGTTTATCTGAAGTCAACCCCCCCCCCCACCACCACCACCACACACACACACACATAGAGAAGTCGTCCACTCCCCCAAACACCAACACACGAGCACATTAACACCCCTCTCTCTTGTAAAGTCCGGACCCCAACATAGGTCTCTATCACTTTGTCTCTCGGGCATGAACACATCTCTTCCCTCACTCTCTAGGTCTCCCGCTATCTCTCTTACCCAAGCACACGCACTATGTAGAGTGTATATTTCCCATACACACAAAACGTAAGCCCCAAGCGTCTATCTCCCTAGTTATGTGGTTCTCAAGCACTCACCTCACACACCACCCCCACCGCAAACAAGCACACTTTGTCTCCTTGTGCACCACTCTCCTCTTTCTATCTCTCCCACATGTGGACCCTTGACTCCTTCCTGTATACATATATGCCGTGACTCTTTGCATAGCTCCCTAATGTATAATCATTCTCGATTTTGCACATTGTTCTCTACACCATCTATTCTAGATCTCTCATGAAGTCCCTATCACACACACGATGACTCGCTTCCCTTGCGTCTCCGTTCATAGGCCAATTTCGGACAACATCAACATTGTCTCCCTATCTATACGCCATTTATGGACACAAACGACCCCTCTCACCCCCTCTCTTCCTCTCTCTCTGTCTCTCTCTCTCTCTCTCTCCATCGCTAGCTCTCTCTTTCTCTCGCTCTCACACCCCTCTCCCACACACACACTCGATGTCTCTTCCAAATAGTCTGCTCCCCCACCCGCACCCGTGCTATCTCGCTACTACACATGTCACACCATTCCCCCTTCCCTTATACTAGGTTTACATCATCAGTGGTCTCTCTACTCCACATACACTCTCTCCTGTCACACACAAACGTGCACAAACACACATGTACACGCACAAACACCCATTTATATGGATCCTCATCTCTCCCCATGTCCGCATGTGTATCTCACACACTCACTCTCTAATTATGTATATGTGTCTCCACGTTACACAACACAAAGCCCCATGTACATGTCTCTCTCTATCCTCCACACACAT
The DNA here is from genome assembly GCA_021605145.1 of Aegilops bicornis. NCBI lineage: Eukaryota > Viridiplantae > Streptophyta > Magnoliopsida > Poales > Poaceae > Aegilops > Aegilops bicornis. The sequence continues at coordinate 637,717,795 of CM038674.1, forward strand.
AGACACAAAGAATTTGTTATCATTGCCTTAGTCTCTAACATATAACACACGCACACTGTCTCTCTCTCTCTTTCGCAAACACGCTCAACAAGGGTTTCCCCGTGAATAACTTACCGTCTATTCATCAACAGTCGTGGCAGTACGGTGAACACGAGACGTGAAAAAAATCTACACGTGCTTAGACCACCTAGTATGACTACTAGGACTAGAGCAAGCCAAAAAGTGTGCCGCCGTCACCCCCTCCTTGTCGGCGCCGGGAAAATATTTGTTTTACACAGTCGAGAAGTCATTGTGCTAAGGCCCCACATGTTGAGGCGTTGAATAGAATGTAGATGCTAGTTTACGGAAGCAAGTATCGATAATACGTTTGTATCTCCATACTTATATTTCTTCTCTTATAAAAAACCGAGTTGGTGATGATGGTACGTGTGCCATCTTGCAATATATACCGACTGGTCTATATCTGACGGATGGAAATTAAACTAAAAGATACCCACACCCCTCTCCACATTTGCAGACAAGGCCTTCCCTCGTTCATCCTTATCTCCAACAAACCTCATTGTTGAGCAATTAAGAAAGGAAGCCTCTGGAACAAAGCGGCTCGGTGGCCGCCCGGCGTCGTCAATCCCCATGCCTCCGCTCAGTCCGACCACCAACCACCACCACACCCCACTCCTCTTCACCTTATCTCATATTTCTCGAGATATCGTTAGTTTTTACACATGGGATTACTCCCGCAAGGGTCAATCACAACAAGTGTTATATAAAAAAATGCATCTTGATGTTCCGTGCAATGCACGGATCTTGCTAGTACTCCTACACAAGACTAAGTTGGTGATCTTTGGTGTATACGCCATCCGTCGTTTCGACCATTAGATCTACATCTAACGATTGTGAGGTAAGTTGTTGCCTTTTCTCACCAACATCCCACTTGTCTACCAATTTGCAGAAAAACCCATAATTAGTATCTTAAAACCAACCACATCCCTCACTGACCTCACCAAAACAGCCCAAGGAATATATTCTAATTGAAACATAATATATCTCTAGTGACATATGTATATCAAAATTAGGGTGTTTTGTACCAAGTTTGTGAATAAGTATTATTCTAATTATGATTCGTTGCAACGGACATGAACATTGCTAGTATTTCCAACCATGCATTTTTTCTAGTATTCCATAGTTTCAAGTTTTCCATCAAGATATTAGTCACTCATGGTTGATATTTACTTTCAATCATGTACACATATGCACTATGTAACTAGCCTTGCTTATTGGCTTCCAAGCTTAACTTTCACTCCTACTTACAACATGTAGAGTATTTAACAAAAAAACTACCACTTTCAACCAGCCCTGGGAAGAATCTATTGTACAAAAAATAGCAAAAACGTACGCAAAATTTCTTAATCCACGCCAGAAACTACTACCTAGTACTCCTACCGATTAGGTTCGTTTAAACCCATTTATCACTGGGTTGGCCCACACGTCTGTGCTGACGAGGCAGCTTAAACCAACACATTTTGTTTGACCGTTGACACGAGGGACCCACATCTGACCTTCTATCCTGATATTCCCACTAAAATCATTATATTTCCTGAACATTACTTCAAACAGTATTGATGCGTGTTAAATCGGTGATGAGCAAGTTGGCCGCCCGCTCCATGGACGGGCAGACGCCTTGTGGCCTCCGCCGCAGGTTGGCAGGCTGGCCCGAGAATGACCCACTAGCGAGCAAGCCGCCGCGCTGGCCTTTGCTCGAGCCAGATGGCTGGCCTTAGTGCGGCGCACACGAGCAAGCCGTCGCGCTGCCGTGCCAATCTAGCTAGCAAACCTTGCAGACAAGCAGCTAGACGGAGCTATCTTGGCTAGCTAGCGGCCGCGAGCGCCGGACGGAGCTGGCATCCGGGCTGCGCAACATGGGCTCCGCACCACCGGTGGTTTTGACCCTGCCTTCTGCCGGTGGCGGTAGCTGCGTCCCATGGCCGAGGATGACTAGGTGGACGGCCGGAGGTAGGAGGTCACTCGAGGATTTTTGTTGGTAAGAGCATGTACAATGGTTGATAAGGTAGTCTTATCTTAAGTCTGCCACGTATGCAAGTGGTAGTAGTTTCTTGGCATTTTAGTGGTTTCTTGCATTATTAGGGGTTTCTTGTAAGGAACAATGTACGTACTACTAGCGACAAAGGGCAATTCTAGGTTGCGTTGTACTCCAACGAGTACTACCAGTGGTTGCGGGAGTGTATACCTCGTTTTGTGGGTTCGATCCGGCCGAGCATACGGCGGCCTTTTTCAAAAAAATAGTACTACTACACTTTGCTGCGAGCCAATATTTTACGCGGGTAGTTTGAGTTTTGAAGTCAAGCGGACGTGCGGCCCTAATCTGGGTGCCTTTGGACAGCCTAGCCACGTGAACGGGTTTTCCTTCCTAGCATCCCGTGGCTCGCGTGCTCACCCTAGCCGCACCTTGCTTGCAGCTTCCTCATCGGCTAGTAGCATATTTAAACTAGCACCTCCCAATTAAGCCCGAGGAGCCGGAAAAGCCTGGCGGGGCATTCGGAACTGTGCAATATGGCTCTGTATGTAAAGTGCTCTACTACTACTCTGTAGCTTGTGGCATTGCACGCATGGACTTCACTCCATTATCGGCTCTACTATAAAAGAAATTCCTCTTGACGTGTTTTTTTAAACAGAGGCAAAAGCTTTGCTTCATCTCATTCGTAAAGAAGGAACTACTAACAAAGTTTGACGAGATCCATTACACCTCCACAAATGGAAGCGAAAAGCCTAGTCTCGTTGTATCAAATAACTCAAATGTTCTGCCCCTGCAGTAACCATCGTTAATAAACAGGCTGCTAGTGTGTGCGTGAGAGGAGCGGCTGAGTAGGCCAGCTACGTGAGAGGAGCGGCTGAATAGAGCATTGAGAGTACCCACTAGGCCACTACGCAGGTGTACTTCCCCTGCATTGATAGTACAGTGATGGTTCTAGAGAATAGTAGTACCCTCCACTTCCAACTGTAGCTCCTTGGCCCCGAGATTCAAGAGTTCAAAACTGGTGCACTATACTACTAGTAGACTAGACTAGAAGTACAGTACATCGCACTACTAGTTGAGAAAAGTAGTACTAGTATCTGCATGATGCAATACGTACTCCTCCGTCACATAATGTAAGACGTTTTTTGACACTAGTTGGCATGTACAAAAAATGGCAAAAACATACCCAAAAATTCTTAATCCACGCCAAAAACTACTACCTAGTGCCAAAGTACTAGTGCTATTATTTACAGTATAATGCAATCCCATAACGTTCCATAATGCTAGTACTTAGTAGTAAATAATAGCCTCACCCCTTCGCTGAGGAACGATCTATAGTTGGAAGGGACGAGGCCCTGTGGTTACTACGCTCTTATCTCCTCCTTGCCAGTTCCCCTCCCCCCGAAGAGAAGGCAGTTCGTCGCTGCTCCCATGGATTCGCCAGCGGTTCTCCTCCTCGTCGGGCTGGGAGACCTTGGACAACGATCCTCAGGAGAAATCGCACGCCGCTCGGCGTCCTCACCGCCGCAAGACTCGGTGCTTCCTGCACCAACTTTTTCAAGACGCTGCTTAAACAGGCTTGGGAAAAGGCCATGCTTGTTGGTCTTCCATGCGTCCTCGAGGAGAAGGTTCTTCTATAGTATAATCCTTCGAACAGTCCACCGCTCCCTGGACATGGTTGCACGTTGACTCCGCTAGAGTTGCCGACGTTGAGAGGTAGTCGGATTTTATCCAATGAGCAGGTCAGTAATGGAGTTTGATCATGTAGTACTTAGTTATTCCATTTCCATCCCGTATTTTCTCCGCTGCCCACCGTCTTATATATAGGTCTGGGTCGGTGCCAATGAAGATTGGCTTGCATACCTCTGGCCGGATACCACCATCATTTTGCACAACATCCACAGCAGTGCGCCGTTCCGATAGACCCCTTCTCCACCATTGGGATCGGCCTTTCCGGACTGGCCAGGCTTGAATACGTATGATGATGCCTACATGAGATTGAAGAAGATAGCAATTGCGGACCCGCCAACAAAGTGACGCGGCTATGACGATTACTATCTCATCACGGTGTTTGACATAAGGATTGCCATCAATGCAAGAGGCGATGTGGCAGAGGTGGCGCATGTTGGCGGCGGCAGATTTGTACCCCTACGTTCGAAGATGTTGTGCGCCATCTAGGCGCATCTTCGCGGTGACAAGCCAGGGACTTGTTTCATCTGGTTGCCACCCTACGATGCGAGGAGATTACAAACGGAATGCACAAACCATCATTTGCATCCCTAACGGTACTCCATTATTTTGCGAGGACCAGTCATCCCGATCAAAATAAGATCGCCGATCTGGATGTGCATTTGCATCTGCGATTCGGTCTAACTCGGAACCTTGTAGCTGACTTTGGCATATTGGGATCAACTATCTTAGCGATCGTTACCCATGGTACCACCGATGTGCAACATGGTCACACAATCTACCACGATCGAACCTTCACCATCTACCCGGTATTCCATTTTTAACCCTCTCGCCTTCTCTTTCATTGTTGTACTAGTAGTATACTTAGTAGTACTAGTAGGAGTACTTTTACCTTGGAGGGCCAGCGTATAGCTAGCTAGGCCTTGAAGACTTGAACCCACTAGCTACCACCATTTTTGTTTTTCCATGTCTTACTATCTCATCCATGTAGCCAAGAGTGGCTATATATAATAAGCCGGTTATTTTACTTCCTCTATACCTGAGTAGTACTATTTGCTTTGCATGATATTCTTGATCGCCATATTTGAGCACAACATTATTATGCATGGACCTTGACTATGTACGTCACCATGTGTCCAGATCTAGGATGCCGCATGTACCAGATGAACAGCGCCGAGTTCGACCCCTGTGATGCTACGTGGGTGCCGAGGAACACTCTTAGAGAGTACTCGCTTTTCATCGGGGACAGCTACCCCATTGTGAAGCAGATGCCACCTTCCGTGCACGAACTGGAAGGCATGCCGTTCATGAAGCATGGTTGTGTCTTCAGTGCGCACCGCCGGATGAACGACATGATGGGACACGATATCCCTGATTTATGCCACTTCAGCTTGGATGAGTCTCCATCTTGTGGAACCGGACTAGAAAGCTGCGATAATGATTCCCGTTGCCCACCGCTATGGATCGTGCCATCCATGAAGAACACCTGGGACTGGAACCTGGAGGAGGACATGTAGCCCATCTATAACGTGTAAGTGGAGTACGGGAATTGTGAACGGTAGCGTTGTGAATATATGTAGACTAGTCGTGCACAAAATTATCACATGAATTGGAGATAAACTTGTGTGGCATACTGGCATTTGTCCTTTAGGATTTATTACTAGTAAATGTGTTATGTGTACGTGCAACTTGTGTGGTTGTTGCACGGGCTCCAACACGCTCTTTGAGAAAAAAAAGGTGGCACAGCTTTGGATATACGTGACGTGGCGGCATCATATAGTGGCATCGTTCGCTATAGTTGTAGTACACTCCTACTAGGATGACAACTCCTATAAAACCTTGTGCTTGGCTCTTTGCCTCTTCGGGAGGTTCAACAGTTCGTACTCGTGTGAACCTTGCACCTGGCTCTTCGCCTCTTCGGAAGGTCCAACAATGATGATACTACAGTACAATATGCTTACGGCAATCGACACCGATTGAACTGCTGCACGTCCACCGCGAGGGCGAGGCGAGGGAGAGGGAGAGGGATAGGCGCTGTAGTCAAAACCCTCTCCTCGTCACCTGTGAACCACAGCGGCGTGGGCGAGGAGGCGTAGTAAGCAAGCTTCTCCTCGTTCGGCGAGTTGATGGGACACATCAAAGCAGTACTAGTACTAGTAGTAGTCCATACTGCGTCCTTTCCGATTAATATGGCTTAATTTGAAATGAGAAAAATACACTGGTGGTCAACGTATGTAACAATACGCTCTTTATGGTCACTATATATAGTTTTGCGTCGATTATACGATCACTAGCTCATCGTAGAGCACCGTATTGCACCCTACTGACCGGCTACATAGTCGACGTGGCACTTTGTTGACTGGTTAAATTGTCACCTGGTTTCTGGGTCCCACGCCGGTTGGCGAGCAAAGAAATCAGTCAAACAAAACTTTACGCAGGCGCGACACGAGTCCAACCCTTGCGCCCGAACCGCCCTGGCTGTGCATGTGAGTGCATGCACGTGTCCTCCCTCGGTCTTCCAACAAAGAGTGTACATCGGCTATAAAACATGATGTAGTAGTATATGATGTACATCTACACTTCCAATGCATTTAACCTTTAATCTAAATCGATATTGATTGACTAATGCACCAACTTGTGCTGTAGGTATAGGCTACATATCTATCCTTAATTGCAGCATGCAACGGCCTTCATTTAATCTTCTTATCTCAATGGTCGCATGCACACATAAGTCTGCTACTTTTGGGCGTTAATTATACCCTGGTCAATGTGTAAATCTCTAAATGTACAGTCTTTCACAGACGTAGGGAGTAGGTTGAGCACTTGAGCGTGAGCGTGTGTGTTGCGTCGTGTGCTGTGTGCCGCATGGGTGCGTGAGTGTTGCGTGCGTCCATGTGGAGTACATGTGAGTGTTGCATGTTGCATGCATGCATGCATGCATGGAGCTTACTCCCTCCCATTGACATGTTCATATTTCAAGCTTCCTCTATTCCCTCCATATGGTGATACTCCCTCTGTTCCCAAATAGTACGGAGTAAAAGCCTCCCTCTGTTCCCAAATACGGAGTATTTTCTTTCTACAGATTTCAACAAGTGACTAGGTACGGAGCAAAATGAGTGAAGTGAGCTAGAGGCATAGGGATACTGTAGAAAGGAAGTCCTCGCGATCCATTATTCCCCATCTCGGTCAGAGAGAACTATTCAACTAGTCTTCGCAGTGTAGTGACAATACATGCTGCAGCAGATGGGACACTGTAACATCCCAAATTTTCAATTTGGAATGTTATACATTAAGTCATCATGCATTTCATATTTTCTTGCATTTTTGCCGATCCTAGAATTTTCAAGCAACTCAAGGACCCTCGGAGAGAGTTGGAGGTTTCGAAATTTCATATTTGAGTTTTCCCAAATTTGAAAATAGGATCATTTGGATTTATTTATTTTATCTTCAAATATTTTTCCAATATCAAAAATAAGAGAGGGAATAATATGACTTTCCCAAAATTTAGGAAAAATGAAGATTTAATAAATAAATTAAATTTTGGATTTTCGCAGTTTATTTGCTTTAGGGAAAAAATGAGTATTTTAAAAATGTGCATTTTGGCCCCGTATTAAAGTTCATTTTGTTCGACTCATTTTTAGGAGTTGGGGAAAATTTACTTTATTAATTTTAGAGTTTGTTTAGATTTTATTTTATTCGTTTTTCTCTTGAGTTTTAAATAAAAAATGCAGCGCCCACTTTGGGCCAAGGGCCCAGCCCGGCCAACCGCCCCCTCCTCGCGCGCGCCATGCGCCCGCCGCCGCCCGGCGGCGAGTCCGAGGAGGACTCCTCCTCCTCCCCTGCTTGCCCTCCCAAGCAACCCCCTTTATATACTCCCCCACCCCTCTCCTCCCCAACCCAGCGTGGCTCGACCCAACCAGCGTCTCTGCTGACCCAACCAGCGCCGCCGCCGCCCATAGCCGCCCGGTGCCCGCCTCACGAGCCCCGCCGCCGCCCGGTGCCCGCCGCCCCTAATCGCCGACCCGTGAGCCAGTGCCCGCCGGCGACCCCGCCGGAGGTAGCCGCCGCGCCACGCTTCCCCGGTTCGGTTTTGTTTTAAAAACCGTTCCGGTTTTCTTTTCCGTTGTTCGGTTTTTAAAAAAAAACCCCTAGAACGGTTTTATTTTTTTCGGTTTTGTTGCTTAGTGAACGTTCACCGATCCATTTGTTTTAACGAACGTGTTCACCGGTTAGTTTCTGTTAACGAACGTCCGTTCGTTTAACCGTTCGTCGTTTTTCTTTTTATCGGATTTAATCCGTTAATTTCCGATCTCGATTCCAGATCCAATCTTCGTTCTAGTTTATTTTCTCGCTCGTTTATCGGAATCAGGTGATTCAAGCGCCTGGAATTTCGTTTCGAAACCGCCATTCCGACTAATCAACTTAAACAAAGTTTTGCTACTGTAAAATTTGACCTAGTTTCAATTGCTAGAACCGAGCTGTTTTCTTCCGCCGGATGTTTTCCGTTGTTTTGTTTGATTCGTTTTCTTTTGCAACCAGGGTTCTTAAATTGAACAATCTGGTTAGATCTTTTATTCGAGATTTACCCGTGCATTAGATGAGTACTTATTGTATGCTTGTTGTTTGTCTGCGATTAGATCACCCGAGGTCGCCGCTTGTTACTTCGAGTCTCTAGGTTTCATGGATCGTCGACAAGGCAAGTAACACTTGATCATATTTTTTCTACTACCCAGTTTTATGCATTAGATAAATCCTCAAACACTTGCATGATTATGATCTAATTAAATTGTGGGATGGGAAGTAGATTGAGGTAGTACCTATTACCTGTTTTACTTATGAAACCTTGGGAGTTACTTCTACGTTTGCTTATTATGCCATGCTATGCTAGTAGACGTGGATTGGGTGAGTGAATATCCATGACAGATGTCAGATTGTTAACTAATGGTTTATTTAAGGTGGCAACTTAAACACACATCTGGGTGGATTGAGGCACCTGGTTTCTATCAGGACTTGCCTGTTTTTTTTCGGACCGCCACCCAGGCTCAAAGGGATCATAAGATTATTCATACTAGTAACTTACGTGTGCAGCCACAAGCCATTATGGGCTCTGGCATAGTTGAGTAAGTCGTGCGAACTCTTATAGTGGTGGACTAGCAGATGTAGGGGATGTAGGTGTGCGGTCCACCCATCGTAAGGTGCTAAGCGCTTACGAAGGCTGTGTCTCGGTCATCCGTCTCTCAAACACCATGTAGTCACGAGAACCAAACGGAGGCGATCGAGTCTTGTGGGGAAAGGTGCGCAAACCTCTGCAGAGTGTATAAACTAATCATGATTAGCCGTGTCCCCGGTTATGGACAACTTGAGTATCTAGTACTTGAATATCATGTGAATCTCAACATGTTACTCAAATTAATATTGTTGGGTTTTAGTTGAGTACTTTTAATTGGGATTGAGGATGCTGTCAACCATTCTCAATGTTTAACAACCACCATGATAGTTAAACAAATTTATTCCTTTGCGATGAGGGAAAAACTAGCTTTATGCAAAAACTGTAACCGTAGAGCTTTACCACCAGCCATATATGCATGTAGTATAGGCTTATTCCTTCATTACTCTCTATGTGTTACATTGCCAGCATATTCCATGTGCTGACCCGTTTTCGGGCTGCAACGTTCATGTTGCAGACTTTTCAGACGATGAGTAAGGTGTTTTAGGTCGTGGTTCTATACTCAGTGATGCCGATGGAGTTGATGGACTCACTTATCTTCCAAGTCTTCCGCTGTTATCATTATTAGATGGCCTTAAGCCATATTTATTGTAATAAGTCCTCTTTTGGACAACGCTGTAATAAGTGTGTGATTGCTACTCTGTTATAAATCCTTGAATCTTGTGTGATGTCGGCATTCTTGATCCGAGGATGACACACGAGCACAGAGACTTGATCCATTCGTCGGGTCGCTCTGAGAGATGGTATCGAGCACACCAATGACGGTAGGACACGACCACTAAGTTAAAGCCATAGATCACTACTCTCTTCTCATTTTCTAACTCCTCACCTTTTCCACTCTTTTAGGATGAAGGACGCGGAGATCAAGTACACCCAACCGGATGAAGGCACACCTTTTGGATTACACTTGAAGGAAGTCTCCAAGTACCTGAACATTGGACTACCAAGTTTCACCGGGACTTTCAACGCCACTCTGCTGAAGAGGTATTTGGAAGATTCAAGCTCACGCTTGGGAGGACGTTCGCCCCAATCACCAAGCCTATAGATAGTGTTTTCGGTGCACCAACTCTGAGTCTCGGAAAGAGCATGGCAGCTCATATCACCATGGGACGCATTGGAGAAGTTTATCAAGAAGACCTCAAGGACACCATCTATCAGATTTGGACGCCGAGATGAACAATGGGAGATAGTCAGCACCAAGAAGGACAGATCCATTGCAGCTTTCATCCAGGAGTTAAACCAGCACATTCGACGCCAGGAGAACCAGATGTGCAATGATATGCTCGAATTGAAGAATGCGAAGGGAAGGATCATTGAACTTGAAGGAGAACTAAAGTCTACACGTAAGGACTACATGGACGAGATCGTAGCTTTAGCAAGACACAACAACGACCTTAAGTATGAGATTGAAGAACTCAAGAAGAAATTGGCGCTCAAGAATGAAGACCAGTACGTCGGTCGTCCAAGCGACTACATCAACATCGACGACACCGAGTCGGATCCAAGTGAACCCGACTTTGAAGATGAAGGTGGAGCAGACATCATGGAGTCTTCCACCGGTTCAAATTAGTAGATGACCCCACATATTAGTAGTATTCATCCATGTAACATTTTAGTTCACGTACTTTTGCGATAGCTAGATCGTTGTAAGCCCTTTGTTTGAATTGAATGAAGTGATTTTGTGTGCATTTGCTCATATACATTTGGGTAGTGTTTCTCCTTAGACCTCACTCTATTCTTAATTTCTCGTCTTTTCTAAACCCATCAGATGCCTCCGAGACGCGACCCCGGGTTTGTTTTCCCGCCAGAGATCACCCAGTTGATTCAGCAGCAGAACACTTTGATCCAAACATTGGTGCAGAATCAAGGCAACAACAACAACAACAACCCACCGCCACCACCACCACCTGCGGATCACTTGACACGTTTCTTAAGGCTGAACCCGCCAGTGTTTTCCAGTAGCACCGAGCCGATAGTAGCAGATGATTGGCTCCGTAAGGTAGGAAGGGAGTTGACCACGGCAGGATGTACAGATGGAGAGAAGGTGATGTTTGCTGCACACCAACTTGAAGGACCAGCAGCAGCATGGTGGGAGAATTTTACAGCCACTTACCACAGAGACACCATCACATGGGATCAGTTTGACCAAGCTTTCAGACTGCCCATGTCTCGGCAGGAGCTATGGCCATGAAGAAGCGTGAGTTTTGCAATTTACGCCAAGGAGGAAGGGTATCGGCGGTATGTGGATGATTTTAGTAAGTTAGCACGTTATGCCCCAGATGACGTTGCCACAGATGCAGCTAAGCAGGAGAAGTTTCTGGAAGGACTGAATGACGAGTTAAGCATGCAGTTGATGGTAGCAAGTTTCAATAACTACCAGGAGTTGGTAGATCGTGCCCTCATGATTGAAGGAAAGCAACAGCAAATTGAGAATCGCAAGAGGAAGTATGGACAGGGAAGTATAACTCGAGCCCAATGAAGCCTCGTTATACCCCTAAACAAGGAGTTCAGTTTCAGCATACCCACGGAGGAAGTAATTCGCACAACCATAATGGCACCAAGAATGGGAACGGGAATGGAGGAAGCAATGGACAGAACCGCACCACACCATCAACCCCAACCAAGGTAGACCTGAGCCACATCACTTGCTTTAAGTGCCGCAAGACTGGGCATTACACCAACGAATGTCCGAAGGCCAGAATGGAAATGGCAATGGAAGCTCGGAAAGAAGCCCAACCCTTTCAACAGGGGATGTGAACCACATTGATGTGGAGGAGGTTGAAGATCAGCCCGATGCACGATGTCGGTAAGTTTTTGGTTAAGTCATTTACTGCACTAGTTCTTTTTCGATACGGTGCATCGCATTCATACATATCAAAGGGATTTGTAGAGAAGTATAGTCTACCTACTCGGATTCTTAAAACCCCTATGCTAGTAAGCTCACCAGGAGCGGAGTATATGGCCAGACAAGGATGTTTTCAAGTGCCATTAAGTATAGGAAGGCATGTGTTCCCGACGGATTTGATCATTTTGGAATCCCAAGGATTTGATGTGATTCTCGGTATGGATTGGCTCTCGATGTATGGAGGGAACATCGATTGCGCAAGTAAGACGATTTTGCTCATAACCCCAGAAGGAAGAAGGATTAAGTATGTATCACGGCATGAGCCGAGGAGAGCTCATGTAAATTGCTTATCAGGAGTTGTACAGGAAGAGGTACCAGTGGTGAAGGATTTCCCTGATGTATTTCCTGAGGAATTGCTAGGAATGCCACCGGATAGAGACATTGAGTTTTTGATTGAACTTTTGCCAGGAACAGGCCCAATATTGAAGCGACCATACAGGATGCCCGCATTGCGAGTTTGGCGGAAATCAAGAAGCGAATAAAGGAGCTATTGGATAAAGGTTTTATCGCCCAAGTTCTTCGCCTTGGGGATCACCCGTACTGTTAGTGGAGAAGAAGGATGGATCGTTAAGGATGGTTGTTGATTATCGTGGATTGAATGAAGTAACAATCAAGAACAAGTACCCACTACCAATGATAAATGATCTGTTTGATCGTTTGCAAGGAGCTAAAGTATTTTCCAAGATCGATTTGCGATCAGGGTACCATCAATTGAAGATTCGAGAGCAGGACATACCTAAGACAGCATTTACCACGAGATATGGACTATATGAGTACACCGTTATGTCATTTGGACTGACTAACGCGCCTGCCTATTTCATGAACCTGATGAACAAAGTGTTTATGGAGTTTTTGGATAAGTTAAATGTGGTGTTCATAGATGATATTTTGATCTTCTCGAAGAATGAAGAGGAACATAAGGAACATTTGCGATTGGTTTTGGAGAAACTAAGGGAACATCAGTTATATGCCAAGTTCAGCAAATGTGAGTTTTGGCTAAAGGAAGTTGGATTTCTTGGACATGTTATATCCAGAGAAGGGATAGCGATTGACCCCACAAAGGTTGAGACCGTAACCAAATGGGAAGCACCAACGACAGTTGGAGAGATCCGGAGTTTCCTTGGACTCGCAGGATACTACCGAAGATTCATCGAGAATTTCTCAAGGATTGCAAAGCCTATGACAGAATTGTTGAAGAAGGATACCAAGTTCATATGGACTGAGGATTGTGAGGCAAGTTTTCAGGAGTTGAAGAAAAGATTGGTTACCTCACGGTGTTAATTTTGCGGATCGGACCAAGGAATATGAGGTGTATTGCAACGCTTCACGTCGAGGACTTGGAGCAGTGCTTATGCAGGAAGGAAGAGTTGTTTCGTATGCTTCACGACAGCTTAAGCCTCATGAGTTGAATTATGCCACACATGATTTGGAGTTAGCAGCCGTTGTGCATGCATTGAAGACATGGAGACATTTTCTCATAGGAAATCATTGTGAGGTGTACACGGATCACAAGAGTTTGAAATATATCTTCACGCAGAAGGAGTTAAACCTTAGACAGAGGAGATGGCTGGAGCTTATTAAGGATTATGCTATGAGATTGCATTATCACCCAGGGAAGGCTAACGTTGTAGCAGATGCATTGAGCCGTAAGAGCCACGTCAATACCCTAATGATGGGAGGAATACCCAAGGGGTTAGCCGAGGACCTTCGAGAGCTATGTTTAGAAATAGTTCCGAGAGGCTTTGTGGCAGCATTGGAGATTCAGTCTACGTTGATGGACAAAATCAGAGGAGCTCAAAAGGCAGATAAGGAAGTTGCCTCTATAAAGGAGAAAATGAGCGAAGGAAAAGCTAAGGGATTTCGTGAGGATGAGCACGATACCCTATGGTTTGAGGACCGTGTTTATGTGCCGAATGACCCGGAGATCGGAAGTTGATTACGCAAGAGGCACATGATTCACCATATTCGATTCACCACGGAAATACCAAGATGTATTTGGATTTGAAGGAAATGTTACGGTGGACGGAATGAAGAAGGATATCGCGAGTATGTAGCGATTTTGCGATGTATGTCGAGAGAGTGAAGCGAGAGCATCGAGAAGCAGCAGGATTGTTACAACCATTGCCAATACCGAATGGAAGTGGGATAAACTAGGCATGGATTTCATCACAGGTTTGCCAAAGAATCGTTCGAGGATATGACTCGATTTGGGTTATAGTCGACCGCTTTGTGAAGGTAGCTCATTTCATTCGGTCAAGACTACCTATAGCGGTGCTAAGTTGGCAAAGATATACATGACCAGAATTGTGTGTTTACACGGAGTTCGAGGAGTATCGTATCGAGATAGAGGAACCCAATTTACCTCAAAGTTTTGGAATCGGTTGCACGAAACATTGGGAACCAGGCTGGAATTGATGAGCTTTTCACCCACGAGCAGATGGACGGTGAGAGAGTCAATCAGATTTTGGAGGATATCTTGAGAGCTTGTGCACTAGATTATGGATCTAGTTGGGATGATAACTTGCCGTATGCAGAATTTTCTTATAACAACAGTTACCAAACCAGCTTGAAGATGGCACCTTCGAGGCTTTATACGAAAGGAGGTGCAGGACACCGTTATCATGGGATGAAGCTGGAGACCGTCAGTTGTTTGGACCAGATTTGATTAAGGAGTCTGAACAGAAGGTTAAGTTGATTCGCGATAGGCTCAAGATAGCTCAGTCCAGACAGAAAAAGCTATGCGGACTCAAACGCATAAAGGCGACAGAATATGAAGTTGGAGACGAGTTTATCTTAGAGTATCCCCGCTTGAGGAGTTAAGCGTTTTGGAGTTAAAGGAAAATTAGCACCGCGTTTCGTTGGACCTTATAAGATTTTGCAGCGCATGGGAGAAGTTGCTTATAAGCTGGAATTACCAGAGGGACTGTCAGGAGTTCATGATGTATTCCATGTTTCTCAGCTGAAGAAATGTCACGCCGAAATGGCGGAAGTACCGCTAAGAGATACAGTGCCACTTGAAGCAATTCAGTTGCAGGATGATTTGACATATGAGGAGAAACCGGTCAAGATTCTCGATTATGCCAGAGAGTTACTCGCAGCAAGGTTATCAAGTTTTGCAAAGTTCGATTGGAGCCACCACTGCGAGGATGAAGCCACCTGGGAAAGAGAAGAAGATTTGCTCAAGGATCACCCTCACCTATTTTCTAGCCAACCCGAATCTCGAGGGCGAGATTCATCTTAAGGGGGGTAGGTTTGTAACATCCCAAATTTTCAATTTGGAATGTTATACATTAAGTCATCATGCATATCATATTTTCTTGCATTTTGCCGATCCTAGAAATTTCATGCAACTCAAGGACCCTGAGAGAAAGTTGCAGTTTCGAAATTTCATATTTGAGTTTTCCCAAATTTGAAAATAGGATCATTTGGATTTATTTATTTTATCTTCAAATATTTTTCCAATATCAAAAATAAGAGAGGGAATAATATGACTTTCCAAAAATTTAGGAAAAATGAAGATTTAATAAATAAATTAAATTTTGGATTTTTGGAGTTTATTTGCTTTAGGGAAAAAATGAGTATTTTAAAAATGTGCATTTTGGCCCCGTATTAAAGTTCATTTTGTTCGACTCATTTTGAGGAGTCGGGGAAATTTTACTTTATTAATTTTAGAGTTCGTTTAGATTTTATTTTATTCGTTTTTCTGCGCGAGTTTTTAAATAAAAAAATGTCGCGCCCTTTCGGGCCAAGGCCCATCCATGCCCGGCCCAGCCGCCTCCTCGCGTGCGCCGTGCTTGTGACCGCCCGCCGCCGCCCGGCGAGTCATGGAGGACACCTCCTCCTCCTGCTTGCCCCCTCCCAAGCAACCCCCTTTATATACTCCCCCACCCCCCTCTCCTCCCCAACCCAGCGCCGCCACGACCCAACCAGCGCCGCCGCCCATGCGCCGCCGCCCGGTGCCCGCCCGCGAGCCCCGCCGCCCCTAATCGCCGACCCAGCGCCGAACCCGGTGGCCCGCCGCGACAGCCGAGGTAGCCGCCGCGCCACCCTTCCCTGGTTCGGGTTTGTTTTAAAAACCGTTCTGGTTTTCTTTTCTGTTGTTCGGTTTTTTTTTTAAAAAAACTTAAATCGGTTTTATTTTTTCGGTTTTGTTGCTTAGTGAACGTTCACCGATCCGTTCGTTTTAACGAACGTGTTCACCGGTTAGTTTCTGTTAACGAACGTCCGTTCGTTTAACCGTTCGTCGTTTTTCTTTTTATCGGATTTAATCCGTTAATTTCCGGTCACGAATCCAGAACCAAACGTCGTTGTATTTTAATTTCTCGCTCGTTTATCGGAATCAGGTGATTAAAACGCCTGGAGGTTCGTTTGAAACCGCCGTTCCGACTAATCAACTTAAACAAAGTTTTGCTACTGTAAAATTTGACCTAGTTTCAATTGCTAGAACCGAGTTGTTTTCTTCCGCCGGATGTTTTCTGTTGTTTTGTTTGATTCGTTTTCTTTTGCAACCAGGGTTCTTAAGTTGAACAATCTGGTTAGATATTTTATTCGAGATTTAACCGTGCATTAGATGAGTACTTATTGTATGCTTGTTGTTTGTCTGCAATTAGATCACCCGGAGTGCGCCGCTTGTTACTTCGAGTCTCTAGGTTTCGCGGATCGTCAGCAAGGCAAGTAACACTTGATCATATCTTTTCTACTACCCAATTTTATGCATTAGATAAATCCTCAAACACTTGCATTATTATGATCTAATTAAATTGTGGGATGGGAAGTAGATTGAGGTAGTACCTATTACCTGTTTTACTTATGAAACCTTGGGAGTTACTTCTACGTTTGCTTATTATGCCATGCTATGCTAGTAGACGTGGATTGGGTGAGTGAATATCCATGACAGATGTCAGATTGTTAACTAATGGTTTATTTAAGGTGGCAACTTAAACACACATCTGGGTGGATTGAGGCACCTGGTTTCTATCAGGACTTGCCTGTTTTTTTCTTCGGACCGCCACCCAGGCTCAAAGGGATCATAAGATTATTCATACTAGTAACTTACGTGTGCAGCCACAAGCCATTATGGGCTTTGGCATAGTTGAGTAAGTCGTGCGAACTCTTATAGTGGTGGACTAGCAGATGTAGGGGATGTAGGTGTATCGGTCCACCCATCGTAAGGTGCTAAGCGCTTACGAAAGACATGTCTCGGTCATCCGTCTCTCAAACACCATGTAGTCACGAGAACCAAACGGAGGCGATCGAGTCTTGTGGGGAAAAGTGCGCAAACCTCTACAGAGTGTATAAACTAATCATGATTAGCCGTGTCCCCGATTATGGACAACTTGAGTATCTAGTACTTGAATATCATGTGAATCTCAACATGTTACTCAAATTAATATTGTTGGGTTTTTAATGAGTACTTTTAATTGGGATTGAGGATGCTGTCAACCATTCTCAATGTTTAACAACCACCATGATAGTTAAACAAATTTATTCCTTTGCAGTAGGGAAAAACTAGCTTTATGCAAAAACTGTAACCGTAGAGCTTTACCACCAGCCATATATGCATGTAGTATAGGCTTATTCCTTCATTACTCTCTATGTGTTACATTGCCAGCATATTCCATGTGCTGACCCGTTTTCGGCTGCAACGTTCATGTTGCAGACTTTTCAGACGACGAGTAAGGTGTTTTAGGTCGTGGTTCTATACTCAGTGATGCCGATGGAGTTGATGGACTCACTTATCTTCCAAGTCTTCCGCTGTTATCATTATTAGATGGCCTTAAGCCATATTTATTGTAATAAGTCCTCTTTTGGACAACGCTGTAATAAGTGTGTGATTGCTACTCTGTTATAAATCCTTGAAATCTTGTGTGGTGTCGGCATTCTTGATCGGGGATGACACCGAGCACGAAGACTTGATCCATTCGGTCGGGTCGCTTCTGAGACACGTAATTAATAAGCTGAACCAGCGTGTTGGTGTTACTAAATCAGCCTTACCCAAGATCGCCATCATGTTTGCCAATAGAGCACGCTTCATAAATATGCCTATGCACCTCATCCTCCATTAAGCGACATATGGGCCCTCTTGTGGTAGACCAACATGTCATCGGTGTAACTATTTCACTCAGAAGGGCCGGTGCCTATATCCTGGTAGTAGTACTAGTAGAATTGAGATTTAATGCACTTTCTTCCCCGTCTTCCACTCTTCTTCCTCCTCTCTTCTTCTTCCTCCTCTCTTCCCCATCGTCGGCCACACCATTTACCCCCGCTCCTTTGCCGCCCACGCCCGTGCCATCTTCCTTGGTAGCTCATGCGTACCATATCCCCCACTCACCGCTTTCGGCCACACAAGGAGAAGCTTCTTCGCTTGCCGCCCAAATCCACTTCCGCTGGCTCGCAGGCACCGAAAACCCCAATGGCAGAACCGATCGACACCTTGAGCCGCGATTGAATTCCCTCCCGATGTTCTCTTGGAGCAGATCTGTAGTCGTATGGACCTACTGGCACCGTCCGATGCAGCGCATGATCGGTGTCTTTGTACCATCTACTGCGTCTACAACCGGCGGCTCTTTTCAAGACACCACCTGCTTGCGATGCCCGATCCTCGCAGGTGGCCCGGACACCGACTTGACGATTCTACGGAGGTTGTCGTGGTGCCCTCGACATGCTACCACTACCCATCCACATCCCTTCATGCGCGGCCACTCTTTGGGCGGGCATGAAGGCCAACTGGATCGTCCTCATCCACCACACCGGTAGTCCGTGGCGTCTCGTGGATATCTACACCCAACAAGAGATCACCCTTCCATCGTTGATACCGCTGCCATCGAGCCTCGCGGCCCGCCGGACACTCCTGCCTACTACGCACGAGACGCGTCAAGCTTTTAGCTCGACCTCTGTTTGCAGAAAGTTGTAATCTGCGAAGTGCCCACACCATTAGAAGACTACATGGATTACAAGCTCATTGCATTGTCAACATGGGATTAGTCTATCTAGAATCCGGTCGCCATACATGGTTATGGCTCATCATCAATCCTGTTGAGGCAACATTTCTTTCTGATGCTATAGTGCACGATGGCATCGTTTACTGTGATCGGCCTTACAGATTGGCTGCCTATACTGGTGGAATCTATCGTCGTGTAATTGTTCTATCTCATCTCATCTTTACCTTATGAATACGACTGCCTGTTCATTTGTTACAAATTTACAATGCATAGCATGTCTATAAACACATCATTGCTATATGTTCCTCTCATTTCCTAGATTTTTATGACCACACATGTTATTGTTAGAGTTTTTTTCGAAAAGGGGGGTCTCCCCGGCCTCTGCATCAGAGCGATGCATACGGCCAATTGTTAGAGTTGATATGAGAAAAGTTGGCATCTAATGATTGTTAGAATACATATTATGAGCATAACATCATGATTGCTATATGTTACTCTCGTTTACAAGATTTTTATAATAACGCATGTTATTGCTTAGAGTTGATATGAGAATAGTAGTAGTAAGTGCTATGGTAGAATATGAGTAGGCGCTATCATATCTGTTTTCCTCTCATTGTTACATGCTACGTCTTGAGCTTGCGTTGGTTTTCCCCGAAGAGGAGAGGATGATGCAGCACAGTAGCGTAAGTATTTCCCTCAGTTTTTGAGAACCAAGGTATCAATCCAGTAGGAGGCCACGGCAAGTCCCTCGTACTGCACAAAACGATAGCTACTCACAACCAACGCGATTAGGGGTTGTCAATCCCTTCACGGTCACTTACAAGAGTGAGATCTGATAGAGATAATATTTTTGGTATTTTTGGTATATAGATGCAAAGTGAAAAGTAAAAGGCAAAGTAAAAACAAAGCAAGTATAGAAGTGATGGAGATTGATATGATGAGAGTAGACCTGGGGGCCATAGGTTTCACTAGTGGCTTCTCTCAAGAGCATAAGTATTCTATGGTGGGTGAACAAATTACTATTGAGCAATTGACAGAATTGAGCATAGTTATGAGGTTATCTAGGTATGATCATGTATATAGGCATCACGTCTGTGACAAGTAGACCGAAACGATTCTGCATCTACTACTATTACTCCACTCATCGACCGCTATCCAAAGCATGCATCTAGAGTATTAAGTTAAAACAGAGTAACGCATGTAAGCAAGATGACATGATGTAGAGGAATAAAATAATGCAATATGATAAATACCAAATATTGTTATCATCGATGGCAACAAAACAAAACGTGCCTTGCAACCCTTTACATCCTGGGTAAGGACACCGCAAGATTGAACCCAAAGCCATGCACTTCTCCCATTGCAAGAACTACCAATCTAGTTGGCCAAACCAAACGAATAATTCGAAGAGACTTGCAAAGATAACTCAATCATACATAAAAGAATTCAGAGAGGATTCAAATATTATTCATAGATAAGCTGGATCATAAACCCACAATTCATCGATCTCAACAAACACACCGCAAAAAGAAGATTACATCGAATAGATCTCCACGAGAGAGGGGGAGAACACTGTATTGAGACCCAAAAGAGAGAAGAAGCCATCTAGTTACTAGCTATGGACCAGAAGGTCTGAAGTAAACTACTCACACTTCATCGGAGGGGCTATGGTGATGATGTAGAAGCCCTCCGTGGTGGATGCACCCTCCGTGAGCTCCTAACAGGCCCCAAGATGGGATCTCGTGGATGCTGAGGAAGTTGCGGCGGTGGAATTAGGTTTTGGCTCTGTTACGATCGTTTGAAGTGCGTAGGTATATATAGGAGGGAGTATGCGTCGGTGGAGCCGAGGGCCCACGAGGCGGGCGCGCCTGAGGCGCGCCACCCTCGTGACCGCCTCTGGTTCCTTGGCGTAGGGTCCAAGTCTCTGGATCACGTTCGGCGAGAAAATCACGTTTCGAAGGTTTCATTCCGTTTGGACTCCGTTTGATATTACATTTCTTGAAATCTTGAAAAAGGCAAAAACAGCAATTACAGGCTGGGCCTCCGGTTAATAGGTTAGTCCCAAAAGTAATATAAAAGTGGAAAATAAAGCCCATTATAGTCCAAAACAATAGATAAAGTAGCATGGAGCAATCAAAAATTATAGATACGTTGGAGACGTATCAGGCGTCCCCAAGCTTAATTCCTGCTCGTCCTCGAGTAGGTAAATGATAAAAAGAGAATTTTTTATGCGAAGTAATACTTTAGCATTATTTCAATGTAAATCTTCTTAATCATGGTATGAATATTCAGATCCGAAAGATTCAAGACAAAAGTTCATATTGACATAAAAATAATAATACTTCAAGCATACTAATCAAAGTAATCATGTCTTCTCAAAATAGCATGGCAAAAGAAAGTTCATCCCTACAAAATCATATAGTTAGGCTATGCTTCATTTTCGTCACACAAAGATGTTCCCAACTTCTATACCCCGATGACAAGCCAAGCAATTGGTTCATACTTAAATAATCTCAAACTTTTTCAACCTTCACGCAATCCATGAGCGTGAGCCATGGATATAGCACTATGTGTGGAATAGAATATGATGATGGGGATTGTGTGGAGAAGACAAAAAAGGAGAAAGTCTGACATTGATGAGGATAATCAACAGGCTATGGAGATGCCCATCAATTTATGTCAACATGAGGAGTAGGGATTTCCATGCAATGGATGCACTAGAGCTATGAATGCTCAACAAAAGAAAACTAGTGGGTGTGCATCCAACTTGCTTGCTCATGAAGACCTAGGGCATTTTGAGGAAGCCCATCGTAGGAATATACAGGCCAAGTTCTATAATGAAAAATTCCCACTAGTATAAAAAGACAACTTATGAGACTCACTATATGAAAAACATGGTGCTACTTTGAAGCACAACATGTGAGACTCACTACATGAAGAACAAGGTGCTACTTTGAAGCACAATATATGAGACTCACTACATGAAGAACAAGGTGCTACTTTGAAGCACAAGTGTGGAAAAAGAGATAGTAGCATTGCCCTTTTTATTTATTTTCTTTTTTTTTGGGCCTTTCTTTTTTCTTTTTGGACTTTCTCTTTTTTTCAGGCAAATGCTCTAATAATGATGATCATCACACTTCTATTGATTACAACATAAGGATTACAACTCGAAACTAGAACAAGGTATGACTCTATATGAATGCCTCCAGTGGTGTACCGGGATAGTGCAATGAATCAAGAGTGACATGTATGAAAAATAATGCATGGTGGCTTTGCCACAAATACGATGCCAACTACATGATCATGCAATGGCAATATGACAAAAGTAAAGTGTGTCACGATGATGATGAACGAAACGGTGGAAAGTTGCATGGCAATATATCTCGGAATGGCTATGGAAATGCCATAATAGGTAGGTATGGTGGCTGTTTTGAGGAAGATATAAGGAGGTTTATGTGTGATAGAGCGTATCATATCACGGGGTTTGGATGCACCGGCGAAGTTTGCACCAACTCTCAAGGTGAGAAAGGGCAATGCACGGTACCAAAGAGGCTAGCAAAGGTGGAAAGGTAAAAGTGTGTATAATCCATGGACTCAACATTAGTCAAAAGAACTCATATACTTATTGCAAAAATTTAGAAGTCATCAAAAATCAAGTACCACGCGCATGCTCCTAGGGGATAGATTGGTAGGAAAAAGACCATCGCTAGTCCCCGACCGCCACTCATAAGGATGCACAAGCCTGGTACACTTCATGTTTCAAATTTGTTACACAACTTTAACCATACGTGCATGCTACGGGATTTGCTAACTTCAACACAAGCATTTCTCAAATTCACAACTACTCAACTAGCACGACTTTGATTTTATCACCTCCATATCTCAAAACAATTATCAAGCATCAAACTTATCTTAGTAGTCAACTCACTCAAAAGAAATTTTCACATATCTTGAATACCAAGTATATTAATATTAAGCAAATTACCATGCTATTAACGACTCTCAAAATAATCTAAGTGAAGCATGAGAGATCAAGTTTCTTTAAAACAAATCCACCACCGTGCTCTAAAAGATCTAAGTGAAGCACTAGAGCAAAAATTATGACGCTCAAAGATATAAGTGAAGCACGATGAGCAAACTATCAAGCTCAAAAAATATAAGTGAAGCACATAGAATATTCTAACAAATTCCAATTCATGTATGGCTCTCTCAAAAGGTTTTTACAGCAAGGATGATTGTGGTAAACTAACAAACAAAGACGCAAATAATACAAGACGCTCCAAGAAAAACACATATCATGTGGTGAATAAAAATATAGCTCCAAGTAAAGTTACCGATGGAAGTGGACGAAGAGGGGATGCCTTCCGGGCATCCCCAAGCTTTGACTTTGGTGTCCTTGGATTATCTTGGGGTGCCATGGGCATCCCCAAGCTTAGGCTCTTGCCACTCCTTATTCCATAATCCATCAAAAATAATTCACCCAAAACTTGAAAACTTCACAACACAAAACTCAATAGAAATCTCGTGAGCTCCGTTAGAGAAAGAAAACAAAATACTACTTTAACGTACTGTAATGAACTTATTATTTATTTATATTGGTGTTAAACCTACTGTATTCCAACTTCTTATGGATCATAAATTATTTTACTAGCCATAGATTCATCAAAATAAGCAAACAACACACGCAGAACAGAATCTGTCAAAAACAGAACAGTCTGTAGTAATCTGTAACTAACGCAAACTTATGGAACTCAAACAATTCTACCAAAATTATACGACCTGGAAATTTTGTTTATTGACAAGCAGCAATTGGAATCAGTATTTTATCACGTTCTGGTGATTTTTAATAATTCGGGCACTGAGCACAAAGTTTCTGGAAATTACAGCAAGATCAAATAACTATCATCCAAGAAGATCCAATATGTTTAACTTGGCACAAACACTAATTAAAAGATAAACCCACATCTAAACAGAGGCTAGATGGATTATTCCTAAACAGAAGCAAAAACAGAAAAACTAAAAATAAAATTGGGTTGCCTCCCAACAAGCGCTATCGTTTAACGCCCCTAGCTAGGCATAAAAGCAAGGATAGATCTAGGTATTGCCGTCTTTGGTAGGCAATCCATAAGTCGCTCTCATAATAGATTCATATGGTAATTTTATTTTCTTTCTAGGAAAGTGTTCCATGCCTTTCTTTAATGGAAATTGGAATCTAATATTTCCTTCCTTCATATCAATAATTGCACCAATCGTTCTAAGGAAAGGTCTACCAAGAATAATAGGACATGAAGGATTGCAATCTAAATCAAGAACGATAAAATCCATGGGCACATAATTCCTATTTGCAACATAAAGAACATCATTAATTCTTCCCATAGTATTTTTAATAGTGGAATCCGCAAGATGCAAGTTTAGCGAGCAATCATCAAAGTCACGGAAATCTAGCAAAGCACACAAAGTTTTGGGGATAGTGGAGACACTAGCACCCAAATCACACAAAGAATGAAACTCATAATCTTTGATTTAAATTTTGATAGTAGGTTCCCACTCATCATAGAGTTTCCTAGGGATAGAAACTTTCAACTTAAGTTTTTCTTCATAAGATTGCATCAAGGCATCAACAATGTGTTCGGTAAAGGCCTTATTTTGACTATAAGCATGAGGAGAATTTAGCACGGTTGGCCACAAGGAAATACAATCAATTAAAGAGCAATTTTCATAATTAAATTCCTTGAGATCCAACATAGTGGGTTTAGCAACATCTAGATTTTTATTTCTTTCAATCCCACTTTTATCAATTTCATCATCGAGATCTAAAAACTCCGAATTCTTAGAACGCCTTCTAGGTAAAGGAAGATCATATTCAGTTTCATCAAGATTCATATTGCAAAACAAAGATTTAATAGGGAACACATCAATAACTTTTAGATCTTCATCTTGATTTTCATAGGAATTAGAAGAACACGCTTTAATAAAGGCATCTTTGGAAGCACGCATCCTAGCGGTTCTTTCTTTGCACTCATCAATGGAAATTCTCATAGCTTTGAGAGACTCATTGATATCACGCTTAGGAGGAATAGATCTAAGCTTTAAAGAATCAACCTCAAGAGAAATTATATCAATGTTCCTAGCCAAATCATCAACTTTAAGCAATTTCTCTTCAAGCAAAGCATTAAAATTCTTTTGTGAATTCATAAACTCTTTAACACTACTCTCAAATTCAGAGGGCATCTTATTAAAATTTCCATAAGAGTTGTTGTAGGAATTTCCATAATTATTAGAAGGATTACTAGGATAAGGCCTAGGATTAAAATTCCCTCTATCGGCGTTGTTACCAAAATTATTCCTACCAACAAAATTCACATCCATAGATTCATTATTATTCTCAATCAAGGTAGACAAAGGCATATAATTAGGATCAGAAGAAACACTCTTAGTAGCAATTAATTTCATAAGTTCATCCATCTTTCCACTCAAAACATTGATTTGTTCTGTAGCATGCACCTTTTTACTAGTAGATCTTTCAGTATGCCATTGAGAATAATTAACCATAATATTATCTAGGAGTTTAGTAGCATCTTCTAAAGTGATTTCCATAAAAGTGCCTCCCGCTGCTGAATTTAAAAGATTTCTAGAAGCAAAATTCAATCCAGCATAAATTTTTTGTATAATCATCCATAAGTTCAAACCATGAGTAGGACAATTACGTATCATTAATTTCATTCTCTCCCATGCTTGTGCAACATGTTCATGATCAAGTTGCTTAAAATTCATAATATCGTTCCTAAGAGAGATAATCTTAGCGGGAGGAAAATACTTAGAGATAAAAGCATATTTGCACTTGTTCCAAGAATCAATACTATTTTTAGGCAAAGATGAAAACCACGCTTTAGCACGATCTCTAAGCGAAAAAGGAAATAGCTTCAATTTAACGACATCATTATCGACATCTTTTTTCTTTTGCATATCACATAAATCAACGAAGCTATTCAGATGAGTAGCGGCATCTTCACTAGGAAGGTCGGCGAATCGATCTTTCATAACAAGATTCAACAAAGCAGTATTGATTTCACAAGATTCAGTATTGGCAAGAGGAGCAATCGGAGTGCTAAGAAATCATTATTATTGGTATTGGTGAAGTCACACAATTTGGTAGCATCTTGAGCCATCGCAACAAACAAGCAAACTAACACACGAGCAACAAAAGGCAAAGGGAAAAAGAGAAGGAGATTGGGAAAGAGAGGGCGAATAAAACGACAAGGGTGAAGTGGGGGAGAGGAAAACGAGAGGCAAATGGCAAATAATGTAATCACGAGAGATAGGGATTGTGATGGGTACTTGGTATGTTGACTTTTGCGTAGACTCCCGACAGCGGCACCAGAAATCCTTCTTGCTACGTTTTGAGCTTGCGTTGGTTTTCCCGAAGAGGAGAGGATGATGCAACCTGATGGCGTAAGTATTTCCCTCGGTTTTGAGAACCAAGGTATCAATCCGATAGGAGGCCACGCACAAGTCCCTCGTACCTGCACAAAACTATAGCTACTGCAACCAACGCGATTAGGGGTTGTCAATCCCTTCACGGTCACTTACGAGAGTGAGATCTGATAGAGATAATATTTTTGGTATTTTTGGTATATAGATGCAAAGTGAAAAGTAAAAGGCAAAGTAAAAACAAAGCAAGTATAGAAGTGATGGAGATTGATATGATGAGAGTAGACCTGGGGGCCATAGGTTTCACTAGTGGCTTCTCTCAAGAGCATAAGTATTCTACGGTGGGTGAACAAATTACTATTGAGCAATTGTGAGAATTGAGCATAGTTATGAGGTTATCTAGGTATGATCATGTATATAGGCATCACGTCTGTGACAAGTAGACGAAACGATTACGCATCTACTACTATTACTCCACTCATCGACCGCTATCCAGCATGCATCTAGAGTATTAAGTTAAAAAGCAGTAACGCATGTAAGCAAGATGACATGATGTAGAGGAATAAATTCATGCAATATGATAAATACCCCATCTTGTTATCCTTGATGGCAACAATACAATCGTGCCTTGCAACCCTTTACATCCTTTGGTAAGGACACATAAGATTGAACCCAAAGCCATGCACTTCTCCCATTGCAAGAACTACCAATCTAGTTGGCCAAACCAAACGGATAATTCGAAGAGACTTGCAAAGATAACTCAATCATACATAAAAAAATTTAGAGAAGATTCAAATATTATTCATAGATAAGCTGGATCATAAACCCACAATTCATCGGTCTCAACAAACACACCCCAAAAAGAAGATTACATCGAATAGATCTCCACGAGAGAGGGGAGAACAACGTATTGAGACCCAAAAAGAGAAGAAGCCATCTAGCTACTAGCTATGGACCCGAAGGTGCAAGTAAACTACTCACACTTCATCGGAGGGCTATGGTGATGATGTAGAAGCCCTCCGTGGTGGATGCCCCCTCCGTGAACTCGGAACAGGCCCCAAGATGGGATCTCGTGGATACATGAAGTTCTTGGCGGTGGAATTAGGTTTTGGCTCCTGTTACGATCGTTTGAATGCGTGAGGTATATATAGGAGGAAGAATGCGTCGGTGGAGCTTGAGGGGCCCACGAGGCTGGGGCGCGCCCTCGGGGGGCGCGCCCCCACCCTCGTGACCGCCTCTCTGGTTCCTTGGCGTAGGGTCCAAGTCTCCTGGATCACGTTCGACGAGAAAATCACGTTTCCGAAGGTTTCATTCCGTTTGGAATCCATTTGATATTCTGTTTCTTCGAAATACTGAAAAAGGCAAAAAAACAGCAATTCTGGGTTGGGCCTCCGGTTAATAGGTTTGTCCCAAAAGTAATATAAAAGTGGAAAATAAAGCCCATTATAGTCCAAAACAATAGATAAAGTAGCATGGAGCAATAAAAAATTATAGATACGTTGGAGACGTATCATTACATGATGTTTGAACCATGGAATGTTGCTAGAATATGAAAACCATTGGCTTATTTTTTTTAACTTGGGGTATGATTATGACCACGACATTGCAATTCTCTGTCTATGATATGTGTCACTGTTATAACAATCTTAATTCCACACATACTCTGAACATGATTGTTTATTTTTGTCCTTTTGGTCTCCAATTTGAATTGTTGCGTGACGCCTTAAATCTTATTTGGCCTTCATGATTCGGGACACAGAATCATACCCGACCGATGAGTCTTTGGTTTATCGCTCGTTCGGTGACGGCGGTCATTCGATGCTCATTCACGCGTACCAAATTGACCAAACCATTACATCAAACCACATGCGGTACAATGCGTGGGCGTTCGTGACATTGATGGCTATGGCTGCGCCGTGTTAGAAAGATCCCAGCTCCGTTGGGCGAGCGTATTCAAGCTGGAGGCGGTTACAGACCTCGGCAACCACTCCTTGTTCCTCGGGCTCAATTATCCGATCATCCAACCAATGCGTCGATCATATCACGGCGATGATTACTGTGCTATGCAACTTTCATTCGTGAGGGGCTGTGTTTACACATCATACCATGGGTTTCATGAATCACCATATCCGGAGATTCGTCGACCTGACTTGTTGCTGATAATCTTGATGTGTGAAAGGCATCAAGCTTTCATGTGATGGATGGCTTTTGCAAACCCGACATGCGGCGATGTGGTTCATGCCAACAGCAAATATGCACAACTTGATTAGTGCTTATATCTAGAATGAGCCATGTGATACGCTGCTTTGTACGACCCTCTTTTGTTGGATATTATGTACTATTGTTAGTTTGAAGCACTCCTTTGGTTTGAAGGATAGATACCTTCCTGGGATCAAGTGCATCCTAACTCCCCTGTTTAGGATGTACTGATAATGATGATGGAGATGCTATGCAGAAGCCATATATAGGGTAACACTATTCTAAGCGTGAGTATAGAATAGCTTATTCTACACCCCCTAGTAATGCTATGTACAAAATCTAGTAAAACGGTGTATAAAATATTGTAATTCAGAAAATATTTTTTTATCATCTAAGTTTGTAATTTACTACATTTTTACGAAAATTACTATATTTTACATAATGTGTTACTGTATTTTGTATGTACCGTTCCTGGGGTGTAGAATAAGCTATTTTACACTCACGCTTAGTTTAAATTACTATATATATATATATATATATATATATATATATATATATATATATATATATATATATATATATATATACATCTGAGCTATTGTGTTACAGCGTAACAGAATATTATTCTGTTACCCTTTTTGAACTGACAGTTTCAGATGGTTGTACTGATGTTTTCGAAGCGGTTGAACTAATGCTTTCAATTGTGTTTAACAGATCGTCTCCTTTAGTTCAAAACTTTTTATAATTTTTTTGTCGGAACGGGGCGTGTAATATATCGTTCGAAAGCTCTTGATAACCATATTTCAAGTATATTGAACATTTTTGCAAAATCATTATGGTTTAAGAGCAGTTTTGAAAAAATCGGTTTTTTCAAAACCGAAAACGTGAATCGTATTTTAGACTCAATTTTCAAACGGTTTGTCGTAATTGAGAAAATAAGATGGCGTTAGAACGCTGATGAAAATCCGCATCTTCCATATATGTATTGTTTTTCCTAATTCTATATGATTTTAAAGTAATTTGAAAAACGGTGAAATTCTGGGAGAAATGTATTTTCACGATTTTTTGCAAAAGGTTTGTTGGATTGACACAAATGATACGACGTTGGAAAGCTATGGAAAATGCGCAACTTTTGCGTATAGAAAAGTTTTTCTAATTACCTACGGTTTAAAAATGAATACGAATACGGTCAAATTTGATTTTGAACGTGATTTTTTTTAAAAGTTTGTCGAAATATGGCAAATAATATACCGTTGGATAGCTATCAAAAATGCGAAACTTAGTCATGTTGAACGTTTTCTCTACTTACATAACCCGTTTATTAAGAGTAATTTTGAATACGGCATGACGGATCCTGCTGTTTTCTCGTCTGAAAAACAGAGTAGTCGTACTGATATATGTGTATGTTTGTACTGAGCTATTTTTTGTAGAGTAATTTTGAATGGTTTCGAAAAGGGGTACTTGTACTGATGCTTGCATGGGTTTGTACTAAGCGTGTTTTCACTAACTAGGCTTTACTCTGTTTTTTCGGTAATATTTTTCTCATAAGTTTTCAACGATTTACTGTATCGTGGCCCCTGTACTTGTATAGTTTGTATCATCGAACTGAAATATATTTTATTCAAAAAGAAAATGTGTTTTCTTTAACTCGACATTTTTTTGACAATGTTGTTCTGAACTTCTCTCATTTTACGACTTGTACTGAGGTACTTACTAAGCAGGATTTTCATGGGGTTTCTTTTTTTGCTTGAACTTTACAATTTGAATTTCTGCCATTTCTTTTATTCCGAACGGACCGCCGTTTTTAACTCGTACTGAGGTACTTACTACTCCGGAACTGGGGTGGCTGCCGTTGAACTGAATGACATTTTTTTGCAAAAAGAAAAGTTTTGTATTCTCGGATTCGAGAATGTATACTTCAGTACATAGCGCACCATTAAATTGCTTCACAACCAATAAAAATGCATAAAAACTGCCAAAGATGCATAGTGCACCATTGAGGTATTAACCATTTGTACTTTCCAGATACATTACAGTGCATCTACATACCAAAAGATACGTGTACATCAAGAACCTTAAAAAAATCTGAATCGCTCTCACGCTTTTGTACTTGCTATTCTCACATTTATCT